>CM066321.1:199470777-200070777 GCA_033807775.1 Saussurea involucrata | reverse complement strand
CGGGACAAGGACTGGACAGAGTGGGACAAGATGAGATAAAAATAGATCTTTTCCTGTTCCACTAAAATGGGTGGAACAACATGGGATAAAAGTAAGACAAAACTAAAAAATTACTGACCTACCCCCATTTAATATATAATCCTAATATACTAATATGATATTAGTCTTAAGGGTCACCATAACCCATATCCCTCCGCTACCACTATGGGACACGACATAACATGACTGGACATGGTGGGACAAGATAGGACAAAAATGGGTCTTTTCTTGTGCACCAAAATAGGTGGAACAACATGTGATAAAAGTGAGACATAAACTATAAAATTACTGACATACCCCATTTGATATATAATCCTCTAATATACTAATATGATATTAGTCTTAAGGGTCACCACAACCCATAGGCCCCGCTACCACTCTCCGCGGCCACCGGTAGCCACCGCCAACTACTGTTGGCCACCTCAACCTATTCCTCCACTATAACAAACTCCTCCACCACTTCCACAACCATTGCCCGTTTGCCACCACTACCACCACCACCATCGTCGACTAGCACCACTAACACTGGTCACCACCACCCATGGCGCCACCACCATTGGCGGCCACCGATAGCCATCGCAAAGCATCGTCGGCCACTTCCACCTCTTTCTCCACTACAACTTCCTCCACCACCTCCACAACCATTAGACATCGCGACCTCCACCTCGAACGATCACCACCACCCATTGCCGCACCACCACCGACGGTCACCACCAACCACTGTCGACCACCTCCACCTCTTCATTAAATACAACAACCTTTTATACCACTGTCCACCAACACCACCACCATCGTCGACCACCTACACGTCCATCAATCACCACCACCGATCGCCATCCACCACCACTTATACCTTCGCCACATCAACCACAATTACCTCCTGCACCACCACTATCCACCATCTTCACGTCCTTCGTAAGAATCATATTTTTTTCGAACTCCCGTCAATTATTTCAATTTCTTCATTCACATTTCATACTATTATTTTTGTATATATTTGGGGGTATGAAAACTGTGTAAAACTCTAATTTGTTTTTAATTAAATTATTTAAATATATATTTTATTTGGATCATTTCTGACTATTATATGATGTATAAAATCATCAAACAACTTTTAGAGAAAATTGTCTAGTCTTGTCCAACCTTGTCCAATCCAGTTCTACCTTGTCCAATCCAGTTCTAGTCGTACCAAACACAAGACATACACTTGGTGTAACACCTTGAAATTTCATAAATCTCGTATGAGAAATGCTTAAAGTATTAAAGGAGTTAATTTTAAATTGTTACGGTATAACTTAAGTAGAAGGGTTGGAAGTATGTTTGACCTTAGCTTTTGGGCTAAATTGTAATATTGTAAAACTTGAATTATATAACCCAGGGGTCGCTCAAAATTGAGATATCTCAATTTCGTTTCTGTGAAGTCGGTTTCAAGAAAGAAAGAAAGTCCGAGTTCTCTCATTCGGTAAGGATTTTGATCTTTTCTTCAATTCAATTTCTCCATAATTGATAATCAGGTTAAGTTGGTTTCAATTAGCTTATTGAAATTTGTTTGTGGAGAAGATTTGAGTAGAAGTGCAGATTCTAAGATTAGGTTTTGATCCAGGTGAGTTCATCTGTTTGTTTTTGGCTTAATAAGTTTTATATGCGAATTGAAATAGTCTATTAAGCTTATTGTTATCTTTGAGAAATGGTCACCAACTGATTTTGGAATTCTGGGTAGAAAATAAGTGAAACAGGTTAAGGATTTAAAGAATCCAGAAGTTGTATCTCCGTGTGGGGATACCGGAATCCGGAAGTTGTATCTCCGGAGGGGGATATCGGAATCCGAAAGTTGTATTCCCGGACGGGGATATTCCGGAAGTTGTATTCCCGGAGGGAAATATTCCGTAATTTGTATTTCCGGAGGGGGATATTCAGATGTATGATTTGGGTTTGATACGCAATGTGTTAGTAAGCGTAATGGATCCATAGGCACTAGTATTATGTGAACACGTTGAATAGGCGGGGCGCTAATCGTAATTCCCATGGATTTAGAAATGCGGAATAGGCCGGGCGCTTAATGGTAATTCCCATTTTGTATTTTGATTTGATACACGTGGAATAGAAGGGACACTAATCGTAATTCCTGTGGATTTAGAAATGCAGAACAGTCCAGACGCTTAATGGTAATTCCCATTTTGTATTGTGATTTGATACACGTGGAATAGTGGGGCGCTAATCGTAATTCCCGTGGATTTAGAAATGCGGAATAGGTCGGTCGCTTATTGGTAATTCCCATTTTGTATTGTGATTTGATACACATTGAATAGGCGGGGCGCTAATCGTAAATCCCGTGGATTTAGATATCCGGAATAGGACGGGCGCTTAATGGTATTTCCCATTTTGTATTGTTATTTGATACACGTGGAATAGGCGGGGCGCTAATTGTAATTCCCGTGGATTTATAAATGCGGAATAGGCCGGGCGCTTAATGGTAGGTCCCATTTCGTATTGTGATGTGAAATCGTGGAATAGGCGAGGCACTAATCGTAATTCCCGATTTCTATTGGAAGGTAAGGGATAGGCCGGGCGCTTAATGGTAATTTCTACTTCCACTTCAAGAAATAGGCATGGCGCTAATTGTAATTTCTTGAAATGAGCAACGATCTAGAATCTGTGGGATTCGTAGTGCCGCTCTGGAACATGAGACTATGACCTACTTAGTGTTTGTCATTTTCATGGAATCGGGTATGATTCCCGTCATCGAAAGATGTTATGTGTACGGTAAGAAAGATTGTGATCAGGTTAATTGGTATGCTTTGTTTACAAAGTTGGTTTTCAAAGCTCTTAAAGATTTTGAATTGAAAATTGATGTTCTCACTAGGTGTAAGCCTAATCGTTTCAAATTAAATGTTCTTACCCGGTATTAGCTCGGGAAGGGATTCAAAGGGATGAGTGTCAAGGAATGCCTGAGTTATGCTTTTGGATTTGCGTGTTGACCACGGATTATATTGGCTGGTAATTATGATAAACATGTATAGGTTTGAAACTCGTCGTGAATTCTTCGGTGTAAATGAAAGTTTGAAATTATAATGGTGAACTCTGATAATTTAAGGTTTAAATTTATTGTGATTTTAGGGTGTTTCAGTTTGGTAACAGAGCTGTAGTTTAAGTGAACTAGGTATGATGACGAGATACCTAGACTTAAGCTGGGATGAATTAAGTTGTGATTGGTGAGATTTGGGTAGAAGTACTAAGACGGGCTAGTCTTAAGGTCGACGGAAACACGTGAATTATGAACTGTGATAATGGTAACGAGGATTCTTATGTATAGTATGTTCATAATTTCAATTAGCTACTGTTATTATGAATATATTATTACGTAAGCATACTTGTTTTAAATTGTTATGGTGATTAATGAACGTTAAAGTATGTTTCCTGTATTTGAGATCGTGTATAGCCATTTCTTATGGTTATCTTTATGTGATTCGGCAGAATACAATGGTAAATACACCAAATAGATCTCCTACTCCTTCGAAGGACCGTGTGGCAAATGAACTAGTGGTGAATCAATCTGAGAAGGGTGGAGTTAACACAAGTCCATAAATGCCACTTATTCTGGGGGAAGGAGAAAGTCAAACTCATTGGCCTGATGTTGGTACTTCTAATCCAGCGATGACAGAATCTACCTTGGAGTCACGTCTGATGGAAAATATGATGAGAGTTATGAATGCTGCACTGACTCAACAGCAAGAAATGTTTATGAAATTATTAGATGATAGGAACGTTGAATTACAGGGACAGTCTATGGGTGCTGAAAATGTAATTCTATCTACGAATCCGGTAATGAATAAGAGAATGGATGGGGTTGATGCTAGAGATAAAGCCGAGAAAGCTCAAGTGGGAAAGAAAAGAAAGTGGGAGGATCAATCAGAATCTTCCTAGAAATCGAAACCTTTTTCCAAGAATCCTTGTTTTGAATCCAATCAAGAATTCAATTTATATCAGAAATGTAGAAGTAAACATTGTATCCTGTGTCGAGCATGTTTCAAATGCGGAAAGGATGGTCATCATATTAGAGATTGCCGCATTCAAGGACCAACCTGCTATGAATGTAAGAAACCTGGTCATTACCGAAGGGATTGTCAGAAGCTGAAGAATAGTGGGAATCAAGAGAAGAACTCAATATCCCAAGACCAACGGACTGAGTATTTTACATGATAGCGGAAGGAACTAAGGAATCAGCGGGTGTACTTTCTGATATATTTCTTGTTAATTATATACATGCGTGTGTATTATGTAATAGTATGCTAGCTTGTCTTTTGTACTATAATCTTTTAATAAAGATAGCTACACTAGTTACTATTTTGGAAGATGCTTTAATAGTTGATATAGTTACAACCCTTGGAAATTCCTGAGTGAAATTGGGATAATTTAGCAGTTATCTAATTATTTTGTTTAACGAGCCCTTCAAATGAATTTTTTTAGTGTGGTGATGTGTTAATGACGATGAACTGGTACCAAGTAGCAGATAATGTGGGTAGTCAGATCCACTATTGGTCTAAGTCAAAAGGTTAGTTTCAATGATGGTTGTGACCCAACTCAATTCTGGACTAGTTTATCTCCTGGTAATCGTGTCTTAGAAATAAGTTACTGGGGAATTTCGATTTTAGATTCCGATCAAGGAATAGAGGTTGGACAAGTAGTGCTTTGACTAATAACTAAAGGAGACCAATAGAATATCATGTTGTTTCCAAGTTGGGGAGCGAGTAATGTTAAAGGTATCACCGTGGAAACATCATAGAAGTGTCAATATGACTTGGGAAGCTGAAGAGGATATGAAGAATAAATATCTTCATCTATTTACCTAACTCTGATTTCGGGGACAAAATCATTTTCAAGTTGGGGAGATTTGTAACACCTCAAAATTTCATAAATTTCGTATGAGAAATGTTTAAAGTATTAAAGGAGTTAATTTTAAATTGTTATGGTATAACTTAAGTAGAAGGGTTGGAAGTATGTTTGACCTTAGCTTTTGGGCTAAATTGTAATATTGTAAAACTTGAATTATATAACCCAGGGGTCGCTCAAAATTGAGAAATATCTCAATTTCGTTTCTGTGAAGTCGGTTTCGAGAAAGAAAGAAAGTCTGAGTTCTCTCGTTCGGTAAGGAGTTCGATCTTTTCTTCAATTCAATTTCTTAAGAATTGATAATTAGGTTGAGTTGGTTTCAATTAGGTTATTGAAATTTGTTCGTGGAGAAGATTTGAGTAGAAGTGCAGATTATGAGATTGGGTTTTGATCCAGGTGAGTTCATCTGTTTGTTTTTGGTTTAATATGTTTTATTTGCGAATTGAAATAGTCTATTAAGCTTATTGTTATCTTTGAGAAATGGTCACCAACTGCTTTTGGAATTCTGGGTAGAAAATAAGTGAAACAGGTTAAGGATTTAAAGAATCCGGAAGTTGTATCTCCGTGTGGGGATACCGGATACCGAAACTGTATCTCCGTGTGGGGATACGGAATCCGAAAGTTGTATCTCCGGAGGGGGATACCGGAATCCGGAAGTTGTATTCCCGGAGGGGTATATTCCGGAAGTTGTATTCCTGGAGGGGGATATTTCGAAAGTTGTATTCCCGGAGGGGAATATTCCGTAAGTTGTATTCCCGGAGGGGGATATTCAGATGTATGATTTGGTATTGATACACACTATGCTAGTAATTGTAATAGATCCATACGTAGTAGTATTATGTGAACACGTGGAATAGGCGGGGCGCTAATCGTAATTCCCATGGATTTAGAAATGCGGAATAGGCCGGGCGCTTAATGGTAATTCCCATTTTGTATTGTGATTTGATACACGTGAATAGGCGGGGCGCTAATCGTAATTCCCGTGGATTTAGAAATGCAGAATAGGTCGGACGCTTAATGATAATTCCCAATTTGATTTGTGATTTGATACACGTGGAATAGGCGGGGCGCTAATCGTAATTCCCGTGGATTTAGAAATGCAAAATAGGTCGGGCGCTTAATGGTAATTCCCATTTTGTATTGTGATTTGATACACGTGGAATAGGCGGGGGGCTAATCGTAATTCCCGTGGATTTAGAAATGCGGAATAGGCCAGGCGCTTAATGGTAATTCCCATTTTGTATTGTGATTTGATACACGTGGAATAGGCGGGGCGCTAATCGTAATTCACGTGGATTTAGAAATGCGGAATAGGCCGGGCGCATAATGGTAATTCCCATTTCGTATTGTGATGTGAAATAGTGGAATAGGCGGGGCGCTAATCGTAATTCCCGATTTCTATTGGAAGGTAAGGGATAGGCCGGGCTCTTAATGGTAATTCCTACTTCCACTTCAAGAAATAGGCATGGCGCTAATTGTAATTTCTTGACATGAGCAACGATCTAGAATCTGTGGGATTCGTAGTGCCGCTCTGGAACATGAGACTATGACCTACTTAGGGTGCGTTTGAATCGCAGGATTCCTTCGGAATTGGAAGGAATTGAAATGATCAATTCCTTTGACCAAATTCCGTCCAGGCGTTTGGTTACCTATGGAATGGAATTGAATTCCACACATTCCACCATTCATGGATTTGGTCATTCCATCACAAATGAGAAGGAATTCAATTCCATTCCACCCAATTTTCTCAAAAAGACAAAACTATCCCCATATTTCCTACTCTGGCCACCATCGTTCTGAACCACCGCCGACCACCACCGTTCTGAACCACCACCGACCACCACCGTTCTGAACCACCGACGACCATCACCGTTATGAACCACCGCCGACCACCGCCGTTGTGAGCCACTGTCGACCGCCACCGATCTCAGCCACCATTGACCACCACCGACCTGAACCACCACTGACCACCACCGTTCTAAGCCGCCACCGACCACCACCGACTTGAACCACCACCGACCACCACGGACCTGAACCACCGTTGACCACCACCGACCTGAAGCACCGCTGACCACCACCGTTCTAAGTCGTCGCCGACCACCACCGACCTGAACCGTCGCCGACCACCACCGAACTGAACTACCGACGACCACCACCGTTATGAACCACCGTCGACCACCACCGTTGTAAGCCACCGTCGACCGCCACCGATCTCAGCTACCGCCGACCACCGATGACCACCACCGTTCTAAGCCGCCGCTGCCGACCACCACCGACCTGAACCACCGCCAACCACTATCGGCCACCACCGTTCTGATCCACCACCGTCGACCATCACCGTTCTGATCCACCACCTCCGACCATCTCCGATGGTTCAAATGTTCAAAAAGGGTATTTTGGTCATTAACTAATATTTAATTCCAATTCCAAAGCTACATTATGTGAACCAAACAGACA
This sequence comes from Saussurea involucrata, assembly GCA_033807775.1. NCBI lineage: Eukaryota > Viridiplantae > Streptophyta > Magnoliopsida > Asterales > Asteraceae > Saussurea > Saussurea involucrata. The sequence continues at coordinate 200,063,391 of CM066321.1, read as the reverse complement.
AAATTCAATTCCTTTAGCATATTCCATTCCAATGTATGTCAACCAAACAGGTGGTCAAACCTGATAACATTCCATTCCAATTCCTTCAAAGTCAAATTCCTTTGACAGATTCCATTCCATCCAAAAACATTCTGCGAACCAAACGCACCCTTAGTGTTTGTCATTCTCATGAAATCGGGTATGATTCCCGTCATCGAAAGATGTTATGTGTATGGTAAGAAAGATTGTGATCAGGTTAATTGGTATGATTTGATTACAAAGTTGGTTTTCAAAGCTCTTTAAGATTTTGAATTAAAAATTGGATGTTCTCGTTAGGCATAATCCTAAACGTTTCAAATTAAATTTTCTTACCAGGTATTAGCTCGGGAAGGGATTCAAAGGGATGAGTGTCAAGGAATGCCAGAGTTATGCTTTTGGATTTGTGTGTTGATCAGGGATTAGATTAGCTGGTAATTATGATAAACATGTATAGGTTTGAAACTCGTCGTGAATTCTTCGGTGTAAATGAAAGTTTGAAATTATAATGGTGAACTCAGATAATTTAAGGTTTAAATTTATTGTGAATTTCAGGGTGTTTCACTTGTCTTGTCCAGTCCAGTCCAGTTTTGTCCCACCCTCTTGTCCTATCCTGTCCAATTCTGTCATGTCCAGTCCTGTCCAATCATGTCTTCTACAACACCCTAAAAACTCGAAAATTTTAAACCTGCAGAAATGTGGAAACATACGGCTAACATAGACAAATCGCCCAATAAAGGGGAATAAAGTATCGCGTTTACATTACAAAGAATTGAGTGAATCAAAACCCAACAACCTAATAATCTAAACTAGCAAGACTTAGATTATACTCGGGTGTTGTCTAATCGCTTCCAAAAATTGTTCCAAGGTCTAACATGTACGCCTCTATGTACTTCGAAAAATGCTATCTTTTGTCACGACTCTTCGCTCAAACCCGAGGAGTCCTACCACTTGAAAGTCCTGATCCACACCCAAGAGATGAAGTGTTAGGATAAACCCCAAATGAGAGTAAGAACTTAACGAGTAATAATGAAATTGAATTGAGGTAACAATATAAGAACATGGAGAAACACTTGGGTGAAAACCATTAGATACACAATATCTCAAGTGTTGACGGGAAACCCGCTAGCCAAAATCAATGCCATAAAACAAAGTAGCTACATGTCCATTAGTAACATCAATCATTTAATAATAAACATGGAAACAAGCGCAACCACGAAGAGTTTATTGCTTACGAGCTCCCAATTTCAACCCATCTAGGTCTATACATTGGGGCACCCAAATCCACAGAACAAATGAGCACATTAGAATTACACCTTATTGCTAATGAGACGATGCCCGACCATATAGGTCCACATCTTACTTATCATGAATCCCAATTCCTATCCCGTACTACGATGTGGAAAACTAGCGTTCCACATCGTGTATAACAACTCTAGTGCCTATGGATCCATTACACTCAAAACTAAGTAACTATGACTCTCAATTAAGTCAATATCAATAGCACCATATGATTAAGCTATATGACAATGAACAATAATAAACACTTACCCATTTTGGGAAAGCCTCCAAGAAGATTCAACATTAGGTCGTAAAATGTCATAATTTCCAAAGTTAGTATTTAGTCCTTATTCCAACATAAAACCCTCTTTCATAGTATTTACATCAAAATCCCCCAAGTTTATCAAAACCCTAGATTTTGACCTAAAATGGTCAAAATCGTTTTTCTTTACAAAGTGTGTTACACATATGTGATGATCATAAGTAAACCAAGGAGTACCATGCCTTTTATCTTTACAAAACCCTTTCATCCAACCAAACCATGAAATCTCCCAAAACTCCATTTTTAGGTCAAAATGTGATCAAGAAATATCCAGTAGGAAGATGTTTAAGTGAAGATGAACTCACCTTGTTGGCTTTTATGAAAAGACCAAACCCTAGAGGAAAGAGGAGGAGTGCTTGAACTCTAGAACCACTTGAGATTTTCCTACAAATCACTACCAAAAGGTAGATGAACTACCATTAATAATTTTGATACCACTATCAATGAAGTGATAGGTCTAGAGAGGGAGACTCACCAAAAATCGCAAGAGAGAAAAGCCCCAAGTTCTTCCAAAATCATCTCCAAGTGCAAAATGCTAAAAGAAGCTCGGCATAAAGACCAGGTCGTTCCCGCGGCTTGTTCCTGTTAGGGTCAATTTATGTTGATTTAAAGTTCAGGGTTTAAACTGTAATTCTTTATTTTGAGCCTTATTAGTGAACGGGCCGTGGGCTTGTTAACCACGGGCCCACCATATAAATAGTTAGCTTAGCCTTAGAAAATAGGCTAGTTGTCTCATTTGCTTTTCTAAATTGTATTGTAAACACTCTGATTGAAAGCATAATACAGGGATGACCAGTTGAAATCATTACTCATATTGTTTATCTATTCGATTTCATAATTGTTGCACGGATCTGGAACTAACAATTGGTATCAGAGCAGACAGACGAATTCGATTCAAAGCACCCATATTGACTTCTGGTAAGATTTGACTTTTTCACGTCTGCCATATTCTTGATTTTTCTAATCCTTGATTCTGAAAAAATTGTTCGATTCTGTTTATTGAGTTGTGTTAGCATTATACTCATTAGTGTTTCTGCAAATTTTCACATTCTAATTCGATCGTTTGAGTGGTTAATTTAGCAAATTAAGTTCAAAGTTTTTGGTTGTGTTCTTCAATAAAAATCGAATTTTTACCATCAAAACATGTTCTTTTTGCTTAGAAATCGATTGGGTTAGTGTTAGTTTTGTGTTTGGTAGTGTTTCTAATCTTCCAGGAACCTTCTTGTGCAACCCTAATCGAAAAATCGATCGAATTGAAAAGGCAGCCGCAAAATCCGGACAACACAGCCGTGGTTTCCGGACAAGTATACACTGTCCGGACATTTGTGTTAATTTCATCCGGGTTCTTCCTTCTTTCCGGGTAAGTCATAAGTCCGAGTAAGTATCCTAAACTCAATCTATTCAGGTAAATATTGTTTCCGGAAACTCAAAGTTCCCGGTCATAATTTTTCCCCGGACATCCTTGCATCCGATAAGTACTTCATCCGGAAACTCTTATTTTCCGGACAAGCCAAGGTTTCCGGTAATCATTTTCATCCAGAATCTCTGTCATCCGGTAATCATTCTACCCGGACATATCATCATCCGGTAAGTAATACGTCTATTTGCCATATCCGGACAGTTCTGTCTTCCGGTAACCTTCTGTTATCCGGACACTCCAAGCTATCCGGACTCTCCTACTTTATCCGGATACTTTGTGATTTTTAGCTGTTTTTTGTCATTTGATCTGATCTAGACACTACCTGATCAGACTCTTACTTGGATTCCTATTCAGTAAGATCACTCTTAGTTCATATTAGTCGTAGAACCTGCGTTAGGACCACTCTTAGTGCCTTGCGTTAGGTTTACTCTTTGAATCAATCTACACGTCTGACGATCACTCCGTTGCAACCTACGATGACTTCACGTGACGCACTTGCTATTGGGACCGACTCCAAACCACCTTGTCTCTATCAAGGTGAGTATAGCCAATGGCGAGATAGATTCATGATCTTCATTGAATCTAAGGACAACTATGTGTACATCAAGAAAGCTCTTGAATATGGTCCGATTCCTTGGCCGAAGAAGACCATTGCACCAACTGCAGCAAATCCTGTGACAAGTTATGAGGACAAGACTGAAGCCGATCTGACCAATGAGGAAAGCGGCAGAATAGAAGGCGAAAAGCATGCCAAGAGATATCTTATCCAAGCACTTCCCAACCCAATTTACCAAGCTATCGACAGCTACAAAGGTACGGCAAAAGGCATGTGGGACTAAGTGTCTAGAATGATGCGTGGGAGTGTTGTTGGCAATCAACTGAAAATCAACAGCGCAATAACCAAGTTCGATGGTTTCAAGCAGCGCAACGGCGAGACTCTCACTCAAGCATATGAACGTTTCTGCTCACTTCTCAATGAACTGAACAAGAACCAGATCATCCGTTCCAACACGGAAAATGCGCTCAAATTTCTCAACAATCTGTTACCAGAATGGAAGGTGTATGCTTCTCATGTCAAGCATAACAACTTGATAGAGAACATCAGTATCAACGAACTGTATGAGACGCTTCTTCAAGACGAAGATGAAGTAAATGAACTTCTGGGCGAGAAGAAGACTGAAGCAAAGCCAGCTGCTGATCCTATAGCACTCATGTCCTCCAAGAAAGGGAAATCTTCGAGCCGTCACTCCAAACGCGCTGAACAGCAAAGCTCTTCCGAATCTGAAAAGGAAGATAGTGACTCGAATGATGAAGTAGCTGACTTCAAGAAAGCTGTTGCTCTGCTCACTAAAACTTTCCAACAACAACGATTCTATAAGAAGCCAACGTCGAATAATCAGCGCTACTCCACCGCCTCCGACAAGCGCCATAATTATCAAGACAAGCACGAGGGAAAGAAGAAAGTTGATGAGCAGGACACGTCTGAGAAGAAGGAAAAGAAGGAGAAAGAAGATAGAAAGAGGAAAGATGAACCAGTGACCTGCTATAACTGTGGAAAGCTTGGTCATTTTGCTAAAGATTGCACAAGGCCTGTGGTAAAGAATTCTCACTACTACAAGGCCAAACTGGCATTGGCTGAGCAGAAGGAAGCTGGAGAAGCTATGTTTGTGGAAAATGACTACTGGTTGGGTCGTTCTGATGATGAAAGTCATTCAGACTGTGCAAATGCTTTCATGGGCTATCACTCTCCAGCTGATGAAGAGAAGACAAGTCAGGTATGTGAATCTTCTCAACAAGAGTTTATGAATGATATGCAATCCCTTATTGATCAGGCGAATTCCTTTAAGGCCACCACTAACGAACAAAAGCTTGAGATTAGTTCACTAACCGAAAAGCTAGATGTTCAAACGCGATTAACTGAAAAACATAAGTCTGAAAATGCTATGTTATAGGAAAGATGCAAAATCCTTTCAATAGCACCCAAAGACTTAAGGGCCAAATTATCTGATCTTCAGTCTCAGTTTGATCAATGCATGAATGAGAAAGAAGAACTTGTTTATCAATGTTTCTCTCTTCAAATTCAGCACAAGGAGTTTGTTACAAAAATTCTTGATCTTGAAACCAAACTCCACAAAAGGGGTCAAACTGATCAAACCATCTTTCTGAATAAACCCAAAGAGTTCACGTACTTTAACAAAGAATGGGGTATCGGATATGATAACCCACATTATTTGAAAAAGGGAAGATGGTATACACCAACTTTGTATGATTTTGCATGCTTTGGGTTAGATAAAAAGTATCCGGAATATGCCATTCAATGGACTGGTCCTCTTGAACCTGAAAAGGAAGAGGAAACCGAGGAATATAAGCGTGCACACAAACGAGGAATACAACTTCCGTTTTGTTATGAACCTTTGAATAATTCCTATAAAAAGAACAAAAAGTATCTCTCAAATGACTAGTTCGACCCTTACAAGGTTGCTAAGCCCAAGGATTCCTCCAAAAAGAATGAGGACCAAGCACCCGCAACCAAGAATGAGAATGACGAGTTTAAACTCTATGTTCCTCCTCTCATCTTGGAAGCAAAGATTGTCGAGTTGGAGGAGTCGCTTGAGAAAGAAAGGTATGTTTTTCAAAACGAGAAGAAAGCGCTAATTCAGGAACTTGAGAAACTCAAATCTGAGAAAACCGAAGGTGTGTCAAATGAAGAAAAGGAAACCCTTCAGTGTGAAATCAATAAGCTCTCATCGAGTCTGTCTGAAGTGACAAGAGAAACGATGAAAGAGCATATGATAAATAGTCAACTCCAAGTACAGCTTGACTTGCTCCAAACTGCGAAGCAATTTTCACCTGAACTTTCCTCTAACTCATCTGACACATCCTCGTGTAAAGCCTTCATCGGAAATATCTCTTCGCAAGAAAATAAAGTTTTTCAAGATGAGTGTGTTAAAAGAAATTTAAACTCTGATTTTTCAAACGCTTCCGCACCGAATTCCCCAAAGCACACAACCGAAAGCACAGCATGTTCCTCGCCTTCTTCACCTGATCCAAGTCCTGAAATTCCGGAGATTGATTTTTCAAAATACATGAACTCTGAAGGCAATTCTGATGGAGAGTTTGAGTCGTTCCCTTTCGACAAACCTCTCCCGTGTCACACTGATTTTTTTGTCTCCAGTAGTCAATCGTCCGGTCAATTTCTTAAAGGGTAACAGTTCTAACACAAAGGCCCCAGCTGTGATCAAGATTTCACAATCAAAACCGACTTCTAAACCTGTTTCTAGACAGCAATCACAGCCGAGGCAAAAGACCGAGGAATTGCCTACCAAAGATACCGTTCCTTCAAAAGTCACTGACCATTCCGTCCCTGTTGTTTCAGATAAAATTGGTCAAGCAAAACAAGAAAAACCAAAGTGGCTGAACAAGGAACCTGTCAAGAAGGAAGCATTAAAGTCTTTCCCTACTGCATTTAATTCTAGAATAAACAAAGACAGTTGTGTTTGGAATAATTGGAATCGTTTTGAAGTTTCTTTTCCGATTAAACTTAATTCAGTTCATCAATTGATTCAATTATCGCGTGATTGTTTATGTTGTTCTAGATGTGGTTGGAATGATTTTGATGAAATTAATTTGAATGATTGGTATGGGTCAAATCACAAGTTTAATCATACACCCAAACGAAACCCTCGTAAAACCAACAAGGACCACCATACTCAACGAGGGTATCAATCAGAGGTTAAATCACAGCGGGAGACCAAACCCAATGCAAAACGGGCCGCTCCCACTGCGGTTAAACCGGCACCAAAGAGGCAACCTGCTAAAAATAATGTTCCTCCAAAAGGTGTAAATTCTACACCAAGGAGGCAACCTGTGCCAAAACCAGTTTCTGCTAAAGGTGTACAATCTACACCTAAGGGGAAAGCTGTGTCAAAGCAAGTTCCTCCGAGAGGTGCCAAACCTAACCCTTCAGGACCCAAACAAATTTGGGTACCTAAAATCCGTTAATCTGTTTTTGCAGCACGGTCATATGTGGTACTTAGATTCTGGATGCTCCAAGCACATGACCGGAAGAAGGAAGTTTCTCACGAACTACAAGGAAGAATACGGTGGACACGTGAGATTTGGAAACGATAACAAGGCGCCGATTGTGGGCTACGACGACATTGTTCAAGATAAGCTCACAATCAAGAAGGTATCACACGTCGCGGGATTGGGACACAATCTGTTCAGCATCGGGCAATTCTGCGACAAAGATCTCGAGGTCAGCTTAAAAAAGACACGGTGTAGAATCCTCAACGATGCCGGAGAGTAGCTATTGGTTGGAAAATGCGAGACCAATCTCTACACGATCGACCTCGCAACTCTGAAGCCCGATAACCCCGTCTGCCTCATGTCAAAGGCCAATTCCCAGCAGGCTTGGATTTGGCATCGGAGACTATCGCACCTAAATTTCAAGAGTATCAACATGTTGGTGCTGGGCGGATACGTAAAAGGCATGCCCGACCTTCAATTCATGAAGGATCGTCTCTGCGGGGCATGTGAGATGGGAAAGATGAGACGAGTGCCGCACCCGCCGAAGGCAACTCCGAGCACGACCCGGACCCTAGAACTTATTCATATGGATCTGTGTGGGCCGATGCGTGTTCCAAGCATAAACAAGCGCAAATATGTTCTCGTGAAGGTGGACGACTTCTCGCGCTACACCTGGGTGCTGTTTCAACGTTCGAAAGACGAAAATGCGGAGCTAATCATCGACCACCTGAAGACTGTCCAACTGAACAAAATGCAACAAGTTCAGTCTATTAGAACCGACAATGGGACGGAGTTCAAGAATCAGACGGTAGACAATTATCTAACTTCAGTCGGCATTGCTCACACCTTCTCGGCTACACGCACTCCTCAGCAAAACGGAGTGGTGGAACGACGCAACCGCACTCTTGTCGAGGCTGCTCGCACTATGCTTTCCCAAGCCAACCTGCCGCTATTTCTGTGGGCCGAAGCGATGTCTACGGCTTGTTACACTCAAAACCGATCCATCCTCAACAAGCGGTTCAACTAGACGCCGTACGAGATTATGAACAACCACGTTCCAAACATCAAGTATTTTCATGCGTTCAGATGCACGTGCTACGTTCTGAACGACAAAGATGATCTCGGGAAACTCAGCCCAAAGGCGGACAAAGGAGTCTTCATCGGATACTCCATGCAGGCTAAGGCGTATCATGTTTACAACAAACGGACCAAATCCGTTGTTGAAAGCATAAACGTGACATTCGACGAAGCCACAGATTTGGCTTCTGAACAAAACAGTTCAGAACCCGGTTTAACTGGCGTGTTAGCTTCCGAACCTCTAAGTTCGGGATCTACACAAGCGACAGTAAATCCGAATCATGCATCTTCATCGAATGATAACTCTTCTGATTTAGATTTATTGTTTAAGTACTTTTATGATGACATCTTTAATGTTTCCCCTACTGTCTCAGCACAACCTCGACTTGAAGCTGCTCGTATTGAGGACTCGTCGCACCTATCCGGTCCGCCGCCTTCTACAAGCACGCCATCCATCACTGTGGAGACAACACAACCGTCGTCATCAAAATCTACTGATACCGTTATCCCCCTGGAGGAACCTGTTACAAATCCGGAGATCACTCCTGGTGATTCGTCTTCTGATACAACTGACGATCAACTTTTGAACTCCTTGGAACCGGGAGTTGTCCAACCATCGACGAATCCTTCCCCACCTCCTCCGAGAAATCAACCTGCAACACTCGAAGCGGTACAAGACCTACCTTCTGGTGGTTATGTGGATTCGGACGCGTCTCACTCTACTCAACAACCGCTTCCGCATACCACCAAATGGACGTGATCTCATCCCTTACACCAAATCATCGATGATCCCTCCACACCTGTTAAAACACGGGGTGCATCCGCCAACTTCTGTCTATTTTCCGGCTTCTTAAGCAACATCGAGCCGACGAACGTACGCGAAGCGCTTGAAGATCCGGACTGGATCATCGCTATGCTAGAAGAGCTCAACTAATTCGAGGCTCTGAAGGTATGGCGACTGGTTCCTCGTCCAAAGAACAAGACGATGATAGGAACCAAATGGATCTTCAAGAATAAAAAGGATGAAGACGGAATCGTCGTACGCAACAAGGCGCGTCTCGTGGCCAAGGGGTACCGTTAACAAGAAGGGATCGATTATGATGAAACCTATGCTCCGGTAGCAAGAATCGAAGCCATCCGAATGTTCCTTGCTTATGCCACACACAAGAACTTCACAGTCTTCCAAATGGATGTCAAGACTGCATTTCTCTACGGTAATATCGAGGAAGAAGTTTATGTGTCGCAACCAGACGGATTCGTGGACGACTCGAAGCCTGAACACGTCTACATTTTAGACAAGGAGCTTTAAGGTCTAAAGCAAGCTCCGCGAGCATGGTACAAAACTCTGTCCGAGTTTTTGATAAAGTCCAAATTCACACGAGGTAAAATCGATTCGACTTTATTTATCAAAAACGAAAAAGGTCACATACTCCTCGTTCAAGTGTATGTAGATGATATAATATTCGGCTCTACCAGTCCCCTATATGCTAAGAACTTTGCCACTCTTATGGGAAATTTTTTCAAAATAAGCATGCTTTGCGAGATGAATTTCTTCCTTGGTCTTCAAGTTAAACAACTGTCGACCGGGATATTCATAAACCAGGCTAAGTACATCCGGGATATTCTTCGGAAATTCCAGCTGGACCAGTCCTCGCCAATGAAAACTCCCATGGCGCCCAATACAAAGATTCACGCCGATCCTCACGGAACGGTTGTGAATCCTAAATTGTATCGCGGGATGATAGGTTCTCTAATGTACTTAACTGCAAGTAGGCCAGATATTATGTTCTCAACTTTCTTGTGTGCCCGATATCAATCAAAACCTAAAGAGTCCCATATGACTGATGTCAAACGAATCTTTCGTTATTTACGTGGTACTGCTGATCTTGGTCTGTGGTACCCGAGAGAGACAGGTTTTGCACTATCCGCCTATTCCGACGCGGATCACGCAGGCTGCATGCTGGACCGGAAGAGCACGTCGGGTCACATTCAATTTTTGGGAGATAGCCTGGTAAGTTGGGCATCAAAGAAGCAGCAATGCGTTTCAACATCAACTGTCGAGGCGGAGTACGTGGCTGCCGCGAGCTATTGTTCCCAAGTCATCTGGATGAGGACGCAACTCAAAGACTGTGGTTTCACGTACGTCAAGGTCCCGATTTACTGTGACTCGAAGAGCGCCATCGCTATATCAAGTAACCCGATTCAACACACCAAGACGAAGCACATCGACGTTCGGTATCACTTCATTAAGGATCACGTCAAAAGAGGTACCATCGAACTCTACTTCGTAAATACTGAACATCAGCTAGCAGACCTATTTACCAAAGCATTGGACGAAAAATGTTTTAACACTCTTGTGTCCAAGTTAGGTATGCTAAAACTGACGACTTAATCCGATTGTGTGCCCGCTACAAGTTCCATACATATACGAGTAACTGTCTACTCATCATCCGGTGTTTACCCTCCTGATGAATGAGTACACACTTCCTCGCACTTGTATTCTACTTGTTCCAGTTACACCGTTAGATTTCGTCTCTGTATTTATTTCGTAGATTTCATTTGTTTTCTTTCTTTCTTCGCGTGTTTCTTTTATTTCATACTGTCGTCTGTGTCTGTTTATCTATCTATATCTGTGATTTCAAAGTGTGTTCATGTGTTCAGGGGGAGCACAAAGAAATATCAGGTACGTTTACTCATCCTTTGAGGGGGAGAGTCACACACAGTTTTTCTTCAATGATAAAAAGTTTTTTTTTGTGTGTGGGCACTCCTGTGAGATTCTCAAGTTACGTTCATCATTTGAGGGGGAGCGACACTATTTTTCTTTAAAATGCTAAAAGTTGTTTTTGGTGTCGGACTCCTCACTGCACTCTACTGCACTATCTGAGGGGGAGCAATGAAATCCCCATGCTCAGATTGTGGGGGAGCGAGAGAACGTCTTCTTACAGTTCCAATTACTGCAAAATTCCAAGGAACAGGACAACTGTTGAAGTATCCGGCCAGTATCCGAACAACCCACGGAATCCGGACAGTATCCGGACCCATATCCGGACAGTACCCGGACCGGGTCTCTACCCGGGTTGGGTAAGAACCCGGATACCCCATCCGGGTATATATACCATCCGGGTTCATTCTATTCACTACCCGGAAAACTCGCTAAGCCCTAAACCCTCTCGCACGAACTCTCTCGCACTCGGACTCCTCTCACATCACCGATTCACACTCATTTTCAGTCCCAAACTCAGGTATGTGTCTCGAATCTCAATGCTATTCATATTCCATCGAGTGCCACACACATTGACCCTCGGTTTGGTCGCTTCTCGCAAACCGAAACCCGTTTTTGGGTCTCGTCGTTTTTGGCTCTAATTGATGGAGCCTAGGTCACAATAACTGCTTCTGTATGTATCTATGCGTCCGTCGACACTCATTATTTAGTTTAGAACCTGAATGAGCCTGCAAATCACTCGATTGGCATACTTGAATGTCGTCCGGACACATTCACTGTGTCCGGGAACTATCATGCGCATGGCGATTTATCCGGTAACAATCATGCCTCAAGATCTGTTGTCCGGATATGCACAACACCCGGAAACCCTAGTTGTCCGAAAACCCCAGGGTTTCCGGTAAGTTCGACTACCGGGAAGTTGGTATGTCCGGCATCCTATATTGACCGGAATCCATTGTCATCCGGAAAACCATGTTGTCCGGTCTATATGTTTTACCCGGGAACATTCTTCCCATCCGGACACCATGTGTTGTCCGGAAACGTGTACTGTCCGGAAAGTTTGGCATTCCCATCTTTGTCCGGACACCCCTGTTGCTGGTCATTTTAGTACCTGTTTTGACACTACCAGTCCTCAATCCATCTCAGTTTGAGCCTCATAATGCAAAGGTACGCGCCGACATTTGGTCATTCGTCTCAATTACTAACTATGCTCTGTTTTACAGCTTTAATGGCGGATCAACAGCAAAATCCTCCCCAGAATCAGGAATAAGAGTAAATACCTCAAGAGGAGGATATCATTGACGAGGAAGCTGATAATGCCTTGGTCGCACCTGATCATGGCACTGAAGTGGAGGCAAACAACCATTATCTGGACCCGACATTATTCAGACCTAACCCACAACATCAGGTTATTCTGGATATTCTGATGCGTCACCCTCTCCGTGAGGCCCTCACCCGCACTACCGACGTCCCTTTGATCTATGTTCTCCAAGTTTGGTTCACTGCCCAAGTTCGGACGGCCGGTAATTCCCAAACAATCACTGCTCAAATTGATAATCAGCAGTTCACCCTTACACCGGATTCCTTCAGACGACTTCTATCGCTTCCCGAGGCCAACGCCAACAACCATGAACGGTACGATCCTGCCGTCAACGACGAAACGTTATGCGCTCAAATGCGCGCGCTGGGCTACAACTTCGCACTTCCCCGGCCCTCGGCGTTCAATCGTAAGTACATGGCTCCGATATGGTACACTCTTTTCACCATCCTCAACCGTTGCCTTTCTTCAAGATGGAAAGGCATAGACCAATGCACCGGCGACTTCCTACGCCTTATGTTAGAGCATTGTTGTATTCAAGATTTACTGTAAAGTCAATGTACTGTATTAGTTGCTAGTGCCTTTATACCTTGTATGTTATGGGTATAAATAGGCATGTCTAGTTCTTAGTTAAAAAAGAATCTAGATCCCTTTAGGAACAACTTGATCATTTTGTCATTTACACTTTGAAGATCAATATATGGATGACTTGTGTACTCTAGATTTTCTCTCTACATCATTCTTGATTTCTTGCTAGATTTGGGATTTCACATTTGGTATCAGAGCTAAACAGAAAATTCAAGCAGATCAAAGAGCAAATTGAAGATTTTTTACACTGTTCTTGAAGATTTCGGATCCTTCATTCATCACTGTTCATGATGATTTCTTATCCTTCTTCATTTACTGTTCATCTAGAATCATCATTTTTTTCATTTTTTTCATTTTTTGATCTTTTGGATTGATTCTTGACATCATTACACTCGATTTTCATCCCTGAACATCTTTAATTCAAGGATCTATACCAAAATCTGCACAGAATTTGCAGATCTGATCATTTTATATCTGTTTTTGTTCGAAAACATTTTCTTACTATTTTAGATCATAATTCGATTAAATTGATCGAATTAGGATTTGTGATTAACTAAGAAAGTGTGTGGAATCAAATTTCGAACAAGTCTGTGCAAATTTCATAACAATTGATCAAGATTTGAAAAAGTTATGGCTGAATTAGTGATTTTCGTGTTCGAAGTGCAGAATTCGGATCATTCTTGGTGAATTCGGATCATTCATACACAATTCGGATCATTCAAAGGGAATTCGGAGTGTTCTTGGCATCACAAGTATAGAATTCGACTCAAGAAGCATTCGAATTGAGTTGAATTCGAACCCTTATGGATTCGAATTGAGTTGAATTCGAACCCTGTTAGATTCGAATTGAGAAGTTGTGGATTCATCTGAGTTGGTTTAATTTTCCAAGTAAAGAATTCGAACCAAGTTAAGTCCGAATTGAGTGAATTCGAACCCAGTTAAGTCCGAATTGGGTGAATTCGAATCCTTCAGCATCCGAATTCATTCAATTCGAACCCTTCAGCATCCGAATTCATTGAATTCGAACCCTTCAGCATCCGATTTCATTGAATTCGAACCCTCATTCATTCGAATTCATTGATTTCGAATCCTTATACATTCGAATTCTTGTGAATTAAAAAAAAATATATTTTGAGAAAATTTTTTATCCCGAAATTTTTTCCATAGTGTTTTTCAAACACTTTAAAAGATTTTCAAGAAAAAAATTTATATAAAATTTTTCTGCTTTATTTTCTGAACGATCAATCTTCTAGCATTCTTCAAGACAAAATGTATCATATAGAGAAAGAGAGAAAATGGACTCTTCTTGAAGCTAAGGATGAGATCAAGCGCCTTGATTGTTTGGTTTCTAAATACATGAGATATTCTGATGAGGAGGGAATGAAAAACATAAAGCTCAAGTCTGAAAAAGCTTCATTAGAAGACAAAGTCTCTTCTCTTGAATCCGAGCTGAAATATTTGATTCGCAAGATTGTAGTTCTTGAAGAGAAGAACAAGACACTTGATATCTCAACTCATCAAGAAAATATGAAAGAGCTTTAAGGGAGTAAAAAGGCATTGGAAGAAGAAAATGCTGATCTGAAGAGACAAATTTTTGACATTTCTTCTTCAAATGAAAATTCTATTTTGAAAGAACAAAATGCTGAACTTACTAAAAGAATTACTGATCTTGAAGTATATATTGCAGGTCTTGAAACAAAGAAAGACAAAGAAAACTCAAGTCTGCACAATCAAATCGAGAAACTTCAAGAGAAAGTAACAACTCTTCAAAAAGAAAATGCCGATTTAAAGAGAAGAGAAGAAAAGAGAGTGAAGTGGAACTTAAAGTTACATGCTCAATTAAAAGAAATTAAAGAAAAAAGTTTGGACAGTGAAAAAGTCGATCTAAAGAGAAAACTGTCTAATTTTTCTTTTGAAGACAAGAATGTTTTTGAAGAAAAGAAAGAGACTGAGCTGAAAATGTATAAAACTTTCAAAACAAGTTTCAGACTTTGAGAAAGTTTTATTTTTAGAAAAAGACAAGCTCGAAAAAGAAAGAGCTAAATTTGAAACTAAACGAAAATCTTTTGAGATTAAAAGTTCTGAACTTTCCGTGAAAATCTCTGAATTAGAAAATCTTTTGGAAAAGGAAAGAAAAGATTTCACGGAAAAGAAAAATCTCTTTGAAAAGGAATGTAAAACCCTTAAAAAGAAAAATATGGAAATTTTCAAAGAGATTACTGATAAAAGAAAGTTTTTGGAAAAAGATTTTGAATCGGAACGCGAATATTTTGAAGATACGATTCTTAATCTTACCAAAAGATTATCTGGTTTATCAGTTGATATTATGAAGGATCAACAGTTCAAATCTGATCTCCAAAAGAAATTTGATTTAATTTCTAAAGAGAAAAATGTTTTGATAAACAAAGTCAAAGAACTTGAAGACGTCATTTTTAAATGTGATGTCTCAAAGCAGACCAGTCATAATTCTATCTTTCAGACTCCATTTGTTAATTCAAATGATTCTGAATGCTCTTTTAAAACTGCTTCAAGTTCAAGTTTTAAAAACATTCCTTCTAAACAATTTAATAGATCAAATGATTTCTCAAAAGATCAGATTCGTTCAACAAATCTCTTCTATAATCCTCTGCTTGATAAATCAGATAACAAAACAAATGTGCCTAAAGTTAATACTTCCAAACCTGAAGAAGTTCCAGTCTTCAATAAAGTGAAGATGGAATGGAGAGTCAAAGGCACAACAGTTCCGAAGAAAGATATTCCAAAATCAAAGGTTCCCACTCCAAATGCCAAGAAGAGCAATACATTTCAAGGTAAATCTTTTGTCAAACCTGATTTGGTTTATTCTATAAATCAATTAATCAGGTTAGCTCAAAAGAAAATTTGTTGTTCTTACTGTGGAACAAATGATTTTGTGCATAAAAGTTATACTTCTTTTTGGTACGGTACTTATAGTATTCCTTCAAAGAGATCTACACCTAACCCACTAGGACCCAAGTGCCATTGGGTACCAAAATCTGCTTAATCTGTTTTGCAGGTTTATCATGTGTTGTACTGATTTGTAAATACATTCCACACACATGACTAGAGGTGGCCAAAAGTCGGGTTCGGGCCGGGCCGGGTCGGGGGACAACCCGGTTCTGCACAGTAACCGTGCGAACCGGGTCAGGTGAGAACCGGGTCGGGCCGGGCCGGGTTTAAATCGAAATCCCCTGACCCGTTTACTTGTATGTAGAACCGGTTTCGGGAAAACTGGGCCGGGCCGGGCCAAGAACCGGGTCGGAGTAGGGCCGGGGATTTTTTTGTTTTTTAACTGCTTTCTTTGTATAATAATTAATTACTAAACTTTAACAAAGAAAAATTGGATAAGTAAAATACACTTTAAAATACGTTTTATTTATAATATATATATCACTAAAATACACTTTTACGTTTTATAATTTATATATAATTTTAAGTTACAAACTTACAAGTTACAAGTTACAATACATAAATTCTAAACATTCGAAGGTCCTGCTCCCGAACTTCCACTCCCATCACCCGGATAGTAATTGAATGGATTATAATTGAATGGATTGTATGGAGCGTAGTATGGATTTTGATTTGGATTGTAGTCTTCAAGAGTATTGTACTGCATCAGTCGTGTAATAGCCGTCTGATCGTCAAGGCGGTCGGTGTCTACATCTTCGTCATCTACGACACTACTAACATCAGAACTATCGGTTACGGACGGCGTACTTAGTAGTTCATCCGTGTCGTTTTCGAATAAGTTTTCTTCCACGCCTTCTATATCATCCTCCAGGTTCGTTCGATTTTGAATGCGGTCTTCTCCATCCAAGTAATCCTTCAGACATACGCAACACTCCACCGATTTTGGGGTTAATTTTGTCCGACGCTCCGATATGATCCTGCCACTAAGAGAAAAGGCCGACTCCGAAGCTACAGTACTAGCTTGGATTGTTAGTACATCAAGTGCAATAGTGGCCATAATTGCCATCTCATAATTATAGAAAACTGACGTTCACCCGAATGTGGCGAACCAAAGAGCTCAAACGTGATTACACGTTTGCATAATTGCCACGATCCCGGCACAATCCAATGTGCCGTTATGCATATATAAGAATCTGGCAATCCGCATGGTGCGCTCCATACATCACAAGTTAAAGAAACTTTGTTGGGTAAGTTTAAAAACATTTCTCGCATAATTTTTTGAACCTTATTCCAATATTTTAAAGCATCACGCTTAAGAGTTTGACGACTTACCGAACCATTGTAGCGTGGTTGGAACCCATTTTTGATCATGTTTGTAATGTGAGGATTGTCGAAATGTCCGAACGGCAACGCCATTTGAATGACACATTTCATTTGCATTTCTCGGGCGAGATCATTATCATACGACCATACTTGACCGAAATTGTCAAGTATGGGTTGAGTTGGATCGGGACCCGATTTCATCCTCTTGCATCTTTCCTCGAAGTGGCGCTTTAACGTGCTATTTGATTCGGGTTTTAGGAAATCTCCACACCGTTTGCATTGCGCCTTTTTTGTATCGTCGGGAAATTTTACCAAGTTGAAATTATCCCAAACCGGTGATTTTCGTGAATGATCGACAATAATGGTGTAATTTTGTTCGGCCATTTTTTTGATAGTAGAGACTAGAGACTAGAGTAGAGAGTAGAGAGTAGAGAGTAGAGACTAGAGAATTGTATGCGTTTTTTGCGAGAAACGAATATAGCGAGAGCCGAGAAATGAGAATTGTATGTGTTTTTTGCGAGAAACGAATATAACGAGAGCCGAGAAATGAGAATTGTATGTGTTTTTTGCGAGAAACGAATATAACGAGAGCCGAGAAATTAGAATTGTAAGCGTTTTTTGCGTTTTGTAAGCAATTGTAAGGTGGTGATCACTCCATAACACCCCTAGTATTTATATGGGGTTTGGAGGGTGTTTTTTGAGGCAAAAAACGGTCAAAAGAGGCTTCCCAACGGTCATAAACGGTCACATAACGGCTATATTTTTTTTTCAAAAAAATCGGGTCGGGCCGGGTCGGGTCACGAACCGGTCCCGGGTCGGGCCGAGGAAAATCCTACATACGCGAACCGGTCCCGGCTCTCGGGCTTGAAACCGGTTCTTGACCGGGTCGGGCCAGAACCGGTTCTTGGCCGGTTTCGGTTCGGGTCAGCCCGTCGGGTCGGGTCGGGTCGATTTGGCCACCTCTACACATGACTGAAAACAGAACAGAAGCGGTGGATTTTTTTTTGAAGAATATTTGTACCATTAAGGGGGAGACAAAGATTTATGGCTTTTGAACATATCAGTTCAAAACCCGTGCTTCAACGACTATGGTTTCTAAACATATCAGTTTAGGACCCGCACTTAAAAGAGATTTTGGTTTCTGAATACATCAATTCAGGACCCGTGCTTCAATGTTTTTGGCTTTTGAACATATCAGTTCAAAACCCGTACTTCAAAGACTAAGACTTCTAAACAAATCAGTTTAGAACTCACACTTCTCAGGTGATATCTTTAACTGTTACATCTCTCTGTTTCAAGGAACGTGGTAAAAGGTAACATTGGATTATATTTTGTTTCTACCACTTTGAAAACTTGAATCTTTACAAATTTATTTCAATGAGATAAAATTTTCAATTTTCATTCAATGAATTAAATGTGTGCTAAAAGATGATTTTACAAGTATTTTTGTATTATCTGAGTTAGATTTGTTTCAACTTTCACCTCTGAAATAAATCGAAAGGTCAGCAAAACATGAATGAAATTATGCTGAATGCTCAAAATTATGTGAATCTGGATATATATAGAATATAATGCTCAAAAAGACTATATGTCAGAATGATGGATGGTAATGAAAATATGGGAGAAGCACTATGTTTTAGAACCAAGTGATTGAGATATCATTCATATTTTGTGATGGAAATCCAAGCTTATATAGAATATCATTTAGTTTGAAAGTTTGTATCTGTGGCCTTTCTGGTTTGGGAGAGTAAGTCCTAAGGGGTGCTCGACACCTAGTCCCTAAGATCAACTGGTATGGGATCGGCTGACCCAAATCCTGCAATAGAACCAGATAGAAAGCCATGTTCTACTGGTACAAATGGGTTTAAGATATATCGATGTGGCCTTTCTGGTTTGGGAAATTAAGTTCTAAGGGGTGCTCGTCACCTAGCACCTAAGGCCAACTGGTCTGGGATCTGCTAACCCAAATCCTGCTATAGAACCAGATAGAAAGTCATGTTTAACGATGTATCTTATTCTTACTAAACTCTTTGATTAAAAGATGCCAATGTGCACAAATCAAAAGATGCCAATGTGCACAAAATCAAAAGATGCCAATGAGCACAAACGAAAAGATGCCAATGAGCACACATCTCTTGAAACTTGGGAAAATACAAAGTCGCGATAAACCCGTAAATTTGTGAAAATCCTGATTTTGTACAAATAGTGTGAGTAGAACAAAGTATTCTTACATGTTTTAGAATTGCATATGCTTGAAGCTAATCATATTTCCCATGCTAGCACACCAAATAGATTTAATAAAGGGTTTGAAACTGAACATTTTTAACTTGATATACAATGATGACTTGTTCTTGCATCCAAACACATGCATTTGATTTCATTTGATTGAAAAATCTATTAAATTTCATAAAGTTGAATTTCTTTTGTAAAGTTTTCAAATGATCAAATGTTTGTAGTTATAAAATGAAATTCAATGAATTTTATTTTCCTTGTGTAAATTTGTTTTAAAATATGTGCTACAATTTCAAATATTGTACGTTATTGAAATATATGCATACTTTCAGGGGGAGAAAATAAACTGCTCTAGAATTCTTATTTTGAGGGGGAGCAAGGCTATTCTGTAAGGAGGAGATTGTTAGCAATACTCAAAGACACGACTGAAATTGAAAATGGTTTTCGATGATTATGATGCTCACCATCATCGAAAAAGGGGGAGAAAAGTTTAATTTCAATTTCATGTCAAAGAGCTTTCAAATCAAAGATATTTCAAGTCAAAGATTCGTGAACAAAGACTGAAGATCAGGGGGAGAAGGATCATGTGAAGTCCAAATGTTGCTGAATTTGGTTATCTTAGTTCTGAGTGGTTCTCGGAATGCGCTTACACCTAAAAGTTCAACAATGTGGATGGTTTCACATCTTTCTGATCCAAACTCTAATCGTTTCTGATTCATCTTGTTCCGAATTGATGGTTTTATACAAAGATCGGAATTTCATGTTCAAGACTTGAAGACAATCTGTTGAAGATTTTATCGAAGAAAATTGACTTTTTCAAAGAAAAAGACAATGACTTTTCATGTTTGTCTGAAGATTCTTCAAAGCTGAGTTCTTAAAGAGTGTCAAAGCATATAGTTCACCGTGAACTAGTGGAGATAAAGCTATTTGAAGATGGTTTGATAGAGTGTCTGTTTGAGAAGATTGACTTTACAAAGAGCTGAAGACTGCTGTCATATTTTTTTAAATCTTGAATCCAAAGGGGGAGATTGTTAGAGCATTGTTGTATTCAAGATTTACTGTAAAGTCAATGTACTGTATTAGTTGCTAGTGCCTTTATACCTTGTATGTTATGGGTATAAATAGGCATGTCTAGTTCTTAGTTAAAAAAGAATCTAGATCCCTTTAGGAACAACTTGATCATTTTGTCATTTACACTTTGAAGATCAATATATGGATGACTTGTGTACTCTAGATTTTCTCTCTACATCATTCTTGATTTCTTGCTAGATTTGGGATTTCACACCTTATTCATGCCGTGTGCTACAATCGCCACGTCGACTTCGCCATGATCATCTGGCGTGAAATCGTGCAAGCGATTCGTCACGTCGGAGGTACCAAGCAGAAGAAGTTCCTGCCATACCCGCGTTTCCTCTCGCTTGCAGTTCGTCAACACATTGACACTAATCCGGCGATACCTCGACGTGCTGCACACCCGGTATGTCCCATTCGACACTTACAGTACATGGTTATCCGCAACCCATCCAATGCGGTAGCCATGCCCATTCATGAAGCTCTATTAGCCATCGCCGATCCCGCTGCACCAGGAGTAGTTGCTTATAGGGAAGAGATAGGGAATCCTATGGTCCATCCAGAACCGGAGGGACCTGCCTAGGGAATTAGACCTTAGGGACGTGAGGGTCCTAGGACGAGAGGTGGAAGGGCCCGGCAAGCAGGTGCTGCCGGGCGGGGTGTGTTAGTTGTGAGAGGAAGGGGAACGAGCGTAAGTGGTGCAGCGGCATCTGGTCCCAGTTCAAGTCATACCCAATCCGGAACGTCAAAACGCCCGATGTTACAACGAGACCCGGAACCTTATCTTTCTGATCCATCTTCACCACCACATGTTGAAAACGTGGAATCTGACTCCACGGACTCCGATACCGACCGCAATATACGCCTGAAGCTCATCCCAGCTGGTATCGGACCGAACCTTGATTTCACCAAAGGTACTTCTACCGCTTCACCCTTCATCCCTATTATTCAAACCCCACTACTTGAATCTGGTGACGTTAGGGAATCTAAGGGAGATTTAGTTGAAGAGTTAGAACAGGTGAGACGGAGAGAACTGCGTTCGAAGTCGAACAAGGAAAGATTGAGTCGTCAAGATAACGAGGCTCCTGAGCGAATCGAACCGAGTGTAATCCGGGTAGCCACATCTACTATCCCGTCTCATTTGTTGGGACGGGGTATTGAAGAAGACTCCGTGGACCCAGCGGAGCAATTGCACGATCCCCTCATCCACTCATCCGTCTCTCAAAAGACGGATGTTTCAGTACATCACGGGGATATAGCACAACTTCCATCGGCCTCTCACTCGGAGAATGCTGGTGTTGAAACAAGCGACCAACAGCCCCCGGTCGCGACTTCTTTTCGTGCACAATCGAGTCTAGAGCCATTTGCATTTGAAAACCCTTTGGTTAGGACACAAGAGGAGCAACACCAAGTCGAGAATCTTCGTGACTCGACCAGAACCACCGTAGTGTCTTCATCTCTAGGTGGAATACAAGGATCGGAGGGAAATCCTACCACAGCTACCGATATGCCAACTGTGAACGTAGGTGGCTCTACCCCCGCGGTAGATGCCTCAACGAGTAATCTAAGTGAACTCGGAGTTACTCACCCAGACTTTGTGTCGCAAGAGTCCCTGGACAGCACCCTCAAGGCTGTCCGCGAAGCAATGGAACTGCATGTCTCCGCCGAGCTCGCCAAATTAACCAAAGGCAAAGCGAAGATCGTTGAAGCTGAAACCGCTCCTCCACCTACCTACTCGGTGGAAACACTCAAGACGATGCTTCTAGCCCAATTACTCCAGGATTCCAATGCCTCGCCCGAAGCAGACCTGATCACCGTTCTGAAAACACAGGCCGCTGCTCCTTCCACATCAATTACCTCTCGACTGGATTGCACTGACTCAACTCTCAAGGGCTACAACCGAGCGCTCACAACGCTGTCCGAGAGAGTCCGCTCACTCGAAGAAACCTGTAAGAGTCAAGCAGGCGGTCTGAAACGTAAGCACGATGACCAGGATGATCCTGATCACCGTGAGGGGGAGAAACGACAAAGACTAAACGAGACCGCCCAGATCCTCACTGCTGAAACTACAACTGTGGTTCAACCGGAACCTTCAACTACGACTACTACAATCGGAACAGATCCTGAAGCCGAGTTACCTTTAGCTGAAATGGTGATTGATATGGATATATCAGATGAAGAAGACCCGACGGTTGAAAAGCCCGAGGGTTCAACACAGGGATTGATCGACTTTGACTCATCAGACATACCTCTACTGGATATGATAGATCCAGACTGTGAAGCCAACCCGGAGACCGAAGATGCATGGTATCAAAAAGTCGCCAGTGCCGTAAATCTCCAGGTAAATTTGGTATTCCATACTGATGAAGACGACAACATCGACTATGATTAGTTCCTACTCCAGAATTTTTATGGTACTTCTCCCGTTCACTATGCTCAACCTACTGGAACTTCAACAAGACCTGAAACTACTACTGCCAATATTCCGACAACTCCTCTACAAACGACAGCTTCTGATATTCCTCCCCCTCCTCAGCAACAAATCCATTGGGAGAAGATCATGGTACTTATCCCTCATCTGGAGGAATCTTTGAAGAAGTTGTTCGTCCACAAGCTTCGCCCGATCGAGCCGACCTTTTGCCTTGGTATTTACAACCTCAACCCCGAATACCAAGGGCGTTATATCAGCACAATGCAGCGGTGTCAGCCAAGTCAGAACTAAGCATCAGATCACAGAGGTACTCAACATCCATTCAAGACGCATCATGAAAATCGTCTACCCAGTATTCACTGTCCGACGTGAAGATAGGAATGAATGGAAATTCTCTGAAGCCGACTTCTAGCACCTCCGACCGTTCGACTTCCTGGCTATTCTGAAAGACCTTCGTACAAGAACCATCCGACCGCTTGAAGTTACAAAGGCGCTCGAAGCTATTCGTCGATACCTGGTCCGTACCATTATGATGTCATATCTAACGGATTTTCAAATGGCTATCGAGAATAGGGCAAAGAAGGTAAATTTGATAAGGCGGAATCTGAATGCTCCTGAGTTGAAGATGTATCCCGAGAACTCTCTGCTTTTAGAACCTGAATTTGGGATAGTCTACAACAACGAACAGAACGAAAAGAAGTTTCTGCGTTTCAGTCAGGTAGACAGATTCTGCGACGACACACTCCTCAAAGTTCGAGATGCTCTTCGAAAGATCATTACACACGAGTCTGAAAATCCAAGGTACTCATATGTTCCGAATCTGAATGAAACAACTACTCGGAATGCCTTGGAATTGGTTGAAGATCGCATCGACTACCGCCATGCTATCAGATGGTTCGAGATTCACTTCGCGCTTCGCAAAAGATATGTCTACAATTGGCGAGAGCTAGAGCGCGAACTCGAACTTCGAACCAAAGGGGGAGATTGTTAGGGTCAATTTATGTTGATTTAAAGTTCAGGGTTTAAACTGTAATTCTTTATTTTGAGCCTTATTAGTGAACGGGCCGTGGGCTTGTTAACCACGGGCCCGCCATATAAATAGTTAGCTTAGCCTTAGAAAATAGGCTAGTTGTCTCATTTGCTTTTCTAAATTGTATTGTAAACACTCTGATTGAAAGCATAATACAGGGATGACCAGTTGAAATCATTACTCATATTGTTTATCTATTCGATTTCATAATTGTTGCACGGATCTGGAACTAACAGTTCCACGTCTTTAGGTCGCGTGGAAGGTCACGCGGTTTCCATCTTCCAAACTCCACAAAGGCATACGCGACTTGAGCTGCGGCCAAAGTCGCACACTAAACCGCACGACCTCTTTTTCACCCGGGTACTGATATGGCCAAGACTCCCTCATTTTAGCTCCGTTTTGCTTCGGAAAGAACCGTTGGATTCGCGAATGGAATCCCCATCCAACAAGATAGAATTAAATCTGCATTAAATCCAAAATTCCATTTCTTCTATTTCTCGTGAAAGTTTGATTTCTCCACTAACTTGAAATTAATCTCACCCAAAATTACGGGTGTTACATCTGTGTACTAAACACTACCTAAAAGATCAAGCCGTTAGGCAATTAAGATCATTGTTTAAGGCCCCTTCACCACTTTAATAAAGATGCATTTAATATATTAATTGTAGATTTATAGGTATAATAATAGGAAATGTTCATAAAAACCCAACAAACTATTTTATTCTGAATAATCAAATTACTATAGTAAAATTGGGTTTATAAAATGCCACCAATTTCTAAGTGTTTTCATAACCCTACTTTATAAGATATAATTTATAGGTTTATAAACGTTTTTGTAATAACCGGGTTCATTTTGTAATTAGGTGAAGTTAGTGGGTGTGGTGTGAAGAGTGAAAGTTGAAGGACTTGAATGCAATTAGAAGGGATTAGGGTTAAAACCCCTAAAACCTTCATTATTTCCTTATCAGAAAAGGTGCGACTAGGTGTTTGTGTGTGTGAAGAAGGAGCTTGATGATTTGGGAAAGAGAGCCTGGAATAGGAAAGCTTGGAGAAATCTTCATCTACAACAAGGTAATTTCATTCCTCTAACCTCTTTTAAATTTGTGGGTTTGAGTTTCTGTTTTGGGATAAATGTGTTAGTATCGATAACCCTAGTGTTGGGATTGAGGTTTCCTATATGATTCAACAACTAATTAGTGTGGGAATAGATTAGAGTTGTTGGATTAATCATCTAAAGACTCAAATGTCATCTCTAATGGTTGATGATAGGATTAGAGGGGTTTTTGGTTGTGTTGTAGTGTATATGTGCGTGTTCGGATAAGTCGCCAGGAATTTTTCCGAATCAGAGGAATTCCGGAAGTTATAGGAATTCGACTAGCTGTCCGGAAGTTGGAATCCGAAAGTCGAAATCCGGAAGTCAGTACCGAAAATCGGTACCGCAGAAAAAGTGAGAATCAGGGAAAGTCCAAATCATTTGTGTCCGGAAAGGGGGGGATCCGGAAGGCAGTGTCTGGAATCCGGACTGTCAGTGTCCGGGACTTTGTACTGTTGGAGTGTTTTAGGGCGTGTCTCGTGAGTTTTGGCTCTGAGTGAATTATGGAGTGTCTTATTCACTCTTGCGTGTCGGGTGACTATGTTGGTGTGCGGTTAGAGTAAAGTTTTTTCAAGTGAGGACGTATTAGTGTGGACGCCAGGTGAGTCTTTCTAAACTGAAGCTTTATCGATACTCAAATTTATTACTTGTATTGATCTATTGAATTGCATGATTTACGTTGTTTTAAATATGCATG
Organism: Saussurea involucrata; assembly: GCA_033807775.1. Classification (NCBI taxonomy): domain Eukaryota; kingdom Viridiplantae; phylum Streptophyta; class Magnoliopsida; order Asterales; family Asteraceae; genus Saussurea; species Saussurea involucrata. Next base: position 200,037,814 of record CM066321.1, on the reverse strand, counting down.
ATAAAGGTGTGTAAATTATATTGCGGGTATGTGTGGGGCGGGGCATGTGATGACTTAATATGGATATATGGGAAGTGTGTCCCATGCAGGATATATGAATTCGTTTCATATGTTCACTAAGGGCGGGTGTGTGCCCTAACACGTAGTCATAACTCTCTTTAGTTGATAATTGTGGCGTGGCGTTGGTAGCAAGAGGGATCTCACTAAACCTCATGGTCTAACCCTCGCTTTTCAAAACTAAAACCTTTTCAGGTAAGCAGGTACTCAAGGGATCATTTAAAGGCAAGAGCAAGATGTGAGTTGGATCATGCGTATAGAAGAATTAGAAGACTTTTCTTTATTGTTTAGTTAGGTTTCTCAGTCGTGATTAGGGTTATTTCCGCAAACCCCGGTTTTGTAATCTCGAAGGTGTGACTTGTTGGGGCTGTTTTGGCGTTTTTATTTAAAGTATCAGCTCTTGGCAGGTTTGTTTGTGTGGGTTGTTACAGTTGGTATCAGAGCGCTAGTTTAAGGGATTTAGGTGACCGGATGGGCCTAAACTTAAACTGTGAAGCAGGAGGACACAACTTAGATACAGAAAGCCTTTAGGGAAGACCTTGATCGCCGAGAATTCAGAACGATGGTAATGAGGACTCTCATGTAAGGTAATTTCAAATCACATCTGTCCAATGTCATTATGAATTTACAGGTGCATGAGTATGCTTGATTACTGTTGTTCAGATGATCGATTGTCAGGATCGATTCTTAACAAGAATTAAACTTCTTAGAAGCAGAATTTAGAGAATCTTGCGGAATAGAACTCTAAATCAATTAAAGAACAATCAATAGAAATTCAATAAACTGTATATATATCAAACAGTTATTACTCACAAGTTTTACACCAAACCTCAATCTTGTTGAACAGGCTCAACAAGACGATTTCTACTTCTCTAGAAATAGGATCTATGATCTTGAGGTTAATTCACTCTTGAATGAATATCGAATTCTGTATACTATCTATTTTCTTTTTTTTCGTATATTCTAATAGCTATCTATCAATACTATTTATACAAAAGTAATTACAAGATAACTATCAAAAGTAAATTGATCTTCTGAATCTTCGTTAAACATATCTTGATCAATTCCTTATTTGTCTCCAAAAGCATCGCATCCCAAACTTATCAACTCAGCAGTATTAATGATGATTTGGCTCAGCAGCATTAACAACCTTCAGCAGTATTAACCTTCACAGTCTTCAAGCAGTAGTAACTCAGCTCAGCAGTACTAACCATGTCTAGCAGTAGTAAATTGGTCTAGCAGCACTAACTTCATCTAGCAGTACTAACTTCGTCTAGCAGCAGTAACCTTGCCCAGCAGTAGTAACGAAGAACTGGCAGTAGTAATGTAGACTTAGCAGTACTAACCATACTTAGCATATCTTCAGTTCCCAACAATCTCCCCCTAACTTGACTTTTAGGAAAAGAAGTCAAGTTCTTCAGATGATGCTTCCAAAACTTAGTCATCATGTACACACAGATTAGGACTTAAGCCTAGACTCTGATTGAGAATCCTTTTTACCAAGAATCTACCCATTGATGAATCCTTGTTGCAGGTCAGCTTGGTATGTAACATTCCTTGCAGCCTCTTCATGCTGTGATGGTATATTTCATCCACCAGATAGTATTCTTGAGTTGCAGAGTCAAGGGAGATGACATATACTCCACAGTTTTCATAGAGCATCCAGTTGGTAATGGCTTGAAACTGTGTGTTTAACCTATGCTGAACTGCTTCAGGTTTGAACATTTGGCACAAGAATTCAAGTACCATTTTAGAAATTGACATCCCTTGCTCAGTCAGCATGTTTCCATATATCTTCATCCCAACTTTGAACATCTCTTCTAAGTCTGATCTTGAGCAAGTTCTGACAATTTTTCCCCAAGTAGAAAAGACTTCAAATTTTCCATCAGCTCTTTTTATCCTAATGAACTCCTTTCTACCATCTTTCAAAGTGTCCCAAAAGATGATTTCAGGAGCCTTAGATGATATTGGTTCAGCCTGAAGTGGAATTGGGTTAGAGTCAACACTAGTAATGTACAAATCACATTGGGCATCCGTTTGTGATTTCACATTGCCTGATTGCCCTGATGGAGTTGCCACTTCTTCTTCAGCAACTTTTCCATCAGATTTTTCTTTCACTGTTTCCTCCTGGGCCTCTTCTGCAGATGACTCCACCCTTGGCTTCTTTTCATTTTTCTTCTTTGAAGTTATGGGCTGGGTTCTTGGTCTTTTCTTTGACATCATCTTGGTTATTTTAAGAGTTTTGACAGCCTCAGGAGTTGGTTCAGCTGCTTTAAGTTTTTCAGCAGCAATAACCATTTCTGCTGCTATGGCTGTTACTGCTTCTCTTAGTACATGTAGTGATGCTGCTTCAATACTGTTCTTTACAATCCAGTAAATTTCTTCATCTATTTCAGCTTGAGTTGTAGTTACTGCTTCCTGCTCAGTTTCTGCTGCTTTGACTGTTTGGCCTTCAGCAGCATTAACAGTTTCTGCTGCTTGTTCAAATTCAGCAGCATTAACAGTTTCTGCTGCTTGTTCAAACTCAGCAGCATTAACAGTTTCTGCTGCTGTGGTTTCTGCTGCTTTAACACACTCTTCCCCCTTTTCTGTCTCACTGGACTCCCCCTTAAACTGTGCATACTCCATTTCCATCTCAGTCTCTATGTGAACAGTCTCCCCCTCAATTTGTGGACCCTTCAGTTTCAGTTCTGCTTCTGACTCTGACTCCCCCTTTTTGGGAGCATCATCAGTTGAAGTTCTTCTTCTTAGCACAAATCTTGCCTTTTTCTTTTTGTTCAGCAACTTGGTGACCATCTTTTTGAGCTTCTCAATTTGAGACTGTTGGTAGGTGACCACAGTCTTAAGTTGCTCAATCTCTTTCTTTTGTGCCATAACATCCAAGTTGATATTCCCTATGGTTTCCATCAATTCCTCATAGTTATATCTATCCTCACCTTGTTTAGAAGTGTGTACCTTCTTTAAAGGATCCTTGGAAGTTTCAGCAGAAGCCTTCTGCCTAGCAGAAGCACTACCTGCCCCCTTGGTTTCTTGGCACCTGGGTCCTCCTAATGATTTCTCATTTAGAGTTGCCATGGGGAAGGTCTTATTTATGTTACCACTGTCCTTCTCTGTGCTAGCAGAAGTAGTGGCAGCCTTAGCACCCATATGGTCATCCTTCTCCTTAGAGACCACCTTCTTGGGGTTGGGAGACACTCCTGTGGTTTCCCTGTTGATATTCTCAATTGGAGAATGCTCCAATTGAGGGCTTAAAGGCTTAGGGCTTTGAGTAGGTACATCAAGGGAAGGAGCCTTGTGCACCTTTCTTCTTTGAAACCTTTTGGTGATTGTGGGAGTGGGCTGTTCAAGAATGGACTGAGGGATGTCTTTTGAGATGGAAGGTTGGGATTGGTCATCAGTGGGTTGATCTAATGAGGGCCTTGATCCTGATGCCATACCTTCAGAGGGGTGGGACACAACCATCATTGTAGAGAACAATGGTGTGTCAACTCCTTCCGAGTCCCTAGGAAGTCTTTTCATATTTGAAAAAACCTTCCCTTTAGGGGATTTGGGTACATATACCTCAGTAAACTGAGGTAAGTCCATCAATTCCTTGTTAAGAACTTCTTGCACAAACCTTGGATACATGAAAAAGGTCTTTTTGGATTCCAAGTTTGATACAAGATCATTAAAGATCATTGCTGAAAAATTGTACTTTCTGGCAGTGGATAAGCAGACCAAGGCATATGCAATGGGACTGCTGAACTCACTCCATCCAGTAGTTTTCTTGGAAATACAGTGCATCAGGGTATGAACAAGAAATCTCCATTGGTTGAAAAATTTTGACTTGTAGAATTTAAAAACACCAATGGGACCTTCATACCCCATTCTTTGTAAAGTAGAAAAGAGTTCTTCATTAGGAATAGAAGATATACCTGAAGCATCATTCAACTGAAGAGAGATGCGAATAACCTCTTCAGTGACTTTCAAGGGTTTATCACAGACCCTTGTTCGAATGGTTTTCTGCCCTTCTTCGACACTAACAGTGGCATTCTCCCAAAATTGTGTCTGATGTTCGATATAGATTGTTGGGCTCACCGTTAGGGCATAGGAGATGTGCGAGGATTTGAGAAAATCGACTATATCGTGGAATCCCGCAGCTTGTTTCGGCTTCTGAAGCATGGCTATTTCATTGTGCTCATCCACAAACTCCATGATTCCTGAGGATTCTTGAAAGAAAAGCACAGAGATTCTGGGAGACTAGGTTAGAACGAGAGAGAAGAAGTAAATGCGAAGAGTCGTTATGAACTTGGGCGGGCAAACAGGGGTATTTATATGCCCTAGATTATCAGAAGCAGTATTAACTACCTCGCAGTATTAACTACCGAGCAGTATTAACTGCCAAGCAGTATTAACTACCTAGCAGTATTAACGACCAAGCAGTATTAACTACACTAGCAGTATTAACTGCACTAGCAGTATTAACTACTGAGCAGTATTAACTACTGAGCAGTATTAACTACCAAGCAGTATTAACTACCAAGCAGTATTAACTACCTAGCAGTATTAACTGCACCAGCAGTATTAACTGCATTAGCAGTATTAACTGCTGAGCAGTATTAACTGCTGAGCAGTATTAACTACTAGAACACAGGCAGTAGTAACTTCTGTACTGGCAGTAGTAACGCTGCACAGGCAGTAGTAACCACACTTACACTTTTCTGCACTTGGTAATCTGAGGGAAACAGAGGATCCTGAGAAAGAAAGTTAGTAGCACCAAATATATGAAGAAATACAGGTATAAAAACAAAAAGTCATAAATTTATTCTAGGTTGATCATGCCCACACTTGTTACCAAAAAGGTGAATCTACCCACATCAAAAGCTTTTGTGAATAGATCAGCAAACTGGTCATTTGTATGAACTTTAGCAACCTGAATTAATTTCTTTTCATTGCAATCTCTTATAAAGTGATACCTTATCTCTATATGCTTTGTTTTTGAGTGTTTGACTGGATTATTAACAATGCTAATAGCACTGTTGTTATCAATGAAGATTGGTGTGTGAAGAAATGTTACCCCATAGTCCAACATCTGATTCTGAATCCATAGAACCTGAGAGCAGCAGCTTGCAGCAGCTATGTACTCAGCTTCTGTGGTAGATAAGGACACTGTGGTTTGTTTCTTACACTGCCAAGATACTAGTCTTGTACCCAAAAACTGACATCCACCTGAAGTAGACTTCCTATCCATGTTGGCTCCTCCCAAATCACTATCTGAATATGCAAGCAAGTCAAAAGAGGATTCATGAGGATACCAGAGACCTAATCTAGGTTGCCCTTTTAAGTATCTGAATATTCTCTTGACAGCATGAAGGTGTGATTGCTTAGGAGAAACCTGAAATCTGGCACAAACACAGACTGAAAACATAATGTCAGGTCTAGAGGCTGTGAGATACATGAGAGATCCAATCATTGATCTGTAATGATGGACATCCACATCCTCCCCCTCAAGATCTGCAGTGATCTGTTTATGTGTTTCCATTGGAGTGCTTGCTGACTTTGAGTCTGATAAACCAAACTTGTCCAGGATGTCTTTCACATACTTGGATTGGCTAATAAAAATTCCATCTTTCCTCTGTTTTACCTGAAGCCCAAGAAAGAATGTAAGTTCTCCCATGGAGCTCATCTTGAAGCTTTTGTGCATCAATTCCTCAAACTCTTTACACATTTGATCATTGGTGGATCCAAAGATGATGCCATCCACATAGATCTGAACAAGTAAAGTACCTCTCTTTCTCCTCTTGATAAACAGGGTCTTGTCAATTACTCCTCTTTCAAAGTCATTTTTCAAGAGATAGGTAGACAAAGTGTCATACCATGCTCTTGGGGCCTGATGCAAACCATAGAGAGCCTTCTTCAGCTTGTATACTCTGTCAGGGTGCAATGGATTCTCAAATCCAGGGGGTTGACAGACATATACTTCTTCCTCAATGCTTCCATACAGAAATGCACTCTTGACATCCATTTGGTACACTTTGAACTTCATGTATGAGGCATAGGCTAGAAATAACCTGATTGCTTCAATCCTTGCCACAGGAGCAAAGACTTCCTCATAATCTATTCCTTCTTCCTGAGTGTACCCTTGTGCAACCAGTCTAGCTTTGTTTCTGATCACAATCCCTCTGTCATCCTTCTTGTTCCTGAAAATCCACTTGGTGCCAATTGCTCTATGACCTTTTGGAAGGTCTACCAAGTCCCAAACATCCTGTAATTTGAACTGTAGCAGCTCCTCTTGCATTGCCTCTATCCAGCTTGGGTCTTTCATAGCATCATAAGCCTTTTTGGGCTCAATCTGGGACAGAAAGCAAGTAAGAACAGTGTTAACTGTATTTTGCTGCTCTTGCAACTCTTGGAGTCTGCTTTGCTTTCTAGTCATCATGGGAGATGCAATATCTCCAATCACCAACTCAGGAGGATGATTTTTCTGAGTTCTTGTTGGATGACCAGCTTCCTCTTGTAAGTCCTCATCCAGATTAGACTCATTTAATTCTGGATTTGTTTCTGCTTCTTCAGTCACCTCAGATTCTCTGGAATTTGAACCTGAAGACTGATTTTCCTCTGCTCTCCTCTCTTCTTCATTCTGAATAGGTTCAGTCTCCTCATGGTGTTCACAGAATTCAACAGGATCAATGGAAGGGATTGGAAATATCACAGATTGAATTCTGTGTTCTGATGTTGGTGTATCCCTTTGTTCTGCATATACATCACCACTGAAACCTAAAGAATTAGTGAGTGAATCAATGTCAAATAGCCAATTAGGACCTGAACCAATAGGATTTGGTGTGTTCTCATTGCATTTGACATTGTCACTTTCTTCAATTATTCTAGAAGAGGTATTAAAAACTCTGTAGGCCTTACTTTGAGATGAATACCCAACAAGGAAACCATCATCTGCTTTGCTATCAAACTTGCCTAAGTGAGATTTGGTATTGAGAATAGTACAAGGACATCCAAATGGCTTGAAAAATCCAATATATGGTTTCCTTTTATGGAAAAGCTCATAAGGTGTCTTGTTTTTAGGCTTTACAACTAAAACTCTGTTTTGAACATAGCAGGCAGTATTAACTGCTTCTGCCCAAAAAGTAATTGGTAACTTTGAGTCAGCTAACAGAGATCTAGCAGCCTCAATCAGTGTCCTATTCCTTCTCTCAGCAACACCATTTTGTTGTGGAGTCCTAGGAGCACTGTATTGTCTCTCAATTCCTTTTTCTTCACAAAAGGTGTTTAGATCAAAATTTTTAAACTCAGTTCCATTATCTGATCTAATGACTTTCACTCTTTGATTTGATTGGTTTTCAATTTTGAGAATAAAAGATTTGATCAGTCCACTTGTCTCATCTTTAGTTCTCAGAAAATATACCCAAGTAAATCTAGAATAATCATCAACAATAACTAAGCAGTATGATTTCTTGCCAATACTCATCACATTGGTAGGACCAAACAGATCCATATGTAACAGTTGAAGAGGATTTGATATAGTGTTTATCTCTTTGGACTTATGAGAAGTTTTGTGTTGTTTGCCTTTGAGACAAGCAACACAATGATCATCACATGAATATACTTTGGATGGCAAACCCCTTACAAGGTTATTCTTAACAAGTTTATTTATTGTTTTAAAGTTCATGTGACACATCCTTCTATGCCAAAGTGATGATTCATCTAAAGAAGCTTTTGAAACTAAACAATTTAGAGATGAATCAGATGAAACACTTTCCAAATCTAAACAATAAACATTATCCTTCCTAGGAGTTCTCAGAAGTATCATGTTTTCATCATCCACTTTGTATCCAGGAGCAAGGATAATACATTCAGAATCAGTAAACAATATACTATGCTTCTTGTCACAAACCTGTGATACACTTAACAGGTTGTATCTCAATTGTTCAACATAGTATACATCTTCAAAGGTCATCTTACCCTTTGAAACATCACCCTTACCACTTATCTTTCCACCAGCAGGATTATCCCCAAATGCAACATGTCCTCCATCAATCTTTTTGAAATTTTTGAGGCAGGACATGTTACCTGTCATGTGCCTGGAGCAACCACTATCAACATGCCAAATGCTCTTCCCCTTGAGCTGTTGGTTGCCCTGCACATCAAGATAAATCAGTTAGTTTTATTTGGAACCCAAGCCGAAGTGGTCTTGGGTCTCCCTTGCTCATCAAAGTACTTACACTTGGTTTTGATGAGATTTTTAAATTTGGGTACTGCTGTGCTGGAGTACTTTGTCAAAATTATTGGTGTAGCAGCACTTGCAGCAGTACTAACAGTGCTAGCAGTATTAACCTCAGAAGTACTAACAGAGGTAGCAGTATTAACAGAGTTAACACTGCTAGAAGCAGTATTAACAGAGTTAATACTGCTAGCAGCAGTACTATCTGAAGAAGAAGCACTAAAAGTATTAGCAGCACTAACATTGGACTGATTACTAGCAGTATTAACACTGCTAGCAGCACTAACTTTGGAATGATTACTAGCAGTATTAATACTGCTAGCAGCACTAACTTTTGAAGCAGTACTAACAGTGTTAGCAGTACTAACACTGTTAGCAGCAGTATTGTTTTTAGTGCCTTTTGGAACCCACATAGTATCACATTCCTTTTCAGTCGTTTTCTTTATGTGGCTTTTGGGTTTATCTTGTTTCTTTGCCACATTTTTCTTTGCAGACTTTTTATATCCACCATTCTTTCTGTAACCACCAGGTTTTTGAAAAGATCTTTGAGCATTAAACCTTTGGTTAACAGGATTGAAATAACAGTGTTTGGCTAAGTGATTTAGCTTACCACATATGAAACAAGGTTTTGGCCTGTTGATTCTGTTCAGGTCAACTCCTTGTCTCATAGCCCACTGGTTATTCCAGTTCCTTTGATTTCCCCTCTGATTATCATGTTTTTGGGGCTTGTTCTCTTTAGACTTCCTGCAGGAACACTGTTTACAGATATTGGAGTTCACAACTTTGGGCTGTGTGTAATGAACTTCCTTTTTCTCTTCAGTCCTTTTGATCTCAGTGTTCTTGACACATGGACTCTCACATTCCTCATCAGAGTCTACTTTGTCAGTCTCATCCTCAACAACTATTTCTTTTTCATAAGGATCTATATTAATCTTTAATTCAGGTTCCTTTCTATCCTTGGTCTCTAACAAATCAGACTTAGGAGGTATGTAGTTGTTATTGTAGGGTGGAGGTGTGGTATTGTATCCTATCCCTACTTTCATCTTGTCATGGATTTGTGCTTTAATGATGGTGTCCATGGTTTTAGAAGCACAGGTAAACTTTTCAACATCAAGTTTAACCTTTTTAAGCTCTTCTTTTAACTTCTCATTCTCCTCCCCAGACACTTTCAGCTTAATCTCATACTCATTCTTCTCCCACTTCCAATAGTTAGTATCATAGTGGTGTTGAAGTTCATTAGCTTGAAAAGCTCTAATCTGTTCCTCAAACCTTTCTACAATCCTAACATAATCTTTCACATCTTTCTCTAGCCTCTTAAGGTCATCACACATACTCTGATTGTGATCCCTATATCTTTTAACAGCATCAATGCAAGCTTGAGAACAGAGGTTAGATTGTACCTCAGTGGGAATATCAGATACTTCTGCCATAAGAGCTTGATTCTGACAGGCTTCTTCAGCTTGATCACTCCAATCAAATCCCATTCCTTGTTGAGAAACAAGGGCTTGAGAGGAGCTTCTGTTTTGGTTTCCATTTGGAGTCTGTGATCCTCCACTTCTGCATTCTCTGGCAAAGTGTCCCATCTTGTGACACTTATAACATTCAACCTTGGACTTGTCAAAGCCTGCACCATCTTCTCTTCTTTGGGAAAAGTTGTTTCTCCCAGTCCTTTTGATGAATTTCTTCACCCTCATTGATAGCATAGCCATCTGCCACTTGATGTCCATCTCTTCCAGATCATCAGCATTGATCTGCTCTAAATCATCATTGATTAGAGAAGAGTGGACATGACTAGAAAAGAATGCTTCTAGTACAGAATCTGTAGTCTTCTCTTGATTGGTTCCACCAGTAGTATTAACAGAACCTGCAGTATTAACAGAATCAGGATTAGCAGCATTATCAGAGGATGAAGATAATAAAGCAGCATTATAAACAAATCCAGATGGCTTTTTCTTGGCTTCAACTTCAGCCTCAAATACTCTCAGATCATTGTAGAGGTCATCTAGCTCTTTGTCCTCCAATTGGTCATTCTGTCTGAATGAGACTGTGTACATGGTCCATTCTTCTCCCAATGATCTAAGGAACTTTCTATTGACATCATCAGCATCCATGTGTACACCCACAGTTGCTAATTCTCCAATTAACTTGTTAAATCTGTCAAAAGTTTGAGTCATAGACTCATTCTTTGCAGACATAAAGTTTTCATATTGTTGCCTGAGAATAGCCTTTTGATTTCTCTTTGTGCTCTTTGTGCCAGTAAATCTTTTCTCCAGAGCATTCCACAACATCTGTGCATCTGTGCAGTGTTGGAATTGATGTTGGTACTCATTAGGAATAGCCAAAAGCAGAGTGCTTAAGGCCTTCATCTCTGTTTGTCTTACTTTCTTTTCAGCATCTGTCTTGGGAGGAGGTCTCTTTCCATCTGCTCCAATCTTTCCTTCATTACATGGGCCATTTTCTATGATGTCCCATATTGCATAATCAGTAAGAAGAATGTACTGCTTGATTCTTAGTTTCCACATGTCAAATTCATTGGGTTTGAGCATGGGAACCTTTGAAACAAGAGTATTGTGAGAATCCATTGAATTGTCCATAGCTTCTAAGATACCAATGCTCTGATACCACTTGTCAGGATCGATTCTTAACAAGAATTAAACTTCTTAGAAGCAGAATTTAGAGAATCTTGCGGAATAGAACTCTAAATCAATTAAAGAACAATCAATAGAAATTCAATAAACTGTATATATATCAAACAGTTATTACTCACAAGTTTTACACCAAACCTCAATCTTGTTGAACAGGCTCAACAAGACGATTTCTACTTCTCTAGAAATAGGATCTATGATCTTGAGGTTAATTCACTCTTGAATGAATATCGAATTCTGTATACTATCTATTTTCTTTTTTTTCGTATATTCTAATAGCTATCTATCAATACTATTTATACAAAAGTAATTACAAGATAACTATCAAAAGTAAATTGATCTTCTGAATCTTCGTTAAACATATCTTGATCAATTCCTTATTTGTCTCCAAAAGCATCGCATCCCAAACTTATCAACTCAGCAGTATTAATGATGATTTGGCTCAGCAGCATTAACAACCTTCAACAGTATTAACCTTCACAGTCTTCAAGCAGTAGTAACTCAGCTCAGCAGTACTAACCATGTCTAGCAGTAGTAAATTGGTCTAGCAGCACTAACTTCATCTAGCAGTACTAACTTCGTCTAGCAGCAGTAACCTTGCCCAGCAGTAGTAACGAAGAACTGGCAGTAGTAATGTAGACTTAGCAGTACTAACCATACTTAGCATATCTTCAGTTCCCAACATCGATGGATATGGTAGTGTATAGAGTATGGTGGTAGTGTGTAGAGAGTGGTGGTAGTGTGTAGAGAGTTCTAACCTTGCCATGATGGCAATGGTGTAGTGTGTTGTGCGAGATCGTTCATGGTGTAAATGTTGACACCTTCTAGAAGGAGTATTGTTTGAGTTGTGGGTGGCCGATGTGGGGTAGAACCTCTTGGGTTCATAAGGGAAGAATAACTGATTGGAGGTGAGCTCCTAATTTCTAATGATTCTTCATTCTAGGAGTTTATGATGTCGATGAATTGGGATCTTGAGAGTTTCAACTCAAGAATCGGGTAGTAGAGATGGGCTTTCTTACTCTCTAGCCAGTGGAAGAGTGGTAGGGATGGTGGAGAAATGATAGACGTGTTGATTGGTAATATGAGGCAAGAATTGGATGAAAAGGGGCTATTGTTGGTTAACCTACTTGGGGTCGAAGTGAAGCCACACATTTTGCAAATCAGTAGCCAAGGTGGTAATTGTGTAGTTAGGACATACAAGTATGTGGGGAAGCACCGATACCAAATGTTGTTGCAAATGTGAGAAACCTGACGATTTGGTCGGAAGTAGGGCGCCTGTGTTGAATTGTTGTGAATGTCATTGGTTGACCTTGCTAGAGCGAATAGCTTTGAATGTAAAGTGAGTCATGCATTGTATTTTCAAATAAGTTACACGAGTCCTTCATGTCAAAATATGTATGTGTGTGTGTGTGTGTGTTGTGTCTTGTAAGTTTCTGGTTTTGAAAATGAGTTGGCGTGTTCAAGCGTGTGTTTGAAGGAAAAGACAAATTTATTTACGTTGTGTGATAAATTTTAAACTTGGAGAAATAGTGAATTATTTCACCTCTTTTACGAGTGAGTTAATCTTTATTGTAGAAATCGTAAAAACATTTGATCGCATGGTTTTATAAGCGGAATCAGTATGGGTGATTTTGCCGTATTTTTTAAAAGCGCATGAAAAGAATTTCGGTGAATGCATTTTCGGTTACTGGACAAGGTCGTGAGGTATCATGAGTAGCGTGTAAGCGATCCTCGAGATCGATCTGTGTGTGGATATTCTTTATGGCGGTGTCGGGTCATGCATATATAACCTTATTTCAAGGTATATTTTAAATGTGCCAAACGATTTAAATCATCGTGTTGTTATGCATGAAGGCAATGAACTCGCTAGGTCGTATTTAAGGATGAGGAAAGGTTTCGAGAATGGAAATGTGTGCTTGAGTCATCGATGGCCAATCCGTGACCTTGGTGTTCCTTTTTGGGAGGGCAGCGAATATCAGAAGTCTTAGTCTTTGACCTTAGTGATGCTTGTATTATGGTAGCCTGTACTCTTGTTCAGTAACTTGAGGCGTGGTTGGCAGCACGGGGTGTGTCCCGGATGAATTTCGAAGTGGGAAAGATACTTCTGAAAGTAGCTTGTTATTAAGTAGCGTTGTAGTATGATTATGAATGGTATCAGCGTGAAGCCGGAGTTTGAGGTGGTCTTCTATTTAGGCTTATTGTCAAGTAAGTCTTGTACCTCAATTGTGTGAGGACTGTGGGGGACAAGGTTAGTTACGATGTGCGGAAAGAGGTAGATTCTGTTGGAAATCCTCGTTTGTCGGAGACATCGTTGAAATATCATCATCACGTCGATCGTTGATGTGGAAGTTAACGACTGTTGTTGATATCGTTGTCGGGGGGGGGGGGGGTTGGAAATGGAAAAGGTAACCCTGGTGTGATTATTTTGTCGGGTTTATACGCTAATATAAGAGGTCGGTTGGGGAAATGTGTGTATCTGGCAGGGTGCTGTACCGCCTTATGTCAGTGTTACGAAAGTGGAGAATCGCTGGTTGGGTAGGTTATTTCCCTATGTGGTTGATGTTTCGTATATGAATGAAGTAGTTAACACAACTCATGTGGGACACCTGGATTATGTTGGTCTGCAAGGGAACGTCTTATCGTTTGGTTTATTTGAGCCAACTGGGGATAAAGACTCGATCGAGTGAAGTAGACGGTCATAATTGTGGTTCATCTAGATTGGAGAAAGACAAAGTCGTGAGATAACTTTATTTCAAATACATATTGTGATTGGCATGGAGAAGGCAAGGCCTATTGCGTGTACAAATGACTGTGAGGATTTTTCCTCTAGTGTGATGTTGTGGTGTGGTGGTTGTGTGGATAAGTTAGTGATAACTTATGCATGGTAGACGTGCAAGTCATTAGTGTGGTAGTGAGTTGCTGTGAGGTTAAGTGGTGGGCCGTCATTGTTGGTATAGGATAAGCGTGAGTGGGAATCCTTGCTCGGAGATTGCTGATAAGTTATTCAAAGGTGGCAAACCTATGTGTGTTGAGGTGCATGGATATTTGATTGAGGTTATCGTATTGTTAATTTGAGAATATAAGAGTGGAGTAGTAGTTGGTGGTTACCTAAAAGAGAAATCGTGTGCTCTTTGGTTGCGATGAGTTGATGAGTGAGTTGTCTTGTGCCATTGAAATATTTAGGAAGATGTTGGATTGGTTAGTTTATGATGTTTCATAGTAGATACGAAATCTTTGGGGATGCTGAATTATTCCTTGTCCGTAAAGGAATTCTCGTGAGTGGGTTAATCCCGTTTGAGGAACGAGAAGTGTGTGATGGCTTCGAGCATTGGGTAATATTTCAGAATGACTTGGTTGAATTTCTCGTGCAAAATGTGGTGAAGTCGTTGGTTAGGCATAGTAACCGTTGAGATTGCGTGTATGGAGTGGTCAATGTTGAACGGGCAATGTTCCATACTAGCTTGAGGAAATGGGGATGGTATGTTGGATTAAGTGAGTAAACTAGAAGTAGAAAGTGTGGCAAGTGACACAAAAAATGTGATGCAATGTTTACAGAGTGTCATCGTCGAGAACATGAACCCCCTAGTGGGAGTATGAGAAAGAGGATTTGCGAGTATGTGATGATTCAAGGGTCGAAGGAAGCTAGCTTGTGTTGTTGGTCAAAAGTGTGCACCTTCTAGTGGGCCGTTTTTGGAAACATGTTTTATGTTTTGAGGAGGGAGTGGAAGAAGGTAGTCGAATGTAGTGCTTGGAATGAAGGACCATTGGATTAGACTTGGTGTTGGTGTGGGAATTATTCCAAGTAAGCTTATCGTCTAGTGTTAGGCTATTGGGGATAGTTTTGTGTGAGCATGGTCACTCCTTCCTGTTGAGTGGGTGAAAACTTGAATTCATTTCATATATGGATGGACGATTGTTGGATGCAGTGAGAATTTGAATGGGTGTCTTCAGGATTGGTTCGGTTTGGTTAGTGGCTGCTTCAGATGTTGGAGTGTGGAAGTTTCCTACTTTTATCTATGTATAGTGTGGGGTGATGATGTGGTGAGAACGTATGAATTGTTTATCATTGATGAATAGTAGTCAATGCAATTCAGGCAAGAAAGGGTTATCTGCTTTAGACGTATATCGTGTTGGGGAAAGTGATTGTAGAATTGTGTGTTATCTGTTGAAGAAGATCATAACTGTGAGTTAAGGTGATATTCAAAGTCGGTCACGTGTTAAGTTGGCGAATTGAGCGTTTGTTATTTTAATAAGGGATTCATGTTGTTGTGGTGTTAACCTCTGTAAATTCGTTCTTTTACGGAAGTGAAGTTGTGTGTGAAACTCTTAATTTGACGCGTTTTAAAAATCGTGAGTCCAGGTGTGTGGACACCATTGTGTACAGTTGGCCTAAGGCGTCATAGTTATGTTACGCGAATTATCTAGGGTAAGAGTTGTAGTTAACCGAAAGTGATAATTTGTTGATATACGCCCTGTTGTTGAAGGGTTATGCAAAGTGGGAGCAAAAAATCCTTATGGAGAAGCAAAGAGGTCGACCTGTACAGCTATCTGAGAATCTTCCAAGAGTGAAGATGTGTCGTGGGAGAGAGGCAGTTGGTGGGACCGGAGGTCACGCAGTTGATCGCCAATAAATCAACCAGATTTGCGAGAAGCTAAGGGTGGCTCAAGACTGCCAAGAGTTGTATGCGACCAAAAGAAGGAAACCGATGAAATTCCAAGTAGGAGACAACGTGATGCTTAACGTTTCGTCGTGGAAAGGCGTTGTGCGTTTTGGAAAGAAAGGGGAGCTAAGGCCTAGGTATGTCGGGTCGTTTGTCATCACCGAGCGTGTGGGTGAAGTGGCGTATAAGTTGGAGATGCCCAAGGAACTTTGGGGAGTTCATTCGACATTTCACGTGTCAAAACTGAGGAAGTGCCTGTCCGAGGAAAGTATGGTCGTACCATTAGAAGACATTCGCGTGGATGAGAAGTTGAATTATGTTGAGGAGCCGTTAGTGATCGTGGATCGCAAGGTCAGAAGGTCGAGGACTAAAGAGATATCTCTTGTGAAGGTTCAGTGGCGCTTCCATAAGGGTCAAGAAGTGACTTCGGAAGTGGAGTCGGATATCTCTTGTGAAGGTTCGTTTCCCCCATTGGTTCGAAGATGGAATTTCGGGGACGAAATTCTTTTGAGGGGAGGATGTTGTAATAACAGGGTTCATTTTGTAAATAGGTGAAGTTAGTGGGTGTGGTGTAAAGAGTGAAAGTTGAGGGACTTGAATGCAACTAGAAGGGATTAGGGTTAAAACCCCTAAAACCCTCATTCTTTCCTTATCAGAAAAGATGCGGCTAGGTGTTTGTGTATGTGAAGAAGGAGCTTGATGATTTTGGAAAGAGAGCCTGGAATTGGAAAGCTTGGAGTGTGAAATCTTCATCTACAACAAGGTAATTTCATTCCTCTAACCTCTTTTAGATTTGTAAGGGTTTGGGTTTCTGCTTTGGGAGATCGATAACCCCAGTATTGGGATTGAGGTTTCCTGTGTGATTCAACAACTAATTAGTGTGGGAATCGATTAGAGTTGTTGGCTTAATCATCTAAAGACTCAAATTTCATCTCTAATGGTTGATGATAGGATTATAGGGGTTTTTGGTTGTGTTGTGGTGTATCTGTGCGTGTTCGGATAGGTCACCAGAAGGTTTTCCGAATCAGAGGAATTCCGGAAGTTATCGGAATTCGATTAGCTGTCGGAAGTTGGAATCCGAAAGTTGGAATCCGAAAGTCGGAATCCGGAAGTCAGTACCGAAAATCGGTACCGGAGAAAAAGTGAGAATCAGGGAAAGTCCGGATCATTTGTGTCCGGAAAGGGGGGGATCCGGAAGGCAGTGTCCGGAATCCGGACTGTCAGTGTCCGGGACTTTGTACTGTTGGAGTGTTTTAGGGTGTGTCTCGTGAGTTTTGGCTCTGAGTGAATTATGGAGTGTCTTATTCACTCTTGCGTGTCGGGTGACTATGTTGGTGTGCGGTTAGAGTAAAGTTTTCTCAAGTGAGGACGTATTAGCGTGGACGCCAGGTGAGTCTTTCTAAACTGAAGCTTTATCGATACTCAAATTTATTACTTGTATTGATATATTGAACTGCATGATTTACGTTTTTTTAAATATGCATGATAAAGGTGTGTAAATTATATTGCGGGTATGTGCGGGGCGGGGCATGTGATGACTTAATATGGATATATGGGGAGTGTGTCCCATGCAGGATATATGAATTCGTTTCATATGTTCACTAAGGGCGGGTGTGTGCCCTAACACGTAGTTACAAGTGTGTACGTGACCAAAGCGTGAGCCATCAATATGTGTTGTGTGTGTACTTAAACTGCTATAGGTGTGACTGTTTATAAATGCTTATAAACTCTCTTTACTTGATAATTGTGGCGTGGCGTTGGTAGCAAGAGGGATCTCACTAGATCTCATGGTCTAACCCTCGTTTTTCAAAACAAAAAACTTTTTTAGGTAAGCAGGTAGTCGAGGGCTCGTTTAAAGGCAAGAGCAAGATGTGAGTTGGAGCATGCGTATAGAAGGATTAGAAGACTTTCCTTTATTGTTTAGTTAGGTTTCTCAGCTGTGATTAGGGTTATTTCCGCAAACCCCGGTTTTGTAATCTCAAAGGTGTGACTTGTTGGGGCCGTTTTGGCGTTTTTATTTAAAGTAGAAGCTCTTGGCTAGTTTGTTTGTGTGGGTTTTTACAATTTTTAAGTGTCTTAACAAGTTTGTGAGGACATTTTAAATATAAAGTGTCGCATTAGTTATTTTATAGGACGCACTTTTGAGAAAGTGTCATATAAACCTATCTTTTTTAGGATACGGTTAATTTCCTATAAAATACGATTTTTTTTATATAAATGTTCTACAAAACTTGTTATGACGTTCAAAAACGTCTTGTAACCTATTACAACACCTTTAGATAACTGTAGTTTTTGGGCCTATAAATTAAGTCATATAAAGTTGTCTATTAGGACACTCTATTTTTTTGATGTCTTATAAACTCAATTTTGTTGTAGTGAGTTTCGAAACTATTTTTTTGAATTAAAAAACCATTAAACTTTCTTAGTCTCTGAACTATTTTTTTAATGTAAAACCATTAAACTTTCTCATTTTGAATGACTAAATCCCCAAACATTCTTTTTAATAAACAAATCATCAAACTTTAAAGTTTGTCCGTAACCGACTACAAATGTTTTAAAGTAAAAAGAAACCTAAATCAGTTTACGTTCTCAAACCCTACGCCATTCAAACCCCACACAAACACGAGTGTCAACAATGTGATGGATGATATGGAGAATGGACAACGATGGGGAGACAAAGAGTGGCGAGGGGGAGCGATACCATCGTTTGTGATGGGTTTGAATGACGTAGGGTTTGGGAACAGTAAAACTGATTTAGGTTTCTTTTTATTTTAAAATCTTCCTATTCAATTACATGTAGCGTTTTCTTTTGTTAAAATGATATAGGTAAAAAAATATTAAAAGCTCGATGATTTATTTATTCCAAAATATGTCCGGAGGCTTAATCATTCAAAACCAAATAGTTTTATGGTTTTTTCATTCATTAAAATAGTTTTGGACTTAATCGCTCAAAATGATAAAGCTTCACGATTTTTCATTTAAATAGATAGTTTAAGGACTTAGGGGCTGTTTGGCAGTTGCTGAATGGTTTAGTGCAGAATGGTTGAGAGGTCAGAATGATTGAGAGGCTCTGTATGGTTGAGTGCAGAATGAAATTTGGTTGTTTGGTAACTGTTCTGAATGATAACTCTGAATGATAATAAATTACCATTGTAACCCTCTGTATCATTTTTTCAAACATATCAAACCAAACAGATCAAACAGATCAAATAGATAAATTTTTTCAACAAAATCAAACCAAACTAATTTCTTCTTATGTTCTTTTACCATGAATCAACATACTATGAACATCAAAAATCACAAACAAATCACAGTACCATGAATCAATTTGTTTGAATAATGTTGAAGTAAACACCAAAATAAAACAATCGAACCCTAATACATACAAATTTGATGCAATTTGTTCAAGTAAAAGACCGATCTTGGATACTTATTTCAAACTCCACACATTTGCAGATCTCTCGTCGTAAAACCCTCTATATACATACATATAAACCCTAACCACACAACACACATCAATGGCTTCTAACGTACCTTCAGGAAACGGAATCGATGCAGAAACCCCCAAAACCGACACACAGTCCGAGATTCACGCCACTGCAGCAGCCGTAGAAACCAAGCCGACGGCGGAAGAGGAAACGGCGCCGGAGCCAGCAGCTGACCACTCAGCGGAGAAGAAATGTCGTCGGCAGGCTATGAGAGTGAAGAGAGGGGCAAATGTGGAATAGTGTGAGATCTGAATGGTTGAGAGTGGTTCAGTATGCAAAATGGCTCAGAGGCAATTGTAATGGTTAAGAGGCATTTTTTTTGCCAAACAGCCTCAACCTCTGCCTGATTCAGAGGTGAGCTCTGAATGTCACCATTCAGAGCTAAACAAACAGCCCCTTAATCATTCAAGATGGTGTAGTTCGTTAGATTTTTTAAATTTTTTCCTATAATAATATATTGATTTTGTTAGATATAATATGTATTAAATTTTGGTCTTCTCAAAATAATAAATATTTAGCTTTTTTAGTTTTATAAATATTAATTATTAACTTAAAATACTTTACATCAACTCACTCAATTATATTTCATACTTTGTTTTCTCCTATTCTTCATATTTTTAATAGAAAACTTAAAAGAATTTTTTTTTGAAAAGACTTGGAACAGAATATACAAATTAAAACGTGTTAATTCAAATTAATGATAGTCCCTAAAGTTGAAAAATAATTTTGAAGGTAATATAAAAGAAGAAAAATATTTCAATTATACCTATGAGGTTGGAGACTTCGAAAACGAGATCGGTCTTGTATTTACGTAAAGTCATCCCAACCTTTTTTTTGCATGCCTCTTGTGATGCAGTCTTTGTTTGACATCAAACTTTGCCATTTGTTTTTGTAATATAAGTAGGTTTTAAAATGTTGAAGCGAAATAATATATATATATATATAGAGGGCCCTTCTTTTGTTAACCCCCAAATTAGTATTAACCTTATTAACTATTATCAACCAATAGGAATCAAGTATGAAGTTTGGTTTTTCAACAATATGGACGGTTTAGGCAGGGGCATTTCTGGAATAACATGTTTTTTTTATTTCAAGTAAGATTTCCTCCATGATTCACGCCATCCAATTCATGGCAGTTTTGAATATATTTTATTTTAATATTAAAGATAATCTTCATCATCTCTTCTCTTAATCTTATCATATCATTAATAATCTTTTCCAGTTTTTACTGGTTCGTTCATAATCGATCATGAATTCTACTCAAGAAGAAAGCGGTGTTTCAATGTTTCGGTCTTCGGATTCTAATCAGAATGATTATTCCAACGATATCGAAGAACAAACTTTGGTGAAGGATGGTGTTCTTACGCAGATTATATTTTTACACCCACAACAAGCATATCAGAGAATAGCATATATGCACATATCAAGTTTGCATATATGCATATTATTAGATCTGCAGTTATGTAAATTTTACACATTCAGCATATATGCACATATCAAAACTGCATATATGCACATATCAAAATTGCATATATGCATATTTTACACCCACAACAAGCATATTAGAGAATAGCATATATGCACATTAGAGAATTGCATATATGCACTTTACAGAACTACGTTCATAGCATATATTGAGAATGTTAAACCCACTATCATAAACCAATCATATTGATTTAATCTAATCGATTTGGGTTTGCTCGATTTGGTAACGATTTGCACAAGATTTGGAAACCCCCGATTCGTATCTTCTATGCATTCGAATCGAACGACCTTGGAAGTGGTATCACACCATTTTTGCGAATCGATTTTGAGAAACCTGTTGATGGAACTAATTTTTGAAATCGATTTGGAGACCACTATTGATTTTTGGATGATTTTTGCCGATTTGAAGATTGGAGAGAGAGAGAGAGAGAGAGAATCTATTGATGGGAATCAATTAGAGATAAGTTATTCCTCCTTAAATGTAGCTCTCAATTTAATTGTTTCCTTATCAAGATTTTTTAAATGACTATAATACCCTCATGCATATATGCTTTAGCCGTGGGTTTAGTTTAATCATGAATTAAAATATGTTTTTAATTTAAGCCATTGATTTAGATTATTAAGGGTCCAGATTAGTTAACACAGTTAACACTAAATGACTGGTTAACACAAGAAGGGGACCCTATATATATATATATATATATATATATATATATATATATGATACAAGAAGTGGGTTCATACGAGAATGCTAACTATTTAAGAAAACAAGAAAACAGCCGCTGTTTACAAAATCATATATGATTCACCTACAAAATCATATATGATTACGTGACTTTTCCCGTCACTTTAAGTCGCGGCCAAAGTCGCGTGTGTCCAGTTTTTGCAATTAATGTAAAATCACATGTGATTTTGCACATGATTTTTTATAGATCCCAGTTTGATCAAGTAACAATGTAAACACGAAAACGATTAAATTTTATTGAATGATTAGAGAGTGTTACAAGATTCGAATGATGAACAAAACTCTCTCTCTAAACACAATTAGGCACACTCTGATTAATCTATCCAAGCTTTTAACCTAATTTTCTCTAAAACATACTTTAAATACCAAGGGCCTAAGGTCAAAGCCCATGGCCCATTAAGACACCAAAGCCCATATTATCAATTATGAGGCTTTTACAAGCAATTAAATAAAACAATTATTTTCTTTATGTCACTTTCTATTTTATAGGACTTTTAGTCCTAACAATCTTCCCCCTAAAGTTATATAAAGAAAAAATACGATCTTGAAATCTTCAGGACTTGATCTTCTCTCCATCTTGAATCTTTGAAGCACTTTGGTGTTGCAAGTCTTCATGTCTTTCCAGGCTCCCCCTTGAATTAAGCTTTTGTTCTTCATGGCTTCAACTTCAAGTCAGCTTCAAGGGATGGAAGAATCAATCACGCAAACAACTTGTAATCTTATCAGCACGAAATACGTCAATTTTTCAGCACAAATCATAATAGTTGCCCCCTCGGCTTTTGCTCACTCCCCCTTAAACTGATATTCGGTGTATTTGAATATGTATCATTTCTCCCCCTCAGTACGATAATCTGTGTCTTTGAATTTGTATCATTACTCCCCCTCATGATGAATAGGAGCATCATGTAACTTCAAAGACAACATTGATGAGTAGCAAAATACTAGATAAAACATTTTAGTTGCCAAGATGGGTAAAAATCTAACACAGAAACACAAAAGTAACTGTTATCACAACAATTATATAATTGTGTGGCCTATGTTCAGAGTTGGCATCGGGGTATCTCTGATAGGACTTCCAGTTATCACTGAAGTAAAATTTTAAAAATTACTTCTCAAACTGTTCCGGCAATATCACAAAGATATGCAATGGGAATCACAAAGACTCGTGCATGTGTGAAAAAGATAATTCATATCGTTTTGGCTCAAATATTGATTTAACCTGGGGCTCAGGTTAAAAATCAATAGACACAGTGAGTAGAAAATAAAGTTCGAAGACCGGAGCTGATGTCTTCCCTTTTCAATATCTAAGACCTCCGAGTGAGTAATAGATATATTGTGTGCTAAATCTCTGTGCATATATGAAACAAACATCTTTTGTGAGATGCTTGAGTGGCTGGGTGGGGTGACACGAGTTATCGACACTGGGTCCATGTCTATTTCAATATTTATCTCCAAATAACGAGAATGAATAGATTGTGTGGTTACCCGAATAACTGACTCGGTTTGGTAAGGACCAATAATTCTTTTAAGTCCTACCACAGCCTCACCAAATTCTTTTCACTTCAAACTCATCTATTAATCTAGACCCCTCACTGATGTCTATAACTGTATGTGTTTCTTGGGTAGGTCCTTCCGATTCTGGATAGACCATAGAAACAAAATAAATTCTATCACTCCTTTCACACTTTTTTTTCATTCATCAAATAAAACAGTTTAGTAAACATTGAAGTATACATTTAAAAGTGAGTTCTAAACTGAAATGCTTAGAAGTCAAAGCATTTAAGAACGATTTCTGAACTGAATTATTCAGAAGTCATAAAAGTGAAGTCCGAGTTCTGATATGAGGTAATCAGAAGTCATTAAACACATTTGAAATAGAGAATTCAATAAAAAACAAGATCAAGCGCTAAACAGAATGACTCAGTAAGCACATTATTATCAAAAATCAAACAATGACTAGAGATTTTAATTGTGAAGAACAAGTCACAATTAATATGTCAGATAAGAATTGAATTATTAACAAGAAATGACGAGCTTTGAAAACAAAATAGGAATTCAAGCGAGTGTATTTTCATCGAAAAATCAACAAACATATGAGACATGGAAATAACTTAATCAAGAAAATATAACACGTGTCAATTCTAGATTTTAGAATCGAAGAAAAACAAACACATGTAAGTTTTTCAAAGTAAATTACCACGGTTCTTTGAATTCACCAAAAATTCATGTATGTGTCCAATACCTGATACTCCCCGTCAAAAATAGCATAACCTTTGAATACAGTTATGTGAAACGAGTATTCCGAATTTTATCACACATGACATTCCTGCAAAAACAGGTCAAAAAGATTTTGGTATCCATGCCTTGATGGATCCTTGGTGGTTAGATGCCTTAACTATAAAATGGGGATTGGGGATGCTATAGGTACCATACCAGTTGTTCACATACCTTGGATGTACGAAGTCACTCTTTCCACAATAAGTGCAACAGATCTTTGCTCGATTTAAACTGATCAGCTTAGCTATAGGGTAAACATAAGCAGGTGAACCAGTCTTGGAAGTAAAAGACATTATATCAACTATAGGAGAATTATGAGACTTGTTTCTATCACAGTCTTCTGTAGTTGATTTCTTTCTCCATACCATTTTTACTTTTCTAAAAACATGATTATCTAGAGAATCATTAAGCGCACTGTCAGAAGAACTTGAATAAAGATTGTCTTAAAGGAGAAGTACCGGTTTTTGAGCGTTTCTTTTACCATCTTTTGGATTTAGATTTTGAAGATTTTGGTTTAGAAACGGTTTTGGAACACTCTCCTTTCTCAAAATTTACCGGTGAAGGCATTTTGTCAAGAAATTGAATATGGCTCACAAGCTTTGGTGCAAAATCCATTTTAGCGATGTCACCATCAGGACAGACCGTGGAATTCATAAACTCAGAAAACCGTCGTGCATAATCAAATGGGTTTTCACCATCAGAGTCGGATGAGGAGCAGTTAAAGGAATCATCCACAAAGGGATTATTAAAGTTAGAGAAAAGATTCATTTGAATAGATTCGGTTTGAACCGCCTTACCTTTGTTTTGATAACTCAAAATCTTGTCATCGGTGTCAAGAGACACTCCTTGCACGAGGAACTATCCGAATAAGTAGTTGACGGGTCAACCGAGATGGTGTCAGGAGAGGTAGGCTTCATTGGAGTATCCATGGGACTTTCCTTAGCCATCCTTCCTGTTAGAGCCTCTGTCGCCAAGGCGAACAGTTTAGAAGTCAATTTTGCAATCTCGGTTTTATAACTCGTTCTTTCTGATTCGGATAATGACTCGGTTTTGTTCTGTTTGAGCTCGTTTAAAGTGGATAAAAGTACAATTCTTTCTGTCTCAAAAATAACCTTGTCCCTCACAATTGATTCTTCGAGTTTGAAAATAATGTTTTCCAAG
The DNA here is from genome assembly GCA_033807775.1 of Saussurea involucrata. Lineage (NCBI taxonomy): Eukaryota > Viridiplantae > Streptophyta > Magnoliopsida > Asterales > Asteraceae > Saussurea > Saussurea involucrata. The sequence goes on along the minus strand of CM066321.1, from coordinate 200,013,080 downwards.
ATTAGAGGTGGAACGTATCGTTTGAACTCTGATTGATCATTAGATCCTACATCTGGTGTTGCCTCAACTGGAACTGGAGTTTCCACAGTTTTGGCAAGGGAACAGATGTCGAAATAATCATTTGAGAGGCAAGGTGTTTTGTTTTTCAAATAGGTAGCATTAAGTTTTTCATACAGGAAAGGAAACTGTACATTAATATTTTTTCGAGGTGGCTCATTTTCCGAATTAGTGTCAACATTTTCAGGCTTTTCCTCTAGTTTTGGTAGAGGAATTCCTGTTTGTCGTTTGTGGTCTTCCTTTTCCTCATCTTCCTATGACAGCTTAGTCCACTTGATCTTATACTCAGGGTATTTCTTATCTAGTCCCAAAAAGTTTAACTCATAAAGGGTGGGAACCTTTGATAAGATTTTCTTAAGGTAACACGAGTTATCATATCCGAGTCCCCAAAGAGAATTGTAATACTTGAATTCCTTCGGTTTATTCAAATGAATGGTTTGGTTTGATTGACCGCGTTTATAAAGTTTGGATTCGAGGTCCTTAAGCTTTTTTATCAAGTCAGTATTTTCCTTTTGAACATTTGACCGAAAATTGACAATCTTAGTGTACTCCTCCCGAGACTTGTTTAACTTTTCTGTTAATTCAGATAATTGGGTCTCTAGGGTTTCAGCTTTTTTTGAAATGGCTGAGCATTCAGATTGATAGTTTTCTATAACACACTTATGTTCATCGTTTTCAATCGCTAGCTTGCCTATAGTGTCGTATTTGATTTTGGCATTGGCTTCTAGCTTAGTGATTAGTGCTTCTAAATGAGAAACTTTCTCTGTAAGCTCAGAGTAAGTTGGATAAAACATTGTTACTCGAAAAATGATCGTGAGACAAATGAGGTGATCCAAAAGCCAATTCAGATAGTGTATCACATAATACACAAATGTCCCCCTTCGGCGACTTAGCACGAGGGTCATAACACTCTCGGATTTGTGATCTGGGTGTGGTTCCCCGGATAAACAATTCGGGAAGTGGGATTTGGGAAAAAAGTTCCGAGAAAAAGAGGATCCGGAAATGGAAACCGGGAATTGGGAACCGGGATTTGGGAAGTCGGTAAAGACTGCGGGAGATTTGAGATCCGGGATGATGGAGCCGGGAGTTGAGGGGATAAGGCAAGGACCGAGACTCAAAAAGATCCAGAATATGAACCAGGAGTCGGTATATGATTTGGTAAGCGCCGGAACCGGTCCTTGTCCGGAACCGGTGTTAATCGGAACAGGATGAGGAACCGGACAGAGTTCCGGTATAGTTCAAATCCCGGTATGAACCCCGGGAGGCAAGAACGAACCCGGTATGGATACGGGATCCGGTACGAGATTGCGGGAAACAAGGGATATCGGGACTCAAAAATTTTCAAGTTCCGTATTCAAACTCAGACCTGAAAAAGACGTACTTGGAAGTGCAAAAACCCATTGTTTGGACTTGATTGCTTCGAGAGACCTTCTGCAAACACTTTTAATACCACAAAACAACCAAAATAGCACAAACAACTAGCCAATTCGAATCTAAACCCACCTTTTGAGAAATAAATCAAGAAATTTGTAATACAGAGGCTCAAGAACCCAGTAAGTCGAATTTTATCAATATGATGATCAAAATCTTAGAAAACGAATCCAAAACTTTGTAAAGATCACTAAAAGAATAATACCAACGATATCTCAAACAATAATTTCACTTTTAACATAGAAATCAAAGATTAAGATTCTAACCTCAAGAACACATCGCCGTTTTGACAGATGTCGATGAAAACGGATGAAAAAATGATACCTTTTGGATCGATTGCTTTGTCCATGTACTCTGATACCACATGTAGATCCCAGTTTGATCAAGTAACAATGTAAACACGAAAACGATTAAACTTTATTGAATGATTAGAGAGTGTTACAAGATTCGAATGATGAACAAAACTCTCTCTCTGAACACAATTAGGCACACTCTTATTAATCTAACAAAGCTTCTAACCTAATTTCCTCTAAAACATACTTTAAATAGCAAGGGCCTAAGGTCAAAGCCCATGGCCCATTAAGACACCAAAACCCATATTATCAATTATGAGACTTTTACAAGCAATTAAATAAAACAATTATTTTCTTTATCTCACTTTCTATTTTATAGGACTTTTATTCCTAACAATTTTTGTTTTCTTGTTTTCTTAAATAGTTATCGTTCTCGTTTGAACTTTCCTCTATGATACAAATCAAATAAAATCATATATTTATTGCACCCTTTATAAATCAATGTGTATATATACATAATCTGAGATGCATATATGTATTATCCTATATGAATTTATGTCCATTATATGTATATTCTTGCATGTATGCATATGCATATGCATATGCATATGCACATTGTTCACATATGCAATTATGCACACTGGTTGTTTACATATGCACACTGTGGTTTGTAAGGTGTGCAACAAATGCAATGTTTGCATTTTACGGAGCCTATATATATATATATATATATAGGGTCAGGTTCAAGGGAAAACCTAAAAAACGGAAAACTGAAGAACACCCTAGGAACCCTTCATCTGGGCGGTATGCACTTGTGCATACAGGTTATTTGTAACATGCATTTGTGCATATATGCACAAATGCATAATGCACTTGTGCATAAAATCAAAAAGTCAACTATTTACCTGTATGCACAAGTGTATACCGCCTAGATGAAGGTCTCCTAGGGTGTTCTTCAGTTTTTCGTTTTTTTAAGGTTTTCCCTTGAACCTCCCGATCTCTCTCTCTCTCTCTCTCTCTCTATATATATATATATATATATATATATATATATTGGGTCAGGTTCAGGAGAAAACCTTAAAAAATGGATAATTAAAGAACATCCTGATAGCCTTTTATCTGGACGGTAGACACTTGTGCATACAAATAAATTGTAACATGCACACGTGCATATGCACAAGTGCATTATGCACTTGTGCATAAAAATAAAAATAAAAACAACATAATTTACCTGTTTGATTGTGCTTGCATCAAAGAATGAATCATTCATAACAACAAAAAGCCCAGAAGATTTCAAAGAATCATTCATAACAACTGTGCTTGCATCAAAACAAAAAAAGAACCGATTCAACTTGGGAAAGTAAACATGCTTAATTTGATATGGAAAAGTAGATAGGGGTTGTTTGTTGAAGCAAACATGGGCTGTTAGCAAACAGAAGCAAACAAATAAGTTTGGAAAAAATGCAACCAAGAAATACCAATCAAACACAAAGAACTTAAAAGATAAATAGAAATCGAACCTCAAGTTTGAAGATGGAGATCGATGGGGATGTTTGAAGATGGAGATTGATTTGCAGATGCATTGAAGAAAAGTGATGTGAAAGTGATGTGAAAAAAGTGAAAAAAGTGCTAGAGAGGATACGGAGAGGAGGGGAGGCGGTTAGGTGTGAAAAAGGTGAAAAAAGTGATTAGTGTACCACTTTTTCAATAAGTGGCAAATAAGTGATAAGTGAATCAGAATTAGGGAAAAAGCAAACACTCTCATTTTATATACATCTGACCAAAAATGTGAAAAGTGGTGTATAAGTGATGAATTCCAAAAATCAAACAACCCCTAAGAATAAAGATATTGTAAATAAAACATAACCTGGAAACACCAACGTTTTATTTCAAACAATGAAATAATATGTCGCTAAATTTAAACAGATTTAGTGTTGTTTGAGAATGTGAAAACAAAACAAAGTTGATGTAAAATGTGATGTGACAGTGAAACACTAAAGTGTCCTTTCATATTGTGAACAATATAATGTTGGTAAAGTGAATCAATAATTTTGAAATAATGTAGTGTTGCTTCACAATTTTGAAAACAAAACAAAAGTTGACATAAAATGTGATGTGAAACACTAAAGTGTTGTTTCATATTGTGAAACAACACAATATTGCTAATGTGAAACAATGTAGATCAGTTTCAGATGGTGAAATAATGTAGTGTCGTTTTACATGGTGAAACAATGTAGCTTTCTTTCATATTGTGAAACAATACAATTTCGCTAAAGTGAAACAATTGTTGTTTCACAAGGTGAAACAATATAGTATTGTTTCACGATTTGAAAACAAAACAAAAGTTGATAATGTGAAACACTAAAGTGTTGGTTCATATAGTTAAACAATACAATGTTGCTAATGTGACACAATGTAGTATTGTTTCACATGGTGAAACAAAGTAGTGCAGTTTCACATGGTGAAATAATTTAGTGTTATTTCATATTGTGAAACAATATAATGTCGCTAAAATGAAACAATTGTTGTTTCACAAGGTAAAACAATGTAGTGTTGTCTTACAATTTGAAAACAAAACAAAACAAAAGCTGACATGAAATGTGATGTGAGACACTAAAGTGTTGGTTCATATTGTGAAACAACACAATGTTGTTAGGTGGTGTTTGTTTTTTCTATTTCAGCACTTATTTGACACTTATCACTTATTCGGTCAGATGTTTTCAAAATAAGTGTGTTTGTTTTTTCTTTCAATTCAGCCCCACTTATCACTTTTTTTGGTCTGACCGATTAAGTTGAAACCTAAACACTTTTTTTTTCAGACTCCATCTCAAATCCTCTTCCTCTCTCTCTCGTGTACTACTCAATAGATGGCTCCAACTCCAACTCCATCTCCTTCACTGATCACTCCAAATCCATCGACAAAGCCATGAACGACCGCCCTCCACCACCACCATCTTCTCCACTCGCTATCATCTCCTCATCTTTCTCCTTCTTTCTTTTCTCTTGCTTTCTCGATTTCACCTCCCTCCCAACCCCACCACCAGCCGCCGCCGCCCACCGGCGGCCCTTTCTCCATGGATGCAGAAGAAAACGGGTCAAGACTCCACTCACACCCACTCTCTTTTTTCTCTATTGTCTTCTCCATCACACTCTCTGTACCGAAACCCTAAAACCCAGCTGGGTTTCACACAATTTCATATGTATATATATATATATATATATATATATATCCATCTGGGTTTTTGTTTCTATGGACTCCAACCGCCTGATGATAATGAAAGCAAAGATCATTAGCTCATAGAAATTTTGATTGGAGAACCATGTTTATTGAATCATGTTTATCGATTTGCAGAAATCGATTGCAGAACCATGTTTATCGATTTGCATAAATCGATTGCAGAACCATCGTTTTTTTGGGTCGATTTGCAGAAATTGATTTACAGAAATCGATTGCAGAACCATGTTTATTGAATCATGTTTATCGATTTGCAGAAATCGATTGCAGAACCATGTTTATTGATTTGCAGAAATCGATTGCAGAACCATCGTTTTTTTGGGTCAATTTGGTAGCAATTTGTGTGGGTTGTTAATTGAATTGCTGTGAACCATGTTTGCATTACAAATTTGTTATCACTTGGTTTGTATTGTCTAAAAAGTTGTTTTCAGATTTCAGTTTACAAAAACAAACAGCCTTTCTGATTCAGATTTCAGACTTCAGCGCCACCACTTAAAAATCAGACTGAAATCAGTGTTCAGACTTCAGCACCACTTAAAAACAAACGCCACCTTAATGTGAAACAATGTAGTGTTGTTTCACATGGTGAAACAATGTTTAGCAGTTTCACATGATGAAACAACATACGAGTTAAATCACTTTTATTGTTTCATTCAACAATTGCAATTATTAAAAAATTTAAAAAAATATAATGATACTCATGTCAAATTAAAGATAAATAAAATGTTCGTTTTTATATAATTATGATTTAAAATTTTATTGTAATTAATATAATTTTGATTTAAAAAGGAGATGATGTTTAATAAAGTTATATATTATATAAGAGATCGAAAGGGATTATATTTACTTTTATGTTGTTTTAAGAGTTACGTGTGTGTATAAATGACACCATATATGCAAAGTGTTATATCTCAACTCTCACCATTGATTAATCTTAATTGTGGTTGAGATTGGTTTTTACAGTTCTCAACCTTTTTGTGGTTCTCACTTGATTTAACCCAATGGAATATATATATATATATACATATACACTACCTTATAATCTAAATTTTTAATTACAATTCACCAAGCATAATGTGGTCTTTTATGTATACAATTTAAAAAGCTATGAATTACAAAGTTGATATGCATGAGGTATTTAACCCACCACAACCAAATTTGGGATGCATCTAAGTTTTCTTTTTGTTCCTTATTCCCATTCCAGCTCTGCTGCTGATATTTCCAATCAACTTATCGATGTATTCCTTGCATAAGATTACCTTTACAGGGTTAAAGTTCAAAAAACACTCCTATCCGTTTACCATTCTTCATCCACATAAAAATTTGAAGTATTCTCGATCTCTATCTTTTGGTCTACTCTCCCACATCAAATTAGTCATTGCATCAAATTGATCCCGCTCAGTCAGTATCCTACTCAAAAATTTGAGTCTCCTGCATGTCTTTTTCCTTTGTTTCATATTGATCTAATTCCATGAATTTTGATTCTAGGAAATTTGCTGAGAGATGAGTGGTGAAGCTTCAAATTGACAATTAGGTGAAGAAAAGCGAGTCTATTCAGGTTTCAATCACCACTCCTTGTACAAGATTTAGTTTTTATGTTTGAACTGAGCCTTTGTTTAACCCAACAGATGACCTTTTTCTTCTTTCTTTGGGCTAGCTAGGTTTGAACTTTTTTTTCCATCTAAAGTTTGTTCTTCTGGTAAACTACAAGCTTATCCATGATTTTTCTTATTTGAAGTTATGTTTATCTAAAGTCACAGTCTATTTCAGGTACTAACATATATCCTCAATTTCAATATTATTTTGAGTTTATTTACTTGTTTGTTCAACTATTACTAATTTTTCAAGTTTTTCATATGATTTTGACAAATTTGCATTGTGGTTGGTATAAATTACGTTGATGAAACCACGTGGTAGATTACCTCGCAATTTAGGTGTTCTTGATCTTGTTGGCAACAACATTGGATGATTTTGTTAAGTATTTTAGTTTCATATTTGGTTTTTGTCTCCATATTTATATTTCGACCCTAGAATAACCTTTGTATGTATTTTGAGTTGGTTAATGTTTTGGGTGAGAAATAAGTTAATTAAATTTTTTGGAGAACTTTTGCGTCCAGGGCGAATTTTTCACGCTCGAGGAGAATTTTCACGCCCGGGGAGTTTGGGCAAAACATTGGAGCTGGAGGGGTATCCTTTAAATCCGATTTTCCTTCGATTGTGACCTCATTTCTTATCTCCTAACTCATTTCTCTCTCAATCAAACTTGGTCGAAGCATCTCCATTTCACCCAATCGGTTTCTTCAAGAGTTTTTGTGAGATCAAGAGCTAGGGAGTATGATTAAAGCTTCTCACCATCTACATATTCTCTATTAGCTCTCATACCTACCTCATAGCTTCTTCATTTGAACTCGGTTAGCATACTTGAAAGTGTTTTTATTTCTCATCTTCAAGCATGTAATAGCTCTCAAACATCTAGATTCTAAGTCTATCCAAGATTCAAAGTCCATCTTCCCCAATCACCATTTCCACCATTGTTGACCTAGTTCTCGGGCTTCCTCCTAAAAACAAACTATAAGTCCATCTAAACCTTCTAAACCTTTATTTTTGTTAAACCTTTCATTTTGACCAATTTTGGATATTTTGGATGATTAGAAGATTTGACTAAGGTTTGTTGTAAATCTGAGTTTGGGGTTACTTTTGGTACACCTCTAAGCTTTGGTTGTGACCCAATTAAATTTTCAAGAGGTGGGTGTTGATGGATCTAAAGCCTTCACCGTTTTGAAAGCTAGAGATGGATTTGAACCTAGGTTTAACCTAAATCTTTTTTTTTTTGTGAAAACTATGTACATGCCAAAGATGTCTATTTTGATGTATTGAAATGTTTTCCTTTATGTTTTCCAAATGCAGTCATTATTTGGTGACGTTTACATTTTTGTATTATAAGTGTGAATTATTTTGATGATTTATCTTATAAATGGATAATTTTGGTGTTGATGCAATCTTTTTGTATTTGGCTTGAAAATTGCATATTGTTGTATTATGGAACATTTTGGAAATACAAATGGTATGATTTCAATTAGAAAATGGTTTGTCCCAACCAATTATGGTTTTTGAGTTAACAATGTAATTAGAGCATATATTTGCATAGACGCGAGTTAAATGCGTTTTATTGTTTTGGTGAGTTTTATTTATTAGTCAATGAGTTATTGAGCTTTGCCTCCGGTTTTAACTTAAAAAGAGTATTGGGAACATTTCTCTGATTTAAATTGATTTATGTTGAGCTTTTGGAGTTATATGCATTTGTGGTATATTTATTTGTGAATTACATGTCTTTAGTACGTTGAACATTCATTTAGAGTCATGTAGTTTAAACTTTAATGCATTGAATCCATAGGCATGTGATTCTGTAACGCCCGTAAAATTCTCATCACATATTATGCACATATAAATTCACCTCATATCCCAAATTGCACCGTTATGCTTTGGTTATTCCATACGTGTTCATACTTATGTAAAGTATACTTGTGACCAATCAGATTGTTTTTCGGGAAAGAATCGGACGGGGCAGGGTGTGCGAGAGTGACACGGCGATAGTACCCTCGGGCACAGTCGCATGTCACAATCGCCTGCCATGTACCACTCTCGGTACATTTCGTGCGAAAGTTACACGACTAGAGTGCCCTTGGCACAATCGCCCGTCATAATCGCTGAAGTGTGAATTGGGTGGTCGCGGTACATTTCCCGCGAGAGTGCCCACGAGAGTGCCATAGGGCACAATCGCGGGGCACTATCGTTCGTCGAGTGCAGGGGCTATAAAATGTGACCTTTAGCTCTTTTATTTCTCACTTTTTACCACACACTTCCCAGCCGATTTTTTTGAGGTTAAGAGGGATTTTTCACCTCCAAATCCACCCTCTCTCTTCATTTAATCCCAACTAGTTTAGAGCTTCATTTATTGAGGATCCTTGCATATTTGGGAGCATTTATTGAAGATTTCATCCAAGGAATTTAGCACCTACAACTCCAAATCAGTTCTTGCTTTCCCCAACTTCTTAGGTTTCATCCATTTTCTACGTTTTGGTCTTAAAAACCTAGATTCTGAGTATTCTACCTTTTTTTAAACTAGATCCATGTTGTCTACATGTTTTATTTCTTATTTCTTTACTTTCATAAAAACCCTAATTTTGAGAAAAGTGGATTTGTTGGCTTATTAGAAGTAACCATGGATTTTGGTGGAGAGATATGCTATTATTGATGTGTTTAAAGTGCTATGTATTATGTTAACATGATGCGGAAGGTTTAGGGTTCATACCCAAGAACTATGTGCTTATTTGCATGGTAATGAGATGTCCTAATGGTTAAGCTAGACAACCTTCTTGGCTTAATGAGTATGTATGGCTCTAAGATGAAGGTATGTGGATTTTAATGTACATGATATGTATGCAAGTGGTAATCTAGCTTTATGGAAAGGTATGGGAAATTCCTTGTATTTTTTATTACTTACAACCATGTGATGCCTTTGATGACTAAGAGACTTGGTTGCACATGCATAAGTGCCTTGTGGCTTGAGCGAGCTTTTGAATTAATCAAGTTAAGTGTTCACTAGGAGGACATAGTCTTGGGCGCCACCATGTTGGTATGCGCCTAGACCCTCGCCATTTGGGGCAATGCCTTTGGTTGCACCCCCGGATGTGCCGGGCCTTTAGTGTCGCCTTTGAGGGGCTTGCCACTAAGGTATCTCGACTCTTTGGGTGGAACTTCTTGATGCTATGGGTCTCCCCCATTGACTTCAAATCTACTTATGGAAATTGGAATAAAAATCCTTACATATGCATGTTACTAATACGTGTTACTAATGGTGCTTACTCACCAAGCCTTGTCTTGACACTTGTTTGATTGATGTCATGAATCTCAGTGTCTAGCGGAGCCGTCATTAAGAAGGCCTAGATGGAGCGTGTGAGCTTGGGGAAATACTATTGGGGCGCTAACAATAGAAGACCTTTATGGCTAGAGATGACACCCCTTTTGTAATCTTGTTTCCATGTTAGGATATAGATTAGTTGGTTGTCATTGTTCTTCCATTTAAATACAATTGTAACCATACCAAATACTTGTATTTCTCCCCTTTGGGTTAGCTCATGGAATGTCAATTATACCGCTCTTTCGTTTTATGAAAGTTTTTGTTTTCCCCTATTATTAGGGTGTTACAGGTTGGTATCAGAGCTTTAGTTTAAGTGAACTAGGTGTTGACCTTAGTATGCCAATTCTATAACCGTGGGTAGACACCATAGGTGGGGAGAGTATAAGACCAACGGAATTGCATTTGTTGAGAATTGTAGTGATGATGAAAAGGATTCTTGTGTATGATGTATTCAAAATTTCATAGGGACCGTGTTATGGTGAATATATTATTACGCGAGCATGCTTGAAATTGTTATTATGAGGATTGATGATTGTAGTAGTATGTTACACACCGTTAATCTTTAAAAGAATTAACCGGTATGGTATTTATCATGTGTGGCAGTTCACCATGGTAAACACGAGGAGCCGAGTGGCGATCCAAGAAGAAAGTCAAGAGAACAGTGTAACGGCAAGGGAAAATCCGAGACAACCAAATCAAGGGGATGGTCCTCCTATTCCTCAGATGTTAAGGGATGTTATCGACCTCATACCTCAAGTCAATATCAAGACAGAGGATCCGGTGGTACAATAGGCGGACCCTCAATCTGTCATGATGGCTTGTTTCTTGCAGATGACGAACACTGCAATGGACAAGCGAGATGAAAAGTTCTTAAAGCTACTAGAGGATCGCGATGCTAGTCACTGAGGGAATAAAAAGGTTGCGGAAAACGCTCTAATTGGTTCTGGTGGAGTGGTCCATATTGTTGGCACGGATGAGCGTGCAACTACGGAAGAAGAAATAAGGGAAAAGGGTTACTCTTACAAGACTTTCCTTTGTTGTAAACCTCCCGAGTTTGCTGTCTCTGATGATCTAGTGGCTTATATGAACTGGATCAGAGAGATTGAGCAGGCATTCCGGGCTTGTGACTGCGGGGAGAGTCAAAAGGTAAAGTTTGGTTCTCAGATGTTGAGGGGTGCGTCTCTCACGTGGTGGAATATCTTCACTTCTACTTTGGAGGCTTCGGTCTTGGCCAAAATGAAGTGGGAGGTATTCAAGAAAAGGTATTGGAGGAATACTGTAACGAACAGTAAATGGATCGGATCGAGGAAGAGTTTCGGTCGCTCAAGAAAGGGAACTCAACTGTAAGAGAGTACACCCGTTTGTTCATGGAATAGCTGAACTTGGTGTGGCATGTGGCCCCAACGGAGAAAGAAAAGGTCAAGCTTACCTTAAAGGGTTACCGACACACATGATGGCAATGGTCCGTAACTCTAAGGCAGTCTCATTACGGGAGACGATAGAGGAGGCCAAGATGATGGAGACCGTTTATGCGAAGGGAAAGGAGGAAATAACAGTTGTCGGCAAAAAGTGGAAACGGGAAGAGTCGGCCGGACCCACTCGACAGTTCAAGCCGTTTAATGGGGGAAGGAATGGTGATCCCCGACGTGATGTGCGATGGTGCCATAAGTGCAAGAGCAAGCATAGTGGCCCATGTAAATCTAGGCCACACCCTAGCCCTGCCGAATATGCAAAGTGCGGGAAGAGAGACCATGCGGTCCGAGATTGCCCTATCCGAGGGCCGGTTTGCTTTGAGTGCCAGGACTCGGGGCACATCAAGAGGGATTGCTCGAGGTTGTTCGGGAGCAACCGGAATGCACCGAGCGGAGTGCCGGTTAAGAAGGAAAACCCACCGAGGGCGCTGGGCCGAGCTTTCTAGATGACCGTTGTGGAGGCGACAGAGACCGCCAATGTTTTAACGGGTACGTTTCTCGTAAACTCCTTGCCTGCTCGTATATTGTTTGATTCGGGAGAGAATCGTTCCTTTGTGTCGATTTCTTTTTTCAAGCAATTTACTATTCCAGCTAGTACCCTTCCGGACGCCCTAATAGTCGAGGTAGCTAATAGGGAGCAAGTGTTGATCCGGGAGTGTTTTGGTAAGTGTACTTTGGATATTTATGGGAATCTCTTTGAGGCAAGTCTGTTGCCTATGGCGATCAGGGGTTTCGATGTGATAATGGGTATGGATTGGTTGGTCGAGAACAAAGCCGACATTCTTTGTTCGAAGAAGATGATCTGAATTCCAACATTAGATGGGAACACGGTGACCATTTATGGAGAAAGGGGAGGAAGGACCGTATCGATAATCTCTTCATTAAAGGTACGAAAATTCCGAGCCAAGGGGTACTCGTCGTATTTGGCCTATATAGTGGACATGAAATTGAAGAGGAAAGAGTTGGATTATGTGGAAGTGGTACGTGACTACCCGGACGTTTTTTCGGAGGATCTCCCCGGTTTACCGCCGGAGCGACAAGTGAATTTCATATAGACCTCACCTCGGGAGCGGCTCCAATTGCACGCGCTCCGTACCGCTTAGCTCCAATGGAAATGCAAGAAATGACGTCGCAACTACAAGAATTGTTGAAGAAGGGGTTCATTCGTCCGAGCTCGTCGCCTTGGGGAGCTCCGTTTTTGTTCGTAAAGAAAAAGGATGTATCTATGCGGATATGCATAGATTATCGAGAGTTGAATAAAGTGACGGTAAAGAACAACTATCCACTACCTCGAATTGATGACCTTTTTGATCAACTACAAGGAGCAGGGTGCTTCTCCAAAATCAACTTGAGGTCCGGATACCATCAAGTGAGAGTGGAGGAGGACGATGTACCAAAGACGGCTTTTCGGACAAGGTATGGACATTACAAATTTTTGGTAATGCCGTTCGGTTTGACGAACGCACCGGCTGTGTTTATGGACTTGATGAACCGAGTATGACGTCCCTTCTTGGACAAGTCAGTGATAGTCTTTATCGACGATATCTTGATCTACTCTAAGGACGAGGTCGAACATGGTCAACATTTACGGGAGGTGTTGGAAGTTCTTTGGAAGGAAAGGTTGTTTGCTAAGTTCTGGAAATGCGAGTTTTGGTTGCAAGAAGTTCAGTTTTTGGGACATGTGGTGTCTCGGGAGGGGGTAAAGGTGGACCCGACAGAGGTGGAGGCAATGACGAATTGGGAACCACCTACGAGTCCGACGGAAATTATAATCTTCTTGGGCCTAGCCGGGTATTATAGGCGATTTATTCAAGACTTCTCAAAAATCGCTACACCGCTTACCTCGTTGACAAGAAAGAACGTCAAATTTGTGTGGACTAACGCTCAAGAGCAAGCCTTCAAGACTCTCAATAAGAAATTGTGTGAAGCGCCAATCTTATCCTTACCCGAAGGATCGGAGGACTTCGTGGTTTATAGTGACACCTCTAAGATGGGACTCGGATGTGTGTTGATGCAAAGGAGGAAAGGGGTAGCTTATGCGTCACGACAACTAAAGAACCACGAGAAGAATTATCCGACTCATGACTAGGATTTGGCGACAGTGGTCTTTGCCTGAAGTTGTGGCGAGACTATTTGTATGGGACGAAATGCACACTCTTTACATATCACAAAAGTCCCAAGTACATTTCCAACCAAAAGGAGTTAAATATGCGACAACGGAGATGGCTTGAACTTTTGTAGGATTATGATTGTGAGCTACTTTACCACCCCGAGAAAGCCAGCGTAGTGGCGGACGCCTTGAGCCGAAAGAACCATAGAGATGGAATCAAGCTAAACCTCAACCGAATAGATGTGGTATCAAGTTTGATGGCGAACATCAAGACAAGCCAATTGGAGGCACTTCGGGAAGATAACCTTAAGGCTGAGGTTATGGTAAAGCAACGGGAACTACTAACAGAAGATAGTTGCGGACTCAAACTATTCCAAGGTCGTATTTGGGAGCCAAAAATCGGTGGGAATCGAGAACTACTCCTTGAGGAAGCTCACAAGTCTCGATACTTTATACATCTCGGTAGCACAAAGATGTATAGGGACTTGAAATTGAATTATTGGTGGCCGGTAATGAAGCTCGATGTGGCTAAGTATGTGGGGACGTGTGTGACGTGTCTGCGAGTTAAAGCACAACATCAAATGCCGTATGGAAGTTTACAATCATTGGCGATCCCGGAATGGAAATGGGACAACGTCACGATGGATTTCGTGACAAAGCTACCAAAGACGTTGCATGGTCATGACACTATTTGAGTGATTGTGGACCGGTTGACCAAAAGCGCCAACTTCTTGGCAATGAGGGAGACCTTGCCCTTGGACAAATTAGCTAGGCTCTACATCAACGAGATTGTGTCGAGGCATCGGGAGTCACTATCCATTGGGTCCGATAGAGATAGTCGATTCACTTCTAACTTTTGGGCGAGCTTTCAAAGAGAATTGGGAACGAAAGTTAAATTAACCACGACGTACCATCCTCAAACGAATGGTCAAAGAGAGAGGACGATACAAACTCTCGAAGATATGTTACGGTCTTGTGTCATTGATTTTGGTGGGAGTTGGGACACACACCTACCGTTGGTGGAATTCGCGTACAACAACAATTATCATTCGAGCCTTAAGGCCTCTCCGTTTGAAGCCTTGTACGGCCGTAGGTGTAGAACCCTCGTTTGTTGGCTTGAAGCGGGGGAGAAGCAATTCGCGGGGCCGGAAATTGTACAAGAAACTCGGATAAAGTGAGGGAAATTTGAGAGCGCTTGAAAGCGGCACAAAACCGACAAAAGAGTTATGCGGACAAGAAGAGCCGACCAGTAGAATTTCAAGTGGGAGATCGAGTCATGTTAAAGGTGTCTCCTTGGAAAGGAATTATACGGTTTAGAAAACGCGGGAAGCTTGGCCTTCGTTTCCTTGGACCGCTCACCATCTTGGAAAGGATTGGACTTCAAGCTTACAAGCTAGACCTACCGCCGGAGATGGACAGAATTCATCCTACCTTTCACGTATGCTATCTACGTAAGTGTTTGGCCGAAGAGGAAAGCGTAATTCCATTGACGAAAATTCGGGTTGACAATGGGAATCGTTGTGTGGAGGAACCGGAGGCTATACTAGAATCAAAAACCAAGAAACTCCGGCACAAGGATGTAACCATGGTTATGGTACAATGGAAGCAACATCGTGGTGCTAACATAACTTGGGAATCCGAAGAGGATATGAAGAAGCGATACCCCAATCTTTTTGCTTGAGGCTAGGTTTCGGGGACGAAATCCTTTCAAGGTGGGGAGGGTTGTCATGCCTATAAAATTATCATCACATATTATGCACATATAAACTATCCCAAATTGCACCGTTATGCTTTGATTATTACATACGTGTTCATACTTATGTAAATTATACTTCTGACCAATCGGCTTATTTTACGGGAAAGAATCGGATGGGGCAGGGTGTGCGATAGTGACACGACGATAGTGCCATCGGGGACAGTCGTATGTCACAGTTGCCTGCCATGTACCACTCTCGGTACATTTCGTGCGAAAGTGACACGGCGAGAGTGCCCTTGGCACAATCACCCGTCACAATCACCGGAGTGTGAATTGGGTGGTCGCTGTACATTTCCCGCGAGAGTGCCATAGGGCACAATCGCAGGGCACTATCGCCCGTCGGGTGCAGGGGCTATAAAATGTGAACTTTAGCTATTTTATTTCTTTCTTTTTACCACACGCTTCCCAGCCGATTTTCTTGAGGTTAAGAGCGATTTTCAACTCCAAATCCACCCTCTCTCTTCATTAAATCCCAACTAGTTTAGAGCTTCATTTATTGAGGATCCTTCCATATTTGGGAGAATTTATTGAAGATTTCATCCAAGGAATTTAGCACCTACAACTCCAAGTCACTTCTTGCACTCCCCAACTTCTAAGGTTTAATCCATTTTCTAGGTTTTTGTCTTAAAACCCTAGATTGTGAGTATTCAACCTTTTCTTTAACCAGATCCATGTTGTCTACTTGTTTTAGTGCTTTTTTCTTTACTTTCATAAAAACCCTAATTTTGGGAAAAGTGGATTTGTTGGCTTATTAGAAGTAACCATGAATTTTGGTGGAGATATATGCTATTCTTGATGTGTTTAAAGTGTTATGTATTATGTTAACATGATGTGGAAGGTTTAGGGTTCATACCCAGGAACTATGTGCTTATTTGCATGGTAATGAGATGTCTTAATGGTTAAGCTAGACAACCTTCTTGGCTTAATGAGCATGTATGGCTCTAAGATGAAGGTATGTGGATTTTAATGTACATGATATGTATGGGAGTGGTAATCTAGCTTTATGGAAAGGTATGGGAAATTCCTTGTATTATTGATTACTTACAACCATGTGATGCCTATGATGACTAAGAGACTTAGTTTCATATGCTTGAGTGACTTGTGGCTTGAGCGATCTTTTGAATGAATCAAGTTAAGTGTTCACTAGGAGGACATTGTCTTGGGCGCCACCATGTTGGTATACGCCTAGACCCTCGCCATTTGGGGCAATGCCTTTGGTTGCACCCCCGGATATGTCGGGCCTTTGGTGTCACCTTTGAGGGGCTTGACACTAAGGTATCTCGACTCTTTGGGTGGAACTTCTTGATGTTATGGGTCTCCCCCATTAACTTCAAATCTACTTATGAAAATTGGAATAAAAATTCTTACTTATGCATGTTACTAATACGTATTACTAATGGTGCTTACTCACCAAGCCTTGTCTTGACACTTGTTTGATTGATGTCAACTATTGGAACGCTAACAATAGAAGACCTTTATGGCTAGAGATGACACCCTTGTTTCCATGTTAGGATATAGATTAGTTGGTTGTCATTATTCTTCCATTTAAGTACAATTGTAACCATACCAAATACTTGTATTTCTCCTCTTTAGGATAGCTCATGCAATGTCAATTATACCGCTCTTTCATTTTATGAAAGTTTTTGTTTGCCCCTATTTTTTGGGTGTTACAAATTCAGCCTTGTGTTTATGGTCGTGTGGGTATTACGAGGCTGGACTCTGGGACCCTTGTTTCATGGCCTTAAACTTTTCAAGTAGGCACTAGGAGGGTTGAGTTCGGAAGTGTTGTCTTCATGACACACAAGGATCTTCTCCACTTGAGGTGTTACCTTTGTGGTAGACATTAAGTGGGCTGAGCCTTGAGGTGGAATTCGCAAGAATAGACACTAAGGTCAACCGAATCTTGTAGTGAAACTTGTTAAGGAGTCGTAGGGACATTTGGAGTTTAAGTCGTGAAATGTTATGCTATCAACGTCATAGAGTGGCACACTTACGTGTTCTTATCACTCTTAACGGGTAGGGGTCTTCTCCATTGTTGTTAAACGTTATTTCGGATAGTGTGTTATCTATGTTTAAATATTACTTGGGTTTTGGCAAGTAACCGTAATTTATGACATTGATATACTGGACCCCCTCCATATATTAAGGTTTTGGATGAAAGGGTCATTTCCATGTTTTCAGTATTTGGATTTTAATCATATTTGTACCTCGTGTGAGTATTGGGTTTGGTTCCATAATTGTGGGGTATTTCTATTCAAGTGTTTTTTCACGAAAATGAGGTTTTGGGAAAGATATCATTTTTATTCTAAATGCATTTCATGTTAGAAATTGTGATTTAAATAACATTTCTTTAGTTTCACGTTTTTATATATAACTGATGAAAACCGCTTTCACTAGAAGTTAAGCCTAATGTTTTTCTTATCGGCATGTGCATCAGGTCCTTGGGGAAATGGTTTTAGCGACACCTTGGTGTGATGAGTTCTAGTTAAAGGCTCGAGAAACCATTAGCCAATCTAGAAGACAACTTTTGTATTGTAGGAGATAAACCAGTCTTTGGGTTTTTGTAGCACCCGCCCCGTAATGTGGATTTGTGTAACGGTTGGAATCTATTTTATTAATGTTAAAACTTAGATTTCGAATATAGGTAGTCAATTATTGACTTTTAGTAACGGATTAAATCGTTATTTGACGTATTAACATATTTTTTTATTAGACGCTCTTTCCAAATTTGAGGGTGTTACATTGTGTGTTCTTAATATTGTTGTACTCTACTTTTTTTTGGGGTTTAGGAGATAAAATGTATGATTGTTCCATGAATTTTTCTCATTAAGTTACCCCAAAATTAAAATTATAAAATAAATCTTCATGGTCAATAATAGTAAGCTTTTCTAACTATGTTTATTACGAATTTGGATATGGTTTAGGGATTTTGAAAGGTTTTTCGATTTGATTCATGCTTTATACGTGATCTATTCGTGTTTCAATACCAGCCTTCTCATCGGCTCTCTCTCTCTCATCAAAAGACCTGAAGATATTCACCAACACATGGTTTCAATGGTACATATAGCTTGTTTCTACCATTTTCTACCATTTCATTTTTGTTTAGGTATATTTCAAAGTAAAATTAGCTACCTGCATATTCTTCCTCTCTCATCCGCACTCTCTATTTCTCTCGATGTTTCTTCCGTTGACACTACGGCTCTAAATGGCGTGAGGTGTGGCGTGGCGGCGAGGCCAAGCCTCAAGGCTTAGGAGCCGCGACGAAACCATGGTGTTTCCAAAGCGTGACTTCTGGCTTCAAATTTCTAATTCATCTATAATATCAGATATAAAAACATTTGTTTTGTAGTGTTACTCAATGAGTCACTAGTCATAAGCAAGTTAAATTATGTTATATTGAAAAAACTTGCAAATAAAACATTAAAAACATAAAGAAAAATCAAACATCGCATTACGAAAATTGTGGATTAAACCATGGTGTGCCATGGGCTTTTGTGGCGTGAGACACATGCATTGGTGCCATGGCGCGCCATGGCGGCTGTACGGCGAGTTTTTTAGAACATTGGTTGACACACATTGTAGGAAAATAATGTGGTGTTTTGTAGTCGTATAGTAATGTTCATTGCTCACGTTTTTCCATCGTTCAAACAAGACAATTATGAGAAGCAAACACCAAATGATATAAATATCGTGGACTCCCAATGGGTATAAAAACATCATGCAATTTTTTGTTTTGAATTGGAATAGTACTAGCACTTGTGATTATATTTTATATCAGAGAAACAGGATTATGGAAATAGGGTATAGGATAATTTGGAATCTAGATTCTTGAGAATCGTGTAAGTTCATTTTTCGAATTGATATTTCGACCTTATGCCTGGGTATCACAAAATTCAATCTAGGATAATTCTCAAGAACACGTTCGATTTTAGGCACAAAAACGAAAGCCAAAGTACATGAGAGTATTTGAATGTTCAGGAAATTAAGTGAGTCTAAAACTAGTGTATATATCATATATATACTAGTTCTGTTAAAAATGGAGGAGAAGAACTGAAATGACGGTTTGGCAAGTCACCACCAGTTACAGACTATTATAATTGTAAATGGATAAGATCAAAGGTTGGTTACAACTGAGTCGGAAATTTGAATGTGCAAATCTACAGCTCTAGATATACATGTCTAGAGATGGGACTTAGACATTTCAGAAGCACGTCCAGATATGCGTCCGTCATAAGACCAAGACTAGCCAGAGATAGCACCATGACTAACCATCTATAGGACCTATATCTGGTCTTAGTTTTACAGAACATAAGTCTCAAAACATGCCACTTGATTGAAGCCCAATTCTGATCAGAATTGAATTATCTCTTCATTCTGATCACAATTTTCCACTACATTGCAAGTCCAAAATTCTATAGAAGTTTTAGGCCGCTGCCCCTTGGACCCGTTATAGACCAAGCGGTGGAATTTATAGTATCTACTACTTTATGTTAATGACGTGCAGATAACTTGCAGGGATAGATCTGAAATTAAGCGTTTGAAAGAGATGTTGAAATCAGAATTTGAAATGAAGGATCTCGATAAAGCTCGTATTATTCTCGGCATGGAACTTGTTCGGGACATAAAGTCCCGTACTCTCAGGTTGACACAAAATGACGATATTCAAAAGATTTTGAAGAGGTTTAATCTTGATGGAGCAAAGCTGGCATTTATGTCACTTCTAATACTTATAAATATTACAAAAGACGATTATCCGATAGACGATTTTGGAAAAAAAATTGTATGCCAGTGTAGTCGGGAGTCTCATGAATGTTATGTTATGCACTCGTCCCGATCTTGCATATTCTGTAGGAGAGATTACCCGGTTTCTATCGAACCCAGGTAAGTCACATTAGGTTGTAATGAAAATTGTACTTCGTTATTTGAAATGTACGAATAATCACGACTTCATTTATGGTATGCAAAACAACTGTAATATTGTTGGTTATTGCTACTCAAATTACGCAGGTGACTGTGTCAGTTGGAAATCTACTTCTGGTAATGTCAGTTGGAAATCCACTTCTCGTAATGTTTTTACATTAGGTGGAACAACTTTCAGTTGGAGATTTCGATTACCGTCTGTTGTTACATTATTGACTACCAAAGCTGAACTTATTACGGTGGTTGAGTCTACTAAAGAAGCAGTTCATTTACAGAAATTCTTGATTGGTTTGGGCTTGAAGCAATCTATTGTTTGGATTAATTGTAATAGCTAGAGTGTTATTCCTTTGGCTACAAATTTGGGGTTCAACTCTTGAACGGAGCACATTTGTGTGTGTGACGCATTTTTGGTAGCTTTGAACGATGCAAAAGTTATGCTTTTAAAGAACATCTTATCTGAAGAAAATGTTGTCGATATGTTCACCAAGTCGTTACCGCCAGCTGCATTCGAGCATTGGTCGAATTTGATCTAACTTTGATTGTGCAAAGTGCGGTTTGGCACCTTGTGGGAGAGATGAGAATTTGCTACAAATGACATAACGATATCTTTCAGGAGTTATTACTTGGTACGTGTTTTGGGGTTGCTTAACTTGCATATTTTGGTGAGATTGCGTACTTTAGGATTTTTGCTTTTGGCTTTGACGGGTTATGGCCGAGCCGAAGCTCCTCACGGTCAAAATCCATTTTGTTACCTCATGTCAATCTCTATCAGCTATTTGTGCATGTTCGTTGGAATGCTTTGTGCTTTGGTTTCGTTGGGTGATTTTCACATCATGGTGGAGTGTTGAAAAACTTAAATCTGATAAGTTCTTTATTGATGTTGTACAACTCACCAAGCACATTGTACAAGTGGTTCTTGCATGAAGATGAGGATTAATGTGAGCCACATGTTTAAAGTTGACATTTTTTGTCTTGCATGGTGTAGAACAACAGTTGACAATTGTTTGCATGGGAAATATCGAAATAGAAAATTCGTCACATTTTATTCATGAAATAGATTGGATTGGTATTAGTTTTACAACTTGCATGGAAGAAAAAATGTCGCCCGTATTCTCTGCAAACCCTTAACCATCTAACCGAGTTTTGTTTTTCCACCTGTTTAGAAGTCAACTTGTTTTGTCCTATTCAATTCCTCATCCATATATATATATATATATATATAGGGGGCCATTCAAGGAAGAACTAGTTTGTTTGTGGTAACTGTAAAAACCAATATGAGCCACATATTAAGCAATAAATTAGGAAATTATTATTTTTGATAATTTTATTTAAAATTTAAATTAAAGGGCATTTTGGTATTTTAAAAATATCCTCTCTCCTCTCTCCTCTCTTCTCTCTCCTCTCTCCTCTCTACTCTCTCCTCTCTACTCCTTTCTCTCCTCCCGATTAACACGGCATACACATGATACATAAAATACATACAATAGGCATTGTGATACCTAAAATACATAAATACCATTGTGATACCCAAAATACATGCAATATTCAAAATACATACGATACCGATTGCGATAACCCATTGTGATACCGCTGTGATAATGTGATACCAATTACGATAACCCATTGTGATACCAAATATGATACCCCATGTGTGATACCACTGTGATACCCCATATGTGATACCATCGTCTCTCTGCCCTGAATGCAAAAAAAAAACCGTCCCTGTGTAAAAATGAACACCTTTCTGAAACAGTTGCTGCTGCAACGTCTATTTTGTCCTATGTGGAGCCTTCATTGGTTCTTCCCTTTTTGGTTTCTCGATTCCATATGGCGTTAGAAACGGTTAGTGACATAAAAGGTTTTCATTGAAGCATGTGGTTATGCAATTGATTTCACTCACTCTTCTTGCTTTCTATCTCGTTAGATGGCAGCAACCCATCAGTTGAAAACAGCCGTGACATCAGTGGCGTTTTCTGGACGATCGCTATTTTTTATGTCGTTATCTGCTTCATCGTCAATGGAAACAGATGATGTTAGTGATGCCGATATGTTCCGTGATCTTCTGATGATATCGTTGACCAATGCCTTGCTTGGAATGGATGCAAATGAGAAGGGAGAGAGAGGGAGAGATGTGCAGATGCGTCGGCTCATTTAGGGTTTCTAGAAGATAGCAATTGAGAAGGGAGAGAGAGATAGATGTGCAGAGGCGTTATTCTAGGTAAATGAATAAATTGAATGATAGAAATTAGATTTTAATTTGTTATAAAAAATCTAAATTATCAAATTACCATATTATCCTTTTACTTTATTTTAAAAATAATATTAATTATTTTAAATGAGTAGCTAATATTGGTTCTTACAGTTACCACAAACTAAATAGTTCTTATTTGATTAAGCCCCTATATATATATATATATGTATATATATATATATGTATGTATGTATGTATGTATGTATGTATGTATGTATATATGCATGTATGTATGTATATATATGTATATATATGTATGTATGTATATATATGTATATATATATAAGTATGCAGGGGGCGAAACCAGGAATTTTGTCAGGGGTGATCCTCTTTAATAAAACAAAAAATAGATATACGATGATATTATATTCATGGCAAATTTCATTCAAAAAGTGAGCATACATTTTCAAAAGCCATAACACTAAGTCACTAACCTTTACAGATTCAACAATAAATTCGACGCGTTTTCATTTTCTGAAAAATATTAATGATATATTCATTCTCAACGTCTGCAAACACATCCTTTTCAATAAAAGCTACCAAGTTGTCGTTCATCCATTGATCTACCATTCTATTACGCAACCTGTTTTTTACAATATGCACAGCAGAAAATGCCCTCTCAACTGTTGTCGTTGCAACCGGTAATGTCAATGCTAGTTTTATAAGCAAGTAAACCATCGGTGTAACGTCCCAAAAATTACAAGGAATTTAACTTTAAAAATAGGCATTTTAATAAATAAAACCTTATTAAATATCCAACACCGTTTCGTTTGCAATTTCAATAATAAATAATCTCAATAATAATAAACAGCGGAAATTAAATTGTTTAATAATAACTTTAATCTCATGATTATAAAAACTCTTCACGCGCGCCAGTGTGTACCCGTCACGCCTTGGAGCCACAAGCACCTGAAACCACGTTAAAATAGGAAAGGGTAAGCACAAGGCTTAGTGAATTCAAACCATATATAGGATCGCAATTATATCAGCATCACCCTTAAACAGCTAGTTATCACAACCAACTCATACCATGCAATCACGTCTTGCACCCAAATTTATATATACCAAGTATACCAGCACATATATTTCTTGGAACATCCATCAAGAAAATATATCACAATTAATAATAAGCCTTATACTTCTTGGAACGACCATCAAGAAAATATAATCGCAACTCATTATACAAACACATATACTTCTTGGAACATCCATCAAGAAGATATGTCACAATTAATAATAAGCCTTATACTCCTTGGAACGACCATCAAGGAAATATAATCGCAACTCATTATAAGCCATATACTTCTTGGAACTGTTGATCCCATTTTTGAGCAACAATAGAAGAAATATAAAGTCCATATTTAAATATAGAGATAAGACATACATGAAGAACAATCATAAAGAAACTTATCTCATATTCATTGATGATTAAATATGGAGAGGAGAAATGTTGAAGAACATCACACTAAACATGAAACGACTCTCATAAGAAACTAATCTATGTGTGTTTTTGTGTGCTTTCCATATCTCTCACTACTAGAAATAAGACTATGGACACCTCTTTATATAATGCCATTTACACATTAGATATTTAAGATATCTAAAATCTAGACAATATCTAAAATATCTATATAAAATATCTAAGTAAATATCTATAAGAAAATATCTAAAACATTAAAATATCTTTATAAAACATTCATTTAATTAGGAGCTAATTAAAGCTAACAATCTCCCCCTAATGTTTTATAAAGAAAGCATCATCTTATAGTCTCCCCTTTGCTTTCTTTAGAACCTTTGATGTTCCGTTCTTCAAGTCTTCAAAGCATCATGTGCTCCCCCTCAAATGTAGGCTCATCCACCGAGCTTTAAACGTGAATAACAGAGGATGGAGTGACATTTAAAATGTGACAAATGTAGCTTGACACCATGAAGAACCATTGAGAGAACACCGTTCTTGAAAGCGGAAAGAGCATGAGTGAAATGCGATGCTTTCGGTGCAGCAAGAGTCCATTGACTTTGACACAGATTCTGACCATTAAGAACACTGATTCAGACCAAAATCGAAACATGAAAAAGTTTCACCTGTGTCTTAGGAATTCAACGCAACTGGACTCATGCGAATCGGAGCACCGAGTAGGAAGTTATGCGTGTGTTTCTGAAATAGTGCAAAGCTGACAGCAAGTAAACAAAAATCAGGCTCTGAGGTTGAGTTGCACAGGTTCAGTCCACAGAGGCTCTGTCAGGTTTCACAGAGGTTCTGTGGTGAACAGTAACACAGAGGTTGGTCGCGTGCGGCAGAGGTTTGGTCGCGTGCGGCAGAGGTTTGGTCGCGTGCGGCAGAGGTTTGGTCGCCGCTCGGCAGAAGCTTAACAGAAGTGTTACACTTACTTTGACACTGATTTAGACCATTTTACCTCTATAGTTTGCAAAAACTCAAAACCCAAACAACTTTCATTAGTTTGTTATCTGTTCAGATCATCTTAAATCACCTCTTTTTGAGCTCGTACGACAAAGATATGGTTGATTTACCACAGTCGCGCAGATCTGTCCATCAGCTTTCCATCAGCACACTGTTGTCTACTTCAACGATGCATATGACCCTTATAAATTTCGAATATCTGAATTCTCAAAACACAAAAGCTGTTCATCAATGTGATTTGAATCCAGGGCCTTAAGAATCGCATCAATCGGTGTTTTTATGAGTGAGATATGATCAGTTTAATACAGCAGCGCAAATCTGTCATTAAATCTGATTTGATGTAAAAGATAAGACGATCTTCATATAATTTTTAAAACCGTGAGTGCAAATAATTCGATCTCTAATTGATCAAGTCAGAAAACTAATTAGAAGAACTCAAAGTTTTTAAAAAAACGTTTCAGATCAGACTTTGAACATGTAACAAAACATCAAATCTTTCTCAAGACCCAAATGATTTTGTTATCCATATATAAATGTTTATGAGCAGTGGAAGACAAACAAAATCTGGATCAAAGATAGTCCAATCTTGAAAATAAAGGTCAGATCAAACAAAGATCAACAACCTTACTACCAAGATGCAAAAAGAATTGCTATGGACTTAAGCACACACAAGGATGAGATCATAGATCAACCATCTACTTAGTGCTTATCAAATAAAACCAATGAATGAGAAAGAATCAAAACACACACATGAAGTATATCATAAACTAAACCATCTAAAACTTCCATTGTTGCATAGATGATCGATTTTGAAGAAAAGTTTCTTCAATCGGCTCTGATACCAATTGTTGATCCCATTTTTGAGCAACAATAGAAGAAATATAAAGTCCATATTTAAATATAGAGATAAGACATACATGAAGAACAATCATAAAGAAACTTATCTCATATTCATTGATGATTAAATATGGAGAGGAGAAATGTTGAAGAACACCACACTAAACATGAAACGACTCTCATAAGAAACTAGTCTATGTGTGTTTTTGTGTGCTTTCCATATCTCTCACTACTAGAAATAAGACTATGGACACCTCTTTATATAAGGCCATTTACACATTAGATATTTAAGATATCTAAAATCTAGACAATATCTAAAATATCTATATAAAATATCTAAGTAAATATCTATAAGAAAATATCTAAAACATTAAAATATCTTTATAAAACATTCATTTAATTATGAGCTAATTAAAGCTAACAGGAACACACATCAAGAAGTACATCAATCACAGTTCAATATATATACACAATTATATATACCTCATAACACAATAATATCAACAAACAATCATAACTATCACACCCGAGCTATAGTAACACAAATATAATATCCATCCTATATAGTGAGAGAACTCACCTTAAAGCAACGCAAGTATCCGCAACCGCACACAAGCCGGCCAACTTCACTCACTTTTTCCCACCTAAATACGTGTTAACAAATGTCAACGTGAAGCCCAACCCAAAACCACGACTACTAAAATATAAATTACATAATCCAGCTTTTACTCTAAAAACACAGGTCTGTTCGGGACCCGTTTAACCCCTTATAAACTGATAAATCCAGAAATATTATTCCATAATCACAAAGTCCCATGTCTTAGGGTTCCATAGACATATCGCACGCACTCTAACGATTTTCCTACAATTTACTATGAATTTTCTAAAAACAGGACACGAAGCTGTCAAGTGCAGAGCTGCTGTGAAAACAGCCAATTTACGCCTAGTTAGAGGCCGAACCAGACTTCCGCTAAAACACGAAAAGTATGCCCGGCACAGAATGTGAACCGTGGGCACCGGATTGTCCTCAATCCGAGCTACGACGGAAAAGTTATGGCCGTCGCAAAACAGGGGCAGAAAAACGTTTTCACATAAAATGACGATTTTCGAAACGATTAATGTTTTCGCGATCGGGTCACGGTTTAGATAATGAGGTTCGGGTTTAGGTAGCCACTAGGGCTGGACAGTCCACGCTCCACCCACTGCCACTTCCGGCAGTGGTGGTCGGCGGCGGCAGCCACCACCGGCGGTGGTGGTTTGCGATTGAAAACGACGTAAGAAAAGAAAACGGAAAGGAAACGGAACCTTACCACTCAGCAGAAAACCACGAGAGATCCCGACCTTTACGTCCCGGCTGCCGCTAACGACTCTCTCTCTCCCGCCGCTGCTCTCTCTCTCTCTCTCTCCCGCCGCTGCTCTCTCTCTCTCTCTCTCCCGCCGCTGCTCTCTCTCTCTCTCGCCGGCGGACAGCAGCGCCGGTGGTGCCGCCGGTTTGGTGATGACGCAGAAAAACGAGAGGGGAGGGGGGGGTTGCAGCCGTGAGTACCAAGAAAAGAGGGTAGGGTTATCTTTTCTTTCATCCTCTCGATTTCACACTACGAAACCCAAACAAAACCAAAAACAAATGGGGGCTCGGTTTTGAATTTGCATGGGCCGACCCCCTATGCACTACTTTACCCAATTAACAACTTTAGCCCTTGCACTACTAAGCCCTTGCAAACAAATTACGGTTTTGCGATAAATTACATTTAAGGTCATTCTCGTTAACTCCCGTTAAAACATTCGTTACGAGAAAAATTATTGAACAATAAATAAACCAAAGAAAAATTCCATAACGAGACACGGGCTTTACAATCGGGAACACCTTATCCCTTTTTGTTTCAACCATTCTTTGTGCAAGATCACCAATCCCGTTTAGATTTGAAAAATCTGATGAAGTTTGCACATCAAGAATATAGGTTTCAATTTGATCATCAAGTATCATAATCTCCATCTCAGAATAATCATTTGGATAAAAACGAGCAAGACGAATCAGTTTGCTTTTATCAAAAGCCAAAAAAGAGTTGCTTGGATTGAGGCATGCCATGCAAAGAAGCTGTAGATCCCAGTTTGACAATCAAGTAACAATGAATTGAAACAATAAATCTTATTGATTGAATGCGGAGAGTTACAATATAGGAATGAAATACAAACTCTCTCTAAACACAACCAGGCGTACGACTAATCTCACAAAGCTTAACCTAATCTCCTCTCTAATCACACCTTAAATACCAAGGCTTTAAGCCTTAGGTCCATGGCCCATAACATCTAATTAAGCCCATTTAACCAATTAAAGGCTTTTACAAACAATAATAAAGATATTTTTTTATTTATATCACTTTCTATTTTATAGGACTTTTAGTCCTAACAATCTCCCCCTAATGTTATATAAAGAAAAGTTATGATCTTGAAATCTTCAAGTCTTGATCTTCTCTTCGTCTTGAGTCTTTGAAGCACTTTGGTGTTGCAGGTCTTCATGTCTTTCCAGGCTCCCCCTTGAATTAAGCTTTTGTTCTTCATGGCTTCAACTTGAAGTCAGCTTCAAGGGATGGAAGAATCAATCACGCAAACAACTTGTAATCTTATCAGCATGAAATACGTCAGTTTTTCAGCATAAATCATAATAGTTGCTTCCCATCGGCTTTTGCTCACTCCCCCTCAAATTGATATTCGGTGTCTTTGAATCTGTGTCTTTGAATTTGTATCATTACTCCCCCTCATGATGATTAGGAGCATCCTGAGCATCATGTAACTTCAAAGACAACACTGATGAGTAGCAAAATACCATATAAGACAATACGTAACCAGAATGGGGTAAATATCTAACACAGAAACACAATAGTAACTATTATCACAACAATTAAAATAATTGTGTGGCCTATGTTCAGAGTTGGCATTTGGGGAATCTCTGATAGGACTTCCAGTTATCACTAAAGTAAAATATTAAAAATTACTTCTCAAACTGTTCCGGCAATATCACAAAGATATGCGAGTGGAATCACAAAGACTCGTGCATGTGTGAAAGAAATAAATTATAGCAGTTTGGCTCAAATATTGATTTAACTTGGGACTCAAGTAAAAAATCAAAAGACACAGTGATTAGAATATAAAGTTCGGAGACCGGAGCTGATGTCTACCTTTTTTCAATATCTAAGACCTCTGAGTGAGGAATAGATAGATTATGTGCTAAATCTCCGTGCATTTATGAAACAAGCATCTTTTGTTAGATACTTGAGTGGCTGGGTGGGGTGACACGAGTTATCGACACTGGGTCCATGTTTGTTTCAATATTCATCTCCAAAGAATGACAATGAATAGATTATGTGGTTACCCGGATAACTGACTCGGTTTGGTAAGGACCAATAATTCTTTTAAGTCGTGTCACAGCCTCACCATATTCTTTTCTCTCCAAACTCATCTATGCATCTAGACCCCTCACTGATGTCTATAATGGATGTGTTTCTTGGGTAATTCCTTCCGGTTCTGGATAGACCATATAAACTAAATAAATCCTATCACTCATTTCACACATATTTTTCACCAAATCAGTTTGGTAAACATTGAAGTACACAAAGAAGTACGAGTCCTGAACTGATTTGTTCAGAAGTCATAAAAATTAAGTCCGAGTTCTGATCTGAGGTAATCAGAAGTCATAAACATTAAGTCTGAGTTCTGATCTGAGGTAATCAGAAGTCATAAAAATTGGAATAATTGAATTTCAAGAAACAAGATCAAGCGCGAACTAGGATGACTCATTAAGCACATTATAGTCAAAAATCAAACAATAAAGAGAAATTTTAATTGTGAAGAACAAGTCACAATTAATATGTCAGGAAAGAATTGAATAATTAACAAGAAAGAACGAACTTTGAAAAACAAATAGGAATTCAAGCGAGTGTATTTCCATCGAAATAATTCAACGAATATGTGAGACATGGAAGTAACTAAGGCAATGAAATATAGCTCGTGGCATTCATGGAAGTTAAAATTGGAGAATAACAAACACAAGTAAGTTATCCAGAATTTCGTTCAAAAAGTTAGCATACATTTTCAAAATCCATAAAACTAAGTCACTAACCTTTACAGATTCAACAATAAATTTGACGCGTTTTCATTTTCTGAAAAATATCAATGATATCTTCATTCTCAACGTCTGTAAACACATCCTTTTCAATAAAAGCTACCAAGTTGTCGTTCATCCATTGATCTCCCATTCTATTACGCAACCTGTTTTTTACAATATGCATAGCAGAAAATGCCCTCTCAACTGTTGTCGTTGCAACCGGTAATGTCAATGCTAGTTTTATAAGCAAGTAAACCATCGGGAACACCTTATCCCTTTTTGTTTCAACCATTATTTATGCAAGATCACCACCCGTTTAGATTTGAAAAATATGATGAAGTTTGCATATCAAGAATATAGGTTTCACGTTGATCATCAAGTATCATAATCTCCATCTCAGAATAATCATTTGGATAAAAACAAGCAAGACGGATCAATTTGCTTTTATCAAAAGCCAAAAAAGAGTTGCTCGGATTGAGGCATGCCATGCAAAGAAGCTGTAGATCCCAGTTTGACAATCAAGTAACAATGAATTGAAACAATAAATCTTATTGATTGAATGCGGAGAGTTACAATATAGGAATGAAATACAAACTCTCTCTAAACACAATCAGGCGCACGACTAATCTCACAAAGCTTAACCTAATTTCCTCTCTAATCACACCTTAAATAACAAGGCTTTAAGCCTTAGGTCCATGGCCCATAACATCTAATTAAGCCCATTTAACCAATTAAAGGCTTTTACAAACAATAATAAAGTTATTCTTTTCTTTATATCACTTTCTATTTTATAGGACTTTTAGTCCTAATAGAATCAACTCCGTGCTAGTCTCATTAAAACGGTTATCCAATTCCATGAGTTGCAGATCAATAACTGCATAAAACAACTCAACACGGTAGTAGTGCAAGTTTGACATCCGTGGAGCTTTTCGACGTGACCATCCGGGAAGTAAGAACATATCATCCATGTTTCAAACATCAATAACGTATTTTTCACAAAATAAAGTAGCCTGTTTGAGCACCGAATCCCAACCATCGTCCCTTAAAGTTTGTAGCTGCTTCTTGCAAAGTCCAACCAAGTTCATTGCATTTACAATATCTTGTTCTTTTCTTTGCAATTCTTGAGATAACCCGTTGGTAATACCCGTCTTCATCAAGTGTAGACAAAATATGAAATCAAAAGACTGCAAGGATGTAGATAGATGAAGAGCTTCACATTTTTGTTCTTGTGTTAATTTGTCTTCCTCTATCATTTCAAGCACATCTATCACAGGTGGAAACATAAGAATCATACTCACCATAGTACCATAATGGGATCCCCAACGCGTGTCACCCGCTCTAATAAGAGAAGTTTCTTGATTGAGACCTCGACCACTTAGGATTTCGCCTACATCAAGTGCCTAGATAACTTTGGAAGCTTGTTGTTCTCTAAGACGGTCACGACGTTTGCATGAACCTCCAACAACATTGACAACATTGGTTAGTAACAGAAACAAACTAACGATTTTCATATGTTTTTTCGCCACAGCTACTAGAGTAAGTTGAAGTTGATGAGCAAAACAATGAACATAATACGCACTGATATTTTCATTCAAAATTAGTGTTTTGAGGCCACCAAGTTCACCTTGCATATTACTAGCCCCGTCATAACCTTGCCCACGCAAATTTGAGATACTCAATCCATGTCTTGAAAACAAATCATCAATTGTCGCTTTGAGTGAGATAGATGTAGTTTTCGGGATATGTTCAATACCAAGAAAACGTTCAATAATATGTCCTTTTTTATCTACATAACGCACCACAACACTCATTTGTTCTTTGATTGAAACATCACGATATTTATCGACAAGGAAAGAGAAAAAATCATCGCCAAGATCACTTACAACAAGCTTTGTTGTTTCAGTTGCTGCAGCATTAACAATTTCCTTTTGGATATCAGGCGAAGTCAACTTCAGATTCGCAGGTGCATTCATAAAAGTAACAGCCTCAATGCTTTTATTATGATATGCGAGAAATTGCAACAACTCTATAAATTTCCCTTTATTCTTTGAAGTCTCACCCTCGTTGTGTCCTCTAAATGCAAGGCCATGTCTTAAGAGAAACCGGACACAATCAGTTGACACATTCAATCGGATCTTATAGTCTGTCTTACTTTGCTCAGAATGTTTGATGATCACATTTTCAATGTGTTGTTTGTTGGATAATAAAGTAACACACTTTGCCCAAGCTTGGTTGTGAGCATTGTTAACACTTCCAACATGAATCCTTAACTTCTCTTTCCTCGACCAATTCTTGAGTCCTAAACAAACAAATGAATCACCACCTGCTTGAGGTTTGAAGAGATTGTAAGATAAACAATATGCAACATTTTGGTTTACACTATATTCCAACCAAGAAGGATATTCATCAAACCAAGCAGGGTTAAATCTTCGTTGTTTACTCCCAAAAAGAGTGTAAGGAAATTCGTGGTTTCGAGGTTGGCAAGGCCTTTTTAAGAGATACGATCTGCGGACTTCATCTCTGATATTAGAGTTATAATCCAAAATCCTAGTCCGCATTCCAGGGTCTGAGGGAAGATCTGCTAAGTTGACTTCCACACGACTTTGTTTAGAATTATCGGCATTAATCGGCTCCGAATCCACGGTTAGTTTTCTTTTGGTTAAAAACTTAGCCATAGTAGTGAATGATCCTAAACAATTTACAAATACAATCAAATACTCATTTTGATAACCGATAAGTGAGTGATAATTGATAATTTGCAAATACAATCAAAATGTATTTTCTCATACAAAACAACAGAATGTATTATCTCTGTTTCTTACTTTCTTTGTTTCTCATACATAACAAAATGTGAATAAGTGAAACTGTGAATTGTGAAACCCTAGACTAGAAATAAGAAATTTAGAAACAAATCAAACAATTACATAAACAAATAAACAATGATACAAAACAAAATGTATTTCTCATACAATGAATCAATGATACATAATGTTAAAGTGAATAAGTAATCAGGTGAAATTGACAAATTGTGAAACCCTAATAAGAAATTTATAAACAAAAACAAAATATATTTTCTCATATAAAACACAATGTAAAAGTGAAATAAGAAACTCACCAACTATGATTTTGAATTTTAGTTGATGATCATTTATCAATTATCAGATCAATAATACGATACAGAAAGTTGCAATCGATCTTGGGCTAGACTTGAGAGTCTCCTGCATCCTAGAATCAATCTTGGTTCATGGAATCGTGGGCGAGAGACGAGAGTAGAAGAGTGAGAATCGTGGTGATCGTCTTCTTCGTGGAATCTAATGCAGTCGTAAAGCGTCACAGAGTCAAATCGTCAATCCCAAGTCGAAGTCGTAAGCGAGAAAGAAAAAAGGCGTCTAATTTTTTAGGTGGGCCTAGAGCTGAATGTCTAAATGTCTAATTCAATTGGGTGGGCGGCTGGACTCTAAATATAATTGGGCTTAATTTTTTTTTAAAGTTACAAAACTTCAGGGTGGGCAGATGAATATCCTGGGCCAGGCCTAGCTCCGCCCCTGTATGTATGCATATATATATATATATATATATATATATATATATATATAAAGATATATATATATATATATATATATGTATATATATAAAGATATATATATATATATATTGATGCATTTTGAGACGTAGAAGCACACCATATAGGCATCCATGCACAAGAGCATGCATAAGACTTTTTTCATTCTTTGTCTTTCCTCTTGTCTGAAAAACAAATATACATTTATATTTGTTTTTTAGGAAACTTTGGGTACACGTTGTAATTTCTCCTGGCTAGTAATCTCTCTCTCTCTCTCTCTCTCTCTCTCTCTGTGTGTGTGTGGACGTACACTATCACCTCGATAGTGGAACCACGTTAAATCTCGCTGTCTCAATTTGCATGTCCCTTTGTTATTTAATCGTATATTAGATATAACTGTTATATTTACGTTGATGGATCAG
Organism: Saussurea involucrata; assembly: GCA_033807775.1. Taxonomy (NCBI): domain Eukaryota; kingdom Viridiplantae; phylum Streptophyta; class Magnoliopsida; order Asterales; family Asteraceae; genus Saussurea; species Saussurea involucrata. Next base: position 199,979,292 of record CM066321.1, on the reverse strand, counting down.
TATGAATCATAAGACCTAAATATACAATATTTAGATCTCGTTAATCCGTATTTTTTGTATTGGGTCAATGGCATTGTGATTTATTGTTATCAATTTGGGATTGTAAATCACTTGGAAATACGATTGTGGCCTTCGACCCTACAGTATGTATACAACATTCTTACATGTATATATGTAAATGTATTCATATATAGGGGGCAATCAAGGGATAAATTAGAAAATTAATAATTTTTGTAATTTGACTTAAATTTTTAACTAAAAGGCATTTTAGGTATTATAAAGTTTTCTTTGTCCTCTCTCTGAGCTCCGACCTCCAAGACGCACGTACAAACATTCATCAGTGTTATGCCCAAACATTCATCAGTGTGATACCCAAAGTACATAAGTGTGATACCCGAACATTCATCAGTGTGATACCCAAAGTACATAAGTGTGATACACAAAGTACATACATGAAGCACTGTGATATTCAATGTGATACCACTGTGATACAACTATAATACCATTGTGTGACCATGTGACACCACTGGTATACCTTTGAGTTTTAAACCAGAAAATCCCTTGAAAACATAGATCTAAAAGGAAACACATATATAAAACCAAAAAGATGAGGGGGTGGAAATCAATTCTATATTTCTGTCATCGCCTTTAAGATATGAAACAATAGATAAATTTGGTTTGATCGTCTTCCCCACTGGGTTCCTCTGGTTCTGAAGCATGACTATGAAAAGATCCCACCTTCGATTCCCATTCACTTTCTATGTGTGCGTGTATGATATTGGCGGAGTTGCTGGTTGTAACACCTCGAAATTTCCATGATTTTTGTACATTTTGGAAGAATGTTTAAAATATTAAGGGATGGTATATTAAACAATGTGTATGATTTAATGTCGTTGGATCAAAAGTGTAATTGATCAAAGTTTGCAAGCTAAACTTTAAAGAATGTGCAACTTAGGGTTAGTTTCATCAAATTGGATAGTTGTGGGTCCAATTGTAATTTAGTGAAACTGATATATAAGAAAAGGAAGTCGGTCATAAGTGTAAAAATATCTCAAGTCCCTTGTTTGAAGTCGGTTCCAAAGTACAGAAGAAACCAAGTTCCAAAATCTCGTTTTCGGGAAGGAATTCAATTTATTCTCCGATTCAATTGCTTAAGATTGTACATTTGCATGTAATTTGGTCTGGATTCGATTATTGAAACTAGTTGAAGGAAGGACTTGATTTGAATTCACACAGGCGCTCGATTTGAAACTCTACAGGTGAGTTCATCTATTCGATTTCTATTCCAATAAATATTGAGAAGTCGATCTGAAATGGTTTGTGAACGTATTGATATCTCTATGAAATAGATTTAAAGGAGTTGTTTGTTTTGTGGAATGAAACTGTATGAATGGAACTGGGTATTATCAATCCGGAAGATGAAGATTTCGGACAGTTCTAGAGTCCGGATGACTTTCCGGATTGATTCCGGATAGGTCCGGAATTCGGATAGTTGTCCGGATAGATTACCGGATACCGGATACTTCCGGATACCGGATGGTTTTCCGGATTGGTTACCGGATGTGATTCCCGGATGGTTCCGAACTTGGAGTCCGGATACTTTTTCGGATGTTACCGGATTCTTGGAATTCCGGATTAGTACCAGATAGATATTCCGGATAACTTACTGTATGAGGCCTTTCATGATTAAGTGTTTTCCGAATATGAAAAGTATCTTAATCATTTAACACTACGAACATAATTATAACTCGACTGAGAGTATGATATGAGTTGTTATGTGCTTTGAGTTGATACTCATATATACTAGGAAAGGTAATGGATCCATAGGCATGAGCATTATGCGATAAACGATGGAATAGGCAAGGTATAATTGCTATTCATATTGAGAAGTGGAATAGGCAAAGTATAATTGCTATTCATATTGAAACGGTAGAATAGGCAAAGTATAATTGCTATTCATATTGAAACGATGGAATATGCAAGGTATAATTGCTATTCATATTGAGAAGTGGAATAGGCAAAGTATAATTGCTATTCGTATTGAAACGATAGAATAGGCAAAGTATAATTGCTATTCATATTGAAACAATGGAATAGGCAAGGTATCATTGCTATTCATATTGAGAAGTGGAATAGGCAAAGTATAATTGCTATTCATATTGAAACGATAGAATAGGCAAAGTATAATTGCTATTCATATTGAAACGTGGAATAGGCAAGGTATAATTGCTATTCATAATTGAGACGTGGAAACGTGAAATAGACAAAGTATACTTGTTGTTTCCGCTTTCTATTGGTAGATTAGGAATAGGCAAAATATAATTGCAATTTCTACTTCCATCCCAAGAAATAGGCATGGCGCTTAATTGTAATTTCTTGGACATGAGCTGTAAGCTAGAATCCGTGGTGATTCGTAGTGGCACCCTCGAACATGATACTATGACATACTTAGTGTTGTCATATTCATGGAAACGGGTATGATTCCCGTCATCGAAAGATATTATGTGTACGGTAAGAAAGTTGGGGTCAGGTTAATTTATATGCTTTGTTTACAATTGGTTTTCAAACCTTATAAAGTTTTAATTTGAAAATTTGATGTTCTCATTAGGCGTAAGCCTAATCTTTTCAAATTAAATTTTCTTACCAGGTACTAGCTCGGGAAGGGATACAAAGGGATGAGTATCGACGAGTACCAAAGTTATGCTTCTTGTATTGTGATGGAGAATTTAGTGTTATCAGAGATATTTTAGAGATATTGTGAACAACCGTTATAATCTGATTTGGTTGATTATGGATTAGATTAGCTGGTTGTTTATGATAAAACTTTTGTAAGTTTGAAACTTGTCATTAATTCCCCTGTGTAAATGAAAGTTTGGAATTTGTAGTAGTAAATTCTGATAAATTTTAAGGTTTTAAATTTATTGTGATTTTAGGGTGTTTCACTGGTGGTCGGAGGTGGAGTTATGGTCGTGGCACGCGCACGCCCATATACAGATGTGAATATCGGCAGGGGATTTAAGTGCAGTTAAGGCGTGATTGTCAGGATCGATTCTTAACAAGAATTAAACTTCTTAGAAACAGAATTTAGAGAATCTTGCGGAATAGAACTCTAAATCAATTAAAGAACAATCAATAGAAATTCAATAAACTGTATATATATCAAACAGTTATTACTCACAAGTTTTACACCAAACCTCAATCTTGTTGAACAGGCTCAACAAGACGATTTCTACTTCTCTAGAAATAGGATCTATGATCTTGAGGTTAATTCACTCTTGAATGAATATCGAATTCTGTATACTATCTATCTTCTGTTTTCGTATAGTTCATATGTTTTCTAATAGCTATCTATCAATACTATTTATACAAAAGTAATTACAAGATAACTATCAAAAGTAAATTGATCTTCTGAATCTTCGTTAAACATATCTTGATCAATTCCTTCTTTGTCTCCAAAAGTATCGCATACCAAACTTATCAACTCAGCAGTATTAACAATGATTTGGCTCAGCAGCATTAATGATGATTTGGCTCAGCAGCATTAATGATGATTTGGCTCAGCAGCATTAACAACCTTCAGCAGTATTAACCTTCACAGTCTTCAAGCAGTAGTAACTCAGCTCAGCAGTACTAACCATGTCTAGCAGTAGTAATCTCTTCTAGCAGTAGTAATCTTGCCCAGCAGTAGTAACGAAGAACTGGCAGTAGTAATGTAGACTTAGCAGTACTAACCATACTTGGCATATCTTCAGTTCCCAACAATCTCCCCCTAACTTGACTTTTAGGAAAAGAAGTCAAGTTCTTCAGATGATGCTTCCAAAACTTAGTCATCATGTACACACAGATTAGGACTTAAGCCTAGACTCTGATTGAGAATCCTTTTTACCAAGAATCTACCCATTGCTGAATCCTTGTTGCAGGTCAGCTTGGTATGTAACATTCCTTGCAGCCTCTTCATGCTGTGATGGTATATTTCATCCACCAGATAGTATTCTTGAGTTGCAGAGTCAAGGGAGATGACATATACTCCACAGTTTTCATAGAGCATCCAGTTGGTAATGGCTTGAAACTGTGTGTTTAACCTATGCTGAACTGCTTCAGGTTTGAACATTTGGCACAAGAATTCAAGTACCATTTTAGAAATTGACATCCCTTGCTCAGTCAGCATGTTTTCATATATCTTCATCCCAACTTTGAACATCTCTTCTAAGTCTGATCTTGAGCAAGTTCTGACAATTTTTCCCTAAGTAGAAAAGACTTCAAATTTTCCATCTGCTCTTTTTATCCTAATGAACTCCTTTCTACCATCTTTCAAAGTGTCCCAAAAGATGATTTCAGGAGCCTTAGATGATATTGGTTCAGCCTGAAGTGGAATTGGGTTAGAGTCAACACTAGTAATGTACAAATCACATTGGGCATCCGTTTGTGATTTCACATTGCCTGATTGCCCTGATGGAGTTGCCACTTCTTCTTCAGCAACTTTTCCATCAGATTTTTCTTTCACTGTTTCCTCCTGGGCCTCTTCTGCAGATGACTCCACCCTTGGCTTCTTTTCATTTTTCTTCTTTGAAGTTATGGGCTGGGTTCTTGGTCTTTTCTTTGACATCATCTTGGTTCTTTTAAGAGTTTTGACAGCCTCAGGAGTTGGTTCAGCTGCTTTAAGTTTTTCAGCAGCAATAACCATTTCTGCTGCTATGGCTGTTACTGCTTCTCTTAGTACATGTAGTGATGCTGCTTCAATACTGTTCTTTACAATCCAGTAAATTTCTTCATCTATTTCAGCTTGAGTTGTAGTTACTGCTTCCTGCTCAGTTTCTGCTGCTTTGACTGTTTGGCCTTCAGCAGCATTAACAGTTTCTTCTGCTTGTTCAAACTCAGCAGCATTAACAGTTTCTGCTGCTGTGGTTTCTGCTGCTGTGGTTTCTGCTGCTTTAACACACTCTTCCCCCTTTTCTGTCTCACTGGACTCCCCCTTAAACTGTGCATAATCCATTTCCATCTCAGTCTCTATGTGAACAGTCTCCCCCTCAATTTGTGGACCCTTCAGTTTCAGTTCTGCTTCTGACTCTGACTCCCCCTTTTTGGGAGCATCATCAGTTGAAGTTCTTCTTCTTAGCACAAATCTTGCCTTTTTCTTTCTGTTCAGCAACTTGGTGACCATCTTTTTGAGCTTCTCAATTTGAGACTGTTGGTAGGTAACCACAGTCTTAAGTTGCTCAATCTCTTTCTTTTGTGCCATTACATCCAAGTTGATATTCCCTATGGTTTCCATCAATTCCTCATAGTTATATCTATCCTCACCTTGTTTAGAAGTATTTACCTTCTTTAAAGGATCCTTGGAAGTTTCAGCAGAAGCCTTCTGCCTAGCAGAAGCACTACCTGCCCCCTTGGTTTCTTGGCACCTGGGTCCTCCTAATGATTTCTCATTTAGAGTTGCCATGGGGAAGGTCTTATTTATGTTACCACTGTCCTTCTCTGTGCTAGCAGAAGTAGTGGCAGCCTTAGCACCCATATGGTCATCCTTCTCTTTAGAGACCACCTTCTTGGGGTTGGGAGACACCCCTGTGGTTTCCCTGTTGATATTCTCAATTGGAGAATGCTCCAACTGAGGGCTTAAAGGCTTAGGGCTCTGAGTAGGTACATCAAGGGAAGGAACCTTGTGCACCTTTCTTCTTTGAAACCTTTTGGTGATTGTGGGAGTGGGTTGTTCAAGAATGGACTGAGGGATGTCTTTTGAGATGGAAGGTTGGGATTGGTCATCAGTGGGTTGATCTAATGAGGGCCTTGATCCTGATGCCATACCTTCAGAGGGGTGGGACACAACCATCATTGTAGAGAACAATGGTGTGTCAACTCCTTCCGAGTCCCTAGGAAGTCTTTTCATATTTGAAAAAACCTTCCCTTTAGGGGATTTGGGTACATATACCTCAGTAAACTGAGGTAAGTCCATCAATTCCTTGTTAAGAACTTCTTGCACAAACCTTGGATACATGAAAAAGGTCTTTTTGGATTCCAAGTTTGATACAAGATCATTAAAGATCATTGCTGAAAAATTGTACTTTCTGGCAGTGGATAAGCAGACCAAGGCATATGCAATGGGACTGCTGAACTCACTCCATCCAGTAGTTTTCTTGGAAATACAGTGCATCAGGGTATGAACAAGAAATCTCCATTGGTTGAAAAATTTTGACTTGTAGAATTTAAAAACACCAATGGGACCTTCATACCCCATTCTTTGTAAAGTAGAAAAGAGTTCTTCATTAGGAATAGAAGATATACCTGAAGCATCATTCAACTGAAGAGAGATGCGAATAACCTCTTCAGTGACTTTCAAGGGTTTATCACAGACCCTTGTTCGAATGGTTTTCTGCCCTTCTTCGACACTAACAGTGGCATTCTCCCAAAATTGTGTCTGATGTTCGATATAGATTGTTGGGCTCACCGTTAGGGCATAGGAGATGTGCGAGGATTTGAGAAAATCGACTATATCGTGGAATCCCGAAGCTTGTTTCGGCTTCTGTAGCATGGCTATTTCATTGTGCTCATCCACAAACTCCATGATTCCTGAGGATTCTTAAAAGAAAAACACAGAGATTCTGGGAGACTAGGTTAGAACGAGAGAGAAGAAGTAAATGCAAAGAGTCGTTATGAACTTGGGCGGGCACACAGGGGTATTTATATGCCCTAGATTATCAAAAGCAGTATTAACTACCTAGCAGTATTAACTACCGAGCAGTATTAACTACCAAGCAGCATTAACTACCAAGCAGTATTAACTACCTAGCAGTATTAACTGCACTAGCAGTATTAACTACTGAGCAGTATTAACTGAGCACTAGCAGTATTAACTACTGAGAAGTATTAACTGAACACTAGCAGTATTAACTACTGAGCAGTATTAACTGAGCACTAGCAGTATTAACTACTGAGCAGTATTAACTGAACACTAGCAGTATTAACTACTGAGCAGTATTAACTGCACAAGCAGTATTAACTGCACAAGCAGTATTAACTACTAGAACACAGGCAGTAGTAACTCTGCACTGTGCATCACTTGTCAAATCCTCAAATGTCATCTTACACATCACTTTTACCACTTCTCTTACCTTCTGCAGGATTATTTTCAAAAGTAGCATGTCCTCCATCAATTCATTTGAAATATTGAAGGCAGGCCATGTTACCTGTCATGTGCCTAGAGCAACCACTGTCAACATGCCAAATGCTTCTTCCCTTAAGCTGTTGGCTGCCCTGCACATCTGAGAAATCAATTAGTTTTTGTTGGGGACCCAAGCCATAGTGGTCTTGGGTCTCCCTTGATCATCAAAATACTTACATTCTGTTTTGATGAGCTTGTCAAAGTGAGGAACATCAGTGCTTGAGTACTTTGTTTTGATGATAGGTCTAGAAGCAGTACTAACTGATGTAGAAGTGCTAACTTTGGCAGCACTAACATTGCTTTCAGAAGTACTAGCCTTCTCAGCAGTATTAACTAACTTAGCAGTACTAACACTAGAAGCAGTATTAATTGTTGAAGAAGTACTAACTGTGTTAGCAGTACTAACACTGCTAGTGACATTATTGCTTCCTGCAGTACTAACATTGTTAGCAGTACTAACTGAGTTGGCAGTATTATCATTGGTACCTTTAGGCATCCATACTCTAACACTTTCTGTTTCTGCCTTTTTCATGTGGCTTATGGTTTTAACTTGTTTCTTTGCCACAACTTTCCTCACAGACTTTTTATATCCCCCACTCTTTCTGTAACCAGCAGGTTTTTGAAAATATCTTTGAGCATTAAACCTTTGGTTAACTGGATTGAAATAACAGTGTTTGGCTAAGTGATTTAGCTTACCACAGATGAAGCAAGGTTTTGGCCTGTTGATTCTGTTCAGGTCAACTCCTTGTCTCATAGCCCACTGGTTATTCCAGTTCCTTTGATTTCCCCTCTGATTATCATGTTTTTGGGGCTTGAGCTCTTGAGATTTCTTACAAGAACAATGTTTACAGGTATTGGGAGCCACAACTGTGGTCTGTTTGTAATGGACTCCCTTTTTCTCTTCATTCCTTTTGATCTCAGTGTTCTTGACACATGGACTCTCACATTCCTCATCAGAGTCTACTTTGTCAGTCTCATCCTCAGCAACTATTTCTTTTTCACAGGGATCTATATTAATCTTTAATTCAGGTTCCTTTCTATCCTTGGTCTCTAACAAATCAGACTTGGGAGGTATGTAGTTGTTATTGTAGGGTGGAGGTGTGGCATTGTACCCTATCCCTACTTTCATCTTGTCATGGATTTGAGCCTTAATGATGGTATCCATGGTTTTAGAAGCACAGGTAAACTTTTCAACATCAAGTTTAACCTTCTCAAGCTCTTCTTTTAATTTCTCATTCTCCTCCCCAGACACTTTCAGCTTAATCTCATACTCATTCTTCTCCCACTTCCAATAGTTAGTATCATAGTGGTGTTGAAGTTCATTAGCTTGAAAAGCTCTAATCTGTTCCTCAAACCTTTCTACAATCCTAACATAATCTTTCACATCTTTCTCTAGCCTCTTGAGGTCATCACACATACCCTGATTGTGATCCCTATATTTTTTAACAGCATCAATGCAAGCTTGAGAACAGAGTTTAGATTGTACCTCAGTGGGAATATCAGATACTTCTGCCATAAGAGCTTGATTCTGACAGGCTTCCTCAGCTTGATCACTCCAATCAAATACCATTCCTTGTTGAGAAACATGGGCTTGAGAGGAGCTTCTGTTTTGGTTTCCATTTGGAGCCTGTTGATGTGATCCTCCATAACACTCAACCTTGGATTGGTCAAAGCCTTCACCATCTTCTCCAATCTTTCCTTCATTACATGGGCCATTTTCTATGATGTCCCATATTGCATAATTAGTAAGAAGAATGTACTGCTTGATTCTCAGTTTCCACATGTCCAATTTATTGGGTTTGAGCATGGGAACTTTTGAAACAGGAGTACTGTGAGTATCCATTGAATTGTCCATAGCTTCTAAGATACCAATGCTCTGATACCACTTGTCAGGATCGATTCTTAACAAGAATTAAACTTCTTAGAAACAGAATTTAGAGAATCTTGCGGAATAGAACTCTAAATCAATTAAAGAACAATCAATAGAAATTCAATAAACTGTATATATATCAAACAGTTATTACTCACAAGTTTTACACCAAACCTCAATCTTGTTGAACAGGCTCAACAAGACGATTTCTACTTCTCTAGAAATAGGATCTATGATCTTGAGGTTAATTCACTCTTGAATGAATATCGAATTCTGTATACTATCTATCTTCTATTTTCGTATAGTTCATAAGTTTTCTAATAGCTATCTATCAATACTATTTATACAAAAGTAATTACAAGATAACTATCAAAAGTAAATTGATCTTCTGAATCTTCGTTAAACATATCTTGATCAATTCCTTCTTTGTCTCCAAAAGTATCGCATACCAAACTTATCAACTCAGCAGTATTAACAATGATTTGGCTCAGCAGCATTAATGATGATTTGGCTCAGCAGCATTAATGATGATTTGGCTCAGCAGCATTAACAACCTTCAGCAGTATTAACCTTCACAGTCTTCAAGCAGTAGTAACTCAGCTCAGCAGTACTAACCATGTCTAGCAGTAGTAATCTCTTCTAGCAGTAGTAATCTTGCCCAGCAGTAGTAACGAAGAACTGGCAGTAGTAATGTAGACTTAGCAGTACTAACCATACTTGGCATATCTTCAGTTCCCAACAGTGGTGGACGGTGGCAGATATGGAGGGATCAGAGGGGAGGCTTGTCGAGGCAAATATCAAAAACCTCACATGCCAACAACCGATCTGCCATACATACAGATTCAGATGTAAATTGAGAAGAGATTCGTGTTTCTATTCATCACACTATCTATCATCTTCTTTCTCGGTCAGATTTGGAAGCTTTTGATGCACAGTAGTTGTGGAAAAAAGTTGAATGTAACCCATGTTAATGAGCAGCAGCGTTTGATAAAAACTTTAGGGTTTTAAGAGTTTTCAAACCAAAATAGTTACCAATATACCCTCTATTCTATTTTAGTAAATAACAATAATTATCTTAAATAATTAGTTCATATTAGATCTGACGGTTATCATAAAATACACGATTCTCATTTGATTAGCCCCTGCATATATATGTATGTATGTATGTATGTATGTAAGTGAAGATAGGTATGTATAGACATTATAACATCATGAAACATTATTTTTATATAATTAATACACCCATGTTTAGGTATAAATTCTGATATATGATATTGCAATACTATATTTTGATAGGTTCATATATATGTAAGGGGTTTGACACAAAAATGAATGAATAAAGGCGAGTTGTAATTGTTTGAGTGAATAGCGGACATGAACAAGACAACAAAACGGACAAAGAAAAGCGAAAGAAGGATGTTGGATGGATTTACAAGACTAATAATATTTTGGTCATTAAATTACCATCAATAAAGGCAATTCAGAACTTTGACATTTTAAGTTTTTGTAAATTATATTCCAACTGTATATATCGGAGTTGAAATCAATGATGAAGTTGAAAGAGCTGTATTAGACATAGAAACAAGGATTTTATTTCATTTTTTTTTTAATTACATGCCTAAGAACAAAATAGTCATTTTCAGCAACAAAGTTATTGCTTGTGCATTTTGACAAAAGCTATGGTTGTTAAATACTTTGATTGATAAGGTTCATCTGAAAAAAAATTAATCATTTAAGATGAAGAAAGTAAATACACCTATACATGTATATTCATTCATCTGATAATCACAACTTTCATCTAATCGAGTGTCTGAATCTGACGTTTGTGGGTTCAAAAATCATTGTTAGCTTAATATTTTTTGTTTTTAGTTTTCTAGAAAAACATCATTTTACTTTAGGTACGGTTTTATAAAAATATTTTACCATCAAATGTATGGTCTAAAATTTATTTATACATTGTCACAATGAATTGTTGGAGAATCCAAGTATCGTTCACCTTTTTACTATATCTATTGCTTTACTTAGACAATGCATTCGATAAATAATACCAATATTGTACCACTAAAAATTATTTTAGAGAAAGAGTCATTTATTTTATTTAGCATGGTGTTAGGAACAAGGTATAGGTTACCAGGGGCATAGCCACAATTCACATATAGGGGGGTTTGAAGATTTAAAACTTAACTTGTCGATCAAAGTTAATCAAATAGAAAGTTAATATGAAATATGCGTCTAATGTTGGTACTTGTAAGGCTTGTGAGTGTTTGACATAAAATTGTGATTTGTGCAGATAAACAAAAAAAACTATGAATAGTATTGCCTTTGTTTGTGAATTGGTATAAGGGAGATAATATTTTATACTATTGTGTTAGGACATTTTTAACCCATGAATGAATAAAACATATTCTTATCATTAAGTGAACCATTAATTTCATGAATTTATAAGTATATCATAATTTCATAAACGACGTCAATATATATATATATAGGGGGCCATTCAAGGGAGATCCTAGTATTTTGTGGTAACTGTGAGATCCAATCTCATCCACTCATCTTTCTAATCAATGGTTTATAAAATAATTAAAAATTATCATTTAAGACCATAAAATCAGGAGAATAAATTTAATCAAAAGGGTAAAAATGTCAAACAATTTTGTGATTTAACATGATCTATTTTGGGCGGGCTCCTATAATTATGGAATGAAATCAAAATAGATAAAATAAAAAGATTGAACGGATCCTTCAAAATCAAACTAACATTCTCATCGCTTACACAAGAAATCACATAACATCAAACTCAAGAACTTCTGTGATACCCAAAGTTATACCACCGTGATACCTATTTTGCTACTCAAGAACTTCTGTGATACCCAAAGTTATACCACTGTGATACCTATTGTGCTACTCAAGAACTTTTGTGATACCCAAAGTTATACCATCGTGATACCTATTTTGCTACTCAAGAACTTATGTGATACCCAAAGTTATACCACTGTGATACGTATTGTGCTACTCAAGAACTTATGTGATACCCAAAGTTATACCACCGTGTTACCTATTTTGCTACTCAAGAACTTTTGTGATACCCAAAGTTATACCACTGTGATACCTATTTTGTTACTCAAAGAACTTCTGTGATACCCAAAGTTATACCACAGTGATATCTATTTTGCTACTCAAGAACTTCTGTGATACCTAAAGTTATACCACTGTGATACCTATTTTGCTACTCAAGAACTTCTGTGATATCCAAAGTTATACCATTGTGATACCTTTTGCTACTCAAGAACTTCTGTGATACCCAAAGGTATACCACTGTGATACCTATTTTCCTACTCAATAACTTATATGATACCCAAAGTTATACCACTGTGATACCTACCGGTGATACCACCGTTGTCATCCAATTCATCATCAAATTCAACCGATTCTTTTTTTAGGAGAATCATCGTATTGCCTTCGGAACAAGCACTGTGATACATATTGAACTACCCATGAACTTCTGTGATACCCACTGTCACTACCACTATGATACCCAATGTCCTATGAACTGTGGAGATCTGCCTGCAGTTTCTTTGTCTCGTATCTTCGTCTCGACCTCTAGACCCTTACCCAAAAAGACACTGATTCATCCGTAGCAACACTTTTTCCTCGATCCATCTAATCGCAAAAAGAAAAAATAGACAAAACAGGAATATGGGTTGAATAACAACGAAGCAGAATGTTTGAAAGCCTGGTTCGTCGATGTCAAAGAAGAAGAATTCAAAGTTGAATTCGATAGTGTGAAAGAGGAAGAAGATTCGTGAAAAGAAAAACTGATATGCTTCAAATAAGTTGGTTGAGATAATTTAGGAAATAGAATCAATCTGATTACACTTCCTTGTTAAACGATATTATATAAAAAAATAGGATATTCAAATTAATTTATAAAATTACTAAAATAACCTCAACTATTGGTTAATTTAAAATAATTAATTAATTAATATGAGTGGATGAGATTGGATCTCACAGTTATCACATTTTATCAAGTTCTCATTTGATTAGGCCCCTATATATATATATGTGTGTGTGTGTGTGTGTGTCATGAAAGAAAAACAAACTTCATAACCCGACGGGAACAAAAAATAACATCATGAAATCTATAATCTAAAAAGTAATATTATAAAAGTCAATTGATTTAATATTATAAAATTTGTATTAATTTAGTTTATTTTGTTTTTGATCTAATAATAAATAAAAGAACTTAATTAGTAGAAAAACTAAAGTTAAATAAGAATTCAAAATATAAACTATTGAAGATTGACTCTTTTAAAAATAAAAAAATCAAACCAATGAAAACACAAAATAGAAAAAGACTAAAACGAGAATTTAAAAATATGAAATATAAAAGTTAGATAATAAAAAATTAAATTGAAGAAAAAGCGACTAAGAGATTCGAACCCAAGGTGACATGTGCAGAACGGTACATTCCAAACCACTTAGGCAAAGCTGATATATGTGACTCTACTTCCATAATATTTTATTAAGGTAGAACAGTTAGGTGGGGCATGGCACCAGCCAATCCCCCTACTGCCTACGCCACTGTAGGTTACGATCAAGGATCGGATAATTTTAAGTATTATGTAACAAAACACTTTTCGAATACAATAATTCGACCTTGGAAAGGGAAGTTTTGAATGTATCCTCTCAGCTCTCTCTCACATTTCGACATTTTGTAATAAGGATGTTTCTATTACTCAAACTCATGACGTTATGGCCGCAAAGGAGTAGTTTGCTCAAATGGCCCCCTAGATGTAAAGCATAAACACATATATGTATATATATGTGCACACATATATAAAAAGGGGCGGATCCTCTTTTGCCATTACTGCTATACTCCACTGTAGTGTAAAAAAATTACGACCCTTAATTATGCTATCGTTGTGGTTCAATTTGTTTTGTGCTACATTGGACATCATTATAAAAATTTATTTACTTATATAATTAATTTTTATTTTTTATAGAGTAATCATTTTGTGCCACAAATGAAAAAAATGTATCAAAAAAATATATCCGACTCTATACATCTAATTAGTTGCATGAACGTGTATATATAGGGGTTAAATCAAATGAGAACCACAAATATGTTATAAACCGTGAGAACCGATATAAAAAATATTTTTTTACATAATATTTTTTCATCAAATGCTAGGATTTATTATATTTTACTTCAAATATATGTGTTTCATAATATGATAGTTTCACATGGATTTGTTTCACCATGTGAATATTTTTTACGAGTATTTTTCATTTCACTAGGTGAAACAAAATTCGTTTTTCACATGTAACTTTTCATAAGGTGAACACGAACATATGTGTAACAATATCTTAAATCATAGGTTTTTATGAAAAAAAAATCATGTAAACAAAAATTTTTACATTGGTTCTCACGGGTTTGTAACATATTTGTGGTTCTCATTTGATTATCGTCCTATATATATATATATAGGGATTAAATCATGAGAGAACCGATCTAAGCCGTAATTCAATCCGTCACTGAAAAGCTCGACTAAAGAGTCAGGGCTCTAATCCTCTACTTGCTCTTTAATTTACACTTTCAAGATCTCGACACTGTCCTTCCTTACCATCCCAACTGATCTACCCCACGATTTCTAGAACTGGGACTCCCCAGAACCAGGAGTCCTACTCAAAAGCAATCACTCATCCCCTTCGAACCCACGGAGATCTACCTCTAGACGGATCATAACGTTCCAAACAACATTTCTTCTCTATAATGTATATATACATCACATCATAAATGACTTTTCACGATACTTCCCCAACAATGGGTCTCAGTCTACCCCTCAGGGATCTTGCTGATATTCTAGATCACTGGAACACGACATATAAACTAGCTTAAGACTACGACTTCGGAATAATAAGGTAGATTAAGCACATACATGTACCTGTAAGTTCGCAATTACATTGGCCATGTGTAATCCTAAACTTACCTTACATGACTGTCCTCGGTACCCTATTAGTCCTATCTCTACAATAGTGTCCTCATAACGCATTTCCTGATTCTCAGTTGTGATTTCTACTCCCAAAGTTTAGGCCCGTCCGGTCACCTAAATCCCTTAAACTATGGCTTTGATACCATTTGTAACAACCCATTCTAAAACAGGACATGCATAGAAACAAATCATAAACATTACAAAACTGGGTCCCAAAATTCCATTACATCCGTCTCAAAGCTTAGGTTGGCAGAAACAACCTATACAAAATTGAGAATGACTAACTACTAAAAGCATGAGTGGCACTGCTTCTATCTGCATTAATCTCAAGTCCTGCCCTGCTCACTTGCCAGAGCCTCCTACTACTCGCTTACCTGAAAATGGTTTAGTTTTTGAAAAGCGATGGTTAGACCAAAATTCCCTCAGAAATCAACATATAACAACAGTATAGAAAACATTTTTATAAAAGTCATTAACAGTCTCCACATAATGCATCAATCATGGTACTGCACAGTGTTCAAGGATCTCATTAGCTAACCGCGATCGGGGCCCAAGCAGACTCCCCTCTCACCTCATATCGGGGCCCAAGCAGACTCCCCTCTATCCGAGTAGGAAGGAAACGAATTCCCTCCTACAAGCTCGTCACAAATGCCCAAGGGATCATCGGATCCCAAGGTACTCAGATCCCATTGTGCAGACCGACTCCACATAACATACACATAGCTTATCATAAATCATGAAACGTGAAACCTTTATGAAACTTTATAAATCATTTCATGTTGCTAAATAGTCCTTTAATTAAAAACATACTTTTCATGGGAAAGCATACGTAACAGTTGGTAAACAATTCATGCTCATAAATGAACCATAATCAGTAAAATATTTAGCATCTCATTTCGTGTAAAAAGGGTTTAGGGAACTCACTTGTCTTCCTTGCTTCAAGATTTCTCACTTAAGCTTCAGATTTTAAGGTGCACACCTATGATGATAAACGTATAAAATAATGAGTCTTATGTTTGCTTAAATTCTGAATAGCTTTCTTCCTCAACTAACTCTCAAGGGACTCTAGAATCCAAATCCTTAATTGCACTCTAGATCCACGACCCAAAACACAATACGTTCGGATCGAATATTAACAGTATCGGATACGGCCCAATTCAACTAAAACTCCAGAACTCATCCTATAAATACCGGATCATCAAAAAAGGAACACTGGGTCCTACAGTCTACTACACAAACATGCGGCCCAAACTTTAATATACCGGATCCATTAAAGTGGAGTTCCGGGTCCATAAGCTTCAATTCTCGAATTCCGGATCCAACATGATGGGTTCCGGATCCCATTAAATGTTTTCTGATTTTGGCCCAAGAGGAAACAAGTTTCGGATTAGTTTAGGAGTTTCGGATCATGGGCTCAAACTTTACCGGATCTCACATTTAACAAACAAGTTCCGGATCCGTATAAAACCAAACTTCCGGATCCCCTCTAATTAAATATCGGATCCCTATAAACTAGGTTCACTTCCGGAATTCTCGGTGGCCCAATACAATACCGGATCCACTTAAGTGGATTCCGGATCCCATAGCTAATTCCGGTTCTTTCATTTGTATTCCGGATCTATCGATCCATTCCGGATCTTAAACACATTCCGGAACCTCGCAATAAAACATGGCTATGCGATACCGATTAACAATACTACCGAAAATTAATCTATTCGGCTAAGATTATCTAAATCCATTTAGGCATTTAAAACTCTTGAACACAGAAATCCCCAAGCAACTCAAACCACCCAGCAGAATTCTAAAATATGAATTGAAGTTAAGATTTACCTGGTAGAAGAATCGATATAGAATCTGATTCCAAGTTCCTCCCTTCTTCCGATTTGATGGTTGGTGATCTTTCCTTTCTCCAGTTTGATCTTGAGATAATGAATTCTTCCCTTCTCTGCTCTCTCTCTCTTCTAGCCGCCACACATACCAACAATAGAATTCTCCTAGGGTTTAGTGCTCAAGAATGGGGGTTTTATACCTTTTTCTCAATTTCCAAAACCGACCCCAAACTTTCAACTTTAGAAATTTCTCAACGAAACTTAATCTTTCCAATTAAAATCTCGATTATTCAAATTTCTCCAATTTGATCTTGAGATAATGAATTCTTCCCTTCTCTGCTCTCTCTCTCTTCTAGCCGCCACACATACCAACAATAGAATTCTCCTAGGGTTTAGTGCTCAAGAAGGTGGGTTTTATACCTTTTTCTCAATTTCCAAAACCGACCCCAAACTTTCAACTTTATAAATTTCTCCATGAAACTTAATCTTTTCAATTAAAATCTCGGTTATTACATATAAGAACTTCTTTTGTAGTCCATTGTATTTCTTTCATCATTAATTATTATATATTAGTAACTAGGTTCGAACCGTGTATTACACGGGGTAATTTAAAAAAATTAAATCATGCCAGAAAACTTATCAACTATTATGAAAGATTAATTTAAAGTGAATTGACAGGAAGCATAACAATTTGACTTTGAAAATATCATTAACTAACCATCTGTTGATAACTGATATTATGTAGTTCAATTAAAATTAGAGGAAATAATATAATCATGATCAAGAAAATATAAATAATTAAATATACTATACTAAAATGATTGCATATTTATATTTTTGAAAAATGTTCGAACTTATAATCCAAAAGTAAGTTGATAAGTGATATTTTTTTTCCAAGTAATTAAATCTCTTATAATATTCTAAAGGTGTTTCGTTGACAGAATGGAATTTGATAGAATTGTAATTCGTCGAAGGAATTCGACTTTGAAGTAAAATTGCAAAAAGAAAATCAAGACAATTTAGTGATTATTTGTATCAAATCCCATACTAATTTTCAACAAATCTCATACTAATCACGACATATTAATTCGTATATATTTATGATATTTAATAATATAATTAAATCCAAAAATATTCAATATTGGGCTCATTTCGAAGGTAGTGACGAAGTGATTACCAATGGTATAATTTGTAAAAATAATGATTTTTTAATGCATTTTAGTTAGACCTGGCAAACGTGTCGTGTCGGGTTCAAAGTTAAACGGGTTGAGAGTGTCTGACCCTAACCCAACCTGTTTAATAAACGGGTCAGAAAATCCCAACCCTAACCCGACCCGCCTAACCCGCCACGACCCGCCTAACCCGTTTAACATTTATAAAGCTAAAAATTAAATATCGAAAATTCACAAAAACATTACAAATCTAAAATTCAATGAAAACATTATAAATGTAAATTTTATAGTTCAAATTTATAAGTTCTAACCAAATTCAAAACACTAAAAATCCAAAGCATTAAAAAAAACTCATAATATACATATATATATATATATATATATATATATATATATATATATATAAACGGGTTATTCGGGTCATTTTCGAGTTGAAATTTTTGACCCTGACCTTACCCGTTTAATATTTGTGTCGTGTCAACCCGTTTACTTAAACGGGTTGAAATGTATTACCCAAACCCGTTTATTTCGTGTCGAGTTCGTGTCGTGTCAGTTGTTGTCAGGTCTAATTTTAGTTCATATACATTATTTATGTTAATATGATAAAAGTATAAAATTAAAAATTAAAAAATAAGGGATTAAAAGTAAACTACATACCTAATTATAAGGATAGTAAATGTAACGTATAAAAAAAAAATTTGAATTAGAGAGAGATTTAAGAAGGAGTGAATGATGAGTGTGCTAATTGAACTTATAATGTAAACTGCGTCCAGATACATGTTTAGGTGGGAAAATACTGAAGTCGGCTCACCAGAAAACGACACGTGTATGCTAACTACTTATTTATTATATGTATAGATTATAAATTAAGAAAATATATATAAGAAAAAAATACCGCTTCACAACTTCAAAATAAAAAGAAGAGTTTATTACTTTTTCGTCCCTGTGGTTTGTTAAAAATTTCTGTTTTCGTCCCTGGTCTTCATATATTACGTTTTTGGTCATTGTGGTTTGTTTTTTATTTCTCTTTTCGTCCTTTGCCCTGACGCCATTAGATGCCTTCCGTTAAAACACAGCATGTGCCCCTCACATGAGGGGGCAGTTTAGTCCTTTTATATTTCATGCTTTTAACTACCCCTCCCTTGTTTTATTTTCACTTTCATCCTGGTAAAAACTAGGGTTTCTTGAAACCTTACTTTCTCCCCCCAAAAAAACCCAGTACAACTCCCACCAATCCAACGTTTCTCCCACGTTCTACTACAACAGAAGCCACGTTCTACTACAACAGAAGCTACTATAGTCGATAAATCTCCAACAATGTGGCGACTTCGGTCTCCGTACGAAGTCTTTAACCCACAAGAACTTTATGGTAACCCAATAGAAGCTACAACTTTGATCTTTCTTCTTCTTCTTTTTCTTTTCTTCCAATCTAGTGTTGTTAATGTTAAACAACTTGTATCTGATTCATAGTCTACTATTTGTTCTATTTTACAGATAAGATCCCCACTTTTTTTTCCATGAAGATAAACCATGGTGGGTCTTTTACCAAGTTTCCAGACAGAGCATACATCAATGGAAAGGTAAATTACGTTGACTTAATTGACAGTGATCAATTTTCTGTTCATGGGTTGAAATCAATGGTCCAAAAGTTGGGTTATCAGCTTAATAAACCAATGTTCTTCCATTTTAAGATACCTAATACAGACTTGGATTTTGGGTTACAACCACTGGTAAATGACGAAGACATTTTGTGTTTGTTAAAATATGTTGGTGAGTTCAAAGAATTTGATGTTTATATCGAACACGATAAATCCAACTTGCAAACAAATCTGCTACTAGGATGGGTTGAAAAAGATGGTGAGACTAGTGGATTGGGTAAAGGTAGTGTCTTGGTTGAGGGATCTAGATATGGTGAAGTTACACAGGAACAACTTGATGAGTTTGAGCCGTTTTCTAACGAGGGTAATTATTCTGATGAGGGTGATTATTCTGATGAGGGTGATGATGAAGATTGTGATTACATTGATGAGGAAGATGGTATTACCAATGAGGAAGACATGATGAACTTCCATCTGAACATTGATAGGGATATAGAATGGATAGGGAGAACAGACACAAACAACCCAATTGTTGATGTAGACGAAGAAGCATTGGATTTTTCTGATGATCAGAGTTGTTCAGACGATGATGACTATGAGTTAAAAAGAAACCAACAGTTGCGACAGATAAGAAAGAGCAAGGTAAAGGAGAAACAATCAAACTCATCCACTTGCAAAGTAAGTTTTTATGTTGGCCAATGTTTTGGTAGTAGGGATGAAGTGAAAAAGTTGATTAGGTTGCATGCCATAGAAAGTAGGAGAGATATTTCACTGGCAAAAAATGATTTAACAAGGGTGAGGGCAATATGCAAGGGCAAGATTTTATCTTTTAATAATGAGGTTGGTGGGTCAAGTAAAGACAAGGAAGTAAACCCAAATTGTCCTTGGACTTTGCACGTGTCCACATGTAATAAAGATGAAACATGGATGGTGAAGACCTTTATTGATACTCATAAATGTAATCAAGCAAGGAAAGTCAAACAATGTACGGTTTCTTTTCTAGCAGAACAACTTGTTGACACACTTAAACCAAACCCCACCATCCCTGTTAAAGCAGTGCAGGACCATCTTCAGAATAAATTTCAACTTGTAGTTTCGGGAATGAAAAGTTTTAGGGCAAAGCAAAAAGCAGAAAACCAAATAAGGGGTGATTATGAAGAACAATATGGGACTTTGAGGAACTACATTCTGGAGTTGCAAAGAACAAATGCAGACACAACAGTGAAGCTAGATGTTGTTAGTGAAGCAAATCCTTCTAGTCCAACCAGACAATTCAACAGGATTTACATATGCTTCGGGTGTCTAAAGTTAGGGTTCAAAGCAGGCATGAGGGATCTACTTGGTCTTGATGGAACCTTTATGAAAGGCCCCTTTCCAGACCAACTATTAACAGCAGTAGGAGTTGACCCCAATAATGGTATATATCCCTTAGCTTATGCAATTGTTGAGGCCGAAACATTTTCTTCATGGACTTGGTTCTTGGACTACCTTGGAGATGATCTTGAGTTACATGCCAGATCCAATTTCACATTCGTAAGTGATAGACAAAAGGTATGTTTACACATGGCTGTTTTACATAAGACTATTTTACATAGGGCTGATTACATTTGTTGTTTGAATTATTCATTTGAACTTAACTAAATTGTAATAGGGGATACTACCAGCTATTTCAAATATGTTTCCAAATGCCGAACACAGATTCTGTCTACGACATATTCACGAGAATATGAAAAAGGAATGGAAGGGAAAAGCATTTAAAGATCATCTTTGGAAGTGTGCCACGGCTATCAATGTCCCTGCATTTAACAAAATGATGGAAGACTTCAAAAAATTCAATGATAAGGCATATGATTGGCTAATCAAAATACAACCTCAACACTGGTATCGGGCACATTTTACTGGTACTTATCCATTTCTTTGTTAATGTTCAGTTGTATTATATCTACTGAAATCTGTTAATTATTTTATTTACAGGTAGAAGTCACTGTGATGTGTTATTGAACAACATGTGCGAGGTTTTCAATAGACAACTCATAGATGCTAGGGACAAGCCGATTGTCACTGCTTTGAAGTATATAAGGGAGTATTTAATGAAACGAATAGTAAATGTTCAAATGATGATAGCCAAAGCTAAAGGGCCCCTTACACCTACTGCAACAAAGCTGTTCGACATCATAAAGACACAAGCTGGCCAACAAAGAGTATCGTGGAATGGAGGGCAAAAGTACCAGGTGTCTGGCCCTTGGATGGAACAATGCGTTGTTGATGCTCAAGAGAGGAATTGTACTTGCGGAAAATGGGAAGTGACAGGTATTCCCTGTAAACATGCGGTTGCAACTATCTGGTATATGGCAGCCAATGGTATTAGTGTAGGAGAACCTGAGATGTGGGTGCATCCATGTTATTGGCTTGATAATTGGAAGGTTGTATATAGCTTCAAGATCAATCCAATCAACGGGCCTGAGATGTGGCCATGTCAAATTGCCCTTTTAAACTGACCCCCCCTCCCCATCACAAACAAGTTGGAAGACCAAGGAAGAAACGAAAGAGGGCTGCTGATGAGCTCACTCAACCATTGGTAAACGGAGGCAAAATCTCAAGGCTTGGGAAAACCGTTACGTGTGTGAAATGTAAAAAGAAAGGTCACAATAAGAGAACGTGCAAAGGTCAAGACATGGAGACATAAATGAAGTTCACTTTCGACTTTTTTGGTAGTGTATGTTCTTTTGGAAACAATTTAAAGAGATGTTCAATGTTTGGCTCTTTTGGAAACAATTTAAGTCTTTTGTTAGTTGAAAACTGTTGATAATTTGTACTAGGTTCAAACAGAGGAAACTGTTGAAACTGTTTGTACTTGGTTCAAATTTAAGTCTTTTGTTAGTTGGAAATTGTGTTGTTTGGTTTTTATCTATTATGGTTCTGTGTTGGTTTTTTTAAGGTTCTGTATTTGGTTTTTATCTGTTATGCTTCTGTTTGGTTGTTGGGAACTGAACATATTTCAGATAGTACTGCTGACAAGAATAATGCTGCTAGAAGCAATACTACTGCCAATACTGCTGCTAGCAGTGTTAGTGCTGCTAACTCTGTTAGTGCTGCTAACTCTGTTAGTGCTGCTAACTCTGTTAGTGCTGCTAACTCAGTTAGTGTTGCTAACTCAGTTAGTGCTGCTAACTCTGTTAGTGCTGCTAACTCTGTTAGTGCTGCTAACTCTGTTAGTGTTGCTAACTCTGTTAGTACTGCTAACTCAGTTAGGGTTTATCTGTTTGGTTATTTTTGGTTCTACCGTTTAGAGGTCTCGGTCACTTAGTTGCAGCTTCTATCCGCGTTGGAGGGGTTGTTTACATTCAGAAACGGTGTGTGCCTTTTTGCTGCAAGTGCTGTATCGGTTGGCTTAATGCAGTCAGCAGCTTTATGCTGCTGTTTGGCAGCTGCTGTCTTGGTTACAGGCGCTAGCTGTTGCTGCACAGCTTGCTGTTCCTTTTCAACTGTTGTGGTTCTTGTTTTGGGAGGTGGTTTGAGTTCGTTTTGGACTTGTTTTGCTGCATTACCTTTTCAGCCTTGGTCCAGTTTTTTTTGTATCTGTATTGTTTTATTGGTAATGGTATTGGTATGATTTTCTTTCAAAAAAAATCTCATGGTTTTGTGTTGAATTCATTTTGCTATATATATAATTAATAGTTGCCATTTCAATTCTTTTGCCACATGCAGTGGGTGCCATACTTGATTCATGGAAACCATTTTCAATTCATTTTGCAATACTTAATTCGTGGTTATCATTCTGAATTCAATATGCTATATTTAATTAATGGTACCATTTTCAATTCATACTTACCATTTTCAATTCATTATTACCATTTCAATGAATTTTTCTACAAACAGTGGGTATCATTTTCAGTTCATGGTTCCATATGAAGTTGTATGCTGTATGAATGACCAAATGAAGTATGCCAATCTCATATTATGAAAATAAATAAAACCGAATAACAACAACTTTTTTCTTCATTAACAAAGAAAAAAAAAGAGATACATTGCCAAAGCTAGTGGCTTTGATACACAAATTGGGTTCTTCATAAAGCAACCCAACAAAAAAGTGCAGACTAACCTAAAAGAATTACAAGAGCTAACAATTTACTAATAAAAGAAAAGAATTGCCAATGCAACCCAACTAACAAATGAAATCATTTTCCATTTGCGAACTTCAAGGGTCTTGCCTCTCACAGTGGCTTCAAGAGTATTTTTCAACCTCAGTAATCCGGGAATGATTTCCATAGCTCGTTGACACATAGGAACGTCAGCCCAATCAATAAACCCACAACTAGATACCTGTTTAAGTTGGAGATGTGGAAATTAGGTCAAAACAAATCAAATGTGTTGTAAAAGGGAAACTTACTTTTCTTGA
The DNA here is from genome assembly GCA_033807775.1 of Saussurea involucrata. Classification (NCBI taxonomy): domain Eukaryota; kingdom Viridiplantae; phylum Streptophyta; class Magnoliopsida; order Asterales; family Asteraceae; genus Saussurea; species Saussurea involucrata. The sequence goes on along the minus strand of CM066321.1, from coordinate 199,955,275 downwards.
ACATGAATAGAAGCGACGTCCAGGATTTTCCCTTGTCCACGAAGTTCGTATCACTGCCATAGCACCACAATCGCATACAACCATGGAAACTCTTAATGTTTTCTTAACACATATGGAAAAGGTGAAGGGTGCAGTAGAAAAGAGGGAAGAACTTGAGGGAATGAAGGAAATTGAAAGGGGTTAGGTCAAAAGTGGAGAATGGATTCTTATTTTAATGGGTCAAAATAAAAAAGATTGGAAAAGACACAATTGCCCATCACATGTAAGGCACATGTTGTGTTTTAACGGAAGGCATCTAATGGCGTCAGGGCAAAGGACGAAAAGAGAAATAAAAAACAAAGCACAATGACCAAAAACGTAATATATGAAGACTAGGGACGAAAACAGAATTTTTTAACAAACCACAGGGACGAAAAAAGTAATTAACTCTAAAAAGAAAGGTTCTTGTAGAAAAGCCGGGGGTTGTGAATGAACAACCATTTACAATAAGTTTTTAGATCAACCTATTTTTTGCATTTATTTATACCAAAAGAAGGAATCTGAGCCGCATTAAAAGGTCAAGTGCCTGCCTCCTTCACCATCGTAAAATGTGTATATATAGTATATACGCACATATACTAAATATACGTGTGTTTGTATGTATTTCTTTAAAATAATACTCTAGATAGAGAAAATTAGAGATTTGGTCCCTATGGTATTTAGACTTTTATAAATTTGATCCCTAAGCTTCATCTATTATGTAGAACGTTTATTTTTATAGAATTGATCCCTATACTTTATTTAGAGGGTGTTTGGATGTGTGTTATAAAACTGCTTATTGACTTATTGGCTTTTCAAGAAGCCAATAAGTTAAAAATAGTGTTTGGGTAACTGAAAAGCACTTTTCAAACTGCTTTTTGATAAACTACAAAAAGTCATTTTCCAAAAGTTACAAAATCCTGACTTTTTGATCCCAAAAGCGTTTTTTGATTCAAAAAACCATTTTTGTTAACTAAAAAAAAGCCAAACACTTTTTAAAAAACTAACTTATTGACTTATTGGCTTTTCCTACCACAAAAGCTAATCCAAACACTTTTTTAAAAACTCTTTTTCCCACCACCATAAGTCAATAAGCACTTTTTGGACTAAAAAGCACTCCCAAACACCCCCCTAATTAATAAGTAGAACATTTAGAGGTATGCACTGTTTCACAATTTTGGTCCCTCAACCAAATGGATGTCCAACAGGGTTGTTAAAACTGAGGGCAAAATAGTCATTTTGCAAGAAATTTTAATTTAAACTTTTCTTTCATTTAACTTTTTTAAATTAGGAGTCAAAATGTATATATATTGAAACTTCGAGAGTCAAAAATTAACATTACTCTCTTTCTTCTCTTAAATTCCTACCTCCATCTTTTCCATCTCATACAAGTTTCTCAGCACTAGTGGTGAAACCCTCTTCTTTGTGCACCCACGACTGCCATGCAGGATCCTCCCTAGGGGAGGGCGATATGGACAAACGCCCAGGGCCCAAATTAGGGGCCCAAGTTTTTTTCCTCTGGATGTAATAGTAGTATAAAAAAAATAACACTTTAAGAAGACCCTAAAAATTGTAGCATATAATAAGCGACATAAACCACAAGGGTTGTGGCGTACTGGTTAAGGTCATGGGGAATGTGGTAGAATATCCCATCTTTCAGGCGTACACAACAATTGTGGCCACTGAGGTTTAATTAGGGTTGATGTCTTATAGTCATAATTTGCCAAGAGATTAGTCTAGGCATAGCCTAGGACACCCTTTCCAAAAAAAATAAGCGACAGAAAAATGCATAGATAATAAGGGCCCAAAAATATGTTAATTAATTATATAGGAGAAGAAAATCTAAAAAAATTAATTTGTCATTCGTTTTATATCATTTCTTAAATCTTCTCTAATTTTTTTATCTGATATCAAGGTCCAATGTTATTGGCTATTATTGTCTCTATATGTTTGATTGTTTAAGTGCCTCAACAATTCAACGAATAACAACTTTAAGCTCATATGTTTGCTATTGCTATATGTTTTTGTTGGATATTTCGATCTATTTATCCTTCTATTGGCTATTGCTATTGCTTATGTTGTTTACATAATTACTTTTGTTGGTTATCAATATGTTTTTGTTGGATATTTTTATCTATTTATGCTTTTATTGACTATTGATATTTGCGTATGTCAAATTAATGAAAAAATCGGAAACCACGAAAAAACGGATGGAAAAGTATATCAATATGGATGTCAAGTTAATGAGAAAAATATAATCGTTTATTTAGTGTAATTTATTTCGTTCGAAATTTGTTTATTTTTCGTCTTTTTACGAATAAAAAATAGAGGGGTGAGGTTTTTTTAATTTAATTAATATTGTTGTAATCGTCTGTTTAATCACACCCATCAGATCATCTAATCTAACGGTTGACAAGATGTTTTTTAGTTTTTCATTTATTTGAGGTTTTCTCCTGAATCTTCTCTCTCTCTCTCTCTCTCTCTCTCTATATATATATATATATATATATATATAGGGAGGTTCAAGAGAAAATCTCAAAAAAAGGGAAAACTGAGGAACACCCTAGGAGCCTTTCATATGGACGGTATGCACTTGTGAGAATTATATATTGGTTATAACCAAAAGTCTTAAATACCACTTTTAATGCATGATGTACAATATTTTAAAGCATGAATTTGATAAACTCTTAAGTGCATTTCATAAAGCATAGTTTACAACTCGTGCATATTCTGAATTCGTTAAAAGGTTTTAAGCGTTTTTGTCTTCACATAGGATATTTCATATTACTATTCACCTTTTTAGGTTACTATTTACCTTTTTGTTCTAACACGCAAGAGTATTGAGAGTTTTTTTTTTGAAAAAACCATTGGAAAATTGACCAAAATAGCCAAATCAAAACCCAAAGTTGAGAAAATAGCCAATCTCTCTTCCAACTTACGAAATTAGTCACGGGTCCGCACTCGGACCCGACCCGGTCCAGTGCGGACCGCACTCACCCCCAAAACGACGTTGTTTCAGCCGAAATCGAGTGTTGGCACCGACCCGACCCGACGCTCTCCGCATCCGCACTCCATGGGCTCCGCATCCGCACTTGCGAATGCGGAGCAAACCCTAATTTTGTTTGCTGGTCCCCCACCGCCGTTGCGTTTCCATTTAAAAGAACACCCACATGCCCCACACTAATTTTTTAAGAACATTGGTCCCCCCCCCCCCTTTCCTCTACAATTTTGGCCACGTGAAGTCAACGAGAGTGGGATACACGTTTTTTTTAACACAATGTCGGAGGAGGTAAGTTTTTTTATGCTATTTTTGTCCGCATCTTTCGTTTTTTAATCTAAGTTTGTACTAAACTTTGTGTAAGTTTATTAATGTGTGTATTGTATGAAGTATGTAATGTTGTTTAAATTTTACATAATGTTCTTGTTCACATTTGTTCTATTTTGGAGTACGTAATGTTGTTTAAATTTTATTTTGTTATTTAGTATTGTGTTGTAAAAGACATGATATTTTTAATCTAAGTTTGTAGTAAACTTTGTGTAAGTTTATTAATGTATGTATTGTATGAAGTATGTAATGTTGTTTAAATTTTACATAATGTTTTTGTTCACAATTGTTCTATTTTGGAGTATGTAATGTTGTTTAAGTTTAAAAAATCTGTTTTCTGGACAATTACATGTTTGGTCCCTGTAGTTTGAAAAATGACGGTTTAGGCCCCTAAACTTTGAAAATTGGCACTTTAGGCCCCTAAAATTGGATTTTCACGCAACTTTCTAGGAAAGTAGTCCCATGCCTTTACAAAATTATGTTTTCTGGAAAATTACATCTTAGGTCCCTATAGTTTGAAAAATGACGGTTTAGGTCCCTAAACTTTTGAAAATTAGCACTTTAGGCCCCTAAACTTGGATTTTCCCCAAACTTTCTAGGCAAGTAGTCCCATTAGTTGACAAGAATATGTTTTCTGGAAAATTACATGTTTGGTCCCTATAGTTTGAAAAATCACGGTTTAGGCCCCTAAACTTTGAAAATTGGCACTTTAGACCCCTAAACTTGGATTTTCACCAAACTTTCTAGGCAAGTAGTCCCATGCATTTAAAAAATCTGTTTTCTGGAAAATTACATGTTTGGTCCCTATAGTTTGAAAAATCACGGTTTATGCCCCTAAACTTTGAAAATTGGCACTTTAGGCCCCTAAACTTGGATTTCCCCAAACTTTCTAGGCAAGTATTCCCATCAGTTGACAAGAATCTGTTTTCTAGAAAATTACAGCTTAGGTCCCTATAGTTTGAAAAATCACGGTTTAGGCCCCTTAACTTGGATTTTCCCCAAACTTTCTAGGCAAGTAGTCCCATGCATTTAAAAAAATCTGTTTTCTGGAAAATTACATGTTTGGTCCCTATAGTTTGAAAAATCACGGTTTAGGCCCCTAAACTTTGAAAATTGGCACTTTAGGCCCATAAACTTGGATTTTCCCCAAACTTTCTAGGCAAGTAGTCCCATCAGTTGACAAGAATCTGTTTTCTAGAAAATTACAGCTTAGGTGGGTCACATCTGTACACCGGAGTATGTTGCTCGCCAGTTAGCACTTTGAAATTACAACTTTGAAAATTGGCACTTTATGACCTCTGAGTATGTTGCTCGCCAGTTAGCCGTCGTGAAGTAACCAAGCGCCAGGTGGGTCACATCTGTACACCGGAGATGTCTTGCAACGGCGATTGCATGACTGCAAGGTAAGTCGGACATCAGTCACTTCATACAACTGCAACTACGATTATTGTAAGCCACCTTGGCGTCCCTGCGCATATCGGAAACTTCGTTTAAACCATGACCAATTTCATGGACAATAAACATCGCCGACTTCATTTCTCTCCTTTTAACTTTTGTCATTGCATATGGGGTTAGAAAATCTACCCATTTGGCTGCAGAAACACAAATAGTCAAAATACTGAAAATATTCTCATTTTTTGTAACAAAAGTAGATTGTATGTAGGTTGATGTACGTATAGATGATAACCTGCTTTGTACCGACACTTTGCATACCAGTATTGTTGCATCACTCAAAAGTAATCCATGAGGGACATGATAGGTAACCTTCGAGCATAACGGGACAGTGCATTGACAGACTCGACACTGTTTGAAGTCATTATGTTGTAACGAATTCCAGGAAAATGGGCCCTAGACGATCTTTCTGGCGTAGTATCGAATTCCAAAACTTGGACTCCCACAGGCACAGCAGCTCGTAGAGCTGCCATTCTAAGTTCGAAATCACGCACCGTGTACTCTTTACAGACCTTCCAAAACATAGTCCTCCTATGGTCGATCATAGTATCCCTGGTTCTCATGTTTATCATGAGATGGCGGCAACACAGCACATGATGGGCATGTGGGTACACCGTATTGATAGCTTGGCGTATTGAACCCGCTCTGTCGGACACGAACACCAACCCTTCGGGTTCGCCGATACATTGCTTTAGGTTGGCCAAAAAATAAGTCCATCCCTCTCCACTCTCAGACCTACCAACTCCGAAAGCGAGCATGAAAATTTGATTATTGGCGTCCATAGCAACGGCTAAGAACATTGTGACCAAGTAAGGCCCCTTCAAATGAGCGCCATCTATTATAATGACCGGGCGCAAATAGCTCGGAAACGATCGGATCTACGAAAAGTTATGCTGAAAACGTTAGAATACTATAGTATTGTGAAAGTGTAGACTGTATAAGAGGAAATAATATATACCGCGCAACCAAGGGCATAAAAACAAAGGTGAAAACGTCCTGTAATATCTCTCTCCATTCGGGAAAAGGTACCAGGGTTTTGAAGCTCCAAATTATAGAAAAACCCAGGGAGTCGCCTGTAAGAATCGTAGGGGTCGCCCCGCACCAAGGCTAGGGCAAAAGCTTTCGCACGCCACGCTTGCGAATTCGAGATATCTACGTTGTATTGCTCCTTGATGTCCTTCACAATGTCAGATCCACGGAGTTTACGGCTTTCATCCTGTACTTTAGGCAAGATTATATTACCCAGTACTCTCCTATTGGCGTTACGGTGGTTAGGATGCATCTGGGTCCTTGAACAAACGTGTACGTCATTCATCCTGCGTACTTGGAACATAATGGTATCTTTGACATTTGCAGCATATACACGCCATTCACAGTTAGCATCCCTACACTTTGCTTCGAATCGGGTATTTGAAGATCTCTCCACATAATACTCGTAACCCTCTTCAACAAACTTTCTTCCCAGGGCGAGGGTCAGGTCGTCTTTCGTGGAGAATATGTCCCCTTCATTCAGTCTGTTACTACGATTATAAGCTACGGGCTCTTGGTTAGGTGTTATGAAATGGTCATCCCGATCTGGAAGGGGAGGAGGTTGGACAAAAAAATCATTTATTCCACCGTATGATTTAATGAGACTGGTTTCTTCTTCTTCATCCTCTTCACCGTCTTCTTCATCGTCTTCTTCATCGCTATCAATACCAGGAATATCCAAACGGTAAACTTTGGACTCGTCTTCTTCTTTCTCATGTGGTTCTTCTACCGGTTCTTGGGTCTCCGGAACAAATTCGGGGTTATAACCATAATTATCTTTAGTAAGAAAATCAGGATTATACCCATACACATGCTCATCTTCAGACTGAAAATGAGGCACGTAAGCTTGGCTCTGCTCAACAGCAGACACATCCGGCTCTCGTACGGTGTTCGAACCACCACTAACATAAAAAGAAGATTGACTCTCCTCAGCAACAGACACATCAGGCTCCCGTACGCTGTTGGAACTACCACCAACATTGTTTGTGTCGAAGCCCGCAAGGTCGATATAAACACAAAGTGTTGGTGGATTTCTTACAGCCGCAACAAATTCCATAAAAGCTTGTACATCGTTAGTGTCTCGTAACTCATAAAGTTGGCCAGAAAATTGGTACACTATTTTAGTCATACCAAAATTAGGGTCGAATCCACATCTGCTTTGAACACACCTAACAAGCTTAGAATGTGTAATGTTGGTTGGCACCATGACTCGCATTATCGAGAATGCGGAAACATACTCCCAATCCATCCCGTTCTGTTTCCAAGAACCCCCAGGCCAAATATGTAGCTTAATTTTATCAGGTAAGGAACTCATTTCTTGAAAAAAGAGAAATAGAGACAAAAATCTAGAGAATTGAAAATTTTGTTTCAGACAATTTGGAAAAAATCGTATGGAAAAATCAGACTTTATAGCAATCGAAAAAATAGGGTTTGTAGAAAAATCGAAAAATTAGGGTTAGGGTTTTGCTCGGGTCCACACTTGCGGTGCCGGATCCGAGATATTAGGGTTTAGGGTTTAGATCTTGAAACGACGTCGTTTTATGGTAGAGTGCGGTCCACACTGGACCGGGTCGGGTCCGAGTGCGGACCCGTGGCTATTTTCGTGAGTTGGGAGAGAGTTTGGCTATTTTCTCAACTTTGGGTTTTGATTTGGCTATTTTGGTCAATTTCTCAAAACCATTTCAGATTGTACTCACAAAACCAACAACGAGAGATCATAATCCATGTCAAAAATATCTAACCAATTAGATTCATCTTCTGCAGCCTATATAAACATAACCCCCATAATTGCAACTACATCAAAAACCTTTTGCTTCCCTTTTCTTAGGCATCTCTATCCTCCATTTCCATCACTGTAGCAATCAGAAAGAAGTCGGTGGAGGAGAAAGCTCAGGCAGAAAAAGCAGCGGCGAAGAAGAGGCCTAAAGAAAGTGTTGCTCAGTTAAACCATCTTTTGTGAACAGATTCATGTAAACTCAAAATTTCAAAAATGCTACTTGTGTAAAAGTCTAAGGTGTCGTTACATGTAGCTAGAACCTCGTTCGGTTGCAACACATGGTTCTTCTCTGTCAATTCAGCTCTAATATACTCCTTCCCATGAAACTAGAAAAAATAAAACAAAGAAGTTTCAGTATTTTCAATTCCAATTTCCACAAATGACTTACTTTTCATTAACCAAAAAAACAAATTCTTGGAAGGAAATAATAAAATATTTGGATGTATTTCTATACTGATTTTTTTATGACTTTTGCATATTAACGATTTTATAATTACTTAATATCAAAGTAATAAAATTTGAAAATATGAGATATAAAATTATTTAACTATTTTTAATTTAAACTTTTATATTACAAGTTATGAATCACATAATTCCTAAAAAGAGATGAACTTTGAACAAGCCTGTAAACATACACAAAACTAAACAAATTCATATTTCAAAGTTGATAGGCATTGTTTGAGTTTCAAAAGTTAAAACAAGATGCATGTGGATAATGTTGGGGAGATAAGGCAAAAGAAGGATGAAGGATGTGGTGAGTTAGAAAAGCCTTAGAGCATCCACAATGCATATAAGTCATTTAATGACTTTTTAGTTTTGCCACATAGATTTCCACTCTCTTCTTTTAGTCAAAAACCCTCTCCAATGCAAAATCTTTTTCATCAACCTTTTACCAAATAGCTATTGCAATAACAGGTCGGTATACACCAACCCTTTCATCAAAAAGCTTTTCACTTCAACGTATAAAAACCCTTTAGAAAGCTTTTTGTAATAGTAAAAGCCTATAAAAGACTTATGCATTGGAGATGCTCTTACCTTTTGATGCAATGTGGACATGTTTTCACAACTGAAAAAGATTGAAAACACATAAATGATATCAATCATGAAAGATGCTCTTAATAATTAAACAAAAGTGGTGTAAGCAAACAATGACAAATGAATGTTTGGGGGTTTCCAAAAATCTAATCCAGAGTCGAACTTAAATCCAAAATCAAACTCAAATTTAGAATCATAACCCTAATTCCAACATACTAGATCCAAAATCAAACTTATATCCAATAACAAACACTTTTTTTTGAAAGAGCTTAGAAGATCAAGTTAGGTAGTTCATACCAATGCCAACTTCTATTAAATATAACAAAATTATACAATGCGAAAAAATAAATGATACAAAAAAATCAAATTGAAAAACCAACAGTTAACTCAAGGTGAAAACAATATCATATTTTTACTCTCTATTTCCCAAAATTTACAAAAATAATGATTAACAATGTGATAAATCTAAAATCACAAATAACTAATCAATAATCATCTAACCGATGACTTTAAGTCAATGTGAAACAATTTTCTCTTTCAGAGTCCCAACAAGTCTGCTAAAGTATATGTATTTACTCCAATATCACTCTCATCGTCTAAACCTAAGTTTTTCAGCCTCCATTAAAACACAAATCAAAGAACCAACTACTGCTTATCATAGTGTAACACCCTCAAATTGGGAAAGAGCAACTAAATAAAATTTTCGATAATACATCCGAAATAATAGGATTTCTTCCTATAATTCGATAGGTGAAATACCTCAAATAAAAATTTATAGTCAACCTCAACAATATATAATTCAAGTCTTATTACAAAGACTAAACTCACTTCGGGTATTACTTAACCCAAACACAAAGTGCTATTCCCAAGGGTAAATGCGGAAGACATCACTTAATCAATTCACCTCTCGAGCACCTCTCTAGCACACAACCTTTCACACGTGTCACTAGAACTACTCCCAACCTGAACCTGTTGCACATGCCGACAAATAAAAAGGGTTAGGCTAACGCCTAGTGAGTTCAAGAGTTTATAGCATGATTTAAATAATTCTTTAAATGAAAGTTTGCAACATAGATTATGATTTCCAAAAGAGTTTACAAAATGGATATAAACGACTCATTTTCCAACGCATCCAAAATCTATGAGAAAAGCTCCCAAAAGGTATAAAGCGTTTTCCAAAATGAAGTCCAATCCAAACTCACTCAACACGTGAATAATTCTATATAATGCAAAACCTTCAAATACGGTTGACAACAAAATACTCAACCCATAAATCAGGGAAGAACAATCCATTTAAATATTGTAACAACCCAAAAATACAACAGGACATACATAGCATTAAATCATAACATTTACAAATATGGGTCCCAAAATTTCATAACATGAATCTAAAACTGAGGTTGGCGGAAACAACCTATACACAACTTAGAACACACTAGCTTCTATACATGGCACAAGCACTGTCTCTATCTGCATATGTACTCTATCTTGCTCTTGCTCACTTACCTGAGCATCTTACTATTTGCTAACCTGAAAAGGTTTTAGTTTTGAAAAGCGAGGGTTAGACCATGAGGTCTAGTGAGTTCCCTCCGTAAACAGCGTACATCAACATTATAAAAAATTATTTTATAAAACACATAAACATTCTTCACATAATCATTCAACCATGGTACTGCACAGTGTTTAAGGATCACATAGCTATCCGCGATCGGGGCCCAAGCAGACTCCCCTCTTGCCTCATACCGGGGCCCAAGCAGACTCCCCTCTATCCGAGTAGGAAGGAAACGAATTCCCTCCTACAAGCTAGTCACATATCCGAGTAGGAAGGAAATGAATTCCCTCCTACAAGCTCCTCACAACAGCCCAAGGGATCATCGGATCCCGAGGTACTCAGATCCCACTGTGCAGACCGACTCCACATAACATACACATAGCTCATCATAACTCATAAAACGTGAAATCTTTAATTGACATTTCTTTCATGCTAAATCACATTTCAGTCAAATCATATTTGTCATGGGATCGTTCATAAAGGTTTAAAAATAAACCATGCTCGTAAGTACACCATAATCAGTAAAACGTTTAACTTTTATTCAGGTAAAAATCATGTAAAGTAACATGGTATTTCTACACAATCACTTTCTTTGGAAAACACGTAAAATCACGTATTTTAGTTAGAATACCTCACCTGGTGCGTTTACTTTCCTTTCCTAGTCTGTTCCTGACTTCCAATCGATTTACCTGAGAAATGAATAAAGTACCATTGCTCAGATCCTAGACCAGCTTTCCGGACACTACCCAGGCTCAACTTACCTGTTACTAACTCTTACTGGACAACTCTACTTACCGGGTAACTTACCGGTCCACACTACTTACCGGGTAACTTACCGGGTAATCTTACCGATCAACACCACTTACCGGGTAATCTTACCGATCAACTCTACTTACCGGGTAATCTTACCGGTCAACTCTACTTACCGGGTAATCTTTCCGGTCACACCACTTACCGGGACAAGCTTCCCGGAAACTAACGGGTTCTCTCCCGGTAACCTTCATCACGGGGGAAAACTTACCGGGTACGGCGGCTGGGTCCTTTCTTGGGACCATATTCAGCTGATTAGCCCTTAACTCGACGATTTATGAGCTAAAACTCTAACTTCAGTTATTTAAATCATTTCTTACTATGCTCTCGATTATTTAAACACAAGGATGATGTCTAAACCCTCTTTTGAATTATCATTCTCAACTTTTAACCAAAACCCTCAATTAGACCAACAATCCAGAAAACATAGGAATTTGAGAGTAAGGATTACCTGATAAGAATGTAGGATCAAACCCCAAATCCACCTTCTCTTCCAATTTTGATGATTTAAGCTCTTCTTCTCCAATTTGCCCTTGAACCCCAAGAATCTCTTTCTCTTCTCTCTATTCTCTCCTTCTCTTCTCTTGCTCAGCCGCCATCCATAGGGATGAAATGAATTCTCTAGGGTTTTGACCCAATTTGTATCTTTCAAAAATTGCTAAAAGGCCCCTTAACTTAACTTTAAATTCTTAGACTTTAGCCACTAAACTTTCAATACATACTAGAAATTCGGGTTGTTACAACACTCCCCCCTTAAAAGAATTCAGTCCCCGGAATTCCTCATTGGGAAAAAATGCGGGTATCTTACCCACACCACAACTGACACTTCCCCAAGGTAAATCCACTTCTGACTCAGTCAACCACCTCATTAAATTCGAAGCATAGAACATTGGGTGCATTCCCTTCAGTTCTTACGGTACTCTAACTCGTAGGCTACTGTTCCTACTCGAATTAAACTTTTCCTGAAGCACAACAATTTCTCGCTGACTGCCATGTTCGTTCAGTCATATAAAACATAACTCCGGTTATCCTCACTCAACTGGGAGGAGTAACCATGGTCACACCATACTATTCTCACTAGCTTAATCACTGCACGACCAATTCGTTTATACATTTCTCACAAAGTCACTAACTTAACTCATTCAGTTGTCTTATCCACTTCTTTCCTGCACAAAATCATACACAATTCCCTTCCTCAAAACTCTTTCCAAAGGTTCGCACATTTACCGACGACAATCTACACACACTACTCCACCTCTCGGTGTTACTGTCAAGCTTACTACTTCCAACCTACTCACTTATTCCGACATACGATCTCCACCTCCCCACGTTAGCGTGGAGCACCGCCCACCAAACATTACTTGCCCCTCTCTCCCGACCTTTCCACATGCTGATAACACTTTCTCATTACTATACATCCAAACAGTTGCACCAAGATTCTAACCTAAGGCATTCAACCAAGTCGTCTTGAAACGACACCAGTGTTCGACGTCACTACACATTCTTAAATCTCCAACTTTTACTTTCTCGGACAATTCTTTCACACATAAGAAGCAACTCACGTTCTTTAAGGATTTCGCATCTACTACACCACATTTTGACTAACACACCCATCATCTTCTTTAAACTTCCAATGATCCCAAAATATACCTACTTAACGACTCTTACAACCAAAAACACTTGGTTTCTCCTTTGGGTAACTACCCACCACCACTGCGTCATTCTATCCCGAACATAATCATATCACAACGTCACTTACACCCTACTTGCTCCAACAAACTGGTTAACAAATCGCACACCTCATCCAAAACCCCCAAAAAGGCTTCTATCTGATGCTTCCTCTCTCTCTAACATCACATCACTACGACACTAGCTGGCACATTTAGCTTGACAATTACTGTCACTACACATCCGTACACTCTTTGCCTATAACGTCACACTGCAGACCATATCTCTCATGGTCATTCACACAATTCGAACTTGCCTTCATATCCTCCCGTATACATAATCGAGTCTGTCTCGCTCCTTGGTCCTTTCCCAACTTGTTGAACTATATCTCACGAGTTCTCAATTAGCTCAAACACAAACATTCTAGCTAGCTCTTTATGATCTGAGCCCTTACACAAACAAGGCACATTCCTTCACTGAACGATAAAGTCTACACACTTGCTCCGTTCGTGCTACATGCCTTATCCTTCTATGAACCCTCCATACCTCGTAAGTAGAACGCTTATCCAAAATAGCAGTCTCTCACTAACTTAACACCCCTACAAGGTGTTCTACCAACTTTCACTCTTCTGGTTCAAGTCTTCAGCCTCAACCATCTTACACCGCTGCCTACTTCAACATCAAAAGTTAACTTGTTGATACTTTCTTAACCTATTCTTAAACATGGGTTCCTTACGGAACCAAATCCTTCCAGCATATCAATATCAACTTCATATTCTGTCGTCCTAATTTCAAGACTTACTCATGTAACACCAATATTACAAGCTTACCTCAAAACTCATATTCCACGCCATGGACATTTCACTTCCGACTCACAACACTACTCATAGCGAGTTGCTAAAACCAACACCTTGATGACTCCTAGTCCTTACTCTGGACACCATCGTCCCTCGGCATCTGTATTTCCAGTCACTGAACAAAGGTACATACCTTCACTCAGCCGATACTAAGGTCCACTTCCGATTCTACCACTGTTCGCCTCTCCTCTTGAACACAAACACAAATACTACAAACCTTCTTCCCTGATTGGTCCGACACCTTTCCACTCTTGGAGTCCTTCCTTAGCTTAACATGTAATACTCTACGACCTAGTGAGTTCATAGCCTTCATGCATGACAACGCAGTAAATAAATCATTCCACACATTGTATCATTTTAAATAAACAACATTTGGAAACAACTTGGGTACACATGACCCCATTACCATTATAACTTCAATGCCCTGCACAACGATTCGAGAATCGCTTGCATGCATCTTCCCGTGAACCTCAATCTTGCTCAATCCGACGATGTTAGTAATATATTGCATTAAAATCTTTTCATATGACACAATTCTGAAAGAATTACCGACACAAAGTAAACCAGACGATTCTCACACTCATTTGTATGATATCAATAGGTCAATAAGCATTTTGGTTATAAAAGGTTTGCAGGTAAACGTTTTCTTGACCTTTTGCAACAAAATTGACTTATTATAAGAAGTGTGGGATATTTTGCAAATCATTAAGCTCAAAACTTCATTGTATGACGTAACTGAAATTGCTTTTTCTTTAAACATGCGCTCGTACAGGCTGACTCATTTTCGATCAAAATTGACATTTACATATTTAGGTTGCGTTTGTTTTTAAGAGGTCTGAAGTCTGAAATCTTATTTCACTTCTATTTTTTAAGAGGTGGTGCTGAAATCTGAAATCTGAATCATTAAGACTGTTTGTTTTTGTAAGGTTTAAAGTCTGAAATCTGAATCTGAATTAATAAACCATTAAATATAAAATATATTTCTTTTACATCTTTATCTATTTATTTGAAAATATATGAAACAATTATATATTAAAATATTAATCTACTTTAGCATGAAAAGACATCACACTTTGTTATTTGTCAGGTGGAGGTGGAGTGTTCTAATGGTTTACTGAAATTGTTCATGTTCTCTCTCTCTCTCACCACACACTCTCTCTCTCTCTCTCTCTCTCTCACACACACACACATACACAAAACTTAAACAACCCACCAGAACCATCGTTCATGTTCTCTCTCTCTCACCACTCTCTCTCTCTCTCTCACACACACACACACACACACACACACATACACACACACAAAACTTAAACAACCCACCAGAACCGCCGTCCCACGGCGGTGGTACTTCAACCACAGAGAAAGACGATTCCGACAACACCGCCGCCACCGCTACCACCACCGCGGTACTTCAACCACAGCGAAAAACGATTCCGACAAGATAAACAAGACACCACCGCCACCACCGCCACCGCCACCACCACCGCCACCACCACCTCCACCACTATCGCCACCTCCACCTCCACCACCACCGCCACCTCCACCACCACCTCCACCTCCACCTCCACCTCCACCTCCACCACCACCACCACCATCGATCCATGGAAGAGAGAAGTTAGAGCATGCTCAGAGGTTTTAAGAGATATATTTACCTCTTGTGAAATAAGAGGCTATGAGAGGTTTTAAGCTCTTTAAAAAAAACAGTCTTAATGACCAAATGTCTGAGCGAAACAGATTTAAGAGGATTTCAGACTTTTTTTAGTAAAGCAAACAGGCCCTTACTTTAAATCGTGAAAATTTCATGTTACGTAAAAGAACGCCATACATGAGACTCTACTTACAATTGAAGGCTACTCGCTCAAACAAGGTCAGCCGCTTCACTCACGCAGCTTATCCTTGACACTTTACCTTCGACTAATGGTCGCCCTCTCGATCACACAATAACTTGCTGTACATGCGTTTCACATCTCACTTACTCAACCATTTCATACTATTTTCATTTTGATCAACTATCTCACTTTCTATTTCTACATGCTTTCACTTCACTATAGGTATCTTATTTCATTTATCCTGCCATTGAAAAGCTCGACTAAGAAGTCAGAGCACCATTGACATTTTCAAGATTTCGACATTGTCTTTCCTTAACATCCCAACTGATCTACCTCACGATTTCTACAACTGAGACTCAACAGAACCAGGAGTCTTACTCAAACGAAATCATTCATTCTCTTCGAATCCACGAAGATCTATCTCTAGACGACTCATATCGTTCCAAACAACATTTCTTCTTTACGATGTATACATACATCCCATCATAAAAATCTCTTACAATACTTCCCATACAATGGGTCCCCATATATCCCTGAGGGATCTAGCTGACATTCCAGACTACTGGAACACGACATAGAAACTAGCTCAAGACTACAACTTCGGAATAATAAGGCAGATTAAGCACATACATGTACCTGTAAGTTCGCAATTACACTAGCCAGGTGTAGTCTCAAACTTACCTTACATGATAGTCCTCAGTACCCTATTAGTCCTATTTCTACAATAGTGTCCTCCTAACGCATTTCTTGTATCTACAATAGTGCCCTCCTAACGCATTTTCTGATTCTCAGTTGTGATTTCTACTCCAAAGTTTAAGTTTAGGCATGTCCGGTCACCTAAATCCCTTAAACTATGGCTCTGATACCATTTGTAACAGCCCAAAAATACAACAGGACATACATAGCATTAAATCATAACATTTACAAATCTGGGTCCCAAAATTTCATTACATGAATCTAAAACTGAGGTTGGCGGAAACAACCTATACACAACTGAGAACACACTAGCTTCTATACATGGCACAAGCACTATCTCTATCTGCATCTGTACTCTATCTTGCTCTTGCTCACTTACCTGAGCCTCTTACTATTTGCTTACCTGAAAAGGTTTTAGTTTTGAAAAGCGAGGGTTAGACCATGAGGTCTAGTGAGTTCCCTCCGTAAACAACGTACATCAACATTATAAAAAATCATTTTATAAAACACATAAACAATCTTCACATAATCGTTCAACCATGGTACTGCACAGTATTTAAGGATTACATAGCTATCCGCGATCGGGGCCCAAGCAGACTCCCCTCTCGACTCATATTGGGGGCCCAAACAGACTCCCCCTATCCGAGTAGGAAGGAAACGAATTCCCTCCTACAAGCTCCTCACAACAGCCCAAGGGAGCATCGGATCCCGAGGTACTCAGATCCCACTGTGCAGACCGACTCCACATAACATACACATAGCTCATCATAACTCATAAAACGTGAAATCTTTAATTTACATTTCTTTCATGCTAAATCACATTTCAGTCAAATCATATTTGTCATGGGATCGTTCATAAAGGTTTAAAAATAAACCATGCTCGTAAGTACACCATAATCAGTAAAACGTTTAACTTTTATTCAGGTAAAAATCATGTAAAGTAACATGGTATTTCTACACAATCACTTTCTTTGGAAAACACGTAAAATCACGTATTTTAGTTAGAAAACCTCACCTGGTGCGTTTACTTTCCTTTCCTACTCTGTTCCTGACTTCCAATCGATTTACCTGAGAAATGAATAAAGTACCATTGCTCAGATCCTAGACCAGCTTTCCGGACACTACCCAGGCTCAACTTACCTGTTACTAACTCTTACCAGACAACTCTACTTACCGGGTAACTTACCGGTCAACACTACTTACCGGGTAACTTACCGGTCAACATTACTTACCGGGTAATCTTACCGTTCAACACCACTTACCAGGTAATCTTACCGATCAACTCTACTTACCGGGTAATCTTACCGGTCAACTCTACTTACCGGGTAATCTTACCGGTCACACCACTTACCGGGACAAGCTTCCCGGAAACTACCGGGTTCTCTCCCGGTAACCTTCATCACGGGGGAAAACTTACCGGGTACGGCGACTGGGTCCTTTCTTGGGACCGAATTCAGCTGATTAGCCCTCAACTCGACGATTTACGAGCTAAAACTCTAAAATCAGTTACTTAAATCATTTCTTACTATGCTCTCGATTATTTAAACACAAGGATGATGTCTAAACCCTCTTTTGAATTATCATTCTCAACTTTTAACCAAAACCCTCAATTAGACCAACAATCCAGAAAACATAGGAATTTGAGAGTAAGGATTACCTGATAAGAACGTAGGATCAAACCCCAAATCCACCTTCTCTTCCAATTTAGATGATTTAAGCTCTTCTTCTCCAATTTGCCCTTGAACCCCAAGAATCTCTTTCTCTTCTCTCTATTCTCTCCTTCTCTTCTCTTGCTCAGCCGCCATCCATAGGGATAAAAGGAATTCTCTAGAGTTTTGACCCAATTTGTATCTTTCAAAATTGCTAAAAGGCCCCTTAATTTAACTTTAAATTCTTAGACTTTAGCCACTAAACTTTCAATACATACTAGAAATTCGGGTTGTTACAAATATAACACTTCATTGAAAACATGATACGAACCAATACTCACGCGAACGTAAAATATAATGAAGTCCAAATACCATAATCATGGAAATGACCTGATTCATTTAAACTCTAATATACATGGAGGGGAATCCAATATTAAAGTCATCAAATAGCAGTCACACGTATAAGACCAACAATAATAAAACATGGACATACTAAAGTCCCAAGTAAGGTTGGCCAACGACGGGGAAGACCCATATCTATTGAGAGTGGATGAACACAAAAGTACGTCACTCATACAATGTTAATCATACGACACTTCACTGCATAAAAAGCCCAAGTGTCCCATACGACGCCTTTCAAGACACACCCAAAGAGACAGCTGACCTTAGCGACATATTACTAAGAATACCACCAAAGGCTCGGCACAAGCGGGGATACAACCATGGCATTGCCCCGACATGGCGAAGGTCAATAAAACGCCTGTCAATCAGCCTCAACCGGACTCAGCCCTCCTAGTGTACCCTTGAAAAGTAAAGGTCATAAAACATGGGGCCCGGTCAAATCCCGCGACACCTAGTAGACCATCAAATAAAGACTGACTTACGTGCCTATGGATCCAATGCAACACAGTCTATAATAATATGCCCATCCTGGAATGACTAACGCACCCGGGCATGTAAATATCAATAATGTGCAATAATATGTGATATGATGCAATAAATGCAAACCATAATTAAGACCCCACATTGAGTCATCAAAACCGGACAAAATGTCCCCAACTTTCTCAAAGTCAAAACCGAGCAAAATGCTCAAAACTAATTAGACCCATAAACAACGGTCATCATAGCATAAAATGCATTTAAATATCGTTTAGGTAAACAAGTACCACAAAATCATTATTAACCCAAAACTCGACACAAGTTAAACAAAAGGGTTTTTCCCAAAAGGACTCATACCCTTATAATTCTCAAAATGACTCTTGACACTAAATTGTGCATTTTCCCAAATGGTGTATAAAATCAATTTCACCAAAGTGATTAAACCATCAAATAAACTTCATTTTGAGCAATAAATCTTTTAAGGACATATTTATGATTTCTACACATCAAAGTATCCAAAAATCCCAAATATGGGTGTTTTACAACATTTATGAAGATAAATACTTCAAAAGAGTTAAACTCATCAAATAACTCAACAATTGATAATTTCAAGTAAAACAAACAAACATTTGGAAAATAAGATTTTTGGCATGTACAAAGTTTTCACAAATCAACTTGAACTCACCTTGCTAGATTTAGGCTAAATCTAGATTTTTCCCCAAACGTAAGCTCCTTTGAAGAAGCTTGAACCTTCAATCCAAATCTTCCAAAAACCTAGATCCATAAGTTTCCAACCACCAATAATTAGATCTAACCATGTATAATTATTCTCCAACCATTTTACATCAAAATACCCATTTATACCAAAAACCCTAACTTCTATATATGAAGAGAAGAGAGGATTACCTTAACCATAACTTGAATCCACCAACCAAAACATCCCTAGAACCACCAAGATGAACCACCAACTCCCAATCTTCAAAGTGGAGTGAAAAGGGTTGGGTGAAACCCTGGAAACTTGATGAAGGAGATGAAGTGAAAGGTTTCTTGAAAGGTTTAGGTTTCCAACAATGGTGAGGGTTTGTTTTGGGGGAAGAAGGATGAAGAGGAGAGGGGAGATTTAGGGTTTTCTAGAGAGAGAGAGAGCTGAGAAATGAAATGGGGAAAGTGAGAGGGAAGAGTCTTAAAAGCAAACAAATAATTCCATCAGATGCATCGCAGACGTCCGCAAGGTCCTACGCGGACGTCCGGCTTGCATTGGTCGAAACCCATTTTTTCTCTGTTGCTTCCGCGGATGACCCGCGGACTTCCGCACATCGCGGACGTCCGGCCCTTGGCCCATGCGGACGTCTGCAAGCCCAAATCATGTATTTCAATTTTCGGGGTGTTACACATAGCCCTTTTAGACTTCTTCAAAGTATTTTTTAATGGTTTAAGTTTGTGTTGGCCATATGTAGGTTTCAGTTAGATTTGAACAGAGAAAAATAGAAGAAATCAAATTATCATCTTGTTGGTACAAGTGTACCCAGCTTTAATATTGTGATATATTTTTGGTACACATAAAATCACATCTCCATATTTATTTTGATGATTACAAAACACACCGCATTCTTTGTTATCTAATATTTTATCTGAGTGTGCAGCATTTAAATAATCTCGATAATGTTTATCTGAAGAATCCAAGTCTGAAGATTTTCGTCGTTTTAATTTTAAAATGATAAATCACCCTAAAATAATATACCACTTGGATTTTTCTAAATACTGTCTTTTTAAATAAACCAAGTAACATCTTATCATCTTGCTGGATTGTGAAAGATTTGGTTCTAGAAGACACTGCGCATGCGTACTGCTTCCTGCCCTTTGTTCTGGGCGGTATACCGCGGTGAATAGCCGGTATACCGCGGCGGCCTGCTGTACTTCTCTGACTGATTGGAAGTGTTTTTGTCTGGGCGGTATACCGCGGTGTTTAGCCGGTATACCGCGGGTACCATTTCCGTTGGTTTTGCAGGGTTGACCTTCTCTTCTGACAAGTACCTTTTTCCTCTGCACGGTATACCGCGAGAGTTAGCCGGTATACCGCAAAAGCCTCAGGCCATGTTGCTCATCCAGTATAAATACATGCAAGCACCAGCCTTCAATGCTACCAATTTACAATAACTCTCCCTGCATTTGATAAAGACTCTGCAGCATCCTCTCTTGATATTTAAACTGTTAAAATTATAAAACTCGTTTTTGAGTAAGAAATCTTGAGTTGATAGCAGATTAAAATCTCTCGATTAGTTGAATCAGCAACACAACTCAAGTGATCAAACTCTCTAAAAATATCCAAGTGATAAACCTTATTCAAGAGTGATTATTCATATTAAAATTATACCCTCTTGTAAGTGTTTGAATAGAGTGAGTGATCCACATAAATCTCTCAAAGTAGAGTGATTCGCGTTTGTTGTACTAAGGTTTGTGTTCTACCGTAAAGAACACGTTTTCGTATTGGATCTCCGAGAAGTGTTATTTTCTCGAGGTGGACTAGCCAACTTTGTGTTTGGTGAACCACTTTAAAAATATCGTTGTCAAGTATTTTCTTTCCCTTATCTATTTACATTTCCGCTGTGCTTTTAAATTATATCTGTTTATATAAATTGCTTTGCATTTATATTTATTTATATAATATCTGTGTATATGTTTGTATTTACACTCTTCTGTATTATTCCGTACTTACTCCGTATTTATTTATAAAAAGAATTTTTGAAAGTAAAAGTTTTAAATACAACCTTACCCCCCCCTAGGTTGTCCAACAATTGGTATCAGAGCAGGTCTTTCAAAAATATTCTGCATAAATTTCTTTTATTCCTTTAAATGGCTCAACAAACTAATTTTGTGTTTTCAAAACCCCCTTTGATAGATACTGAAAAGTTTGGCATTTGGGCCGAGCTATTTGAATGTCACGTGCGTGGCAAAAATCAAAAGATTTGGGATATTATAGAAAAAGGGAATTTTAAACCCACCATTGTGAAAGATGATGTTTTTATTGATAAACCTATAGATGAATGGACTACTTCTGATGAAACTCATTTTTGTTTAAACTTTGAAGCTAAGAATATATTATATGCTGCTTTAACAACTGATGAAATTGAAAGAGTATATACATATAAAACTGCAAATCAAATATGGGAAAGTTTAAATAATACTCATCGTGGAAACACGGAAGTTAAATCTAGTAAAGTGAATATTTTAGTTCACGATTATGAACTGTTCGAAATGAAACAAGATGAGTCGATTGACTCAATGTTTAAAAGATTTAACCTTATTGTGACTACGTTGAAAGGTTTGGATCGCACTTATCCTAACGAGGACTATATAAGGAAAATCATAAGAGCCCTTCCTTCGGAGTGGATGCAAAAGATAACATCTTTAGAAGACTCCCGTGACCTTTCCATAATGAAGATAGATGACTTGATCGGTAATCTTAAAGTGCATGAAATTGCACTTAAAAGAAACAAAGATCGGGAGCAAGTTAAAAAGAAGTCAATCGCTCTCAATGTCTCAACACCAAAAGTCGAGAAGAAAAAGGAGAAAGCTGGCTCCTCAAAAGATCCATCCGAAACTCTCAATGAAGTTGCCATGTTGGTAAGAAACTTTTCCAAGTTTTTTAATAATAATAAATTTTCTAACAATGGCAGATTTCAAAGAAACGGTAACTACCGTCGTGGTGGTGAAAACCGAAGTCGTAAGTTCCATAAACGAGACGAAAAAGTAAAGAAAAATGACGACTCAAGTGGTGACGATAAAGCTAAGCCAAAGAGAGGTTTTTGTTACTCATGTGGTGATAAAGACCACTATGCCAACGAATGTCCTAAAAAGAACAAATTTCAAAATAAAAAGGATAAAGCCTTCGTTGGAGGCGCGTGGAGTGAAAGCGAAGAAGAAGACGAATATCAAGCTATTTGTCTTATGGCCGAAAGCGACGATGAGGTAAAATCTTCTTACTCAGATTATGATAGTGATAATGAAAATAATCTTGAAGAATTATATGAATCATTTCACAAAATGGCTGCTCTTGCAAATCGTTACCAAGACGAAAATTCTAGATTAAAAGAAACGATATCTGCATGTAATAAGGAAATTAATGATGGCAAACAAAAATCTGAAAATGATATGAATATAATTGCTAAATTAGAAACTAAATTAGGAGAAAAAGATTTTTGTAAATCTTGTGATGCTCTAAATAAAGAAATTGCATGCTTAAATAAAAAGTCACATGAAAATATTATTTGTGCAAAATGTGATATTCTTGAGAATGAGATTGCATGTTTAAAAGGAAAATGTGATTCGTATGAAAAGGATGATTTATTAGCAAAAGCTTTTCAAAGTAGTAATGAGAAAGTCTTTAACATGCTAAATATGCCTAACCGTATAAAATGTAGAAAAGGTATTGGTTCCGATACGTGCAAAGATAAATGTTCTTGTATGCCCATCAAAAGATTTTATGAATCACCTAAAGTTAATACAAAAAATCAATATGTGCAAAAACCTCCGTATGTGCGTAAAATGAATAATGCAAATAATATACCAAAAAAACCGTATGCTCGCATGTATAACGATAAATATTCTAGACTTAAAAATGATGCGAATATAAATGCTTGCTTTTATGTGTATGATAAATACAATCGCAAAATTAAAATGGTAACTAAATGGATTCCAAAAGGAATGTTTAATAATGATAATCCCGGTGGTATGCGTTTATGGTTTTAAATGTGTTATATATTATATATATATATATAGTTTAAATATGAATTCTTGTATATATGTTATATATAAGTAATATATTATTGTATGTACTTTTGTTTATATATATATACATACGTACTACACATATATATATATATATACTTTCTGTTTGATTCTTTATTATATATATATTGTTTGACTTTTTGATATATTATATATATATTTTTTTTTGGTTGATTTGTTACATATATATATATTCTGTGTATATTTATATATTTATATATATATATATATTATATATATATATTATATATATATATATGCTTGTTGTTTTTTTATTAAAACTAATTGTCAAGGACCCACGAGAAATGGGGACCATAAAAATTACATCTTTATTATTGTAGATAAACCTTGATATGGACTGGATACTCGATAGTGGTTGCACACGTCACATGACCGGAAACAATAATCTCTTTTCATCATATAAGTCATGTGATGGTGGACAGGTAATTTTTGGAGGAAACTCCAAAGGAAATATAATTGGGAGAGGTACAGTCTCTTGCAATAATGTTAAATTTCTTGATGTGAATCATGTTGATAATTTACATTTTAATTTGTTAAGTGTTCGCCAATTGTGTAAAAATGGTATAACTGTCATCTTCGAAGAAGACTCGTGCAAAATCTTGAAAAATGGCAAAGTTCTTTTAACTGGTTCTGTGAAAGGAAATTTATATATTTGCAAAACTGTTGTATCTGAAAATATATGTTTATCTTCTCTTCATGATGTTTCTACTTTATGGCATAGGCGTTTAGGTCACGCTAATCTAAGATTAATGCAAAACTTAAAAAATAAGGAGCTTGTGAGTGACCTGCCAAAATTAAAGTTTGATAATCATTTTTGTGATGCTTGTCGTGTCGGCAAACAACATCACGTTTCTCATAAATCAAAAAATGTTATTTCTACTCAAAGAGTTTTAGAACTTTTACATATGGATCTTTTTGGCCCAATGGCTATTCAAAGTTTTGGAAGAAATTTTTATACTTTGGTTATTGTAGATGATTATTCCCGTTATACTTGGACTCTATTTTTGAGACATAAAAATGAGGCTTTCGAAAAGTTTAAATTTTTAGGAAAAAGAATTCAAAACCAACAAGGTTGTACGATTGTTTCAATACGTACGGACCATGGACGAGAATTCGATAATGAAGTACAATTTGGTGCCTTTTGTGATAAACATGGTATAACTCATAACTTTTCGGCTCCTCGAACTCCTCAGTCAAATGGAGTTGTTGAAAGGAAAAATCGAACGTTGCAAGAAATGAGTAGAACTATGCTAAACGAACATCAAGTTCCCCAAAAGTTTTGGTGTGATGCCGTTGCTACCGCGACCTATGTGCTTAACCGTGTCCTAATTAGAAGTATCCTAAATAAGACACCCTATGAACTTTACCGTGGTAGAAAACCTTCCTTAGCTCACCTGAAAGTTTTTGGATGTAAATGTTTCATTTTAAACACCAAATCCTATCTAACCAAATTCGATGCCAAAGCCTATGAGGGAGTGTTCCTAGGTTACTCTTGGAATAGCAAAGCCTATAGAATTCTAAATAAGGAGACCATGGTTGTAGAAGAATCCCTAAATGTTAGCTTTGACGAGAGTCCTCCCAAACCGAGTGCACCCTTAGCAAATGACAATATCCGTGAGGGAGACGTCTTAGCACAACAACTTAGCAACTTGGATTTAGGTACCCAACCTTCCACAAATAATATTGAATCTAGTGATGCCCCTCCTTGCTTTATTCCACAAGGTATAGATGATCCTAACCTTAGAACCGCTCGAGGCCATCCCGTAGATCAAATTATAGGTGACCTAAACCAAAGGACAACTAGATCACAAATCCATACCCATTGTGCTTTCCATGCCTTTATCTCAACCATAGAACCTAAAACCATAGATGAAGCTTTAGGTGATGAGGATTGGTTAATGGCCATGCAAGAAGAGTTAAACCAATTTACTAGGAATGATGTGTGGGACTTAGTTCCTTGCCCTAGTAGTCAAACCATTATTGGCACAAGATGGGTCTTCCGTAACAAGGTAGACGAGAACGGTGGAGTCACACGAAACAAGGCACGTTTAGTTGCCAAGGGGTACAATCAACAAGAAGGTATAGATTATGATGAAACCTTTGCACCGGTTGCAAGGTTGGAGTCTATTCGAATGCTTCTCGCTTTTGCAAATGCTAAAGATTTTAAATTATTTCAAATGGATGTTAAAAGTGCTTTCTTAAATGGTATTATAAATGAGGAGGTATACGTTTCTCAACCTCCCGGTTTTGAAAATTTTGAAAATCCGACACATGTTTATAAATTGAAAAAGGCGCTTTATGGTTTAAAGCAAGCTCCGCGTGCGTGGTATGATAGATTAAAAACCTTTCTAATTGTTAGTGGTTATATTATGGGTAAAATAGATAATACTTTGTTTGTGAAATATGATCAAAATGATATTGTAGTTGTGCAAGTATATGTTGATGATATTATTTTTGGTTCCACTAATGAAAAACTGTGTAATGAATTTTCTGCGAAAATGACAAGCGAGTTTGAAATGAGCATGATGGGAGAGTTAAAATACTTCTTAGGATTGCAAATCAAACAATGTGAAACTGGTATTTTTATTAGTCAATCTAAATATTGTAAAGATATGTTGAAAAAGTTTAACTTTGAAAATGTCAAACCCGTTGAAACTCCAATGACCACAAACTTACAATTATCTCGTGACGAGGAGGGAAACGATTTTAATGAAAAGATTTATCGTGGAATGATTGGTAGTTTATTATATTTAACTGCTAGTAGACCTGATATTATGTTTAGTGTATGTTTATGTGCTCGTTTTCAATCTTCACCTAAACAAACTCACTATGAAGCTGTCAAGCGTATTTTTCGATATTTACGAGGTACTACTAATCTTGGCTTATGGTATGCAAAGCAACCCGAGTTAGAAGTAACGTGTTTCACCGATTCCGATCTTGGTGGATCTATTGGTGACCGAAAAAGTACTAGTGGGGTATGTGCCTTTATAGGTCTCTCACTTGTGTCTTGGTTCTCCAAGAAACAACAATCCGTAGCGTTGTCTACTACCGAAGCGGAATATGTAGCCGCCGCAAGAGCATGTGCTCAAGTCCTATGGATGAAACACACACTTACCGACTTTGAGGTACATCTAACCAAAATTCCAATTATGTGTGATAACTCAAGTGCCATAAACTTAAGCAAAAATCCCGTGCTACATTCTCGTACCAAACATATTGAATTGAGACATCACTTTTTACGAGATAATGTTCAAAAAGGCCAAATCGTGCTTGAAAAGGTTGATTCGGAAGATAATTTGGCCGATATTTTTACTAAAGCTCTTAACAAAAAAGCTTTCTTTAAATTAAGACTTGGTTTAGGCATGCTTGAGTATAACCCTTAAAAATACTAACTCTCAAATATTTCATATTTTGAGGGGGAGCATCTTTCGAGGGGGAGCATAAGCGACCTTCTTAAACCCTTTTTGCTTCGACAAAAGGGGGAGAGAAACCGAGTATGCTCTCGTGTTTAGCGTTGTGTTTGTCATCATCAAAAAGGGGGAGATTGTTGGTACAAGTGTACCCAGCTTTAATATTGTGATATATTTTTGGTACACATAAAATCACATCTCCATATTTATTTTGATGATTACAAAACACACCGCATTCTTTGTTATCTAATATTTTATCTGAGTGTGCAGCATTTAAATAATCTCGATAATGTTTATCTGAAGAATCCAAGTCTGAAGATTTTCGTCGTTTTAATTTTAAAATGATAAATCACCCTAAAATAATATACCACTTGGATTTTTCTAAATACTGTCTTTTTAAATAAACCAAGTAACATCTTATCATCTTGCTGGATTGTGAAAGATTTGGTTCTAGAAGACACTGCGCATGCGTACTGCTTCCTGCCCTTTGTTCTGGGCGGTATACCGCGGTGAATAGCCGGTATACCGCGGCGGCCTGCTGTACTTCTCTGACTGATTGGAAGTGTTTTTGTCTGGGCGGTATACCGCGGTGTTTAGCCGGTATACCGCGGGTACCATTTCCGTTGGTTTTGCAGGGTTGACCTTCTCTTCTGACAAGTACCTTTTTCCTCTGCACGGTATACCGCGAGAGTTAGCCGGTATACCGCAAAAGCCTCAGGCCATGTTGCTCATCCAGTATAAATACATGCAAGCACCAGCCTTCAATGCTACCAATTTACAATAACTCTCCCTGCATTTGATAAAGACTCTGCAGCATCCTCTCTTGATATTTAAACTGTTAAAATTATAAAACTCGTTTTTGAGTAAGAAATCTTGAGTTGATAGCAGATTAAAATCTCTCGATTAGTTGAATCAGCAACACAACTCAAGTGATCAAACTCTCTAAAAATATCCAAGTGATAAACCTTATTCAAGAGTGATTATTCATATTAAAATTATACCCTCTTGTAAGTGTTTGAATAGAGTGAGTGATCCACATAAATCTCTCAAAGTAGAGTGATTCGCGTTTGTTGTACTAAGGTTTGTGTTCTACCGTAAAGAACACGTTTTCGTATTGGATCTCCGAGAAGTGTTATTTTCTCGAGGTGGACTAGCCAACTTTGTGTTTGGTGAACCACTTTAAAAATATCGTTGTCAAGTATTTTCTTTCCCTTATCTATTTACATTTCCGCTGTGCTTTTAAATTATATCTGTTTATATAAATTGCTTTGCATTTATATTTATTTATATAATATCTGTGTATCTGTTTGTATTTACACTCTTCTGTATTATTCCGTACTTACTCCGTATTTATTTATAAAAAGAATTTTTGAAAGTAAAAGTTTTAAATACAACCTTACCCCCCCCCTAGGTTGTCCAACACATCTATGTAGAATCAAAATAGAGGCGAGATTGAGAGACTCCACCATATCAATAGAGCCGTATTTTGCACAGATTGAGATCCTACAAATTCATCAAATCATCTATCTATGTACTAGAAGATTTTAATTACTAATGACTATTAACTAACCGTGAGTCTACTCTAGATTCCAAGACCCCACCAATAAAGTCGTCAAACGAGATTGATAGGATCCAGATGCGAGATTTAGAGATTTCGTATAGGTTTACATGTTTAGAGAGTCGAGAGGGAATAAACAATTGAGTGAGATGAGGGCAACGTTAATCGGTAAATGGGAATGGGACGCAATGTTCGAACTTTTCTCAGGGTGATTGATGAAGATTGAGGGATGAGGGCAACGGCACGGTTTAGGACTTTAGGGCAACTTATGGGCCTTTGCTGTCCTTTGGGCCATTGTTTCCTATGAGGCCATGAGCATTCCCAATCAACGGGGATCCCGGCCCCTGACCCGGTTTAACGGGGATGTCCTGGCCTCGGTTGGGTCGGGTGAACCGGGTTCCTCACCGAATCGAGGCAAATCACCATCCCTAATCATTGTCCATAGTTAAAACTAATTTAATATGGAAGAAAATGATACGTAAAAGGTAACTAAATTAATAATGAGAGAGAAACAATCTTTTCCTGAAATAATAAAAATAGAATAGTTGAATTTTTATTATGGTCTATTTGTTGGTTTTTTAAACCAAATCTATAGGTATTTAGTTGAATTTCATGTCCACCACTGAAACCCCAAGATGTTCTTTCATTACTTATCAGGTGAGTATAACAAGGATCGATAATCTTATCAGGTGAGTATAACAAGGATCGAGAATCTTATCTAGGAAGTATAACAAGGATCGAGAATCTTACCACCTAAGTAAGAGAGAAGACTTTTATTTAGTAGATTTTTACCTGGTAAAATATGCTTACCGACAATCCATTTTAATGACCAAGAATACTACCCGATAATGTTCTTTCCTTCTTTACCTCTTTATGCATACATAGGAGACTCCATTATGTAGTAGCCTTAAGTATTGTTTATTAATCCATAGAAGTCTTTAATACTCTGAATTACAAATTTTTATGTTCATTGGTTTTCACTTTTTATTGAATTTCTATAATTTTGTTTTTCTTTAAAACAATGCAACGAATGAGATTTACAGAACTTTCTTAAAGCTCTAAGACAGACAATTTTGAATGCATATTGTAGTCGGTATTCTCGCTTACATTTATTCAAGATTACATCCCGTCACATTGTGCGGGTACACAACTAGTATATATATATATATATGCTTCTACATATGATATTGTACTATTATTTAACGATTTATCTATTGTTATGACGTGTTTCATGATTTTGTGGTTAGTCAATAAATTTCCGTACTAAATGTGTTCAGTAATATCTCTTATATAAATGTATTCAGTAATATCTCTTATATATATCATGTTTCATAGACTTTTAATCTTAAACCTTATTTTAGTAGAGTAAGAACACAAGGAAAATGAAATTCAAATATTTTCATCAAATGTTTGATATCGTTGGGATTCCTACACACTACAAGATTCTATTTAGGTGATGAAGCAACCATTCATGGAGCTTGCATATTATAGTCGCATTCATTATTTATTTTGGCTGGATCTCAATTGAATCATTTTTTTGCCACATTCCTAACGAGCCTCATTTATCTACTTGTCTAGAAAATCTTGAAAATCTTTCGTCCCATTGATTTCTCATTGACTCTCTCGGTTACTCCCTCCACATAAGTTCTCTTTTTGTATCAAAATAACACATTTCTTGTTATAAACTAAGAAAATTCTTACATTTTAAAAAATTTGCCAACTATAGTTGTGGATCCCAGTTTGACAATCAAGTAACAATGAATCGAACAATTATCGTTTATTGAATGATTATAGAGAGGTTACAATATTGGAACGAAAAGTTCCCTCTCTAATCTAAATTAGGCGCACGATTACTATCACTAAGCTTCTAACCTAATTTCTTCTAAACCACACATTAAATACCAAGGCCTTAAGCCAAAGGCCCATGGCCTATTAAGACACTAAAGCCCATATTATCAATTATGAGGCTTTTACAATCAATTAAATAAAATAATTATTTTCTTTATGTCACTTTCTATTTTATAGGACTTTTAGTCCTAACAATCTCCCCCTAAAGTTATATAAAGAAAAAATACGATCTTGAAATCTTCAGGTCTTGATCTTCTCTTCGTCTTGAGTCTTTGAAGCACTTTGGCTTTGCTTGTCTTCATGTCTTTCCAAGCTCCCCCTATATTTATGCCCTTGGTCTTCATATCTTCAACTTTATCAGTGACCTTCCACATCGCACCTTCAGTTTAAAATCACGAATCTGTCTTTAAACTGCGAGTTGATTTAGCTTTGAAAAACTTTAGAATTTGTCGAACCAATATGCTCGAAGGAGGAATAAACTTGTTGCGAAAACTTCTTGATAAGGGATGAGAAGAACCATGCACTTTTAATCTTTTCTTCACATATCAAAAGGAAACAGTTACCCCCCCCCCACAACTTTTGCTTACTCCCCTTTAACTTGATAATCTAGGTCTTTGAGTTGTTAAAACGTTTCTCCCCCTAATGATGATGATATGTGTCTTTGAATCTGTATCAGTTCTCCCCCTCATGATGATTAGGAGCATCCTGAGCATCATGTAACTTCAAAGACAACACTGATGAGTAGCAAAATATAAGATAAAACGTTTAGTAACCAAAATGGGGTAATCAACTAACATAGAAACACAAAAATAACTGTTATCACAACAATTAAGAAAATTGTGGGGCCTATGTTCAGAGTTGGCATCGGGGTATCTCTGATAGGACTTCCAGTTATCACTGAAGTAAATTTTTAAAATTACTTCTCAAAATGTTCCGGCAATATCACGAAGATATGCAATGGAATCACAAAGACTCGTGCATGTGTGAAAGAAATAAATTATATTTGTTTGGCTCAAAAATTGATTTAACCTGGGACGCAAGTTAAAAATCAATAGACACAGTGAATAGAATATGAAGTTCGGAGACCGGAGCTGATGCCTTCCTTTTTCAATATCTAAGACCTCCGAGTGAGGAATAGATAGACAATGTGCTAAACCTCTGTGCATATATGAAACAATCATCCTTTGTGAGATACTTGAGTGGCTGGGTGAGGTGACACGAGTTATCGACACTGGGTCCATGTTTGTTTCAATATTCATCTCCAAAGAACGAGAATGAATAGATTGTGTGGTTACCCGGATAACTGACTCGGTTTGGTAAGGACCAATAATTCTTTTAAGTCCTGTCACAGCCTCACCATTTTTCTTTTCTTTACAAACTTGTCTATGCATCTAGACCCCTCACTGTTGTCTATAAAAGGATGTGTTTCTTGGGTAGGTCCTTCCGGTTCTGGATAGACCATAGAAACAATATAAAGTCCTAACACTCATTGCATATATCAGTTTAGTAAACATTGAAGTGCACATTTAAAAACGAGTTCTAAACTGAAATGTTTAGAAGTCAAAACTTTTAAGAACGAGTCCTGATCTGAGTTGATCAGAAGTCATAAAAATGAAGTCCGAGTTCTGATATGAGGTAATCAGAAGTCATTAGAATGAAGTCCGAGTTCTGATCTGAGGCAATCAGAAGTCATTAGAATGAAGTCCGAGTCCTGATCTGAGTTGATCAGAAGTCATAATAAATTGAAATAATTGAATTTCAAAGGACAAATTCAAGCGCGAACTAGAATGACTCGGTAAGCACATTATAGTCAAAAATCAAACAATGAATAGAAAGTTTAATTGTGAAGAACAAGTCACAATTAATATATCAGAAAAATCATTAACATGAAATGACGAACTTTGAAACACAAGTAGGAATTCAAGCGAGTGTATTTCCATCGAAAAATCAACAAGTATATGAGACATGGAAATAACTAAGTCAAGAAAATATAACATGTGACATTCATGGAAGTTAACATTGGAGAATAACAAATACAAGTTAGTTGTCCAGAATGAATTACCACGGTTCTTTGAATTCACTGAAAAATTCATGTATATGTCAAATACCTGATGCTCCCCCTCAAAATTGGCGTAACCTTTTATTGCTGTCATGTGAAAGGTTTATTCTGAATTGTGTTACACATGACATTCCTGCAAAACAAATTAGAAAGATTTTGGTATCCATGCTTTGATGGATCCTTGATGGTTAGATGCATTGGCTTTAAAATGGGGATTGAGGATGCTATAAGAACCATACCAATACTTAGCATAGTTTTTATTCACAAGGTCACTTGTTCCACAATAAGAACAACACAACTTCTGTGTAGATTACCTGATTAGCTGATTAACTGAGTAAACAAGATCAGGTTTCACAAAGGGTTTAACATGAAAAGCTTTGTTGTTCTTGTCACTCTTAACAGAGACAAATGACTTTGGAGCAGGAGTAGATCCTTTAACTCTCCAAGCCATCTTTACTTTCTTGAAATATTGATTATCTGATTTGTCAAGAATAGGGTCATAAAACAGATTAGAAGTACGGATCTGATCTTTTGAAGAGCTATTTGATCTAATGTAGGTCTTTGAAGAAACATTTTTGTGAATAGAACTTGGAGCAGTCTTAGAAAAGCAAACTGAATTAGCTGAATCACCGTAAAGAGACTGATCAATAGTATCTGGACTAGCAAGATTGGGTGATTCAACATCAGAGTTTTTGGCTTCAAGTTCCTTGTCATTGTTAACCAAAACATTATTCTTCTCAAACATTAGATCTAGCTTCTTTTGGAGATCAGATTTGAGCCTCTTCTCTATCATAATGTCAGTTGACAAAACAAATAATTTATTTGTAAGCTTAGAGATCTCAGTCTGAAAGATCTTTCTTTCGTTTGCAAACTCATCTTTCAAATTTGTTGCTTTAAAACCTTCAACCTTCTTCTGCTCACACTCTTTGCTTATTATGTCTAATTCTTTCTCCAAATCAGTTATTTTCAAAGAAAGTTCTCCATTCTTTTTAGTAAAAGATTTGCGTTCAATTTCAAACTTCTCTCTTTCTAAAATCAGAACTTTCTCAAAGTCAGAGATCTGTTTTGAAAGTTTTAAACATATAAGCTCAAGGCTCTTCTTCTCTTCAAGAGATTTCTTTGAAAAATCAGATTGCTTTTGTATAAGCAATTGCCTTTCCTTTGCAAAACCTTCTTTCTCTTTTCCAAATACCTTTTCAAAAGCAGTTAGTTTATTTTTAAGTTCAAGGTTTTCACAATTCAAGAGTTTACCTTTCTCTTTAAGTGCCACATTCTTGTCTTTGAGATCAGAAATGTCTTGTTGAGAAATAATGATACTCTTCTTCATCTCCTCCAACTCTTTCTTGAGAGTAGCATTTTTATGGAAATATTCAGTATACAGACGTGCATAGTAAACTGCATCTGGATCAGTAAGCACCTTTGGTTCCGGCATATTGTTACTTGAAAGAATATGATCGTGAGAGAGTTCAAGATATCGATCCAAAAACAATCAAACAGTGTATCGAACAATACACAAATGTCCCCCTTCGGCGACTTAGCACGAGGGTCCCAGATAGAAAGCCGGGAATAGGGATCCGGGAAAGGAGGCGCTGGAACCGGGGGTCGGTATAATTTGGGATCGGGAGTCAAAGACTGGGACTCAAAGGGATCCGGAACTTGATATAGTCCGAAACCGGAACCGGAACCGGAACCGGTATAGCCCGGAACCGGTGAAATCCGGAACCGGGAGTAGAGCGGGATCCGATAAACACCGGAACCGGGACTCGTCCGGAACCGGAATGAGTTCTAGTATACACCCAAATCCGGTATGAGACCGGAATCAAAAAAAGGACCCGGTATTAATCCGGGTTCCGATACACGATAGCGGGAAACTAGTAAATCCGGGACTAAAAATTTCAAGTCCCGTATTCAAACGCAGACAAAAAAAAAACGTACTTGGAAGTGCAAAAACTCGCGATTTGGACGAGATTTCTTTGAGAGACCTTCCTGTAAACAATTCTAACAACGCAAGAAAGCCAAAGAAGCACAAACAATGGACCAAATCGAATCTAAACCCACTTTTGACCAATAAATCAAAGAAAAATTGTAAACAGAGACTATAAAACCCAGAACTTTGAATTTTCAAAATTGATGATAAAAAACTTAGAATTCGACCCCGAAGATTTGCAGAAATCAGTTTAACAACATATAGAATGGATTGGAAAACACTAATTTCACTTTAATTGCAAGAATCAAAACAAACCAAAAATCAATATGAACACAACGCCGTTTTGTCAGATTTGAAGAACAAAGAATCAAAAAAATTGATACCTTTTAGATCGATAGCTTTGTCCCTCGGCTCTGATACCACATGTGGATCCCAGTTTGACAATCAAGTAACAATGAATCGAACAATTATCGTTTATTGAATGATTATAGAGAGGTTACAATATTGGAATGAAAAGTTATCTCTCTCTAATCTCAATTAGGCGCACGATTACTATCACTAAGCTTCTAACCTAATTTCTTCTAAACCACACATTAAATACCAAGGCTTTAAGCCAAAGGCCCATGGCCCATTAAGACACTAAAACCCATATTATCAATTATGAGGCTTTTACAACCAATTAAATAAAACAATTATTTTTTTTATGTCACTTTCTATTTTATAGGACTTTTAGTCCTAACAATAGTGGATGGTCAAACAAATATTTATATATTTTAGTACTCAAAACTATCCATGTTTTTAATTATATATTTTACGACTCAAAACTCATATCTATACTCTGGAATTGGTGATGGGGTATAGTGGTATACCATGATGGTCAGACGATTGTTTGGGCGATGGACCAAAACCAGTAAAAAAAACACGTACCCCAAGTGTTGTATATAATAAATAAAGTTTTAAGGACTAATTTTATAAAATTCACATATCACAAGGGCCAAATCCATAATCTACTTACTTACTCTAATGGAGTATAATTTTATATTTTGGGGTTTAGTGGGTGGGTGCCTTGCATTTATGGCACTTGACTTTCCTCTACCACCACCACATCAACCCTAAAAGCAAAGCAGGCAAGTGTCGTGTCGGTGGTACCAAATCAGCAGCCAAGCCATGAAACCCACAGCCACAGCCACAGACTCTCTCCTCTTACTCACCAGAGTCTCAGCTACTGTTGTCGCCATTCTGGTCATCACTTGGGCTCTCTACTTCACCACCAGCTTCCTTCCTACTCACACTCTCTCCCAACGAGACCTAATTTACTCTGTAACCACTCACTAATTACTTATATACCCTTCAAATTCTCATTCTTTGATTTAATTTCTTTTGCTTATTAACAGGTTCTGCATCCTTTATTAATGGTCATCGGTTTCATTCTCATAAGTGGAGAAGGTATATATATATATATATATATATATTCATTTAATTTAATTTAAAAAACAACCCTTTTTTCTTGAATTCAAGATTTGAGTGGAATTGCAGCGATTTTGGTGCATAGATGGTTGCCTGGTTCAAGAAAGAGGAAGAAGTGGGTGCATTTGTGGCTACAAGGGGTGGCATTGGCGAGTGGGATATTTGGGATTTGGACCAAGTTTCAGGGGAGAGATGGAGTTGTTGCCAATTTCTATAGCTTGCATTCTTGGTTGGGTCTCTTCTGTGTCTCTCTTTTTGGAGCCCAGGTATTTATTAATTATATAATATAAATTTAATTATTTACGAAATTGGTAATTTACATTTTTAATTATGCCACATCAGTTTTTGCAATTGCCTTCTACACACATACAATTTATCTACACTTTCAAGAGTGGTCTCAACTGCAATATTTATATAATTGTTTTATAAGTTATTATATACATCCTAATTGTTTTAGTTATTTAATAACATTATATCTAATTTTATAAATTAGATTTTATTTAGTTTTATCAATATTTGTATGTTTTATTATATATAATTATAATTTTAAGTAATTATAAACTTAATTTAATTATTGCGATTACTTTGCGTATTTGGTATTTATTTCGTGACAATTCTTTATTTGCAATGTATGTGTGGATAGTCTTGTATTTAATTAAATTAAATATTTATCTTTTTTCTGTGTCTCTTTTTTTGGAGCCCAGGTATTTATTAATTATATACGAAATTGGTAGGACATTATAGTAATTAAATATTTATCTTTTTGAAGGAAGTGACATGAAATAATACAAATAGTTATACAATAATTAATTTAGTGAATCTATTGCATATATGGTCCCCTCTCCTCACGTGATCCAACACTCCATTATTGCTTCTATTATGCGCAATCAGGAATGGTAATTTTATATCAAAACTAAATCAGTGCACCAATCATATCAGTTAAATTAGTATCCGTTACAGTTGATTGTTAATATCGTATGAGTATTTGAACTTGGTTGATACGTGGTATTAAAAATCATACATGATGGTACCAATTTATTTAATTATTTATTACTTTTTGTAACTTTTATATGTATTGAATAATAAACATTATAACTTTATCTATTTTGTTTGATTATTTGAATGTTCGTAAATTTTTATTCTTTGCAATTAGAACCCTAAATATTAGATGTGTTCCTTGAAAACTTAAAATGTTACTCAAAATTCAAACATAATTGCATGTTATACATATATATATAGAGAGAGAGAGGAAGGATCATGTGAGAAGTTAAACATTATACGAAAATGCGAGAAGTGTGATATCATATATGATTATAGCTTGTGTATCATATATGATATCACACTTCTCGCATTCTCGCATAAGGTTTAACTTCTCGTTTGAATCTGCCCTATATATAGCTTTAGGTTCATTTGAGAAGTGCTAAATATATAAGAAGTAGAGAAGTGATCTTAGCCATTTATTCGGTCAATATCGGTTTTAATTGGACAAAAGTTACGGCTTTGACTGGTCAAAAGTTGCGGCTGTTCCAAAAATAGAAGAGCAGTTTCGTAACTTTTACAATTTACAAATACACGAGACGAGTTCATATATGAACTATCTAATCATATATGAACCCATGTAATTTACATATAAACTCTTTTTAACTAATTCATATATGAACTTTTGTGATTCATATATGAACCTTTGTGTTTCATATATGAAACTAATTAACTATAACTTCATATATGAATCAGTTGAACCAAAATTGATTCATATATGAACTTTTTTAAGTTTTAACTAATTCTCATATGAACTAATTAACTGATTTATATATGAATCACAAAGGTTCATATATGAATTGGTTAAAAAGAGTTCATATGTAAATTACATGGGTTCACATATGAACATATAGTTCATGTGTGAATCACACAGATTCATATATGAACTTGTCCCGCATATTTTACGAAACTACCTCTCTATCTTGTGCAGACCACGCGCAAACCACGCGAGGAATTATCTGCTGCTTCTCGGTCAAAGCCGTCGATCTTGACCGAATAAATGGCTAAGATCACTTCTCTACTTCTCATATATTTAGCACTTCTCAAATGAACTTCTCCCTATATATATATATATATATATATATATATATATATATATGATACAAATCAAATACAAACCATTTGTTGCATCCCTTACAAACCAATGTGCATATATGCATAATCTGAGATGCATATATGCATTATCCCATATGAATGTATGTCTATTATATATATATTCTTACACGTATACATGTGTATATGCACACTGGCATATGTATGCACACTGTGGTTTGTAAGGTGTGCAACAAATACAAATATTTGCATTTTACAAAGGCTCTCTCTCTATATATATAACTTCAAGTTGGTACAAAACTCATATCAACATGTACCAAATTTTTTTTTGATACCAAATACAGTATACGCTATAAGATTTTGCATATCAATTCTAATTGATTGGCACACGGTATTAAGAAAAAAAAATTGAAAAGCTTTTTGTTTTTTTCTTCTTTTCATTGATATATATTTGTATTAATTTTTTTATTATTGTCCATGCAGTGGCTGATGGGTTTCTTAAGCTTTTGGCACAAAGGGGAAGTGCGAATGACCCGAATACGAGTTTTGCCATGGCACGTTTTTCTTGGCCTCTATACGTACGGATTAGCCGTAGTAACGGCCGAAACCGGGCTTCTCGAGAAGTTGACTTTCTTGCAAACAAAGGGAGTTGTATTGAAGCGTTGCAACGAGTCAATGATCGTTAACGGTTTAGGGCTAGGGTTGGCCATGCTTTGTGGGATCGTGATATCAACCGCAATCTCCCCCAAACACCATCAAACTCCACCAACAAAGGTCGTGTATTCAGACACCAAGTGCTTAACGTCTTAGTCGAATTCACATCCCATATGTTTCATTCAATATTGAGAACTCGTGTACATATGCATGTTTTTGAGTTAAAAGTGGTTTTACTTCGTTCTTTAATAACATCTGTATCTTTATCAAATTAATAACACGGTTTGGAAAATTTGAAGTCTTTTCGTCACTAGGCATGGCCCATTAGAGAAGTTTTCACTGAAGACTTGGAAGCAAAGACCGATATTAGCTACACATGGTGATGATAAGGTTTCGGTCTATAAATTTGGCGCCACTGACTTTTCCTTGAATTTGAGATGGTAAGCAAATGATGCGTCGTTGATCTCCGGCTTCGATCAATAACTCGGATCCTCCCCTATACTGCAGGATTAATAGTCAAACAAGCAACTTTAAACAATAACTACAAGGGTTGGGGCGTAGTGGTTAAGGCCATGGGGGATGTGGTAGAATTATCCATCTGTCCAGGGTTCAAATCCAAATCCAGGCGTAGACAACAATTGTGGCCACTGAGTTTATCAGGGCTGATTTCTTGCAGTCATAATTTGACGGATTAGTCTAGGCATCTTCCAAAAACAATAAAATCGACACACTAATTTAGCACAAATTAACCTCGAGGGCCAGCTCAACTAGCAAATAAAAGCCAGAGCTTGGGGCTCCTCCTCATAGGTCGCCGGTTCGAGTCTCCTCAAGATGACTTAGGATTTTCCTAACTGATATCTCTAGGGCCCCCATGGGATTTGTCAAGATGCATGCGAATACCCACGATTACAAAATAAAAAATAAAATAAAAAGAGTGACGAGTTTGCGTGTTAACTTACTTGGTATAACTTGATTTCGGACTTGTCAAAACCAGGCATAAAAAGGGTCAAAGATTTGTTGGCTGGATCAAATGTCACCGACTGCACGTATTCACTTGAACCACTTTTAGATGCGTCGAGAAGATCACGTGCATCGTTACTGTGACCATTGTGCATGATATCGTCCCAATTCAATGGGAATTTAAAGGAAATAGGAGGATATGAAGCAAAAGGTACGGGAGAAAATGTTTTCTTAGCGGTTTCTAGATGTTCTTCACCGCCACCAAAATGTGTTACACCGAATGCACCAGAAACGAGTGCACCCGCTTGTACCGCACAACCCCAGTAGCGTAATGCGGAGTTTAAAGATATCGGATTGTTCAAATCCATCACAAGGTAGCACCCAAATAAGTGTGGTTTTGTTATAAAAGACGACCCGTTCTGCATCAAATGAAACCGAAGTAAATTTCAGAAGTTTGAAATGGTTTACTTTTCTTAACATTTTAGCCACCCTTATTCTTTTGACAAACCAAACGAACCAAGTATATCCCACCAGGAGGTGTCAGGTAAGATGTACGCAGGTATGACTTTTACGGTTTTACCCCAAAGAGTAGGTTATGATGTATGGAAATAAAGAGATGAGAGTGTGATACCTCTAACAATTGATCCAATTTATCCCATACTTGTCCACTAAGTTGGCCATTGAAGCCAGAACTAGTGGTGCCTGCATTCAAGGCTTCATCTGCAAGTCTCAACAGTGATGGACCAGCCAACCTTCCCATATCAGTCTTTTCGGCCAACTTACGCATATATTTCAAATACAATCTGGTACAAATATGTGATCATATATCATCATATATATGTATATATTTATGTGCATATATATAGGGAGAGGTTCAAATGATAAATGCTAAATGTATTAGAAGTTAGAGAAGTGACCCTAGCCATTCATCTAGTCGACATTTGCGGCTTTGACTGTGAAGCACCGGATAATTCCTCCGATGGTCTGCAAAAGACAGAGGGGTAGTTTCTTAACCGTTACAAATAGACGGCAAACAAGTTCATGCGTGAACGCATGTTTCATATATGAACTATATGTTCATATGTGAACCCGTTGATTAGCTCACATGTGAACTATTTAACTGATTCACATATGAACCTAACCTACGGGTTCATATATAGTTCATATGTAAATCGCAAAGGTTCGTATGTGAATCTGTTAATTAGTTCATATGATTCACATTATCACATACGAACCTACAGTTAATTAGTTCATATATGAATCAGTTAATTTATTCATTATGAATCACAAAAGTTCATATGTGAATCAGTTAAAAATGACTTCACATGTGAACTACATGTTCATATGTGAATCACACATGTTCACATATGAACTCGTTTGCCCGCCTACTTGTAAAAGTTACGAAACTGTCCCTCTAATTTTGGAATAGCCGTAATTTTTTACCAGTAAAAGTTGTAACTTTTGGCAGTCAAATCCGATCTTTACCGTTAGAAGGGCTAGGATTACTTCTCTATTTCTCATATATTTAGCATTTCTCACTTGAACCTATGACTATATATATATATATATATATATGTGTGTATATATATATAGAGAGAGAGAGAGATTCAAAACCTTGATTTACCGGTTGCACCTATCATCCTTAATGTTTCTTCTGTGCTTATACTATCATAAACAACTATATCAAACTTATCTTTTGGGTTATTCTTTTGATTTTTGTTCTTTAAGAATCCCACAAGCCTTTCAAGTGCCATGGCTGAAAATATAGTATCCATTCCAGGAAGCACCCCAAGCTCTTCTCCCATCACCTACTCCACGACAATCCATGAAATCTCGTCTACATAAATTTTTATAATCATAGCAAAAGAATGATAGACTTATTTTAAAAGTGGTATCTGTAACCCAAATGCACCTCTAAAACTATATTGCAAAAATGTAAAAGAAAAAAACTATATTGTCCAAGAATGAATGTCTTTGAACAAAAAAGTGCCAACCTTGATGTTTACCTCTCTTTTTTTTTGCATTTACATTTCTAAAATTTATTCAAAATCATTCGATATTGCAAATTACAATGCTATAATGGTATTTTTGCAATAATGATGGTTAGGTTGAAAATGTCGATTACTCCATAGGAAAAGAATGAAGAGCTAAGCTTTTATACAAAGAAAATGATAAGGTCACATACCCACCCCTTCGAGGACTCCTTGTGTCATATTGAGACGGGCATCGGCTTGTTTTAGTTGACTTAGCGGCTCAAGAATCATCTAATTGTCAAACACACTTGATCAATAGTCAAAAAACGCAGAAATAAAATAATCTAAATTACTCAAAAGAATAACGTACTTTTGTGGTTTCTAATCTAACGGCTGAAAGATTATCGTTGCAAGTAACAGGAGTTGTTCCAATCTTACAGTT
This sequence comes from Saussurea involucrata, assembly GCA_033807775.1. Lineage (NCBI taxonomy): Eukaryota > Viridiplantae > Streptophyta > Magnoliopsida > Asterales > Asteraceae > Saussurea > Saussurea involucrata. The sequence goes on along the minus strand of CM066321.1, from coordinate 199,913,501 downwards.
GAGTAGATAATCCGCAGTGGGATCTTGCGAATGTATGACCAAACATGTTTTAAGCCCAGCCATTGCATAATGCTGTAGAGAAAACAACTTAATTAACATATCTTGTTTAATCCACATGATTTTTATATTATCCTACATGTTGATGAAATTGGTACAAATTGAATGGTCACAACTACAATTTGAAATTAGTGATACATTGACTTCAACTCAATTTTTTCCAATCCAACAATGACTTCATTTTCAAATTTGAAGCATATAAGCACTAATCCTTCAGAGAATTTTCATACAATTTAACACAAATACAATATTCCTCGATCAATATCAACCTTAGATCCTAAAATTACTCATTTGTATTTATTGTTCTGAAACTCCCTCATGTCAAAAGGGGGAAAACCTACTCTTTTATGTAACTTTTAAAATGCAAATTATATGAATTTGCTTATACAAATTTAGTACCAAGTTATTTCTAATTTAGATTCCACTTTGCAAACTTAACATAATGTTTATCTTCTACTTTTTCTAAGTGCAGTGCCTTAATAAAAAATTATTTGAAAGTAGGTTGTTGTCTAAAATGGAGGAACTGGTACTCTTTCCACAAATTTCGTTTACATAATCCCTAAGTTTTCCTTATCAATACAGGTTCCGTATCACTCATCTGACCAAAAAAATTCAAAACCCTAATCTAATTTATAAAACAAATGCAGAGTACATGAGAAATGGCATTCTAATGAAATAGGAAAGCGAACCTGAGCAGCAAAAATGGCGGAAAAGGTTTTACCAGAACCACCTTTACCCAAAAACGTGACGAATTTTGTGGGGGCATCATTATTACCATCGGTCTGTGTTGTTGAATTTTTGGCCATTGTGATGGTGAGAAACCTTGGCGGCATTGATCGGATTAGGATACGATTGAAGTTAAGGGAAGATGATGAAGGTAAAAGAGTTGAAGGATTAGAGAAAGCCATTTGAGTTTAAGTTGAAATGGGGAGGAATTTTGGAGGATTTGATGAAGAAATGGTGTGTGTGCATACATGTGGTATGACCTACCAGACAGGGATAACTGTTTTCAATTGTTTATAGACACATTACCCTCATGAGGCCACCCATAGCGCCCTCGGTACGCAGGCGGGTTCGACCGAGGTGGCAATCGGGTTAGCGGGTAACGGGGTAGGGGGGCGGGTAGGGAGCTAGTAAGGGGAGCGGGTTCATGAATCCGATAAAGATTTTTTTAGTGGGTAGTGGGTTCAGCAGGTTCAGCGGGTAGGGTGGGTAGGCGGTACTCTATTTTAGGGTAAGGAGGGTAGGAAAGAGAAAAACTGATGTGGTGCTGAGGTGGCAATTGGGTTCAGTGGGTAGCGGTACTCATGGTCATTGATAAAAAAAGGCCAATTTTTAGTCCATTCCACATTTTTTTTCTTTTTAACCCCAGTGGATATTCGGATCAACTTATACGTATTTCGATTAATTTTGAAAGTCATGGAGAACAATCAGCAAAATCGTCGATTGTTTTAATGCAAATTAAGCTTACATTACAAGGTTATATCAAATAACATCGATAAACTTTTGAAGTTTTTTAGTTTTTCATTTTGAATCTTACTTTTAAAAGCATTCACAATAAAAGATTCTTAAAGAGTGAAACTTGAAGTTTCTATAAGTTGCTAATAGGAGTGTTATTCAGTCGGTTAAATCGGTTTATATAGTTTGGGTTAATTGGTTTTTAAATTTTTTAAAATGAATTGATAATCAAACCAAATAAGGTTTGCTTTAATCGGTTTATGTTATTTTGGTTTTCGAAATTTGGGGTTATTCAGTTCGATAACTGATTAAACCGGATATGAACTTTTATTTTTTCGTTAGACACCTACTCCAAAAAAATTCCCAAATTTAGTGTTTGTTACATGTGTATATGACATTTATAATCAACAATCGACTGATATCAAGTAAAAATACATCATCTACCAAAAACCAAGGTTCCAAAAAACGCGCCTTGGCACCGAGACATGGCCCTGCTGCCACGTTTTACCCTTTGGCGTCGAGATAAGACGTTGAGCTCATTATGGTGTTACAAATTTGTATACTTCCGATTTTTCGAATCTGTGTATTACGGAATTCGATTAGAATTTGTCTATTAGTATCGACTATAATTTATAAATTCTTTTGTTATCATTTTATATGAATTTAAACTGTTAATAACTAATTGGGACATCAACTCACGAATTGGGCCAGACATTTTTCCTACATTAAAAAAATTGTAGAATGCTAAGGACAAGATTAGAAGACGAGGCTTTTAGAATAATTACAAACAACCTTACCAATAGGCTACTAATGATTTTATTTATTTATCTCCAATTAAACTTTATTAGTTTAGTTCTTTCTTTCTGTAATCTTTTTTTTTGAACTTATTGATTTTGTCCCCACCTTATAGTAATATATTTATTTGAATTGAAGTAAAAAAATTAAATAAAATTCAACAATTAATATATTGTAAAAGTTTTTGTTTTGAGAAAACACTGATAATATTTGAAAACGTATTAATTTTATTTTGTGTATGATTTCATCAAATATATTTATATAAGAAATTGGTAAGTTATTTTGTTGTTTCATCTAGGGATGAGATTGGGACCAGACCGGTATCGAACCGGAACCAAAACGGTTGGTACCGAATTTTTTTGGGATTAAAAACTAGGATCGAAAACCGGATCGTATGTACCGGTGCGGTTTTGGTCTCGGACGGGAAATCGGTACCAGGAATTAGGATTGAATATATGAAAATGTATCAAATGAATATCAAAACCAATCGCAAACCAAAATATTTTTATAATGTTTCAAATTGTATAAAAAACAATCTTAAACAATCAAAAATTTAACAATCAAAAGTTGAACAATTTTCAGTATTCTTTTAGGCTTTTTCTTTTCCATTTTGTTCGTTTAGGAGATGATATATCTTGATTAGAGAAAGATAAGGTTAGTTTATTTACGAGATGATATGCATACTTAAGAAATTAAAAAAAAACATTATCTATTAATATTCCGGTTCGGTTTCGAGATTTTTTGGGAAAATCCCGGTACCGAATACCGAATCCTGATTTTTGTCGAATACTTGGAGCCGAAAACCGAACCGATTACATGGTACCGGTTCGGGTTCGGTTCAGTCCCGGTTCGGTTCGAAAAAATGGTACTCGAGGCTCATCCCTAGTTTCATCTATTGCACATGTATCGTTGGTTTGTATTTAGTTTTTAATTAATTATACGAGTTTGCTACAAATTGACTATTTTAAACCTTGTTTGAGAACCGACTTCAAGAAAATCATTCACAAGCAACAAATATTTGAGTATTTCAAATAGTTTCATAACAATATGACTGTTACTTTCCATTTACATAAACTTGTACACTTTAGAAGTCATTGAACAAAGATTTTTATGTTATCCCTAGTGAAATGTAAATTTTGTGCCGATTTTTTGCTCGGGAACATCATTTTCGGCATTGTTACGAAACGAAAAAAACGAAGTTTTTTTTAATTGAGGGCACTTTTGACTAACTTCGCCCAAGGTACCAAAACTCTAGAATCGGCCCTGCATATACATATATATTATATAGAGATTTGTCACGTTAAGTCACACTATGGAAGACTCCATGGTCTGGAATCTGGTCCGTGTGGTTGGACTTTTTTTTGGAAAAAGGGAACGAAACCCCCAGAAAACTTTTATTCAAAAAGAAAACGCCATAAAAATTATGAGGGGTATACCCGAAGAATTACAAAATGTTTCGCCAAAACATGCTTAGGTAAAAACCAAAAAGGAAACCTAAACTTAAAGCTTAAGCAAGGTTTAAGGCCTAAATTAATCAACAAATAGGCAGCTCCAAAAATATAGCTCATCTTCAGGCCCAACATCTTGATCACACTTCTATACCATCACAACCCATCATAGCACTACGGACCAAGTAAGAAATAATACACACAACCCAAAAAATCTTGCTATACACCCCCTTTTTGAGAGCATATCCAATAGATTCCCCAATTTTTTTTTAAAATAGAGAAGCAAAAGCTAAAATCCTCAAAAAATAATTACATTTATCTCCAACAGATTCCCCATTTTGGAGAATCCAACATTAATTAAAATATTAAAATATTAAAATATTCTATTCATCTATTAAAATATTATCTCTCTCTACATATTTATTTTCAAAGTTTCCTATTGGTCCTTTCACTTGGTAATCATTTTTGGATTGATCTCCATATTTAGAGAAAAACCTTCTCTCTTCAACTTTCTCCATTTTAAGGATAGTTTTGGAAAAATCCCAATTTTCTTCATTTTCCCCATTTTGGGAAGTTGTTGGAGATGCTCTAATGGCCCAGGCAGATATAAAAGCTCAAACTAAGCAAACACCAAGCTCAGTCCAAACATCTCCGTCCAACACAATAAACTTGTCATAGGCTCGCCTTTTGCCGAATAAATCAACAGATCTTAAGCCCATATGCTCCTTTAAAACATAGATATAAGCCCAACAAACATTACTCCAATCCATTAATGAGAGAAAATCCAAAGTTCTTCTTTTAATAATCCAATCCAAGAGAATTTTATAATACACATCCCCTTATTTGCCTCCTCCTTAGAAAATAAATCCAAATCCTCCTCTTCCATAGCAAATTCAATAAACTCTCCAATGGCCAGTCTCAATGTAAAAACTTGGGTACAAAGTAAAATTCCATATCAAAGGCACAAACCAATCATAATGCCATCTAATATCAGCAGAATCCTCCTTATCCCTCCAACACCCAGCTAACATAAATCCAAGAACCAAAGGGATTATAAGGGCAAAAAACCAGACTATGATCCAAAACACTAACAACCCCATCATTCCCCTGCTAGAATTTGGAATCAACAGGAAATGCAGCCTTTGAGAAGGAACCAAAATATGATGATTAATATGACCAAAGGGTAAGTAGGAAAGCAAATGTTGAGAAACCAATTTGGGACTCAACAGGAAGAAGAAGAAGAAGAAAAGGAGGTTTAGACCAATAGAAAGATAAGAAGGCAAATAGTGAGAATATAATAAAGACTTCCCTACTGCAAGAAAGAACAACTTAGTCCAAACCAAAAGAAATTGAACTGAGTGGACCCAGTATACCACCTGATAGATAAGTGTAGCAAATAGGTCATCAAATCTGAACAGAGGATCTAGAAAGATCATTAACAGAAGGAACATCCACATAAAATCTATCAACCCAAAAAGACCATGAGGATGACAGAACCATCCAAGCAGCTTGGGCAATATCCAAAACTCTCCAATAAACAAACTTGGAAGCAACAACCTCATAACTCCAAATAAAGCACCATGATCCAATAAGCACCATCCAGTCCATAAAACTTCAGCAAGCAAAAAGAAATAACAAATCCAGCATCCTGCAATCCTGAGCCAAGAAAGGAACCTATAAACCATCCATGTCTTAAGAAAAAAAAATCCAAATCAATAAAGAACCAAAAGAGTGTTTTTTCAAAGATTTGGAAGAGAAACAAGTTTAAAGTGTACCCCACCCCCAACACCATACATACTAATAGATCCATAACAAGGCCCTTGTACACTAAAGAAGAAGGACACATGCAATCCTGCCAAATAACCTCTTTATCACTTCAGTTCAAATACAAAGGACCTAACACCTTTACCCTTCTCACCCTTATATCACCAACCCAGAACCCAAACCCAAAACCCTAAACATAAGTAGTACAGTCCAGATTAAAAAGTAAATCCCTGACCACCTGAAAGGCAAAACATCAACTTCAAATAACACGATCATTAGCATTATTCTTCTCCATAAATTCACCATTATCAAAGTCAAGACCCCGTAACTCAGCAACCCTCTTGACCTGAATAATCTTCTTTACTCTTAACCCCATCAACTTCATTTTGACCAAATCAATGACTTGCCTAGCCAAGCACACAGTAGGCCTATTATTTTTAGATTGCAATCTTTTGTTTCTTTCTTGCCAAATGAAGTACACAACAGTAGCTAGGAGCAATATGTGAATAATACTCCATATAGAGTTGTTCATAGGACATTTTGACAATTCATCAATAAGATCATTCCAACTAGCAGCAACCCCCTTTTTGGCCCTGAATCATACTAAAGATACCACAGAAACCTTCCAAACACCTCCAAACTTCTTGAACATACATGCATTTAACAAATAAATGATTATGATCTTCCACACCATCATGACATAGCATACAAAGCTACTCATCAGTGACCTTCCATTTATAGAGCTTGTCAAGAGTTCTCAGCTTACCAATTATAGCAAGCCACAAGAAAAAAACATGCCTTGGTATACCATGGCTAAACCAAATTAGCTTAGACCAAGCAGCATGATCCAAATCCACATACATATGGATCTTTCTTTTTGAGTATTGATTATATTGTTATAGTGTCATAGTAACTAGAACTTACTTATTGGTTAGTATTTGATTACAATTTACATAGTAGATGCTTAGATAGTTAGATGATTACTTGATTAGGTAAATGTGGTATGTGTTTTTTTATGGTGGTCAATTTTGGTTTTTAAGTCCTAAATTTCTTAACTTTAGTTTGTGTTTGTCTATAAAAACATTAAACATGTTAGGAAATAGTTAAATAGATGTAGTTTGAATATTTGTTCTTACATGGAGATTTATTGTGGTTTGTATTAGAGAGAGATCCCATCAAGATGGAATCAAATGATATGGGAGTTACAAATATCAATTGATATGGGAGATACAAATCAATTGATTTGACAGTTACAAAATCAAGCTACATTAATATGATATGGAAGTTACAATATTACATTAATTGGATAGATATTGTTGCATAGGTTAAGGGTTTTCGTACTTGTATATATACTTTTGTAATTCTTCTTGTAAACGTACTTCTCAATAATTAAAACATATTTCTCATATGGTATCAGAGCTATACGGTTAGTCTGACCTATTTTTTTCTTTGAAAACCTATATTCTTTACTCCCTCATCATCCTCTCCCTTCTTTTCATTCTCAAAATGGCTTCTAACGATATTCTTCCTACTCCAACTCCCACCTTCCCTAATCATCCTCGAACCCCACATTCATTTCTTGGACGTTGTCAATGGTTACCCAATGTTCAATCTTTCGCCAACAAATTTCTACTACCATTCAACCTTCCAATTCTTCATTTCCCCAAAATCGGTTCCCACATAAAACTTACCAACCCTCATCTACTCTGTATGCCTATGTTGCTACCTCCTCTGATCCTTCTTCTACAAGTTGGCTCTTAGATAGTGGGGAAACCATCATGTAACTAATGATTTTCACAATCTTGTTCTTCATTCACCCAATAAAGGCACTAAAGAACTCATCATCGGGGATGGCTCCAGGCTACCAATTACTAACACCGGTTCCACATCTCTTCTTACTCCCTCTAATAAATTTTCTCTTCGAAATATACTTCATGTTCCATCCTTTTCTCGCAATATTATATCTATTTCAAAGTTTTGTCGAGATAATAATTCTTCTATCACATTCTCACCTAACTCCTTTCATGTGAAGGATCTTCGCACGGGGGCATCCCTACTTCAAGGTCCAACCAAGTCTGGCATCTATGAATGGCATCCTCTCAAGCCCGTTGTTCATACTTCTACAAGCTCACATTCTCTTATAAATTGGCACCATCTCCTAGGACATCCTTGTTACAACATTTTACAACATATTAGTTCTTGTTTTGATTTCTCAATTCGTAAGTCTACTTCTTTTCATTGCAACTCATGTGACTGCAATAGAAGTCATAAATTGCCTTTTATCAAAATTTTGTCTCCTCTTGTGGTCCACTCAACATCATTTATAGTGATGTTTGGTCCTATCCCATTTCTTCTTTGATGGTTGCAAATACTACATAATTTATGTTGACCATTTCACAAAATATACGTGGTATTATCTTCTAAATAAGTGAGACTCAAAAGGTATATTTCTTCATTTTAAATTACTAGATGAAAATTATTTTCAAAGATCGGTCGTCACCATTTTCAGCGACAATGGATAGGACTTGATCCTTTTTTGGCAAATCATGGAATTACCCATCTCACTTCTCTTCCACATACTCCCGAACACAATGGGTACTCTGAGAGACGTCATCGGCACATTGTTGAAACAAGTCGCTCTCTTCTTTCTCATGCCTTAATGAATCAAAAATATTGGCCACTTGCCTTCAATACTGCAGTTTATCTTATAAATCGAATGCCCATTCCCACCTTAAACTTTCAATCTCCCTTCTCTAAAATATATAAAACTTCTCCTATTTACCATAAACTATGCAGTTTTGGACGCCTATGTTACCCATGGCTAAGCCCATACACCTGAAACAAACTTGATCCACACTCGATTCCATGTATTTTTGTCGGCTACTTGACCACACAAAGTGCTTATTTTTGGATACACATTTCTACCGACAAGATATATGTTTCAAGACATTTCAAGTTTGTTGAGAATGTTTTCCCCTTTGCCTCATCCAGACCTTCAACAATGCCTCAAACAGACCATGCACATAATCAATGGTGTACACTTTCTCTACCCATTACTATTCCTACCACTACATCTCCAACCTCAACGCACCTTTCCGCTACTACTAATCCTAACCTCTCTCTAACCTCAACACATAATTATCCTTGTGGATCCCAGATTAGTGTAATCGATATGAAATCAGTAAACAATAACAATAAGAACAGTTGATTTCAATCTGTCATCCATCTATTTCATAAACCATTCAGAGACATATTCAGTATACGGTTACAATGGTTATGTGGATGATTCAACCTTCTAAGCTCTCTCTTCTAAACACGATTAAGCGCAATATGAATTCTAACCTAATTTCTAAACAAAGCAACTATTTATACCAAGGGCTTAATTCCTAAAGCCCATGGCCCATTAAGCTCTAAACTAAACCCATTAAACAATTAAAGGCTTTTACAATTAATATTCTTTTCTTTATATCACTTTCTATATTATAGGACATTTATGGTCCTAACAATCTCCCCCTGAAGTTATATAAAGAAAAAAATGGTCTTGAAAACTTTAGGTCTTGATCTTCTCTTCCTCTTGAATCTTTGAAACACTTTGGTGTTGCTTGTCTTCATAATTTTCAACGCTCCCCCTTGAATAAAAACGCTTGGTCTTCATATCTTCAACTTTATCACCAGATTCAAAGAATCCGTCTTTGAACTGCGAGTTGAATTTGCTTTCAGCTTTAGCTTTAAGAACTTGTAGAACTAGTATGCTCGATGGAGGAAATAGTTTGTAGCGAACACCACTTGATAAGGAATTAGAAGAATTGATCACTTGTAAGCACTTTGAGCTCTTTTCGGAATTAATCAAATATCAGTTACTCCCCCTCAACTTGATAATCGGTGTCTTTGAATCTGTATCATTTCTCCCCCTCATGATGAGTATGAGCATCCGAAGCATCATGTAACTTCAAAGACAAAACGTATGAGTAGCAAAATCCTAGATAAAATGTTAAGTAACCAAGATGGGATAAAAATCTAACACGGAAACACAAAAGTAACTGTTATCACAACAATTAAAATAATTGTGTGGCCTATGTTCAGAGTTGGCATTGGGGTATCTCTGATAGGACTTCCAGTTATTGATAACGCCACTTTTTGGCGTTATTTTCGGTCCTAAAACCAATGAGATTGACTTGTATTTAAGCAAAGAAGCGGATTTTTACGGTTTATCTAGTGGAATGTGCAGGTTAATTAAAAGGCAGTAACCATCGAGAAAAGAAGCTAAAAAGAGCCCAAAAAGAGCCAAAACGAAGCCCAACGGAAGCCCGAGATCCAAGCCCAAGACCCGCGCCCGAACCAGGACCCGAAGCTGACCCAGACACCATCAGAAAACAGGGCGACTTGCCACGCGGTTTGCAAACCGCGGCACAAGTCGCCTAACCCTCTGTTTGTGCGACTTTCAGCTATTTTGTTCCGGATTCTAGGTCATTCTTCGAGGCAACTCACACACGACGAACGGCAGACGACTTGGGGCGATTTCTGGAGACTTTTCATGCCTTTTGGAGACACGATAGAGGACAGATCGAGGAGAAGTTCACCACGAGAGTCGGATTAGATCGGATAGAAGGGAGTTTATCAGTACTTTCGTTACAATCACGTTTATCATGTTTACACATACTTTCACATCTCCTTTTCTTATGTTTGAATCCACCACCAACATGAACTAATTTTAGATGTTGGGGTTGGATTGAATTGGGTTTGTAAGCATATGAACAGATGACTTGAACGTTTATCGGTTTTCCTTTTTAATGAATGCATGTAATTTGATTCTTAATGCTTTTGAGAGTTTAGCTAGCTTTCAATTGTTTTGTTGTTTCCAGGTGAGTTCGAGAGAATTAACTGTTAGCTAGAACTAGGAATTGCATGCCTAAGGCGAGAATTTGGTGATAGAGATATACCGAATACGCCTTAGTCCTAATTGAACCATTTAGGTTGGGATCGAGAGATCAAATCTATCCGTTCAAACATGAATCTTGCGCTTAATGTGTTTTGAAATCCATAGGTTGAGATCGAAAGATAAAACTTGTCCTTTTCAAAATAAAACCCGATGTTGCTCGAAAGAGAACAACGATGATTTTAGAGATTGGGTATTCATTAAGGGGATTAACTGGTAATTGTTTTAAGTCATATATTCGTATGTGAAAACCTAAGGATTTCCAACCCTCAACTGTTTTCTCTATCGAATTTTCCTCAAGTTGTCTACTGTTCCGTTTGTGATTTTCTTATTGCAATTAATTAGTTTAATGCCAACCATCTCCCAATTTCGACAGTTCAGTTAATAGTGATTATAGTAATTGTGATACTTAGTTCCTAGTTCCCCGTGATTCGATACTCGTACTTTCTAGTACTATTACTTGACTTCGACCCGTACACTTGCGGTAAGATTTAGGGGGGGGGGGGGGGTGATACCCGCCCTATCAAGTTTTTGGCGCCGTTGCCGGGGAACTAGTTGCAACTGATAGCACTACCACCTATAAGCGCTATTAGATTGAACATTTTTTTATTGCTTTATTCCATCACTTTCAATTTTTGGATTGCTAATTTTGTTTGTTTTTCGTTTCAGGTACTAATTGGTTTATGCCAAGGAAAACCCGAGGGGAGAAACTCGAACCGATCGATCCGGAGATTGAAAGAACCGCCCGCCGAATACGCCAAGAGACCAAAGCCAAGATACATCTAAAGATGGGTGACGAAATGCCCGTCAATAGACCGCCTGGTAACAACCCACCTCCGCCTCCTCCGGCGAGAGTTCCGATGCGGTCATTTGCCAATCCAAACGTGGCAACCGCACGGATAGGCATCCAACCGCCCGCCACTGCAGCAAATTACTTCGAGATTAAGCCGAGCACCAACGTAATGGTGCAACAAAATCAATATGGAGGAGCACCGAACGAAGATCCTCATGCACATCTCCGTGCATTCGAGAGGATTTGCAGCACATTCAAGATTAATGGCATGAACGAGGATGCCGTCAAGTTAAGATTGTTCAGCTTCTCACTCAAGGGTAGAGCTGAAATCTGGATAGAGAGTCTACCAGCAGATCAGATCACCACATGGGCCGACCTGAAGGCCGCATTCCTCCAGAAATTCTTCCCACCGGGAAGAACCGCCCAACTCATGGCCGAGATCACCCATTTCGCTCAATGGGACCAAGAGACGTTATATGAGGCTTGGGAGCGGTATAAAGACATGCTAAAGAAGTTCCCTCATCATGGATTGCAAGGTTGGGTCATCATTCAGACTTTCTTCAGTGGACTTCACCCGCAGTTCAAGAATGACATCACAGCTGCGGCGGGTGGAGCTCTAATGGATAAATCCTATGAAGAGGCATGCGATTTAATCGAGAATCTGGCCGAGCACAGTTTTTCTACTCCAAGATCAGCTGTTAGAAGGGTCGCTAGTGTTCAAGAAAATGATGAGCTGAAGGAACTAAAAGCTCAACTAGATTTTATCACGAACCACCTGAAAGGAGGCAGTCCACAAGAGCCCGAGCAAGTTCAGTTCCTACAAAACCGGAACAATCAGCCGAGGAACGACCCGTTCTCGAACACCTATAATGAGGGGTGGAAGAATCACCCGAACTTTTCTTGGAGTCAACCTCAAGGGCAACCACAAGGTAATTCTTCTAACTTTGCTAATTATCCTAAGGCTAACAATGTTTACCGTCCTCCAGGTTCCAACCAAAGGAATGATGGACCATCTGGGGAGAAGAAACCGGGGCTGGAAGATATGATGATGAAGTTCATGGCAAGGATGGACAGCACGGTTGGAGAGTTAGCGAGCACGGTGAGCACAGTCAAGGCAGCTACTGATCAGAACACCGCATCGATCAAGATCCTAGAAAGGCAAGTGGGGCAAATTTCGGAAGCCTTACAACACCGAGCCCCCGATACATTTCCGAGTCAGACTGAAACGAAGAACCGGGAGGAGTGTAATGCCATTTATCTGAGAAGTGGCAAGGAGCTGAATGGAGAGCCTACACGCGAACCGTCATCAAGGGAGACCGACCTTAAAGAGAAAGAGGTCGAGACCATAGAGGTGAATGAGTTAGAGGCTGATGAGGAGGCTGTGATTGAAGAGAGCAAGAAGAGTGAAGCGACGAAACCAACGCAATCACCGGTCAAGCTGGTGATACCGAGAGTGCCCTATCCGAGCAGACTTAAATCGCATAAGGATGATGTTAATTATTCTAAGTTTCTTGATATATTTAAAAAGCTGCATATTAACATTCCTTTCGCAGACGCTTTGGCACAAATGCCCTCATATGCGAGATTTATGAAAGACATCTTATCCAAGAAGAGGAAGATTGAGGATCAGGCCACAATTGCACTTACTGAGGAGTTCAGCGCTATAATTCAGAACAAGCTTCCCCCGAAGCTTAAGGAACCAGAGAGTTTTTCGATCCCTATCCAAATTGGGAGTTTTAATTTTGATAAGGTATTATGCGATTTAGGAGCTAGTATTAACCTAATGCCTTTATCTGCTTTCAGGAAACTTGGCCTCGGGGAAGTGAAGCCGACAAACATGACCCTTCAGCTCGCGGATAGGTCGATAGTGTATCCATATGGAGTCGTCGAGGACGTATTGATCAAATTCGGCAAGTTTTATTTCCCGGTGGACTTCGTGGTGCTGGATATCGATGAAGACATAGAGGTCCCGCTGATTTTGGGAAGATCTTTTCTTGCCACGAGTAGAGCGTTGATCGATGTGGAGGAAGGAGAGATAACCTTCAGGGTTGGCGGCGAAAAGGTTATTTTCAAGATGTTCGAGCATGGAAAGCGTAGAGACGGAGTTGGTAAAGGAAAACCGGAGGAGGAAGAATCCGCGAAGAACCGCAAGTGTGGGCGATTCGACCCCGTGGACACCGAGCCAAGCTGAGAGCCACATAGTCGTGCCACGACTTTAACTACGGCGTTGGGTTGGAGGAAACCCACCGAGGTTTGTTTTTTAGTTAAAGTTTAGTTTTGCGTGTTTTATTTACAAAAAAATTAAAAAAATTCGAAAAATCGAAAAACGAACAGAGACATACGCGACTTACCCCGCAGTTTCCATACCACGCAGCAAGCCGCGGGGCCTTCTGGAATGATTTTGAAACAGTGAGTTGCGCGGTTTATCCCGCGACTTACAAACCGCGGGGCCCCCCTGTTGCCTCTGAGTGTTTTTCGTGCAGTTTTTGTTTCTTTTTGCTTAGTGTGTTCGTTTCTTTGTTTTCTTTCGCTGTTTGCTTTGTTTTCTTTTGCTCCCAGTTTCTCTCTACTATCCCGCTTAAATCTTTCAAGAGATCTCCTCCGTCCGGGCAAACAGGTATGTTCTCAACTCTGTAGGTAACGAGTGGTGTATGATGTTGTTCCCTTAGTAGTTAAACGAGATGCAACAAACCTAAGTTTCACTTAGGTTTGGGGTGCCTCATCTTTCAACATCTACACCATCAATTTTAATCCTGTGCAAACCTCGGTTTCACCGAGGTTTGGGGTTGGCTTTGTTTGACAAACCTAAGCCACGGCCTAGGTTTGGGGTGGCCATGTTTTTGAAAATGCTAGAATAGCTCTTTGTGCTTCATGTTATACCATGTCTTGCCCGTCTAATACCTGTAATAACCGCACAACGATACTTGTCTTAGTATCGCCTACGCCGACACCTGCACATTGGGGACAATGTGTGGGTAAGGTTTGGGGTTGCCCAATCGGGCCCACGTTATGCACGTAGACTTCCTGCACTTCTGAGTACCTAGATCACTTCAGCTAAAATTTTTGTTTTTGAATGATTGAGACCAACCATTGTAGGAAGAATCTTCTGATAGTGACGTGACCGCTAGGGAAGGACCGGGAAAGGACATGACTAGGGACATTAGTGGAGACCACCCAATAGCAAGTTTCGAGCCTTAAAGACGTTGTTTATTTCGAGGGATTCATACACTTGATTCATATACACTTTTTCGAGTTCCTTGTCGTGAATATATAATGATCTCGCTATATTATTGCATTGAGTAGCAAAGACAACCATCGGGATATTGGGAAAGGGTATAGTAGACCAAATCGTGTGGACCTTAAGATGTGATTCCAGGTAATGTGTGTTTTGTTTTAACCTGTGTTTAGCTATCGTACCTTTCTACCCATTTGTGTGTTTCCATAACCCTTTTTGAAACCAAACACTCACCTTTTTCATTCATACCCACCTTTAAACCCAAGCCGAAAGCCTTAGCCAACCTTATCCGAAAGTGTGTCAAACAGAGGCGGTAATGAACTACAAAGATAGAGCGGAAAAGAAATAATACAGGCCAGTTATGGAATAGATAGAAAAGAGGGCCAATGCAGCCCCAAGCGAATAAAGAGGACCAATGAAGTCCCAAGTAAAAAAAATAAAAAAAATACAGTTAGTTAAATAGTATTTATAGCAGCTAAATAAGAGAGTCAAAGCGACTCCAGTAGTGATAAAGAGGGCCAAAAGAGAGAATGTGAAGAAAGTTCATAACGGCTAACGTTTGACACACCGAGGATCTTTGTTCCCTTTTACCATTCGTTTCTTAGCCGATACCTTAGCCCCATTACAACCCTCGTAAAGATCTGGATGATCTTCTGGAAAACGTGATTAGAGTATGCGACCACCTTTACCAATATTCCCTGTCTTGCTACTTGATTCCTTTCTGAGATCGACTTTTTGGACATTTGTGCGTCTTTCTTTAGAGTTGTCATGAAATTTTTGAATATTATTGTTCATAACCTCCTTATACATGGCAACATGTGCGATAACCTAGGTTCGAGTGAAATGAGAGTATCCCGTAAGGTAGGGTCGAGGCGAAATGTTTTCCCTAGTATGTTTGGACCTAGTACGACCCTAGTGCAATCGAAGCTGTCACGAGTTCAACTTACAATGGAAGGTCATAGATCAAACAGAATAAGGATGAGGCGAGAGTGAGATAAGCATTCACGGATATAGGAAATCACCAGTGCATCACGTGGTACCAATTGGGAGTTGTGCAGTTATTATTTCGCTGATATGTGCTTTTACTCTATTTTTTCGCTAATTTGCTTGGGGACAAGCAACGCTCGGTTTGGGGTTGTTGATAACGCCACTTTTTGGCGTTATTTTCGGTCCTAAAACCAATGAGATTGGCTTGTATTTAAGCAAAGAAGCGGATTTTTACGGTTTATCTAGTGGAATGAGCAGGTTAATTAAAAGGCAGTAATCATCGAGAAAAGAAGCTAAAAAGAGCCCAAAAAGAGCCAAAACGAAGCCCAACGGAAGCCCGAGATCCAAGCCCAAGACCCGCGCCCGAACCAGGACCCGAAGCTGACCCAGACACCATCAGAAAACCGGGCGACTTGCCATGCGGTTTGCAAACCGCGGCACAAGTCGCCTAACCCTCTGTTTGTGCGACTTTCAGCTATTTTGTTCCGGATTCTAGGTCATTCTTCGAGGCAACTCACACACGACGAACGACAGACGACTTGGGGCGATTTCTGGGGACTTTTCACGCCTTTTGGAGCCACGATAGAGGACAGATCGAGGAGAAGTTCACCACGAGAGTCGGATTGGATCGGATAGAAGGGAGTTTATCAGTACTTTCGTTACAATCATGTTTATCATGTTTACACATACTTTCACATCTCCTTTTCTTATGCTTGAATCCACCACCAACATGAACTAATTTTAGATGTTGGGGGTTGGATTGAATTGGGTTTGTAAGCATATGAACAGATGACTTGAACGTTTATCGGTTTTCCTTTTTAATGAATGCATGCAATTTGATTCTTAATGCTTTTGAGAGTTTAGCTAGCTTTCAATTGTTTTGTTGTTTCCAGGTGAGTTCGAGAGAATTAACTGTTAGCTAGAACAAGGAATTGCATGCCTAAGGCGAGAATTTGGTGATAGAGATATACCGAATATACCTTAGTCCTAATTGAACCATTTAGGTTGGGATCGAGAGATCAAATCTATCCGTTCAAACATGAATCTTGCGCTTAATGTGTTTTGAAATCCATAGGTTGAGATCGAAAGATAAAACTTGTCCTTTTCATAATAAAACCCGATGTTGCTCGAAAGAGAACAACGGTGATTTTAGAGATTGGGTATTCATTAAGGGGATTAACTGGTAATTGTTTTAAGTCAGATATTCGTATGTGAAAACCTAAGGATTTCCAACCCTCAACTGTTTTCTCTATCGAATTTTCCTCAAGTTGTCTACTGTTCCGTTTGTTATTTTCTTATTGCAATTAATTAGTTTAATGCCAACCATCTCCCAATTTCGACAGTTCAGTTAATAGTGATTATAGTAATTGTGATACTTAGTTCCTAGTTCCCCGTGATTCGATACTCGTACTTTCTAGTACTATTACTTGACTTCGACCCGTACACTTGCGGTAAGATTTAGGGGGGGGGGGGTGATACCCGCCCTATCAGTTATCACTGAAGTAAAATTTTAAAAATTACTCCTCAAACTGTTCCGACAATATCACAAAGATATGCAAATGGAATCACAAAGACTCACGCTTGTGTGAAAGAATTAAATTATATCGATTTGGCTCAAAATATTGATTTAACCTGGGACGCAAGTTAAAAATCAATTGACACAGTGATTAGAATAAGAAATTTGGAGACCGAAGCTAATCTCTTCCTTTTTCAATATCTAAGACCTCCGAGTGAGGAATAGATAGATTATATGCTAATTCTCCGTGTATATATGAAACAAGCATATGTTGTGAGATACTTGAGTGGCTGGGTGGGGTGACACGAGTTATCGACACTGGTTTCATATCTGTTTCAATATTCATCTCCAACGAACGAGAACGAATAGATTGTGTGGTTTTCTGGATAACTGACTTGGTTTGGTAAGGACCAATAATTCTTTTAAGTACTGTCACAACCTCACCAAATTATTTTCACTCCGAACTCATCTATCAAGATAGACCCCTCACTATTGCCTATAAGGGATGTGTTTCTTGGGTAGGTCCTTCCGGTTCTGGATAGACCATATAAACAAAATAAATCCTATCACTCCTTTCACACTCTTTTCATTCACCAAATATAACAGTGAAGTACGAGTTCTAAACTGAAATGTTTAGAAGTCAAACTTTTAAAAACGAGTTCTGAACTGAATTATTGAGAAGTCATTTAAAATTATTTGAAATAGAGAATGTCAAGAAACAAGATCAAACACTAAACATAATGACTCATTGAGCACATTATTGTCAAAAATCAAACAAATAGAAATTTTAATTGTGAAGAACAAGTCACAATTATTATATCAGACATGAAGTGAATCATTAGCAAGAAATGACGAACTTTTAGAAACAAATAGGAATTCAAACGAGTGTATTTCCATCAAAAAAGCAACAAAATATATGAGACATGGAAATAACTAAGTCAAAAAATTATTGGACGTCGCAATCATATAGGTTAAAATCGGAGAATAACAAACACAAGTAAGCAATTCAGAATGAATTACCACAGTCTTTGAATTCATTTAAAAGGGCATTTATTATGCAAAAGCTGGTACTCCCCCTCAAAAGTGGCATAACCTTTGAATGTTCGTCATGTGATGTGGATGATATGAATTAAAACGCACATGAAATTCCTACAAAATAGATTTAGAGGGATTTTGGTATCCATCCTTTGATGGATCCTTGATGGTTAGATGCCCTATTATAGTGAGGACCGGGGATACTATAAGTACCATACCAATGAGATGCATATTTTTGGTCAACAAAATCATTCAAACCACATGCAGAACAACAAATATAATCATTTGAAAGTTGAAGCAACTGTTGAGTTGAGTAAACTCTTAAAAGAAACATCACATTTTGTTCAATAGAAGTGCGAAAATTAAAGTCATCATGATTATGATTATATGTCCTAGCATGCGAAACTGACTTAAATGAATTTGTATTTGATGTTCTTTCATTTGACTTTTTCACTACCCAAACTTGTTTGAACCTTTTTCTTCGACCATTATTATCTGAAATATCATTAAGGCCATGATCAGTAGAGCTTGAGTAGGAATGATGTCTATCATTTGGTCGACCAGTCTGTTGTTGCGTCTGTGGGCACTTTTGAGAATTTGAATCGGTATTGGAAACTTCGTTCACAGACCGGGTTTTGAGTTTTGTAGAACATTCGCCTTTCAGAAATCTGACCGGTCGATTAGCTGCCTTTGAAAGAAAGTCGGTGTGATTTGGAAGAGGTTTGTCGAAATCAAACTTAGGAAACTCCTCATCTGAACTTACATCGGAAGTTAAATAATGACCCTAATAAATAAATCACATTATGAAATCAATTAAATAGATTAAAAAGTATTAAAAATTAGAAAAAATGAAAAATTTGAGAAAAAAGAAAGAAGAGATTCTAAGCATGAGAAGGTTCCACGTCATCACATGTGGTTTTATTTTAATATATATATATATATATATATATATATATATATATATATATATATATATTGATTTAAAACATGCTACAACAAGTGAGATGTAACGCCCGGAATCTTTTTAAATTAAAAAGACTTCCCTAATGACCCTTTGAGAAGCCATATCCAATACCTAATAAATGGAAAACACCTTTCGTAGTGAGCTCATCGGATCGGGAGCAACTTGGGTTAATAGACGCAAAATAGGCCTCGGGGCGGCTTGGGGCGACAGTGCCACGCGATAGTGACAATGTCACTATCGCCGTGTCATAGTCGCGGGGAGCCGAGACCCCTCAGTACGGTTTCATCAAGAGTACCTCGCGACAGTGACCATGTCACAGTCGCTTGGCACAATCGCCCGTGATGTCTGATGGTTTAAAAACGGGATTTTGACCCCTTCTCTCATTTGTTACTCCACAAACCCCTTCCCCTTTCTCTCTAAACCGAACCCTAACCCTCTAAATCGTTTTTGGATCCCTTGAAGCCACAAATCTTGTGAGTCAAAGCCTTCTCCTCATCTCTTAACAAGGACTTATGGATGGAGGTTGGAATCCTTCTTCTCACTTCCATTTGGTGAGATTTCTACACTTTCTAAGGTTTTACCTAACCCTCTTCTAAGCCATTCCATTCCTCTTGAAGAAATGAAGATTGAGGTTCTTTGTTGGCAACCTAGATGTGTTTTGTCGGTGGATTCTTTATGTGGTTGAGGTAATCTTCTATTTTCTTCATCTAAGAAACTAGGGTTTTGGTATTATTGGTGGTTTTGAAGTTTTATGTTGGGGAAAACGATTCTAATTGTTTTGAGATGAACACTCATGGTTGGAAATTTGTGGATCTAGGTTTTTGGAAGATTTGGCTTGAAGATGCAAGTTTCTTCAAAGGAGCACAAGTTTAGGGGAAAATCTAGATTTAGCCTAAATCTAGCAAGGTGAGTTCAAGTTGATTTGTGAAAACGTTGTACATGCCAAAAAAGTTATTTTCCAAGTATTTGTGTGTTTTACTTAAATTTATCAATTGTTGAGTTATTTGGTGAGTTTGACCTTTTGATGTGTTTAACTTTATAAACTTGTAAAACACCCATATTTAGGATTTTCGGATATTTTGATGTGTAGAAATCATAAATATGTCCTTAAATGATTTATTACTCAAATGAAGTTTATTCAATGGTTTAAGCATGTTGGTGTAATTGATTTTATAAACCATTTGGAAAAATGCACGTTTTCGTGTCATGGGTCATTTTGAAAATTATAAGAGTATGAGTCCGTTTGGGAAACCATTTGTTCTAACCCGTGACGAGTTTTGGGTTAATGATGATTTTGTGGTATACGTTCACCGAAGCGATGTTTAAATGCATTTTATATTATGAGGACCGTTATTTATTGGTCTAATGGGTTTTGAGCATTTTACTCGGTTTTGATGGCTCAATGTGGAGTCCTATTTATGGTTTGCATTTATTGCAACTTATTGCATATTATTGATAATTACATGCTCGAGTGCTTTAGTCATTCCTGTGTAGTCGTGTAATTTTAGATTGTGTTGCATTGGATCCATATGCACGTAAGTTAGTCTTTATTTGATGGTCTACTGGGTGTTGCAAGATTTGACCGGGCCCCATGTTTTATGACCTTTACTTTTCAAGGGTACACTAGGAGGCCTGAGTCCGATTGAGCTATCATGATTGATGGGCGTTTATGACCTTCGCCATGTCGGGGCAATGCTATGGTTGTAACCCCGCTTGTGCCGAGCCTTTGGTGGTATTCATGTTAATATTTTGCTAAGGTCAGTTGTCTATTTGGGTGTGTCTTGAAAGGAGTCGTAGGGACACTTGGGCTTTTATGTCGTGAAGTGTCATACGATTAACGTTGTATTAGTGGCATACTTTTGTGTTCCTCCACTCTCAATGGATACGGGTCTCCCCCGTCATCGGCCAACATTACTTTGGATATTATAATGTCCTTGTTTTATTATCGTTGGTCTTGTGCGGTTGACTGCAATTGATGACTTTAATATTGGATTTCCGTCCATGTATATTAAAGTTTGAATGAAGCACGTCATTTCCATATTTATCGTATTTGGACTTCATTACATTTCAAGTTCGTGTGAGTATTGGTTTGTATCATGTTTTTGGGTGAAGTATTATAATTATATAGATTGTTCTTCCATGATTTATGGGTTGAGTATTATGGCACCATCCTTATTTGGAGGTTTTGCATAATATAGATTTATTCACGTTTTGTGTGAGTTTGGATTGAAATTCATTTTGGAAAACGCTATATACATTTGGGAACTTTTCTCATTGATTTTGTGTGTGTTGGAAAATGAGTCGTTTACATCATTTTCATACTCTTTTGGAAATCATAATCTAAGTCGCAAACTTTCATTCAACGAATTACTTAAATCGTGTTATAAACTCTTAAACTCACTAGGCGTTAGCCTAACCTTTTTATTTGTTGGCATGTGCAACAGGTTCAGGTTGGGAGTAGTTCTAGTGATACTGCGAATGGTCGAGTGTTAGTGGTGTGCTCGAGAAGTGAATTGGTTAAGTGAAGTCTTCCGCGTTACTTTTTGGGAATATCAATTTGTTCTTGAGTTAAGTAACATCCGTTGTGAATTTAGCCTTGGTAATGAGACTTGGGTTATAAATTGCTTGAGGTTAATCATAGATTTTAATTTGAGGTATTTCCCATATTGGTTTATAGGAAGAAATTCTATTCTTCTAGTTTTGTTATTGAAAATTTTATTTAGTTGCTCTTCCCCAATTTGAGGGTGTTGCATGAGACATCAACCATACAATCGTAGGATGTTAGCAATTCCCTGTTGTTGATTTGTTAACGTTGTGTGTCCATTTTACTTCTATTGCTGATCCTTGATCTTTTTTCTTTCTCCTTTTCCATTGATCTTAGAATTGTTTTTATTTTATTTTTAATGTCAACATATATCATTTGAAATAAAATTAATCACCATTCAAACATTAATACTTTTTCATTGATTTTTGCATTGAAAAAAAACATTAATAATAGTTAAAATCTTATTATGCTTTATTTATGTATGATTTTGTCAAACATGTTTATATAGGAAATCTAGTGAGTTATCTTGTAACGTCCCAAATTTCAAAAGTTATAATTCATAAATCAAATCCCAAAAGGGTCCCAACAATCTCAAGTCAACATAAAACATAATCAAAGTAATGCAACGGATACACACATCCACAACTGAGATGTCTATTCTACTAAACGGAACTACAGTGAACTATCTCTATAGCCATTGTCTCTAAGTTTTCAAACATTCTCCTTCCCTTTAGAAGAAGCTCCACTTACTCTCTTACCTGAAAATGATTTTAATTTTTTAAAAGCAAGGATTAGACCATGAGGTCTAGTGAATTCCCTCTCGAAAACAGTTTAACAATTCAACAATAATTATGCAAACAGCCACAAGGCCCATCAATATGCAATTCAACAAATAACACCATACTTGGGTATTTGCATAGTGATCGGGGCCCTGGTCCCCCAGCAGACTCCACATGCCCTCAGTAGATGTAATTCCCGTGTGCACGAGAAACAGATTCAAGGCACACGGTGTAAATAAAATCCTAAGAAATATTCACAATTCCAAGGTACATTAATCCCACTGTGAAATCCCATTCCAAAACAATGCACCAATTCATGAAAATCGTGTAAACAATGTACATGTATTACTAAACAACTTCATGTCATGTATGAACAAAACTTCTGAAGTTTCCAAACATGTTATCATGCTCAATACCAAATTTCTTAAATAAAAACCTTAGCAAATCATTTCATATGCATAAAAAGTGTTAAGGGAACTCACTTGAGTTTTGGCAAACAACACACGCCCTGAATCTCACGTTTGCTCAAACCAAACACCTGAATTGGACGTCATAAGAATTGTATTAAACCATTTAATTACATCCCAAAGTCATCCCTAATAATCCCTAAGACAAAGCCCCAATCGACGCCTCGATCTTAAACCCATACGAGAAACGAAGCAAAACCAAAGAAGTCACATCAACAGGAATACCCCCATCCAACATCATAAACCCATTAACAACACATAAGGGTTAGACGATGAATCTTACCTTGAAAACGAAGTTCTTTAAACCTCTGCAAATTTGTTCTTCCTCTAAATTTCCATAACAAATCTCTATTCTTCTCCAGCCTCCATTCTCTCTATTTTCTTTAGAATTTGTTTTCACCAAACGAGGAAGAAAAAGAGGGTTTTCCCCTCTTTTATTCCTTTAAATTGCATCAAGACCATGAGAACCTTGGAATTGCATTTACCTCCCTAAACTTTGATAAAATTAGATTTAAAGGACCAAGGTTGTTACATATCTTTTGTTGTTGCACATGGTTTTATACCGCATGTATTGGGTTGAAAACGGGTTAGGCCCAAAACAAACCGGCCTAACCCGACAACCCGACCAAACTGCATGTATTGGTGCATTTAACCCAAGCTTTTGATATTGCTATATGAAATTCTCATGAACTAACCCACTCGGATACTAGTGTTCTAGTTGAAAAATATAAAGTCACATTCTTTCTTCCCAATTGCTTCCTTCCAAGTATATGTTTCATATAGTGTTTCACTGATACCCACTATTGTGAAATCCTCAAAATGTATCCAGATGGGAAATGCATGCATGCTAGCTAGCTTACATTTGTTAATATATTGAGGAGCTTGCACTATACTCTTCAATTAATGCTAAAGCTGAAAATCCAAGAACACTAACCCTATAGTCTTACTTTAAGGCTTACTTTTATCACTATATGTGTGCACTTTGTTGTGTATTTATCTTTCAACCCGACCAACCCAACCAATCAAACCAAATCCGAACGGTTTGAGTTGGGTTGGGTTGCACTTTTGATTGGGTTGGGTTGTGTTGAGATTTTTCAAACCGCAATGATTGAGATGGGTTGTTAAAGTGCCTTCAACCCGACCAACCCAACCCATGAGCACCCCTAGTTATCCCTATAAATGTAATGCATCTTAGAGCATCCATATCCATCTTGCAATTGCACAAGGCCTTGCAAGATAACATAACAATGTCATGTAAATAGAAAGGTATTGTTAATTCGAAAGATCTTGCTAAATTAGAAAGATCATTCAAGATGCCACATGGGTAAAAAAATACATTTTTGTTTAATTCAATTTCTTTATTAATTTGTTTAAACATTAATTATTAATATTTCTATTAAATTTAATTCATTTATTAATTTATTTGAAAATTATTTCTTAATTATTTTTATTAAAGTTTCTATCTACAATTTATTTTAAATAATGATATTTTATGGAATGTTTTTTTATTTAAAGTACTAAAATAAAAATACAATAATATAATTTTTTTTTGTTATATACTATATTTTATAATTAGTTTATTATTTATATTATAAACAATTATATTTAGTATTTTTGTTATATTAAATTATTAAAATAGGTAAATAAAACATAAAGTAGTTGACGATGTGGTAGTAGAGTGTAACACCTCGAATTTCCATTTTATTATTTTAAAATGAATGGGGTCTGTTTGTAATTTAGTCTAAGTTTATAGACTATTTGTAATTATTAACTCCAGGGTTGATTTTGTAATTTGACCAAAGTTTAAAGTTAATATTAAAAATTAACTTGAGGGACTGGTTGGGACAATTGTCAATAGTTGAGATTACCTTAAGAGAAGGTAATCAGTATCACTTGGTTATTATCTCAAAAAGTATTGGTGAGTCGGTTGAGAGAAACCCAGAAAAAGAAAGAAAGAAGAAAGGTTAGAAGAAGAAGAAGAATCAGGAAATCGATTTTGGGATTGTGGTTACTGAATCGATTAGAGAAAGTTGGAAATAGTTCAAGCCAGAAATTGCTATTCAGGTGAGTTCATCTTTTCGTTTTTAAACTTTAGCCGTTGAAATTGGAATTAGATGTTGTATATAAACTGTCTGAATACATTACTAATTTGTATTGAAACAAAATCGAGTGAGGAATGGAAATTAGATGAGCTTTTTAGCAATTTTGATGTGAAATCGATTAACCAGAGTCGAAGTCCCGATATGAAAGAATTCCGGAACTGAGTATGGGATCCGGAATTGGTGAGTTCCGGAACCGGGTTTAAGATCCGGAATTAAATAAATTCCGGAATGGGTTATTGGATCCGGAATTTGGGGTTCCGGAATTGGGCCATGAAATAAATGAGTTCCGGAATGATAAATGTGTACCGGAATTAAATTAATAAATTGGACCGGAATGGGGTTTGCAAGTGTACCAGATTTAATTAACAAACTCGACCGGAATGGATTTGTTGTTAGTACCGGAATACACTAAGCCCGAAATCCATTATTTTTGTGTGTTCCGGAATTATAAACCCAAAACCGGAATTGGGCCTCCACCATTTTGTGTGTTCCGGAATTATAAACCAAAACCGGAATGGGTCTCATTTAATTTGTGTTCCGGAAATTAATAACAACCGGAATGGGTCGTATGTAATTGGGTCCTGGAATTTTAAGTAGCAAACAGTAAGTGGGCCCTTGAGGAGATCCGGAAAGTTTAATATTGGGATGGGCCTCAACAGGATCCGTAATTAATTGGAATTGGGTCTCAATCTCAATTAGGATCCGTAATTAATTATAGATTTAGGCTTAATCCATTATGGGTTTTTATTTTATTTTTGTAATTAATAATATGATTTTATCTAGGATTCGATTTCGGTTAAATTAAGTTGTGAGTTCGGAATATGTTCCGACTATAATATTCGAAAGGAAAACGGTTGGGATTAAAATACGATAAATTGTTGAATATTCTTAGGATTAAGAATATGCGATGAGATATAGCGTGATGTGTTTTATACACATATGTTAGTAAGTGTAATGGATCCATAGGCACTTTAATGTTGTAACGAGGAATAGACATAAAGTAATTTGCAATTCCCGTTGACCTGAAATGTGGAATAGGCATAAAGTATTTTGTAATTCCCATTTCGTAAAGGTGTTATGAAATGAGAAATAGGCATAAAGGAATTTGTAATTTCTATTTCATAGTATGATGTGAAATGTGGAATAGACATAAAGTAATTTGTAATTCCCGTTCACATGAAAATGATGAATATGCATAAAGTAAATTGTAATTCTCAATTCGTAGTATAGAAATCGAGGAATAGGCATAAAGTATATTGTAATTCCTGATTTCTATGGGAAGATCAGAGATAGGCATAAAGTATCTTGTAATCTCTACTTCCAGTCCAAGAAATAGGCATAAAACAACTTGTAATTTCTTGGATAAGAGCAATAATCTAGAATCTGTAATGATTCGTAGTAGGCTCTTGATTGTGATAATATGACTTACTGAATATTAGTCATATTCATGGGATCGGGTGTGTTCCCGTCATTGAGGTGAGCATGTGTACGGTAAGAATGGTGGTGAACAGGTTTGTTTATATGCTTTGGAAATTCGAGTTTCAAACCTGTTAATGTTTTAAATTGAATTTGGATGTTCTCACTAGGCGTAAGCCTAATCGTTCAAATTAAATTTTCTTACCAGGTACCAGCTCAAGGAAATAGTGGGATGTGGGACGAGAGCTTTTGAAGTATTCAACTTTTGAAATGAGCGGAGGAGTTAGCTAATACAATGAGGCTTTTTGATGGATTGCTTAGATAACCGAGTTAATTTGATTATAGTTGACATGATTAGATTAATAGGTTATTTGAAGAATTCAATATTTGTAAATATGAACCCTCATAGTTACTTCTCTCCTTATTTATATAAAAGTTTGGATGTTATTCTATCATAACTTGTTACAATTTGAGGTTCAAATTAGCCCTGATTTTTAGTGTGTTACATTATGGTATCAGAGCTGAAGTTTAAGCGAACTAGGTATTATAATGAGATACCTAGACTTAAGCTGAGATGAATTAAGTTATGATTCGTGAGATATGGGTAGAAATGCTAAGACGGGATAGTCTTAGAGTCGACGGAAATACGTGAAATTAGTACTGTAACGATGGTAACGAGGATTCTCATGTATAATATGTTCACAATTCCAATTAGCTACTGTTATTATGAATATATTGTTACACAAGCATACTTGTTTCTAAATTGTTACAGTGTCTACTGAACGGTAAAGTACGTTTCGTGTGTTTGGATTTGCTTAACCATTTCTTATGGTTATTTCCTTGTGCATCAGAACGATGGTGAATACACCACCAAGGTCCCCTAATTCTTCGGAGGATAGGGCAGTAATGGACTGGGGAGAAAAGCGACCTAAAATGGTTGGAACCCATGAGAGTCCGCCGAGGCTACCTTCTATGGGAGGAACGGACAGTCGAGCACATAGAATGAGTACCAGTACCGTCTATCCGGAGACGACGGAGTCTACAATGGAATCTCGCATGATGGAAAATATGATGCGAATGATGAATACAGCAATGGCACAACAAACCGAGATGTTCATGAAAGCGTTGAATGATCGAAGTTCTGAATTACGACGAACGGAGACTGATACTGGTGTCATAAATCCAATTCGTAATCCGGTGGTGAATGTAAACAGGAGGGTGGAAAGAGTCTGCTCATATAAAACGTTTCTAAGTTGTAAACCGCCAGAGTTCACTGGAGCGGACAATCCAGTGGAATGCATGAACTGGCTCCGAGAGATGGAACAAGCTTTCCGACCTTGTGAATGTGATGATGAATCAAAAATCAGGTTCGGTTCTCAAATGTTACGAGGCAACGCGTTGACATGGTGGAATATCGTAACATCTACTGTGACGGCTCCAGTCTTAGTTGCTATGACATGGGAGTCGTTCAAGAAAAAGATTATGGAGGAATATTGCAACGAGAACGAAATGGACAGGATTGAAGAAGAGTTTCGAACTCTTAAGAAGGGTACTTCGTCTGTTAGGAAGTACAATGAATCCTTTATGGAAAAGTTGAATCTAGTGGGGCATGTGGCTCCAACTGAGAAAGAGAAGATTAAAGCTTATCTGAAGGGCTTACCGGCGGATATGATGTCAAGGGTACGAAACTCTAAATCTTCGACGTTGAGGGAGACGATCGAGGAAGCCAAAGTGATAGAGGAAGTGTATGCCAAGGATAAAGAAGAAAAGGCACAAGGGGGAGAGAAACGAAAATGGGAAGGCCGGTCGGATTCTTCTCAGAAATCAAGATCATTTGGCAAAAATGTTCGTTACGAGTCCCGTCGAGAACCCAATTGGTGCCAGAAGTGCCGAAGTAAACATTATGGCCCATGCCGAGTGGTTTCCACTGAATGCTTCAAATGTCGGAAGACTGGGCATCTAGCAGCAAGTTGTCCTATTCAAGGACCGATTTGTTTTGAGTGTAAACAGCCCGGACACTTCCGAAGAGATTGTCCGAAGTTAAGGAAGGGTGGAGATCAAGGAAAGAAACCAACTACTCCTAAACCAACGGGCCGGGTATTTCATATGACGGCGGAAGAGGCGAAAGAGTCTAAAGATGTCGTTTCTGGTACATTCCTCGTAAATTCCATTTCCGCGCGTATTTTATTTGACTATGGTGCCAATTTGTTGTTTGTGTCCAAATCATTCTATCAAAGGTTTAGCTATGCCTGTCACTACCTTGGAAGATGCCTTAGTAGTCGAGATAGCTAACGGAGGTCAAGTCTTAGTTCGTGAAAGACTTGAGGGTTGTCTAATTTCGATAGGGGAAACGAAATTTCCGATTGACTTGTTGTTAATAGAAATTGAGGGATTTGATGTGATTGTGGGTATGGATTGGTTGACAGTCAACCAGGCAGAAATTCTATGTGCAAAGAAATTCATTCGGATTCCGGTGGCTGATAAGGATGATGTACTTATGTTTGGGGAAAAGCAAAAAGGGGAAGTTCCGTTAATTTCTGTTTCAAAATCACGTAAATGTTTAACGAAAGGATGTTCATCCTATCTAGCGTATGTTCTAGATGTGAAGTCAGAAAAGAAACAAGTGGAAGACATTAAGGTGGTACGTGAATTCCCGGACGTATTTCCCGATGATCTTCCAGGTCTACCGTCTGAACGACAGGTAGAGTTTCGTATTGATCTTATCCCTGGATCGGCACCAATAGCGCGTGCATCGTATCACTTAGCGCAGGCCGAAATGAAAGAGATGATGTCTCAACTGCAAGAGCTACTAGACAAGGGTTTTGTTAGACCAAGTTCTTCACCTTGGGGAGCTCCGGTATTGTTTGTTAAGAAGAAGGATGGCACTATGAGGATGTGCATTGACTACCGGGAGCTGAATAAGGTGATGATTAAGAACAAGTATCCGCTTCCTAGGATTGATGATTTGTTTGATCAACTCCAAGGTGCGGGATGCTTTTCAAAGATTAATCTGAGGTCGGGATATCATCAAGTTCGAGTAAGAGATGAAGATATTCCCAAGACGGCGTTTAGAACGAGGTATGGACATTATGAATTCCTTGTAATGTCGTTCGGGTTGACAAATGCTCCAGCCATATTCATGGATCTGATGAACAGAGTATGTCGACCATTCTTAGACAAGTCTGTCATTGTATTTATTGATGACATACTTGTTTATTCGAAGAATGAAGTAGATCATGAATGCCATCTCCGGGAAGTCTTAGAGGTTCTGAGGAAGGAGAAATTGTACGCAAAATTTTCAAAGTATGAATTTTGGTTAAAAGAGGTACAATTTCTGGGGCATGTGATTACTTCGGAAGGAGTCAAAGTAGATCCAGCAAAGATAGAAGCAATGACGAACTAGGAAACACCGAAGAGCGCGGCGGAAATAAGAAGTTTCTTGGGTCTAGCAGGATATTACCGGAGGTTTATCAAATACTTTTCAAAGATTGCTTCTGCTTTGACCTTGTTGACTCGAAAGAATGTAAAGTTTGTCTGGACTGAAAAGCAAGAGTCAGCTTTCAGAACATTACGCCAGAAGTTGTGTGAAGCTCCTATTCTTGCACTACCGGAAGGAACGGAAGATTTGGTCGTGTATAGTGACGCGTCAAAGATGGGTCTAGCGTGTGTGTTGATGCAACGAGGCAAAGTGATTGCGTACGCATCAAGACAACTCAAAGAGCATGAGAAGAATTACCCTACCCATGATTTAGAATTGGCAGCGGTCGTGTTTGCATTAAAGTTGTGGCGTCATTATCTGTATGGAACGAAGTGCACACTTTACACTGATCACAAGAGCTTGAAGCATGTCTTTGATCGGAAGGAGTTGAATATGAGGCAGCGGCGTTGGTTAGAACTACTTAAAGATTATGATTGTGAATTGCATTACCATCCCGGTAAGGAAAATGTTGTAGCCGATGCTTTAAGTAGAAAAGAATACAGTGGGTGCTTGAAAACGACTAACGTCAGGATTGACGTGACATCAAGTTTGATTGAAAAGATAAAAGAGGCACAAGCGGAAGCTTTATTGGAAGAAAATCTAAGAGATGAAGTTATGAGCAAGCAACATCTTCAACTGACTGAAGATAGTGGGGTCAAGCTGTTCCAAGGCCGCGTTTGGGTGCCAAAAGCGGGAGGAAATCGAGAGTTAATTCTCGAAGACACCCACAAGTCTAAGTATTCTATACATCCTGGAAGTACTAAGATGTATAGGGATCTGAAGTTGCACTATTGGTGGCCAGCTATGAAAGTAGATATGGCACGAATAGTGGAAAAGTGTGTGGCATGTTCGCTAGTAAAAGCTGAACATCAAAAGCCTTACGGAAGTTTTCAATCTTTGGAGATTCCGGAATGGAAGTGGGAGAAGATTACCATGGATTTTGTGACAAAGTTACCGAGGACGCAAAAGGGTAACGACACTACATGGGTAATCGTGGATCGATTGACCAAGAGTGCTCACTTCCTGGCAATGAAAGAAGCGTCACCAATAGATAAATTGGTGAAGGTGTATATTGATGAAGTGGTGTCAAGACATGGTATATTGACTCTCGTACCCAATTCTTCTTGTAGTGTCTATAGTGTCGGATCATGATAGTCGGTTTACCTCGAGGTTTTGGCAGTCACTACAAGAAGAATTAGGTACGAGAGTCAATTTGAGCGCTGCTTACCATCCACAAACGGACGGGCAAAGCGAAAGAACCATTCAAACTTTGGAATATATGCTCAGGTCGTGCGTGTTAGATTTTGGAGGTAACTGGGATACGCATATACCATTAGTAGAGTTTGCGTATAACAATAGTTATCATTCTAGTATCGGAAGGGCACCTTTCGAAGCTTTGTATGGTCGGAAATATAGAACTCCGGTGTGTTGGTTAGAAGCTGGAGAAAAGCAGTTTGCTGGTCCTGAACTTGTGCAACAAACGACTGATAAGGTGAAAGAGATTCGGAAGCATATGAAAGCAGCCCAAGATCGACAAAAGAGTTATGCTGATTCGAAAAGAAGACCGAAAGAGTTCCAAGTTGGGGAGCATGTAATGCTTAAAGTATCCCCGTGGAAAGGCATGATAAGGTTTGGCAAACGTGGAAAGTTAAGTCCTCGTTTTCTAGGACCTTTCACTATAACTAAGTGAGTGGGACTTCAAGCTTACCAGTTGGATCTTCCACCTGAATTGGAAGGCATCCACAATACCTTCCATATCTGCTACCTTCGGAAATGTTTAGCCGAAGAGAATGATGTGATTCCACTTACTGATGTAAGAGTGGATGAAAAGAGTCGTTATGTGGAAGAACCGGAGGCGATCTTGGAGAGGACAGTTAGGAAGTTGCGACATAAGGATGTAGTTATGTTGAAAGTGCAATGGAAACATCACCGAGATGCTAACGTGACGTTAGAATCCGAAGAGGATATGAAGATTAGATATCCTCATCTCTTTACCTAACTTTGATTTCGGGGACGAAATCATTTTCAAGTTGGGGAGATTTGTAACACCTCGAATTTCAATTTTATTATTTTAAAATGAATGGGGTCTGTTTGTAATTTAGTCTAAGTTTATAGACTATTTGTAATTATTAACTCCAGGGTTGATTTTGTAATTTGACCAAAGTTTAAAGTTAATATTAAAAATTAACTTTAGGGATTGGTTGGGTCAATTGTCAATAGTTGAGATTACCTAAAGAGAAGGTAATCAGTATCACTTGGTTATTATCTCAAAAAGTATTGGTGAGTCGGTTGAGAGAAACCCAGAAAGAGAAAGAAAGAAGAAAGGTTAGAAGAAGAAGAAGAATCAGGAAATCGATTTTGGGATTGTGGTTACTGAATCGATTGGAGAAAGTTGGAAACAGTTCAAGCCAGAAATTGCTATTCAGGTGAGTTCATCTTTTCATTTTTAAACTTTAGCTGTTGAAATTGGAATTAGATGTTGTATATAAACTGTCTGAATACATTAGTAATTTGTATTGAAACAAAATCGAGTGAGGAATGGAAATTAGATGAGCTTTTTAGCAATTTTGATGTGAAATCGATTAACCAGGGTCGAAGTTCCGGTATTAAAGAATTCCGGAACTGAGTATGGGATCCGGAATTGGTGAGTTCCGGAACCGGGTTTAAGATCCGGAATTAAATAAATTCCGGAATGGGTTATTGGATCCGAAATTTGGGGTTCTGGAATTGGGCCATGAAATAAATGAGTTCCGGAATTATAAATGTGTACCGGAATTAAATTAACAAATTCGACCGGAATGGGGTTTGCAAGTGTACCGGAATTTAATTAACAAACTGTACCGGAATGGATTTGTTGTTAGTACCGGAATACACTAAGCCCGGAATCCATTATTTTTGTGTGTTCCGGAATTATAAACCAAAACGAAATGGATCTCATTTAATTTGTGTTCCGGAAATTAATAACAACCGGATTGGGCCGTAATTAATTGGGTCCTGGAATTTTAAGTAGCAAACAGTAAGTGTGCCCTTGAGGAGATCCGGAAAGTTTAATATTGGGATGGGCCTCAACAGGATCCGTAATTAATTGGAATTGGGTCTCAATCTCAATTAGGACCCGTAATGAATTATGGATTTAGGCTTAATCCATTATGGGTTTTTTTTGTAATTAATAATATGATTTTATCTAGGATTCGATTTCGATTAAATTAAGTTGTGAGTTCGGAATATGTTCCGACTATAATTTTCAAAAAGAAAACGGTTGGGATTAAAATTCGATAAATTGTTGAATATTCTTAGGATTAAGAATATGCGATGAGATATAGCGTGATGTGTTTTATACACATATGTTAGTAAGTGAAATGGATCCATAGACACTGTAATGTTGTAAAGAGGAATAGGCATAAAGTAATTTGCAATTCCCGTTGACCTGAAATGTGGAATAGGCATAAAGTATTTTGTAATTCCCATTTCGTAAAGGTGTTATGAAATGAGAAATAGGCATAAAGGAATTTGTAATTTCCATTTCATAGTATGATGTGAAATGTGGAATAGGCATAAAGTAATTTGTAATTCCCGTTCACATGGAAATGATGAATAGGCCTAAAGTAAATTGTAATTCTCATTTCGTAGTATAGAAATCGAGGAATAGACATAAAGTAAATTGTAATTCCTGATTTCTATGGGAAGATCAGAGATAGGCATAAAGTATCTTGTAATCTCTACTTCCAGTCCAAGAAATAGGCATAAAGCAACTTGTAATTTCTTGGATAAGAGCAATAATCTAGAATCTGTAATGATTCGTAGTAGGCTCTTGATTGTGATAATATGACTTATTGAATATTAGTCATATTCATGGGATCGGGTGTGTTCCCGTCATTGAGGTGAGCATGTGTACGGTAAGAATGGTGGTGAACAGCTTTGTTTATATGCATTGGATATTCGAGTTTCAAACCTGTTAATGTTTTAAATTGAATTTGGATGTTCTCACTAGGCGTAAGCCTAATCGTTCAAATTAAATTTTTTTACCAGGTACCAGCTCAAGGAAATAGTGGGATGTGGGACGAGAGCTTTTGAAGTATTCAACTTTTGAGATGAGCGGAGGAGTTAGCTAATACAATGAGGCTTTTTGATTGATTGCTTAGATAACACAGTTAATCTGATTATAGTTGACATGATTAGATTAATTGGTTATTTAGAGAATTCAATATTTGTAAATATGAACCCTCATAGTTACTTCTCTCCTTATTTATATAAAAGTTTGGATGTTATTCTATCATAACTTGTTACAATTTGAGGTTCAAATTAGCCTTGATTTTTAGGGTGTTACATAGAGACCGCTTAAGAAAAGAGTTTGGTCTTTCATTGATGTGGGAGGTGGTATTGCAAAGCTGATGTGACACTTTAGAAAAAAGTTTGGTCTTGCATGGATACGAATGATCTTACCACCATGATGGAAGTTTAATTTGTTTAATTAATAGTAGAGTAAATTGCAATTTTGGTCCTTGTTGTATGTTGTTTTTTTCATTTTTGGTCCCTAGAAAATTTTTATTGCAAGAATAACCCTGTGGTATGCAAAAGTGCTCGGTTTTAGTCCCTAAGACTAACAGTCGTTAATTGCAGCTGTTAAATGCCCCCATGTGCCTTGCACATGAAGGTATGTATGTCATTTTACAAATATAGACCACAGGGACCAAAATTGCAATTTATCTTTTGTTATTATACTATTAATTTAAAATATAATAATTATATTATATAATTAATAAATAAATTTCACATGATTTAAAAATAAAATATTTAGTAAAATCACAAAATTTTAATTAAGTAATAATTTGTTTACGTGTCGCCAACGAAAACTAATAAATTTGTTACTCTAAAATAATTAATTAATAATTTGTTTACTCTAAAATAACTATTAATTGATTACTAATTTGTTTACTCCCATGTAATATTAATTAATTAATTGCAAATTTATTCTAAAATAATTTAATTTTTTTTTATTAAATTTCACTTTTAATATAAAATAAGTTATTCAATAAAAACATTATAAGAACATGAAGTTTTTTATAAGAATTCTATTATAAATATTTGAGAAAGATGATTAGTAATAAAAACACAAAAATGGGTTGGAGATCCCTTATGTAATATTTTTATTATATAATTAGTGTTGTAATCTGAAAAATAGAAAATCTGTTGAAATTAAATTTTGAATTATTTTAGAGTAAACAAATTATTAATTAATTATTTAAGAGTAAAAACTTTATTAGTTTTAGTTTACCACAGGGACCAAAAGTGAAAAACAACATACCACAGGGACCAAAATTGCAATTTACTCTTAATAGTATTACCTAAATTATATACGAACTTTATGACAAGTTTTCTTAAAAATATTCGAAGGAACTCCACGATCTGAGGGGCCATGCAACAATACCACCGACACACTCTCAGTGCCAACCCTGTAAATTATATACATTTCTTATAAAATGACTCTTTTAAACCTTCTTTGAAATTTGGCTTCAAAGAATAACTATTTGAGCACAACAAATTATTCTACAAACAATCAATATAATATGTTGTTTTAGCATAATCATGTGTCATGTTCTAATATGGGGAAATTGACCAAAATAGCCATACCACAAACCCATAATGAGAAAATAGCCAAAGTCTCGCCAGGTTTACCAAAATGGCCACGGGTCCGCACTCAATCCAGTGCGAACCGCACTCCCCTAAAAAAACGACGTCGTTTCGTATTTAAAATAATTTTTTTTAAACTGGGTGCGGCACCGCAAGTGCGGACCTGGAAATCGAGGAATAGACATAAAGTAAATTGTAATTCCTGATTTCTATGGGAAGATCAGAGATAGGCATAAAGTATCTTGTAATCTCTACTTCCAGTCCAAGAAATAGGCATAAAGCAACTTGTAATTTCTTGGATAAGAGCAATAATCTAGAATCTGTAATGATTCGTAGTAGGCTCTTTATTGTGATAATATGACTTATTGAATATTAGTCATATTCATGGGATCGGGTGTGTTCCCGTCATTGAGGTGAGCATGTGTACGGTAAGAATGG
Organism: Saussurea involucrata; assembly: GCA_033807775.1. Lineage (NCBI taxonomy): Eukaryota > Viridiplantae > Streptophyta > Magnoliopsida > Asterales > Asteraceae > Saussurea > Saussurea involucrata. The sequence goes on along the minus strand of CM066321.1, from coordinate 199,877,657 downwards.
TGGTGAACAGGTTTGTTTATATGCATTGGATATTCGAGTTTCAAACCTGTTAATGTTTTAAATTGAATTTGGATGTTCTCACTAGGCGTAAGCCTAATCGTTCAAATTAAATTTTCTTACCAGGTACCAGCTCAAGGAAATAGTGGGATGTGGGACGAGAGCTTTTGAAGTATTCAACTTTTGAGATGAGCGGAGGAGTTAGCTAATACAATGAGGCTTTTTGATTGATTGCTTAGATAACACAGTTAATCTGATTATAGTTGACATGATTAGATTAATTGGTTATTTAGAGAATTCAATATTTGTAAATATGAACCCTCATAGTTACTTCTCTCCTTATTTATATAAAAGTTTGGATGTTATTCTATCATAACTTGTTACAATTTGAGGTTCAAATTAGCCTTGATTTTTAGGGTGTTACATAGAGACCGCTTAAGAAAAGAGTTTGGTCTTTCATTGATGTGGGAGGTGGTATTGCAAAGCTGATGTGACACTTTAGAAAAAAGTTTGGTCTTGCATGGATACGAATGATCTTACCACCATGATGGAAGTTTAATTTGTTTAATTAATAGTAGAGTAAATTGCAATTTTGGTCCTTGTTGTATGTTGTTTTTTTCATTTTTGGTCCCTAGAAATTTTTTATTGCAAGAATAACCCTGTGGTATGCAAAAGTGCTCGGTTTTAGTCCCTAAGACTAACAGTCGTTAATTGCAGCTGTTAAATGCCCCCATGTGCCTTGCACATGAAGGTATGTATGTCATTTTACAAATATAGACCACAGGGACCAAAATTGCAATTTATCTTTTGTTATTATACTATTAATTTAAAATATAATAATTATATTATATAATTAATAAATAAATTTCACATGATTTAAAAATAAAATATTTAGTAAAATCACAAAATTTTAATTAAGTAATAATTTGTTTACGTGTCGCCAACGAAAACTAATAAATTTGTTACTCTAAAATAATTAATTAATAATTTGTTTACTCTAAAATAACTATTAATTGATTACTAATTTGTTTACTCCCATGTAATATTAATTAATTAATTGCAAATTTATTCTAAAATAATTTAATTTTTTTTATTAAATTTCACTTTTAATATAAAATAAGTTATTCAATAAAAACATTATAAGAACATGAAGTTTTTTATAAGAATTCTATTATAAATATTTGAGAAAGATGATTAGTAATAAAAACACAAAAATGGGTTGGAGATCCCTTATGTAATATTTTTATTATATAATTAGTGTTGTAATCTGAAAAATAGAAAATCTGTTGAAATTAAATTTTGAATTATTTTAGAGTAAACTAATTATTAATTAATTATTTAAGAGTAAAAACTTTATTAGTTTTAGTTTACCACAGGGACCAAAAGTGAAAAACAACATACCACAAGGACCAAAATTGCAATTTACTCTTAATAGTATTACCTAAATTATATACGAACTTTATGACAAGTTTTCTTCAAAATATTCGAAGGAACTCCACGATCTGAGGGGCCATGCAACAATACCACCGACACACTCTCAGTGCCGACCCTGTAAATTATATACATTTCTTATAAAATGACTCTTTTAAACCTTCTTTGAAATTTGGCTTCAAAGAATAACTATTTGAGCACAACAAATTATTCTACAAACAATCAATATAATATGTTGTTTTAGCATAATCATGTGTCATGTTCTAATATGGGGAAATTGACCAAAATAGCCATACCACAAACCCATAGTGAGAAAATAGCCAAAGTCTCGCCAGGTTTACCAAAATGGCCACGGGTCCGCACTCCCCTAAAAAAACGACGTCGTTTCGTATTTAAAAGAATTTTTTTAAACTGGGTGCGGCACCGCAAGTGCGGACCTGGAAATCGAGGAATAGACATAAAGTAAATTGTAATTCCTGATTTCTATGGGAAGATCAGAGATAGGCATAAAGTATCTTGTAATCTCTACTTCCAGTCCAAGAAATAGGCATAAAGCAACTTGTAATTTCTTGGATAAGAGCAATAATCTAGAAACTGTAATGATTCGTAGTAGGCTCTTGATTGTGATAATATGACTTATTGAATATTAGTCATATTCATGGGATCGGGTGTGTTCCCGTCATTGAGGTGAGCATGTGTACGGTAAGAATGGTGGTGAACAGGTTTGTTTATATGCATTGGATATTCGAGTTTCAAACCTGTTAATGTTTTAAATTGAATTTGGATGTTCTCACTAGGCGTAAGCCTAATCGTTCAAATTAAATTTTCTTACCAGGTACCAGCTCAAGGAAATAGTGGGATGTGGGACGAGAGCTTTTGAAGTATTCAACTTTTGAGATGAGCGGAGGAGTTAGCTAATACAATGAGGCTTTTTGATTGATTGCTTAGATAACACAGTTAATCTGATTATAGTTGACATGATTAGATTAATTGGTTATTTAGAGAATTCAATATTTGTAAATATGAACCCTCATAGTTACTTCTCTCCTTATTTATATAAAAGTTTGGATGTTATTCTATCATAACTTGTTACAATTTGAGGTTCAAATTAGCCTTGATTTTTAGGGTGTTACATAGAGACCGCTTAAGAAAAGAGTTTGGTCTTTCATTGATGTGGGAGGTGGTATTGCAAAGCTGATGTGACACTTTAGAAAAAAGTTTGGTCTTGCATGGATACGAATGATCTTACCACCATGATGGAAGTTTAATTTGTTTAATTAATAGTAGAGTAAATTGCAATTTTGGTCCTTGTTGTATGTTGTTTTTTTCATTTTTGGTCCCTAGAAATTTTTTATTGCAAGAATAACCCTGTGGTATGCAAAAGTGCTCGGTTTTAGTCCCTAAGACTAACAGTCGTTAATTGCAGCTGTTAAATGCCCCCATGTGCCTTGCACATGAAGGTATGTATGTCATTTTACAAATATAGACCACAGGGACCAAAATTGCAATTTATCTTTTGTTATTATACTATTAATTTAAAATATAATAATTATATTATATAATTAATAAATAAATTTCACATGATTTAAAAATAAAATATTTAGTAAAATCACAAAATTTTAATTAAGTAATAATTTGTTTACGTGTCGCCAACGAAAACTAATAAATTTGTTACTCTAAAATAATTAATTAATAATTTGTTTACTCTAAAATAACTATTAATTGATTACTAATTTGTTTACTCCCATGTAATATTAATTAATTAATTGCAAATTTATTCTAAAATAATTTAATTTTTTTTATTAAATTTCACTTTTAATATAAAATAAGTTATTCAATAAAAACATTATAAGAACATGAAGTTTTTTATAAGAATTCTATTATAAATATTTGAGAAAGATGATTAGTAATAAAAACACAAAAATGGGTTGGAGATCCCTTATGTAATATTTTTATTATATAATTAGTGTTGTAATCTGAAAAATAGAAAATCTGTTGAAATTAAATTTTGAATTATTTTAGAGTAAACTAATTATTAATTAATTATTTAAGAGTAAAAACTTTATTAGTTTTAGTTTACCACAGGGACCAAAAGTGAAAAACAACATACCACAAGGACCAAAATTGCAATTTACTCTTAATAGTATTACCTAAATTATATACGAACTTTATGACAAGTTTTCTTCAAAATATTCGAAGGAACTCCACGATCTGAGGGGCCATGCAACAATACCACCGACACACTCTCAGTGCCGACCCTGTAAATTATATACATTTCTTATAAAATGACTCTTTTAAACCTTCTTTGAAATTTGGCTTCAAAGAATAACTATTTGAGCACAACAAATTATTCTACAAACAATCAATATAATATGTTGTTTTAGCATAATCATGTGTCATGTTCTAATATGGGGAAATTGACCAAAATAGCCATACCACAAACCCATAGTGAGAAAATAGCCAAAGTCTCGCCAGGTTTACCAAAATGGCCACGGGTCCGCACTCCCCTAAAAAAACGACGTCGTTTCGTATTTAAAAGAATTTTTTTTAAACTGGGTGCGGCACCGCAAGTGCGGACCTGGAAATCGAGGAATAGACATAAAGTAAATTGTAATTCCTGATTTCTATGGGAAGATCAGAGATAGGCATAAAGTATCTTGTAATCTCTACTTCCAGTCCAAGAAATAGGCATAAAGCAACTTGTAATTTCTTGGATAAGAGCAATAATCTAGAAACTGTAATGATTCGTAGTAGGCTCTTGATTGTGATAATATGACTTATTGAATATTAGTCATATTCATGGGATCGAGTGTGTTCCCGTCATTGAGGTGAGCATGTGTACGGTAAGAATGGTGGTGAACAGGTTTGTTTATATGCATTGGATATTCGAGTTTCAAACCTGTTAATGTTTTAAATTGAATTTGGATGTTCTCACTAGGCGTAAGCCTAATCGTTCAAATTAAATTTTCTTACCAGGTACCAGCTCAAGGAAATAGTGGGATGTGGGACGAGAGCTTTTGAAGTATTCAACTTTTGAGATGAGCGGAGGAGTTAGCTAATACAATGAGGCTTTTTGATTGATTACTTAGATAACACAGTTAATCTGATTATAGTTGACATGATTAGATTAATAGGTTATTTGGAGAATTCAATATTTGTAAATATGAACCCTCATAGTTACTTCTCTCCTTATTTATATAAAAGTTTGGATGTTATTCTATCATAACTTGTTAAAATTTGAGGTTCAAATTAGCATTGATTTTTAGGGTGTTACATAGAGACCGCTTAAGAAAAGAGTTTGGTCTTTCAATGATGTGGGAGGTGGTATTGCAAAGCTGATGTGACACTTTAGAAAAAAGTTTGGTCTTGCATGGATACGAATGATCTTACCACCATGATGGATGTTTAATTTGTTTAATTAATAGTAGAGTAAATTGCAATTTTGGTCCTTGTTGTATGTTGTTTTTTTCATTTTTGGTCCCTAGAAAATTTTTATTGCAAGAATAACCATGTGGTATGCAAAAGTGCTCGCTTTTAGTCCCTAAGACTAACAGTCGTTAATTGCAGCTGTTAAATACCCCCCATGTGCCTTGCACATGAAGGTATGTATGTCATTTTACAAATATAGACCACAGGGACCACAATTGCAATTTATCTTTTGTTATTATACTATTAATTTAAAATATAATAATTATATTATATAATTAATAAATAAATTTCACATGATTTAAAAATAAAACATTTAGTAAAATGACAAAATTTTAATTAAGTAATAATTTGTTTACGTGTCGCCAACGAAAACTAATAAATTTGTTACTCTAAAATAATTAATTAATAATTTGTTTACTCTAAAATAACTATTATTTGATTACTAATTTGTTTACTCCCATGTAATATTAATTAATTAATTGCAAATTTATTCTAAAATAATTTAAATTTTTGTTTTTATTAAATTTCACTTTTAATATAAAATAATTTATTCAATAAAAACATTATAAGAACATGAAGTTTTTTATAAGAATTCTATTATAAATATTTGAGAAAGATGATTTGTAATAAAAACACAAAAATGGGTTGGAGATCCCTTGTGTAATATTTTTATTATATAATTAGTGTTGTAATCTGAAAAATAGAAAATCTGTTGAAATTAAATTTTGAATTATTTTAGAGTAAACAAATTATTAATTAATTATTTAAGAGTAAACTAATTATTAATTAATTATTTAAGAGTAAAAACTTTATTAGTTTTAGTTTACCACAGGGACCAAAAGTGAAAAACAACATACCATAGGGACCAAAATTGCAATTTACTCTTAATAGTATTACCTAAATTATATACGAACTTTATGACAAGTTTTCTTAAAAATATTCGAAGGAACTCCACGATCTGAGGGGCCATGCAACAATACCACCGACACACTCTCTGTAACACCCCGCTTACCACCACACAATATTGTCCGCTTTGCCCCACTGGCTCACTGCTTTGTTCTTGGCGGCCTGGCAAGGACTTCGCAAGGACTTCCCAGGAGGTCACCCATCCTGGTACTACTCCCACCCAAGCACGCTTAACCACAGAGTTCCCAAGGAACCCGCATGCTTGTGGCCCCAAAACGCGTTGTGTCTGGTAAGGCCAAGGTTTACTAATATACCCAGCATCTCTCCTGTCCACGGCCGATGTGGGATATGCCTAAGGTGTTACACACACACCCCCTCAGGGACTCATCGTCCTCGATGAGGTTTGCCCCACCATCCCGAACGGCACAGGAGTGGCTCTGATACCATTTGTAACACCCCGCTTACCACCACACAATATTGTCCGCTTTGCCCCACTGGCTCACGACTTTGTTCTTGGCGGCCTGGCAAAGACTTCGCAAGGACTTCCCAGGAGGTCACCCATCCTGGTACTACTCCCACCCAAGCACGCTTAACCACAGAGTTCCTAAGGAACCCGCATGCTTGTGGCCCCAAAACGCGTTGTGTCTGGTAAGGCCAAGGTTTACTAATATACCCAGCATCTCTCCTGTCCACGACCGATGTGGGATATGCCTAAGGTTATATAAAATCCTCTCATGTCGCTTTTATAAGCTTTTGTTTTATTTACCGAATTGTCGAGGTTGACCAAGTGTGTATTAAGCTTTAAATTTTTTTACTATGTGCCAAGTGTTGAATCTAGAGGGGCTAATCTAGGCTTTTAAGTAAAATGGTCATGGGTTTCGGCCCATGCAAAGCAAAGGCCGAACCCCCCCCCCCCCCCCCCCCCATGCCTCTCGTTTTTCTTTGTTTCCTTGTAAGCCAAACAACCAAACACTCCATAACCCTATTTGCCCTTCCTTTGTCTCTTGTGGTGCGGCTGTGAGAAGAGAAACGAGAGAGAGAGAGATAGAGAACGACGAGAGAGAGAGGTAGCGAGAAGAGAGAGAGGAAGAGAACAAGAGAAACGAAGAGAGAGAGAGAGAGACGCCGGAGGATCGTCGCTGCTGCCGCCGGAGGTCGCCGCCAACACCACCTTTCGTCGGAGAAGTCGAGGGGAAGAGGGTAGGCGTCGCAAGGTAAGTCGTTTCTTCGTTTCGTTTCGCTTTCCTTTCCTTTTCGTTTTTCCGGTGGAACAACCACCACCGCACGCCGCCGCTGTGGTGGCCGTGGGTGGGCGGCGGGTTGTGTGGGTGTATGTGTCATTTTGCGTGGGGCGATCGGGAGTAAGGAGAGCGGTGGTGTGAGGATGGAGTGGTGTGTGCGTGAGGGTGTGCGTGCGTGTGCGTGTATATAAGAGTCGCCGGAAATACCGCCGCCGCCGGTGACCACCACGGCCGGAGGTGGCAGTGGGTGGTGCCGGGTGATGTCCAGTTTTCGTAAACCATTGTTAGCTAAACCCCAACCAGTAACCTTAATCGCGTAACCGTAATTACAATCGTCATTTTATGTGAAAATTAGTTTTCTGTCCAGTTTTCATGTAACCATAACTTTTCCGTCGTAACTCCGTTTGAGCCGAAACTGGCGCCCACGGTTCAAGTTCAGGGTCGAGCACGTTTTTCGTGTTTTAGCGAAAAACTGGTTCGGTCTCTAACTGGGCGAAAATGTGGTCGCAAGTTCGGTGTTTCGTCATTTCATGAGAAAACTTCTGGAATCTGCCTTGATCTTGCGAAAATCATAACTTTCTGCTCGTAACTCGGTTTGGGGTGAAACCGGTGTCAAAAGTTCCCTTTTTGAGTCTAGAAACTTTTCTGTGTTTTGTGCAAAACCCAGTTCGGGACGTAGCATGGGTCGATTTGTCGTTTTATACTGAAAGGTGCTGAATTTCGCTGTTCCGGAAACTGTTTTTGTAAAATCCGTAGTAAATTGGAGAAAAATCGTTAGGAGGCGTATAATATGTCCTTGGAACCCTAACTCAGAGTACTTTCTGGTCATGAAATAATATTGGGAATTTTCTGGGTTTAAAGGGGTCGAAACAGGTCCCGAACAGACCTGTTTTGGGTGAACGGAATTTAGTTTTAGTGACGGTATAAGCGTGTGTCGTGTCATAGGGTCCGGGTCTCGTATTGACACGTTTTAACATGCATTTAGGTGCTGGGAAGTGACCGTAATTGTGAAGCTTGATTTGTGTTATTAAGCTGGGCGCGCATTCGAGGTGAGTTCTCTCACTGTGTAGTTAGGGGTTGTATGCATGTCATAATAGTTTGTATGTACTACTGTCTTTGTGGTGTGAACTAGTTGTGTGATGTGTAATATTTGATTGGTTTGAATGCTTAGTATAAATGTGATACATTACAATTCGGTGGGACCGAGGAAGTGGAAAGAAACGTTGTGGGAACTCGGTGTGACGAGTGTGATACATTACAATTCGGTGGGACCGAGGAAGTGGAAAGAAACGTTGTTGGAACTCGGTGTGACGAGTGTGATACATTACAATTCGGTGGGACCGAGGTGTTGGATACATAATTACTTGTAGATGTTTACTCGTTTTATGTAACTGTGATGTTGTTGCTTATGTGCGGATAGGGGTGGTGTGTATATAATTCCTATCTGCGCGTGTGTTGGAATTCACTAAGCTTCGTGCTTACCCTTTCCCAATAAACTGTGGTTTCAGGTCCGAGCGGCTCCAAGGCGTGACAAGTACACACTGGCGCACGAGGGGAGCTGGTTGTTTTATGGTTTAATATTTAAACGTTTATTCCGCTGGTTTTATTTATAAAGATATTATTTGTGAGTTTGCAAACGAAACGTTGGGATCATTTAATGAGTTGTTATAAATGAAATGTTTATTTTAAAATTTTAAATTGCTTGTAATTTTTGGGACGTTACACTCTCAGTGCCGACCCTGTAAATTATATACATTTCTTATAAAATGACTCTTTTAAACCTTCTTTGAAATTTGGCTTCAAAGAATAACTATTTGAGCACAACAAATTATTCTACAAACAATCAATATAATATGTTGTTTTAGCATAATCATGTGTCATGTTCTAATATGGGGAAATTGACCAAAATAGCCATACCACAAACCCATAGTGAGAAAATAGCCAAAGTCTCGCCAGGTTTACCAAAATGGCCACGGGTCCGCACTCAATCCAGTGCGGACCGCACTCCCCTAAAAAAACGACGTCGTTTCGTATTTAAAAGAATTTTTTTTTAAACTGGGTGCGGCACCGCAAGTGCGGACCTGGAACCGCAAGTGCGGACCCGACAAAACCCTAATTTTTATAGCCTTTATATACGATTTTTCTCAATTTTCCAATATGTTTTTTCCCAATTTCTTTGAAACAAATTTTTTCATTGTGTAAATTTTCCAGAAATGAGTTCCTTACCTGATAAAATTAAGATGCGTATTTGGCCTGGCGGTTCTTGGCAACTGAACGGGACGGATTGGGAGTATCATTCCGCATTTCCGGTAATGCGAGTCATGGTGCCAACCAACATCACACATTCTATGTTTGTTAGGTGTGTTCAAAGCAGATGTGGATTCGACCCTAATTTTGGTACGACTAAAATAGTGTACCAATTTTCTGGCCAACTTTATGAGTTACGAGACACCAACGATGTACAAGCTTTTATGGAATCTGATGCGGCTGTAAGAAATCCACCAACACTTTGTGTTTATATCGAGCTTGCTGACAAAAACATTGTTGGTGGTTGTTCCAACAGCGTACGGGAGCCTGATGTGTATGTTGCTGAGGAGAGTCAATCTTCTTTTGGAGTTAGTGGTGGTTCGAACATCGTACGAGAGTCGGATGTGTCTGCTGTACAACTGAGTCAAGCTTATGGGTATAATCCTGATTTTGTTACTGAAGATAATTATGGTTATAACCCCGAAATTGTTCCGGAGACCTAAGAACCGGTAGAAGAACCACATGAAGAAGACGACGATTCCCATGTTTACCGTTTGGATATTCCTGGTCTAAATCTAAATGAAGAAGACGATGAAGAAGACGGTGAAGAAGAAGAAGAAACCAGTCCTATTAAATCATACGGTGGAATAAATGATTTTTTTGGCCAACCTCCTCCCCTTCCAGATCGGGATGGCCATTTCATAACACCTAACCAAGAGCCCGTAGCATATAATCGTAGTAACTTAGAGAATGAAGGGGACTTCTTCGCCACGAAAGATGACCTGACCCTCGCCCTAGGAAAAAAGTGTGTTGAAGAGGGTTTCCAGTATTATGTGGAGAGATCTTCAAATACCCGATTCGAAGCGAAGTGTAGGGATGGTAACTATGATTGGCGTGTGTATGCTGCACCAGTCAAAGATACCACTATGTTCCAGGTACACAGGATGAAAGACGTACACGTTTGTTCAAGGACCCAGGTGCATCCTAACAACCGTAACGCCAATAGGAGAGTACTGGGTGATATAATCATGCCTAAAGTACACGATGAAAGCCGTAAACTCCGTGGATCCGACATTGTGAAGGACATCAAGGAGCAATACAACGTAGATATCTCGTATTCGCAAGCGTGGCGTGCGAAAGCTTTTGCGCTAGCCTAGGTGCGGGGCGACCCCCACGATTCTTACAGGCGACTCCCTGGGTTTTTCTATAATCTGGAGCTTCAAAACCCTGGTACCTTTTCCCGAATAGAGAGAGATATTACTGGACGTTTTCACCTTTGTTTTTATGCCCTTGGTTGCGCGGTATATATTATTTCCTCTTATACAGTCTACACTTTCACTGTACTATAGTATTCTAACGTTTTCAGCATAATTTTTTGTAGTTCCGATCGTTTACGTGCTATTTGCGCCCGGTCATTATAATAGACAATGCTCATTTGAAGGGGCCTTACTTGGGCACAATGTTCTTAGCCGTTGCTATGGACGCCAATAATCAACTTTTCATGATCGCTTTCGGAGTTGGGAGGTCTGAGAGTGGAGAGGGATGGACTTATTTTTTGTCCAACCTGAAGCAGTGTATCGGCGAACCAGAAGGGTTGGTGTTCGTTTCGGACAGGGCCGGTTCAATACGCCAAGCTATCAATACGGTGTACCCACATGCCCATCATGCGCTCTGTTGCCGCCATCTCATGATGAATATGAAAACCAGGGATAATAGGATCGACCATTATACGACTATGTTTTGGAAGGTCTGTAAGGCGTACACGGTGCATGATTTCAATCTTAGAATGGCAGCTCTACGAGCTGCTGTACCTGTGGGAGTCCAAGTTTTGGAATCCGATACTACGCCAGAAAGATGGTCTAGGGCCCATTTTCCTGCAATCCGTTGCAACATAATGACTTCAAACAGTGCCGAGTCTGTCAATGCACTGTCCCGTTACGCTCGGAGGTTACCTATCGTGTCCCTCATGGATTACTTTCGATCAATGCAACAAGACTGGTATGCAAAGCGTCGGAACAACGCATATTATCATCTATACGTACATCAACCTACATACAATCTATTGTTGTTACAACAAAGTGAGATTATTTTCAGTATATTGACTATTTTTTTCTACAGCAAAATGGGTAGATTTTCTAACCCCGTTTGCAATGAAAAAAGTTAAAAGGAGACAAATGAAGTCGGCGAGGTTTACTGTCCATGAAATTGGTCATGGTGTATACGAAGTATGTGATATGCGCAGGGACGCGAAGGTGGCTTACAATAATCGTAATTGCACTTGTATGAAGTGGCAGATGTCCGGTTTACCTTGCAGTCATGCAATCGCCGTTGCAAGATATCTCCGGTGTACAGATGTCACCCACCCGACGCTTGGTTACTTCACGAAGGCTACCTAGCGAGCAACACTCTCAGAGGTCATACATCTGGCTGGGCCTCCTGAAACGTGGGTTGTTCCAGACCCACCACTTATGACCGTTAAACCTCCGGTGATGCAGAAACGCGTTGGTAGACCGAGTAACCACGACCGTATCCCATCCCGTGGTGAGGATCCGACACCGAGAAGATGTTCTTGGTGTAAACAAAGCGGACATAATCGATCAAACTGTCATGCAGAGTTTCCAGTGAATCAAGGAGCATCCGGTAGCCGGCAACGTCGAAGAGCCTCCGGTAGCCGCCAACATCAAGGAGCATCCGGTAGCCGACAAACTCAAGCACAGGCGACCCAGGAGACCAACTACAGAAGTTCTAGGCATCAAACTTTCGATCTAAACATTGATTTGAACGAGTAAACCTTTTTGAAGTCTCAATTTATGCCTGTTACGTTAAATTGTCTTTCAAGCTTGTTGTCCTTATGTTTACTGTTGATTTAAATGTACTTTGTTGTGTCTGTTAAGGGTTCTTGTGTGTAAACTAAAGTAAACATGAAAGTTGCATTTTATTGATACTCATAAAGCATGGAAACTAGTACAGTTGAAGAAATCTACTACTACGGGTAGATGTCCTGCATTTTGGTGATATAGGCAACCTTTTCAGCAATAACCTCCTCCATTCCCGTGTAGCTCTCTGTGAGCTCTGTAATCTCCTCTTCTAGTTCGCGAATCTGTTTTTGCAGATCCCGAATATCCCGCTTCCTTTGTGCCAGATCTTGTTTCTTCTCCTCCAGGCAGTCCTTCTTCCCTTGAATAATCAACCTGTTTTGGTTCCACATACGTTTTACGTTTTCAATCTGGGCATTGTCGTCATCAATTGACCATTTTCGGGGGATGGCATTCTTTGAATTCCTGTAAGATCCTCCGATTGGTTAGATTGATACATTGGTGGTTCATTCAAGCGATGGTCGAGGTAGTATTGCTCCCATGCAGCGTTCCACTGATCTGTCTCCTCTTCCGTGAATGGATAATCGGCCCTAGTTCGGCCCCATTCTGCCCACTCCTCGGTTGTTACCGGTACCCACCACGTACTCCTGTAAGCTCCATCTTTTAAGGGTTGGTTGTCGTTTTGTCGTGAAGTTCCAGCCCCATTGGTGGACCTTTTCCCTTTTGACCTAGAACCCCCAGCCATAATAGTGGCACGAAATGGTAGAGAAGGTTTGCAAACGTTGTGGATGGTAGAAAGGATAGATAACAACTAGTGAATTACTAATTTATCAGACCACCTACTTATAGTCGTGAGAAGGTATGTTCGCACTTGCGGATGCGTGTAGGTTCGCACTTGCGGATGCGTGTAGGTTCGCACTTGCGGATGCGGGTAGGTTCGCAAGTGCGGACGCGGGTAGGTTCGCAAGTGCGGATGCGGAGCTGAGAAGGTTCGCACTTGCGATGTTGTGGCTATAAATACCCAAGTTAATTCCAACTTAAGACTCACAACACTCATACGACTTTGTACTCTCATCTTTCACCAAGCAAATGGAATCTTCTTCAAACCCACAGTCTTCACAAGTAATGCCGAATAAGTTAAAGAAGGAGGTAGAAAAAAGTGAAAAAGAGATCGAGGAATTAACTGTAGAGTGGACACAGTTGTTGGCTAGGAAGGAGGGACATCTGAAAAGGATGGAAGATGAAGAAAAGGAGATAAAAAGGATGAAGAGGGAAATCAAAGATAAGGAGTCCCGTATTCGTCAAGAAAACTTACACGTCCACAACATTGTACAACAGTTCGCAGTTCTTCAAGCACAGATAAGCGAGAAGCAAGCCTTCATCGATAGGTGTAATGCACTTTATCCTTAGGTGGTGGTAGTGTTGTTGCAGTTTCTATGTTGTTGTTTCAGGATGTGTCTTGCATTTTCTATGTTGTTGTTTCATGTTGTGTCTTGCATTTTCTATGTTGTTGTTTCATGTTGTGCCTTGCAGTTTCTATGTTGTTTTTTCATGTTGTACTTTGCATTTTCTATGTTGTTGTTTCATGTTGTTGTTTCATGTTGTAGTAACTATTGTGAAGTTGATTGAGGTAAAGATGTAAATAATAAAAGTGAAACACCAAACAATAAAAATTATACCGTAAATAAGAAAAGCTATACAATGAAAGTTGTACAACTTTTAAAAACTATACAACTTTTAAAAACTAATTCAACGCGGAGGTCCAAAAACATTCTGCCATTTTTCTCCGCCAAGCCTTGATATCGATATCCATGTTAGGTAGTTGCCCGTTAACCCTATCTGACAAAAATCGGCAGGTGAAAGCACCACAGTCGCCTAGCTGACCAGTCTGCTGGGGAACATCCGCTGCATAACTCCATCCGAATTGTTCCATCCGCCCAGCTCGTTCATTGTGTTGTAGACACCTTAATACGAACGTCATACTTGTTTTGAATGTCTGAAGCAACTCGGCAATTCTAGGCGAAACGGTCTGATAACTATCATATACAATCATTTGCATGGTCTGTAAGGACAACTCCCCAAGCACCCAATGGTTGTTATCGATGTTTATGGGTATAAGAACCTGCAAACATAAAGTTAACATTAGTTAGATAGTATAAATTCATAATGTTTGAAATAGGGAAACTTAGATTACATACAATGTTCACAGATCCTGTCCATGTAGGAAATCCGTCCGACAAAGTCATTGACCCGTCAATTTGCGAGACTACCTCAAGTAGGTGCCCAAGTATCAGCCTTCCCCACCACTCTGGGATGACCATCGTCCAGGTTCTATCTGGAGAACGTGAGGTGAGCGCCCTTCAAACCCATGCCTCGATATGCTATAAATAAACCATTCAATGATAAACTACACTGATGCTTTTTTGGTATTCAAATTGTAGGACTATAATAACATATGAATGTACTAACCGGGTCTTCAAGCCATCCATGGTTTTCATAGCCCAATAATTGCCCCCAAAACGTTGGTTCCACAGCACCATGAGGTAAATAAGAAATCCTCATACTGCCCAACTGATTTTGGAGGTAGAGTTGCTCAACAAATGGCTGCAGCCTACTGGTACCAGCCGGACGGGGCCTAACGGGGGTAGTATCAGGACACTGCATATAAGGAGACGAATGCCATCTCGAAGGACAACGCTGGCATGCCCCCCCTACCAAGGGGTTCCTCCTCCATCTCAGGTGGGTAAATGACAGGACTGGTTAAGAAGGGTGACATGTCCATGCAAAGTTCGTGAATCGGCATTGATGTTGTTGCAGTTTCATGAAGCGCCATTGACAAGCCCATGGTGCAAAAGCCAGATCGCGGCACGAGCACAGATCCTAGTGGACGAAACGGCATATCCGGATGTGATGGCCTGGGAAAGAAGAAATGGTCAAACCAAGGAGAAGAAGGAGGAGGGGGTGGATGTGATGACTCCTGCGTACAAGTACCAAAATGTTAAACGGTGTTAGTAAGTTTGCATACCAAAATGTTAAACGGTGTTAAATGAAATACTTACATTAAGATGAGCCTCAAAACGACTCTTAAGCCAAACACCAGCCTGCTGAAGCAGACCCACATGCGCCCAGTTCGGGTCATCGGACGGAAACTCCCTAGAGGGCAGATCTGAGAAACGGACTGGTGGTGTTGGAGCCCGGAATCCCTGATTGGTGAAGCTTGGAATCCCTGATGTATCGTGCTCCTGATCGTTAACGGCCTCGTCCTCATCATCATTGGTGTCCTCGTCATTGTCATCGTCGCCGTCGTCGTCAGGGTCACCACCGGCTTCACCGCGGAAGAACATCTCGCTGGACCATTACCACCCCTCTCCCTCCTCTTGATCTGTGGCGACAAGTCTCGTGAGTGGTTGGTCCTCCTCCTAATATATGCAAGAGTTGACGAAATATTAGAATTTTAGGGGTTATCTTCATACAAACCTCCAACATTGTAAAAATTCTTACCCACGCCGTCACCAACAAAATGTCACTAATTTCGGGTGTATATAATACTTTTCGTTTCCTAGCCCACCCACTTATCCTAGGAACCCGGTTGTGCTGCACGAAATGCTTACTCGAGCGAGGAAAAGTCTCGAGAATCCATATATGTGGAAAAAGTAATGTTACGCCTACAAAGTCATTAACAATTGTAGAAATATTTAATATTGTGGTAACTAACCTTGAACGGCTGGATAAAGCCCGTTAACGTCAGCTTCGGCTTCTTTTCAGGCCGACGCTCAATAAAATCTTTCATCTGCGAATATGTATAATCCCAGATGAAACTGCACCAAGGATATCGGTTCCAAGCCCCAAGATTCTCTATCAATGCAAGGACGGTGGGCGAAATGGGCAAATGATGTTGTCGGCCAAGGAAGAGTGAGGACCCGTGGCCATTTTGGTAAACTCGGCGAGACTTTGGCTATTTTCTCACTATGGGTTTGTGGTATGGCTATTTTGGTCAAGTTCTTCCTTGGCCGACAGCATCATTTGCCCATTTCGCCCACCGTCCTTGCATTGATAGAGAATCTTGGGGCTTAGAACCGATATCCTTGGGGCAGTTTCATCTGGGATTATACATATTCGCAGATGAAAGATTTTATTGAGCGTCAGCCTAAAAAGAAGCCGAAGCTGACGTTAACGGGCTTTATCCAGCCGTTCAAGGTTAGTTACCACAATATTAAATATTTCTACAATTGTTAATGACTTTGTAGGCGTAACATTACTTTTTCCACATATATGGATTCTCGAGACTTTTCCTCGCTCGAGTAAGTATTTCGTGCAGCACAACCGTGTTCCTAGGATAAGTGGGTGGGCTAGGAAACGAAAAGTATTATATACACCCGAAATTAGTGACATTTTGTTGGTGACGGCGCGGGTAAGAATTTTTACAATGTTGGAGGTTTGTATGAAGATAACCCCTAAAATTCTAATATTTCGTCAACTCTTGCATATATTAGGAGGAGGACCAACCACCCACGAGACTTGTCGCCACAGATCAAGAGGAGGGAGAGAGGTGGTATTGGTCCAGCGAGATGTTCTTCCGCGGTGAAGTCGGTGGTGACCCTGACGACGACGGCGACAATGACGATGACGAGGACGGCAATGATGACGAGGACGAGGCCGTTAACGATCAGGAGCACGATACATCAGGGATTCCAAGCTTCACCAATCAGGGATTCCGGGCTCCAACACCACCAGTCCGTTTCTCAGATCTGCCCTCTAGGGAGTTTCTGTCCGATGACCCGAACTGGGCACATGTGGGTCTGCTTCAGCAGGCTGGTGTTTGGTTTGAGAGTCGTTTTGAGGCTCATCTTAATGTAAGTATTTCATTTAACACCGTTTAACATTTTGGTATGCAAACTTACTAACACCGTTTAACATTTTGGTACTTGTACGCAGGAGTCATCACATCCACCTCCTCCTTCTTCTCCTTGGTTTGACAATTTCTTCTCTCCCAGGCTATCACATCCGGATGTGCCATTTCGTCCACTAGGATCTGTGCTCGTGCCGCGATCTGGCTTTTGCACCATGGGCTTGTCAATGGCGCTTCATGAAACTGCAACAACATCAATGCCGATTCATGAACTTGGCATGGACATGTCACCCTTCTTAACCAGTCCTGTCATTTACCCACCTGAGATGGAGGAGGAACCCCTTGGTAGGGGGCATGCCATCGTTGTCCTTCGAGATGGCATTCGTCTCCTTATACGCAGTGTCCTGATACTACCCCCGTTAGGCCCCGTCCGGCTGGTACCAGTAGGCTGCAGCCATTTGTTGAGCAACTCTACCTAGACCTGGCAAAAAATGACACGACACGCTAACTCGACACGAACCCGACACGAATTAAACGGGTTTGGGTAATACATTTCAACCCGTTTAAGTAAACGGGTTGACACGACACGACACGAAAATTAAACGGGTAAGGTTAGGGTCAACCATTTCAACTCGAAAATGACCCGAGTAACCCGTTTATATATATAAGTTAAAAATTAAATATATGTTTAAGAAAAAATAATTATAATTTAATTATTATTATAATTATAATTATAATTATAATTAAAAGTAATTGGTTTATGGAAAAATAAAACAAATCAGAGGAACTAGTTTGGCTTCATTTATATACATGGTTCCAAGATTAATTTTGCTATAAAACTTCCGATGTGGGATACCTCAAGTGAACCAACCCATTTTTCTCATCAGATTTCATCCCACATCGCCCAAATTTCAAACCACAACCCTTACTCTCAACTATAAATACCCCTCATCCCTTCCACATTTTGAATTGCCATCCCCCTTTGTTTGAGTGAAACAATTGGCTTGAGCTGGTTTGCTTGCCGGTTGGCTTGAACTGAGTTAAAAATTTGATTGGAGCACCCTTTTAAATTCGGTGTACCTTTAAGTTTATTTTGCGAATTTTTTTGTGTTTGTGCGAACGTAAATGAACACGAACATATCTTTTTTTCTAACGAACATGAACAAGTCTTTGTTCGTGTTCGTTCGGTTCGTTTACAGCCCTATATATATTGAACAAAAATTCCTTCTTACGAAACGGGTTAATCGGGTTAACGGGTTTAATGGGTTAAGAGGTTAAACGGGTTAATCGTGTCGTGTCGGGTTAAGTAAACGGGTTAATCGGGTTAACGGGTTTGTGGGTTTAATGGGTTAAGAGGTTAAACGGGTTAATCGAGTCGTGTCGGGTTAGGCGGGTTAAATCAGGTCGTGTTCAGGTTGCGATATTCTGACCCGTTTATTAAACGTGTCGTGTTCGGGTTTGACACTCACAACCCGTTTAACCCGTGAACCCGACACGAACCCGACACGACACGACCCGTTTGCCAGTTGGGCAGTATGAGGATTTCTTATTTACCTCATGGTGCTGTGGAACCAACGTTTTGGGGGCAATTATTGGGCTATGAAAACCATGGATGGCTTGAAGACCCGGTTAGTATATTCATATGTTATTATAGTCCTACAATTTGAATACCAAAAAAACGTTAGTGTAGCTTATCATTGAATGGTTTATTTATAGCATATAAAGGCATGGGTTCGAAGGGCGCTCACCTCACGTTCTCCAGATAGCAACTGGACGATGGTCGTCCCAGAGTGGTGGGGAAGGCTGATACTTGGGCACCTACTTGAGGTAGTATCGCAAATTGACGGGTCAATGACTTTGTCTGACGGATTTCCTACATGGGCAGGATCTGTGAACATTGTATGTAATCTAAGTTTCCCTATTTCAAACATTATGAATTTATATTATCTAACTAATGTTAACTTTATGTTTGCGGGTTCTTATACCCATAAACATCGATAACAACCATTGGGTGCTTGGGGAGTTGTCCTTACAGACCATGCAGATGATTGTATATGATAGTTATCAGACCGTTTTGCCTAGAATTGCCGAGTTGCTTCAGACATTCAAAACAAGTATGATGTTCGTATTAAGGTGTCTACAACATAATGAACGAGCTGGGCGGATGGAACAATTCGGATGGAGTTATGCAGCGGATGTTCCCCAGCAGACTGGTCAGCTAGGCATCTGTGGTGCTTTCACCTGCCAATTTTTGTCAGATAGGGTTAACGGGCAACTACCTAACATGGATATCGATATCAAGGCTTGGCGGAGAAAAATGGCAGAATGTTTTTGGGCCTCCGCGTTGAATTAGTTTTTAAAAGTTGTATAGTTTTTAAAAGTTGTATAACTTTCATTGTATAGTTTTTATTATTTACAGTATAATTGTTATTGTTTGGTGTTTCACTTTTATTATTTACATCTTTACCTCAATCAACTTCACAATAGTTACTACAACATGAAACAACAACATAGATAATGCAAAGTACAACATGAAAAAACAACATAGAAACTTCAAGGCACAACATGAAACAACAACATAGAAAATACAAGACACAACATGAAACAACAACATAGAAAATGCAAGACACATCGTGAAACAACAACATAGAAACTGCAACAACACTACCACCACCTAAGGATAAAGTGCATTACACCTATCGATGAAGGCTTGCTTCTCGCTTATCTGTGTTTGAAGAACTGCGAACAATTGTACAATGTTATGGACGTGTAAGTTTTCTTGACGAATACGGGACTCCTTATATTTGATTTCCCTCTTCATCCTTTTTATCTCCTTTTCTTCATCTTCCATCCTTTTCAGATGTCCCTCCTTCCTAGCCAACAACTGTGTCCACTCTACAGTTAATTCCTCGATCTCTTTTTCACTTTTTTCTACCTCATTCTTTAACTTATTCAGCATTACTTGTGAAGACTGTGGGTTTGAAGAAGATGCCATTTGCTTGGTGAAAGATGAGAGTACAAAGTCGTATGAGTGTTGTGAGTCTTAAGTTGGAATTAACTTGGGTATTTATAGCCACAACATCGCAAGTGCGAACCTTCTCAGCTCCGCATCCGCACTTGCGAACCTACACGCATTCGCACTTGCGAACCTACCCGCATCCGCAAGTGCGAACATACCTTCTCACGACTATAAGTAGGTGGTCTGATGAATTAGTAATTCACTAGTTGTTATCTATCCTTTCTACCATCCACAACGTTTTCAAACCTTCTCTACCATTTCGTGCCACTATTATGGCTGGGGGTTCTAGGTCTAAAGGGAAAAGGTCCACCAATGGGGCTGGAACTTCACGACAAAACGACAACAAACCCTTAAAAGATGGAGCTTACAGGAGTACGTGGTGGGTACCGGTAACAACCGAGGAGTGGGCAGAATGGAGCCGAACTAGGGCCGATTATCCATTCACGGAATAGGAGACAGATCAGTGGAACGCTGCATGGGAGCAATACTACCTCGACCATCGCTTGAATGAACCACCAATGTATCAATATAACCAGTTGGAGGATCTTACAGGAACTCAAAGAATCCCATCCCCCGTAAAACGGTCAATTGATGACGACAACGCCCAGATTGAAAACGTAAAACGTATGTGGAACCAAAACAGGTTGATTATTCAAGGGAAGAAGGACTGCCTGGAGGAGAAGAAACAAGATCTGGCACAAAGGAAGCGGGATATTCGGGATCTGCAAAAACAGATTCGCGAACTAGAAGTGGAGATTACAGAGCTCACAGAGAGCTACACGGGAATGGAGGAGGTTATTGCTGAAAAGGTTGCCTATATCACCAAAATGCAGGACATCTACCCGTAGTAGTAGATTTCTTCAACTGTACTAGTTTCCATGCTTTATGAGTATCAATAAAATGCAACTTTCATGTTTACTTTATTTTACACACAAGAACCCTTAACAGACACAACAAAGTACATTGAAATCAACAGTAAACATAAGGACAACAAGCTTGAAAGACAATTGAACGTAACAGGCATAAATTGAGACTTCAAACAGGTTTACTCGTTCAAATCAATGTTTAGATCGAAAGTTTGATGCCTAGAACTTCCGTAGTTGGTCTCCTAGGTCGCCTGTGCTTGAGTTTGTCGGCTACCGGATGCTCCTTGATGTTGGCGGCTACCGGAGGCTCTTCGACGTTGCCGGCTATCGGATGCTCCTTGATTAACTGGAAACTCTGCATGACAGTTTGATCGATTATGTCCGCTTGGTTTACACCGAGAACATCTTCTCGATGTCGGATCCTCGCCACGGGATGGGATACGGTCGTGGTTGCTCGGTCTACCAACGCATTTCTGCATCACCGGAGGTTTAACGGTCATAAGTGGTGGGTCTGGAACAACCCACGTTTCAGGAGGCCCAGCCGGATGTATGACCTCTGAGAGTGTTGCTCGCCAGGTAGCCGTCGTGAAGTAACCAAGCGCCAGGTGGGTGACATCTGTATACCGGAGATATCTTGCAATGGCGATTGCATGACTGCAAGGTAAACCGGACATCTGCCACTTCATACAAGTGCAATTACGATTATTGTAAGCCACATTCGCGTCCCTGCGCATATCGCATACTTCGTATACACCATGACCAATTTCATGGACAGTAAACCTCGCCGACTTCATTTGTCTCCTTTTAACTTTTTTCATTGCAAACGGGGTTAGAAAATCTACCCATTTTGCTGCAGAAAAAAAAAAGTCAAAATACTGAAAATAATCTCACTTTGTTGTAACAACAGTAGATTGTATGTAGGTTGATGTACATATAGATGATAACCTGCGTTGTTCCGATGCTTTGCATACCAGTATTGTTGCTTTGATCGAAAGTAATCCATGAGGGACACGATAGGTAACCTCCGAGCGTAACGGGACAGTGCATTGACAGACTCGGCAATGTTTGAAGTCATTATGTTGTAACGGATTGCAGGAAAATGGGCCCTAGACCATCTTTCTGGCGTAGTATCGGATTCCAAAACTTGGACTCCCATAGGTACAATAACTCGTAGAGCTGCCATTCTAACATTGAAATCATGCACCGTGTACGCCTTACAGACCTTCCAAAACATAGTCTTATAATGGTCGATCCTATTATCCCTAGTTTTCATGTTCATCATGAGATGGCGGCAACAGAGCGCATGATGGGCATGTGGGTACACCGTATTGATAGCTTGGCGTATTGAACCGGCCCTGTCCGAAACGAACACCAACCCTTCTGGTTCGCCGATACACTGCTTCAGGTTGGACAAAAAATAAGTCCATCCCTCTCCACTCTTAGACCTCCCAAGTCCGAAAGCGAGCATGAAAACTTGATTATTGGCGTCCATAGCAACGGCTAAGAACATTGTGCCCAAGTAAGGCCCCATCAAATGAGCGCCGTCTATTATAATGACCGGGCGCAAATAGCACGTAAACGATCGAATCTACAAAAAGTTATGCTGAAAACGTTAGAATACTATAGTAAAGTGAAAGTGTAGACTGTATAAGAGGAAATAATATATACCGCGCAACCAAGGGCATAAAAACAAAGGTGAAAACGTCCAATAATATCTCTCTCTATTCGGGAAAAGGTACCAGGGTTTTGAAGCTCCAGATTATAGAAAAACCCAGGGAGTCGCCTGTAAGAATCGTGGGGGTTGCCCCGCACCAAGGCAAGCGCAAAAGCTTTCGCACGCCACGCTTGCGAATACGAGATATCTACGTTGTATTGCTCTTTGATGTCCTTCACAATGTCGGATCCACGGAGTTTACGGCTTTCATCCTGTACTTTAGGCATGATTATATCACCCAGTACTCTCCTATTGGTGTTACGGTGGTTAGGATGCATCTGGGTCCTTGAACAAACGTGTACGTCTTTCATCCTGCGTACCTGGAACATAGTGGTATCTTTCAACATACACACGCCAATCACAGTTACCATCCCTACACTTCGCTTCGAATCGGGTATTTGAAGATCTCTCCACATAATACTGGAAACCCTCTTCAACACACTTTTTTCCGAGGGTGAGGGTCAGGTCATCTTTCGTGGCGAAGAAGTCCCCTTCATTCACTAAGTTACTACGATTATATGCTACGGGCTCTTGGTTAGGTGTTATGAAATGGCCATCCCGATCTGGAAGGGGAGGAGGTTGGCCAAAAAAATCATTTATTCCACCGTATGATTTAATAGGACTGGTTTCTTCTTCTTCATCTTCTTCACCGTCTTCTTCATCGTCTTCTTCATTTAAATTTAGACCAGGAATATCCAAACGGTAAACATGGGACTCGTCTTCTTCTTCTTCTTCTTCTTCTTCATGTGGTTCTTCTACCGGTTCTTAGGTCTCCGGAACAATTTCGGGGTTATAACCATAATTATCTTCAGTAACAAAATCAGGATTATACCCATAAGCTTGACTCTGTTGTACAGCAGACACATCCGACTCTCGTACGGTGTTCGAACCACCACTAACTCCAAAAGAAGATTGACTCTCCTCAGCAACATACACATTAGGCTCCCGTACGGTGTTGGAACAACCACCAACAATGTTTGTGTCAGCAAGCTCGATATAAACACAAAGTGTTGGTGGATTTCTTACAGCCGCAGCAGATTCCATAAAAGCTTGTACATCGTTGGTGTCTCGTAACTCATAAAGTTGGCCAGAAAATTGGTACACTATTTTAGTCGTACCAAAATTAGGGTCGAATCCACATCTGCTTTGAACACACCTAACAAACTTAGAATGTGTGATGTTGGTTGGCACCATGACTCGCATTACCGGAAATGCGGAATGATACTCCCAATCCGTCCCGTTCAGTTGCCAAGAACCCCCAGGCCAAATACGTAGTTTAATTTTATCAGGTAAAGAACTCATTTCTGGAAAATCTACACAATGAAAAAATTTGTTTCAAATAAATTGGGAAAAAACATATTGGAAAATTGAGAAAAATCGTATATAAAGGCTATAAAAATTAGGGTTTTGTCGGGTCCGCACTTGCGGTTCCAGGTCCGCACTTGCGGTGCCTGGTCCGCACTTGCGGTGCCGCACCCAGTTTTAAAAAAAAACTTTTAAATACGAAACGACGTCGTTTTTTTAGGGGAGTGCGGTCCGCACTGGATTGAGTGCGGACCCGTAGCCATTTTGGTAAACCCGACGAGACTTTGGCTATTTTCTCACTATGGGTTTGTGGTATGGCTATTTTGGTCAATTTCCCTCTAATATGTGCTAATGTAGTTTATTTTTTTATTTAAATGGGTATTTGATAATATATATATATATATATATATATATATATACATATATATATATACATATATATACATATAGGGGTAGGTTTACGGGAAAACCTAAAAAAACGAAAATACAAGGAACACTCTGGTAGCCCTTTATCTGGATATTATGCACTTGTACATATAAACAATTTGTAACATGCACACGTGCATATGCAAAAATGCATAATACACAAGTGCATAAAAACCAAAAAACAACTTACTGCACAGGTACATACCGTCTGGATGAAGGGCCACCAGGGTGTTCCTTAGTTTTCCGTGTTTTTCAGGTTTTCTCCTCAACCTCTCTCACACTCTCTCTCTCTCTCTCTCTCTCTCTATATATATATATATATATATTATTGTTGTTACTTTACATTTATATGAAATTTTATGGTTAGGGTTGTCGCTAACTAACTTTTTATCGAAATTAAATTTTATTGATTAAAAACCATTGGACAAAGACTTTTATGTTATCTCTAGTACATATTTTGTGTAAATTTGTTGTTCGATAATATCATGTTCAATATTATTATAAACCCAAAAAAACCTAGTCCTTTTTTTAGATAAAGGCACTTCTGAGTATCCATAAATGTTTTATATCTAATATTTATAATTATTAAAATATTTCAGTTAGAATTATTGAAATAATTAAAATAAATTATGATAAGTATATAAAAGTCATGAATTCTCTAATCACATTCTTTTGTCAACTCAATGTTACATTAATATTCTTGACAATGTCACAAGGCATAGTCGCCCGTAACACTATGGTATAAAACTTGTTCACCTAATTTTATTTGGTATTTCATGACCCGAAATCAGTTTAGAGCTCGACATTTTGACCCCAATGAGGGGTTTTCTTCCTCTTAAAACCCCTTTTCATTAAATTCTAACCTAGGGTTTGGTGCGGAATTTAATGAGCATTTAAGACGTCTTTAGACCATGAGTACCGCCTATCCAATGAACCCACTGAACCCACTGAACCCAATTGCCACCTCAACGCCACATCAACTTTTCTCTTTCCTACCCTCTTTACCATAAAGTGGAGTACCGCCTACCTACCAAACCCACTCTTACCCGTTGAACCCAACCCTATGAAAATAAAACCAAAAACATCGGGTATGTGCGGGTTCATGAACCCGATGGCCTTACCCGCTCCCTACCCCCCCCCCCCCCCCACCCCCTTACCCGCTCTTACCCGCTAACCCTGATTGCCACCTCGGCCTTACCCGATCCCGTACCCGAGGGCGGTACGGGTGGCCTTAGAGTCATTTAGTGTGAGGATTCAAACACTTCTACTTCAAGATTCATCTTCTTCAAAGAGCTAAGGTTTTCTAAAGTTTATAAGTTTTCTTTCTAAAGCATAAGTGGTGAGTTTAAAATGCTTTGCAAAAACTAGATACTTGTCTGAATGTATCTTGATCATCATCTCATGCTCTATTTACTCATACTTCTCTAATTTGGTAAAATATCCATATTTTTGCAAATCTTGAGGGTTATGGAGTTTTTTTTTTGATAAGGTTCATCTAGGTTTTGCCTAGACTATATCCTTGGCAATTTGGAAACAAACATACAAAGCGGCCGTCTGAGACTAAGCCTGGCCACAGAATGCTGACGCCTGGACTCGAACCCGGGGTGGATGGGATATTCCACCACATTCCTCAAGCCCTTGCCAACACGCCACCACCCTTGTGGTTGGGTTATGGAGTTTGTTGGTGTAAACAAGCCTATTTGTAGTGCCCACGAATGTGTTTCGTGTGGTGGGCCACAACCGATATTGATTGCGGTCTTATCGGGGTGTGTGCGATTAATGTGTGGTGATTGTTGTGGTTAGTTACGTGGGAGAGATTGATATAGAGCGCCTAGCAACCCGATACGAAGAGCAAATGGACCAAGCTAAAGAAAACCGAAACAGGGACATGCGCGGCTTAGCGCGCGACCTGAAGCCGCGGCCCAAACCGCACAGCCCCCTGGACGAGTAAACCAAACAGGCCCTTACGCGACTTGGCGCGCGACTTAAAGCCGCGGCCCAAGCCGCGCGGCGCAACCTACAGCACTTAAGTATTTCGTCTTTTTTCTAGTATTTAGAGTTGTTTCCTAATAATAGTTCTTTCCCTTATGGATTGATCTCAACTTAGTTTCCATAGTTATACTATTTAGTTTAGCTACAAATAGGGTTTTCGTATTCATTGTTTATCATTCAGTTTAATTCCAGATTAATATTAGTTCTTGTAGTAACCGTGTCCAAAAAGAAAGAGATTCCAAGTCTTGTGGTGGAAATTTAATAAAGTGGAAGTTGAGGGGAGTATTTTGCAATTATGAGATAGGGTATAAATTGGGCACAAAACCCTAGAGAACATTCCATATTACTGAATTTGTGTGTGTGTTGGCGGCTGTATTGGGAGAGAAGAGGATGAAAGGCATTTTTGAGTTCTTGGGCATTTTGGGAGAGAAAGGAGCATCAAGCTTGGAATCAAAGGGAAGAGGTGTGTTGGGGATTCGTTTTCTGTAAGGAATCAATCAGGTAACTTCACTCTCTTCATCTTTCAGCTGAGAAATATGTGGTTTGGTTGAAGTATTTTGTGGGTTTTTGTTTAAAGATGGGTTTGGAGCTTAATGGGAGAAATTGGGCATTTTAATGTGTTATTACTGTTAAGAGTTCAGTAAGTGGTGATTCTAGTGACCTTGGGTGATTGCTAATCCTTATTTCTCGAGATTTCGAGCTTGCCTGTGATTTCTCGGTCGAATTAAGGGTCAGGTCGACG
The DNA here is from genome assembly GCA_033807775.1 of Saussurea involucrata. Classification (NCBI taxonomy): domain Eukaryota; kingdom Viridiplantae; phylum Streptophyta; class Magnoliopsida; order Asterales; family Asteraceae; genus Saussurea; species Saussurea involucrata. The sequence goes on along the minus strand of CM066321.1, from coordinate 199,850,677 downwards.
TCCGGACAACTTTCGGGACGTCCGGACACATTGAACGGTTGAAGGTTTCCGGGTAAGTGTCCGGTAGTCGTGTGTGTGTCCGGATGGTTGGATATTCCGGATAGAGTGTTGTCCGGATAGGGTGATGTCCGGATAAGGGTGTTGTCCGGATAGGCGTGTTGTCCGGATAAGGGTGTTGTCTGGATAGGCGTGTTGTCCGGATAGAGTGTTGTCCGGATAGGTGTGTTGTCCGGATAGGCGTGTTGTCCGGATAAGGATGTTGTCCGGATAGGTGTGTTGTCCGGATAGGTGTGTTGTCCGGATAGGTGTGTTGTCCGGATAGGTGTGTTGTCCGGATAGGTGTGTTGTCCGGATAGAGGTGTTGTCCGGATAGGTGTGTTGTCCGGATATGGGAGTTGTCCGGATAAGTGTGCTGTCCGGAATAGAGTGTCGTCCGGGGAGTTGAGATGATCAGCTTATGAGTTTACCCTTTTGCTCAGGTAGACCATCTGGAAGTGCAGGTCAGAGTAGGAAAGGATCGTAAGCGTAACAGGTGAGTTTTCTAACTGAAGCTTGATGGTACTTGTTCATTTACTCGTACATGCGCGTTTGCTTAATATATGTTTCATATAAATTACTAATGCTTGGTGCGAGGTATATGGGGGGGGGGGGGGGGGGCGTGTCCCAATCATTAAGGTGTGATGCTTATGGGGGGTGTGTCCCATATGTTGTGGTATGACGCTTATGGGGGGTGTGGCCCATATGTCATAGTCTGATGCTTATGGGGGGTGTGTCTCATACGCTATTTGGTATGACGCTTATGGGGGGTGTGACCCATATGACATGGTGTGACGGATATATGGGGGGGTGTGTCCCATACGAGGGTGATTGAGCGCCCTGGGATCAAGCCACGAGTGTGTGTGACTGGATGGACGATTTGGTCAATTGTGTGAATGTTATTAACCAAACTTCATATTGATTTATGTTTCGCATAACTCTTTAATTGCTATATGTGGTGTGGATGTAACTGAGGGATCTCACTAGACCTTGTGGTCTAACCCTCGCATTTTCAAAACCTGAAACCCTTTTCAGGTAAGCAGGTTAAGTGCGGTTCCTCTAGTGGTAAAGAGAAGGCGTGAGGGCGGGCGTGGCTTGCATTAGTGGACTTCCCTACATTTCAGTATTTAGATACTCTCAGTTGGAATAGGGTTATTTCCGCAAACCCAAATTTTAGAATTTTGTTGATGTGAACCTTTGGTCATGTTTTGGCGATATATATATATATATATATATATATATATATATATATTAATGTCTTAATTTGGCATGCTTTGGAGTGGGCTGTTACAGTTGGTATCAGAGCCGTAGTTTAAGGGATTTAGGTGACCGGATGGGCCTAAACTTAAACTGTAGAAGTACAACTGAGAATGTAGGAAGGCCTAGGAAGACCTCACTGGGAAGCGTGAATAACAGGGTGGTGAAAACTATCATGTAAGGTAAGTTCGGGATTACACCTGGCCAGTGTAATTGTGAATTTACAGGTGCATGACGGCGATCATTCTTGCCTTGTTATTTTGGGATGGTTGTTAATCTGTGTTGTGTGTAAAGTTTAACCTTGTCATTATGGCAACGGTTTAGTATGTTGTGCAGATTATTCTTGGCGTGATTGATGATATTACCTAGAAGAGGCATCGTATTCGATATGAGTGTCCGTGTGAAGTAGAACCTTTAGAGTTCTTAAGGGAAATAAATGATTGGAGATGAGCTCCTAATCTCTGATGAGTCCTTATTCTAGGAGTCCCCGATGTCGGCGAATTGAGATCTTGAGAGTTTCAACTCAAGGATCGGATAGTGGAGATGTGCCGTCTCACTCTCGAGTTAGTGGAAGAGTGACAGGAGTGGATAAGAAGTGATAGATGCATGGATTGGTAACACTGGTGTCGGCCAACCATTTTGGACCGAGGTGAAGCCGTATTTATAGTCAAGTGGACTGTGGGGTTGGAGCATCCAAGTGTGAAGGAAAGTATCGGTACCGAAGGTTGTTTCTAATGTAAGGAACCGAATGGTTTGGTTGGAAGTAGGGTGTCGGCGTCGAATTGTTGTAACTACAAAAAGGTTAACCCTGCTGGAGCAAATAGCCTTCAATGTTAAGTGAGTCATACATTGTTCGAGGTGTAAATTGGCTAAGTCGGGGGGTGTGGCCCGCCAGCTCGTGTCGGGAGGTGTGACCCGTTTATGCTAAGGGTAGTGTGGCCCTGTAAGGCAGCATGAGACTGACTCGTTGTCACCCTAGGGTGACTGTAGGGTGCCAATTTACGAGGGGCGGACCTTATTCCGTGGATGTTTTATAAAGGGGCGGACCTTATTCCGTGGATGTTTTATAAAGGGGCGGACCTTATTCCGTGGATGTTTAATAAAGGGGCGGACCTTATTCCGTGAATGTTTTATAAAGGGGCGGACCTATATCCGTGTATGATTTTATGAACTCGCTAGGTAGTAAGCGATATCGGGCCTAAGAAGGTGCGAAGTTCCGGGAGTGGAAAATGTGGTTGAGTCGTCGATGGTTGATTTGTGACCTTAGTGTTACAGTATAGGGAGGACCGTGTCTACCTGTAGTCTTGGTCTTTGACCATGGAAATGCTTGTGTGGTGGGAGTCCTTACTCTTTTGGTAAGTCGACATATGACTGTCGACGGGGGAGGTGTGTTCCGGGTGATTTCGAAGTAGACAAATTACTTTGAAAGGTAACGTCGTGGTATGTGAATGAAACGGTATCGGCATGAAGCCGGGGTCGTGGTTAACTTGCCTTTAGACTAATTGTCGGGCATTGAGGTTGAAGTCAGCGGCGGGTGTTGAATTCGTTGTCGAGAGATTTGAATTTGAAAGGTTGCCTTTGAGTGATCACTTCGTCGGGTATGTGCGCGGAGATGAGAGGTCGGTGTGGAAAGGGTATGCATCTGTCAAGAGGATGGGCCGCCTTTTGTAAATATCCTGAAGGTGGAGATGTGTTTGAAGGTGGAGATGTGTTAGTAGGATAAGTGATTCATCCTATATGGCGGTTATGTCATTTGCGAAGGAGGTAGTTAGCTAACTAATGTGGGACAATTAGACTATGTTGGATTGCAAGGGTGTGTCTTATAGTTTGATTTACTTGAGCGTGTCTCAAGTGGATCCGAAGAGTCGGTCGGAATTAAGGGCTCGATTGAGTGAGGTAGACGGTCATAAATTTGTGGTTCATCTAGATGGGAGGAAGGCAAAGTTGGGAGTTTCTAAATCAAAGCTTGGTAGTACCTGTTTGTTAGTTGAACGTGCATACTTATTATTGTGTGTTTGCATCTGGTTTATATAAGTGTGTAAATCTCAGGTTGATGGTGTAAAATACATGGGGGGTGTGTCCCATGTGGTTTGTTCGAATAGACTTGGTCTGTTCCCAAGGGCGGGTGTGAGCCCTAGTTCAGGTCACAGGTGTGTAGTGACCAGCCAGGAATTTCCGTTATTCGTGTGAGGATGTTGAATTGCAAGATTAGTTATTGCATAATGTTTTCGCCAACTCTTTCAAATATATGTGATGTTTGGCGGGAGAAAGCATGGCCTAGTGAGCGGACAGTAGTCGTGAGGATAGAACCTCTAGTGTGTGGGGTTGTGTAGATATAAAGGCGGTAACTTATATTTAGTAAGCATGCGAAGCATGGTGGGAATGAAGTGTTGTGAGGTTAAGTGGTGGATTAGTGTTGTTATGAGATGAGCGTAAGTGGAGATCCTTGCTCGGGATTTGTTGATAAGTTGTTCTATGTGGCTAAAGTTGGGTGTGGTGCTTTTATCCGAAAACAAGAGAATGGGGTGGAAGTTGGTGGCTAGCTAAGAGGGAGATGGTGTGATCTTGGATTGAGTAGTTTACAGTGTTTCGTTGTAGATATGAAATCTTTGGGTATACTGGACTAATCCGTGTTTATAAAGGAAATGCAAAGGGGTGAGTTAATATCTTTGAGGAATGAGAAATGTGTGGTCGCTTCGAACATCGAGTGTGTTTCGGATTGACTGGGTGGAGTTTCTCGTATGAAAGATGGTGAAACTGTTGGTTGGGCATAGTAACCGTTGAAATTGCGTGTATGGAGTGGTAAATGTTGGATGAGAAATGTCCATAGGGTAATTGGGACGGTAGGTTGGGATGGGTGTGTAAGCGTGAAGTAGAAGGTGTGGCAAGTGGCACGAAAAGTGGAAGTAATGTTTTCAAGAACGTCACCGTCGGGTGCATGAACTCCTAGTGGGAGTATGAGAAAGGGGGATTGGCATGTATGTGATTGGTTTTCGAGTCAAGGAAAATCAGCTTGTGTGGTTGATCAAGAGTGTGCACCTTCCCGTGAGCCGATCTTTGGAATCGTGTTTTAGGAGTGAAAAGGAAGTGGAAGGATGTAGTCGAAAGTAGTGTTCGCGAAAAGGACCATTGGAGTGGACTTGGTAGTAGTGTGAGAAATGTTCCAAGTAAACTTTGTCGTTCAGTGTTAAGCTAGTAAGAATATTTTTGTGTGAGCATAGTTGCTCCTTGCTGGTAGCGAGTGAACCCTGAATTATCTCACATGGGGATGGGCGACTGTTAGATGCAAGGAGAATTCGGATGCGTGACTTCAAGATTGGTTCGGGTTGGATTGATGGGTACGTCAGATGTTAAAGTGTGGAGGTTTCTACTTTTGGCTCTGTATAGTGTGGGGGTGTTGCTATGGCGAAAGGGTGTGAATTGATTATTATTGATGAACCGTGGGCAACACAGTTCAGGTGAGAAAGTGTTATCTGCCTTATACGTGTTTTGAGGTGGGGAAAGTGATCGTAGAATTGTGTGTTATCAGTCGAAGAGGATTATGTCTGTGAGCTAAGGTGATACTCGAGGGTGGTCTTGTGCTAGGTTGGTGAATTGAAGGTTCGTTAAGAAATTGATGTTGTTGTGACTCTAACCGTTGGAACTTGTGCTGTCACGGGAGTGAAGTTGTGGAATAAAATTCTAAATTTGTTGCAACCGTGCGTCTATGTGTGTGGACGGTACCATGTACCATTGACCTGAGGCGTCATAGTTGTGGTACGCAAATTTCCTAGAGTAGGAGTTGTAATCTTTCGAAAGTGTGGAAATTGTTGGCGTACGCTTTGTTGTTGAAGGGTTATGCAAGTGGAAGTAAGAAAATCCTTAGAAAAGCAAAGGGGTCGGCATGTGCAGTTATCTGTGAACTTTCCGTGAGTAAAGATGTATCGCGGGAAAGAGACGTTATGTGAGACCGGAGGTCGCGCGGTCGGCTACTGATAAGCCATTTAGGTTCGCAGGAAGTTAAGGGTGGCCCTAGACCACAAAAAGGGGATGTTTGGCCGAGACGGATGTGGCTACTCCGTTAGAAGATGTCCATATCGACGAGAAATTGGGGTACGAAGAGGAACCAATAGTTAATGTGGACAATAAGGTCCGGAAATCAAGGAATAGGGAGACTCGTCTAGTGAGGGTTCAGTGGAAGTATCATAAGGGACAAGAGGCTACGTGGGAAGTGGAGTCGGATATGATGTCCAAGTGCCCTCACCTTTCGAGAACGGAATTCCGGGGACGGAATTCTTTTGAGGGGCGAGTGTTGTAGTAACCGTGTCCAAAAAGAAAGAGTTTCCAAGTCTTGTGGTGGAAATTTAATAAAGTGGAAGTTGAGGGGAGTATTTTGCAATTATGAGATAGGGTATAAATTGGGCACAAAACCCTAGAGAACATTCCATATTACTGAATTTGTGTGTGTATTGGCGGCTGTATTGGGAGAGAAGAGGATGAAAGGCATTTTTGAGTTCTTGGGCATTTTGGGAGAGAAAGGAGCATCAAGCTTGGAATCAAAGGGAAGAGGTGTGTTGGGGATTCGTTTTCTGTAAGGAATCAATCAGGTAACTTCACTCTCTTCATCTTTCAGCTGAGAAATATGTGGTTTGGTTGAAGTATTTTGTGGGTTTTTGTTTAAAGATGGGTTTGGAGCTTAATGGGAGAAATTGGGCATTTTAATGTGTTATTACTGTTAAGAGTTCAGTAAGTGGTGAGTCTAGTGACCTTGGGTGATTGCTAATCCTTATTTCTCGAGATTTCGAGCTTGCCTGTGATTTCTCGGTCGAATTAAGGGTCAGGTCGACGTCCGGACAACTTTCGGGACGTCCGGACACATTGAATGGTTGAAGGTTTCCGGGTAAGTGTCCGGTAGTCGTGTGTGTGTCCGGATGGTTGGATATTCCGGATAGAGTGTTGTCCGGATAGGGTGATGTCCGGATAAGGGTGTTGTCCGGATAGGCGTGTTGTCCGGATAAGGGTGTTGTCCGGATAGGGTGTTGTCCGGATAGAGTGTTGTCCGGATAGGTGTGTTGTCCGGATAGGCGTGTTGTCCGGATAAGGGTGTTGTCCGGATAGGTGTGTTGTCCGGATAAGGGTGTTGTCCGGATAGGTGTGTTGTCCGGATAGGTGTGTTGTCCGGATAGAGGTGTTGTCCGGATAGGTGTGTTGTCCGGATATGGGAGTTGTCCGGATAAGTGTGCTGTCCGGAATAGAGTGTCGTCCGGGGAGTTGAGACGATCAGCTTATGAGTTTACCCTTTTGCTCAGGTAGACCATCTGGAAGTGCAGGTCAGAGTAGGAAAGGATCGTAAGCGTAACAGGTGAGTTTTCTAACTGAAGCTTGACGGTACTTGTTTATTTACTCGTACATGCGCGTTTGCTTAATATATGTTTCATATAAATTACTTATGCTTGGTGCGAGGTATATGGGGGGGGGGGGGGGGGGCGTGTCCCAATCATTAAGGTGTGATGCTTATGGGGGGGGGTGTCCCATATGTTGTGGTATGACGCTTATGGGGGGTGTGGCCCATATGTCATAGTCTGATGCTTATGGGGGTGTGTCCCATACGCTATTTGGTATGACGCTTATGGGGGGTGTGACCCATATGACATGGTGTGACGGATATATGGGGGGTGTGACCCATATGACATGATTGAGCGCCCTGGGCTCAAGCCACGAGTGTGTGTGACTGGATGGACGATTTGGTCAATTGTGTGAATGTTATTAACCAAACTTCATATTGATTTATGTTTCGCATAACTCTTTAATTGCTATATGTGGTGTGGATGTAACTGAGGGATCTCACTAGACCTTGTGGTCTAACCCTCGCATTTTCAAAACCTGAAACCCTTTTCAGGTAAGCAGGTTAAGTGCGGTTCCTCTAGTGGTAAAGAGAAGGCGTGAGGGCGGGCGTGGCTTGCATTAGTGGACTTCCCTACATTTCAGTATTTAGATACTCTCAGTTGGAATAGGGTTATTTCCGCAAACCCAAATTTTAGAATTTTGTTGATGTGAACCTTTGGTCATGTTTTGGCGATATATATATATATATATATATATATATATATATATATATATATATATATATATATATATATATATATATATATATATATATATATATATATATATATATATTTATTTATATATATATATTTATATATATATATTAATTAATGTCTTAATTTGGCATGCTTTGGAGTGGGCTGTTACAGTTCTTGACGTTCAAGGCTTCTTAATAACTTTTCGGGTTTACGTTTGTAAACTTGTCTACTTTTAAGGCTCGACGATTGTCGATCCGTTCCACGCAAATCCTACTGCGTCAGTTGGTATCAGACCACAGACTTACCTGTCTCTTCACCTTCAAGATGGCAGAACAACTGCCACCACCACCACCCCTCACGAGAGCAGATCTTGATGGGTTAACAGCGGCTTTTACCGCATCCCTCAACGCACTGACAACCGTATTCACCAATCAGCTTAACGCCAACAACAACAACCGACAAAGACAAGACAGGTACGAGGGTCGTCGTCGACCCCAACACGGTGGCCGACGCCACGTGATCACCAGTTCTAGTTCCGACTCCGAATCCGACGGAGACGTGGAACCACCATGGAGAGACCCCGATTACCGAATGAAGTCCGACATTCCCTACTTTTACGGGAATATGGGCATCGAGGAATTTTTAGACTGGCAAATCGATGTCGACCGCTTCTTCGACATCATGGAAATTCCCGAACACAAACAGGTAAAGATGGTTGCTTTCCGCCTGAAAAGCACCGCAGCCGTATGGTGGGATAAGCTGATAGTCCAATGACAACGGCAACGGAAAGGTCCGGTACGTTCATGGAGGAGAGTGAAACAACTTATGGTCGAACGATTTCTACCGGACGACTACGAGCAAATCTTGTACAAAATGTACTTGGATTGCTCCCAAGGATCGAGGACCGTAGCCGAATACACCACCGATTTCATTCGCCTCTCCGAATGGAACGAAATCGGCGAAACCGAAGGGCAAAGAGTTGCACGATACATCAACGGCCTCAAAGGTTCGATACAAGACAAAATCGGACTTCAAACCGTTTGGACGGTAACGGAAGCATCAAGCTTAGCCATGAAGGCCGAGCTTATGGAGAAAACCACTTAAACCTCATCCTATCGCCGATACACCACACCGACTCCCACTGAAGCCACTAGTTCCGCATCTGATAAAGGAAATGGTATCGCGCCAAGTCCATCCGTCCACGACACCAATACACCACGAAACCCTACCGGGTCCCAAAGCAAACCCGACACACCAAAACCGTCCAACCCCTACGCCAAACCGACAGGATCTAAATGTTATCGTTGTGGCCAACCGGGCCATAGATCCAATCATGAGTGTACCACCGAAGAACAGTTGGTTTCGTAGATGAGCAAGGAAGTGAAGAGGAAGATGATTATAATGGAGTCAATTTCGCGGAAGAAGAGTCCGAAGAAAGACTGAACATCGTACTCCAACGGGTCCTCCTCTCCCCAAAAGAGGAAGGCCAAAGGAAGAACCTTTTCCGTACTTATTGCTCTATCAACAAAAAGGTTTGCAACCTAATTGTCGACAACGGAAGATGCGAAAATCTTGTGTCCAAAACGTTAGTGGACTACCTTAATCTACCAACCCAACCGCACGACGCACCATATACCCTTGGGTGGGTAAAGAAAGGACCACAAGTTTGCGTGACCCAAGCATGCAAAGTTCCCCTCGCCATAGGCAAATACTACAAGGAAGATGTCCTTTGCGACGTCCTCGATATGGACGCTTGCCACATCTTACTCGTCCGACCATGGGAATACGACAACGACGTTACCTACAAAGGAAGAGACAACGTGATGATATTCCGTTGGGGCGACCGTAAAATCGCCATGACACCCGTGGCTAGCTTTCACAAGGCCCCAGAAAAGAAAGGTGAGAACGTCCTAATCATTACCTCCGACGAACAACTCCTTGAGAAGGACTTCAAGGAGACCCAACTCTTCTGTCCCATAGTCATAAAAGGCTTAATGAGCGGCGAAAAGGTCAACGAGGAAATCCCGGAAGAAATCAGCGAAATACTCAAAGACTTCACGGATCTAATCTCCGACGACCTACCATCGGAATTGCCACCTATGAGAGATATCCAGCATCAAATAGATCTCATTCCGGGCGCGAACCTACCAAACCTCCCTCACTACCGCATGAGCCCCAAAGAAAACGAGATCTTGAGAGATCAAGTTGAAGACCTCTTGAGAAAAGGGTTTATCCGAGAAAGCCTAAGCCCTTGTGCAGTCCCCGTTCTTCTCGTACCAAAGAAAGGTAACCAATGGAGGATGTGCATTGACAGTCGCGCCAGCAATAAAATCACCATCAAGTACCGATTCCCCATTCCCCGTTTGGAAGATATGCTAGATGAACTAGCCGGCGCAAAGCTATTTTCAAAGATCGACCTTCGCAGCGGCTATCATCAAATCCGAATCCGACCCGACGACGAATGGAAAACCGCGTTCAAAACACCATTCGGGCTTTATGAATGGTTAGTCATGTCATTCGGAACTTCTAACGCCCCTAGCACGTTCATGAGGACAATGAACCAAGTCCTCCGCCCGTTCATCGGCTCGTTCGTAGTAGTATACTTCGACGATATACTCATCTATAACCGAGACAAAACGGATCACCTCGCTCATCTCCGAAAAATCTTGACCGTGCTCCAAGAAAACAAGCTCTATGTCAACCTCAAGAAGTGCACTTTCTGCACCAACAAGCTCCTATTTCTAGGATTCGTTGTTGGAGAATCCGGCATAGAAGTAGACGAAGACAAGGTCCGTGCAATAAAAGAATGGCCAACTCCCAAAACCGTATCCGATCTCCGAAGCTTTCATGGTTTGGCAACATTCTACCGGCGGTTCGTACGGGATTTCAGCACCATCACCGCACCAATGACCGAATGTCTGAAAAAAGGAAAGTTCCAATGGGGGCACGATCAAGACAAAAGTTTCGCTGAAATCAAACGAAAGCTAAGCTCCGCACCGGTACTCTCTCTACCCGACTTTGACAAAGTCTTTGAAGTTGAATGTGATGCAAGCGGAATAGGAGTGAGAGTTGTCCTCTTCCAATAAAAGCGTCCCATCGCCTTCTTTAGCGAGAAACTAAGTGATGCTCATCAAAAGTGGAGCACCTATGATCAAGAGTTCTACGCCGTGTTTCGAGCTTTGAAGCAATGGGAACATTATCTCATGAAGAAATAATTCGTACTCTTTACCGACCATCAAGCCCTCAAGTTCATCAATAGCCAAAAGTCGGTAAGCAAAATGCATGCACGATGGGTAAGTTACCTTCAGAAATTTCCTTTTGTCATCAAACACAAATCCGGAGTCCTCAATCGTGTGGCCGATGCCTTGAGTAGACGAGCCACACTAATTATCACACTAGCCCAAGAAATCATCGGATTTGAGGTCCTAAAGGATCAATACGAAGAAGATGATGACTTCAAGGATATTTGAAATAAATGAAACACGGGCACTCCAATGGAAGACTACTACATCCACGATGGCTACCTCTTCAAAGGTAACCAATTATGCATCCCTAACTCTTCTCTTCGTGAAAAACTAATCCGAGACTTACATGGAGAAGGATTAGGCGGCCATCTAGGCCGAGACAAAACTATTGCTAGTGTACTTGACCGATATCATTGGCCACACCTAAAACGCGATGTGGGGGCAATTGTCAGAAAATGCTACATTTGTCAAGTTGCTAAAGGCCAATCTCAAAACATCGGTCTCTACTTACCATTACCGGTTCCCGATGATATTTGGCAAGATCTATCAATGGATTTCGTTTTGGGACTACCCCGCACACAACGAGGAGTCGACTCTATCTTTGTGGTAGTCGACCGTTTCTCCAAGATGACGCACTTCATTGCTTGCAAAAAGACCGCCGACGCAAGCAACCTTGCCAAACTATTCTTCAAAGAACTAGTCCGTCTACATGGGGTTCCGAAAACCATCACTTCCGATCGTGACACGAAGTTCTTAAGTCACTTCTGGATCACTCTTTGGCGCCTATTCGAAACCACACTAAATAAAAGCAGCACCGCTCATCCCCAATCGGATGGCCAAACTGAGGTAACTAATCGAACTTTAGGCAACATGCTTCAGAGTATTTGTGGGTACAAGCCTAAACAATAGGACCTTGCTCTCCCGCAAATCGAATTCGCCTATAACAGCGCATCCCACACAGCAACGGGTTGTTCTCCTTTTTCTTTGGTCTATACATCGATTCCCAAACATGTGGTCGACTTGGTCACACTACCACAACTCCCGGATACTAGCCTCGCCGCCAAAAATATGGCTAAGGATGTACAAACAGTCAAAGAAAAAGTCAAAGCCAGACTTGAACTCACGTGCGCAAAGAACAAAACCGCCGCCGACATGCACCGACGTCGCAAAAACTTTCGAGGTAGGCGATGACGTCATGGTATTTTTGCGAAAAGAGCGTTTTCCCGTTGGAACTTTCAATAAGTTACGACCACGGAAGTTTGGCCCGTTCAAGATTTCACGGAAAATTAACGACAATGCCTATGTGGTCACACTTCTCGACTCTCTCCATATATCGAACACCTTCAACGTAGCGGATATCTACGACTACCACCCGGATGATACGTCTCTTTTTGCTGAGAACTCGGGGTCGAGTTCTTCGGAGGTGGAGGAGAGTGATATAGAGCGCCTAGCAACCTGATACGAAGAGCAAATGGACCAAGCTAAATAAAACCGAAACAGGGACATACGCGGCTTAGCGCGCGACCTGAAGCCGCGGCCCAAACCGCGCAGCCCCCTGGACGAGTATACCAAACAGGCCCTTACGCGACTTGGTGCGCGACTTAAAGTCGCGGCTCAGCCTACAGCACTTATCAGTATTTCGTCTTTTTTCCAGTATTTAGAGTTGTTTCCTAATAAGAGTTTTTTCCCTTATGGATTGATCTCAACTTAGTTTCCATAGTTATCCTATTTAGTTTAGCTACAAATAGGGTTTTCGTATTCATTGTTTATCATTCAGTTTAATTCCAGATTAATATTAGTTCTTGACGTTCAAGGCTTCTTAATTACTTTTCGGGTTTACGTTTGTAAACTTGTCTACTTTTAAGGCTCGACGATTGTCGATCCGTTCCACACAAATCCTACTGCGTCAGAGATGTTGTGCGTGAGTGCCAATTTATGTCTAACTGATTTGTAGTGCTTGCGAGCCTACTTTGTGATTATTTGATTTATAAATTTATGTCAATGTAGTTTTACTGAATTTTTCTATGACAGAGATTTCTCAATAGACGTTTTTGGTTTAACCATCGCTTTTAAAATAAATGCGTTTTTAGGTAACTTATATTGGGATCACTAGCTTGGGAAAAAGGTAAAGAGAATGGATTCATTTACCGGTTCGCTAGTATTGATCGGGTTATGTATATTATGTTATCAGTTTGGGTGATCAGAGATCGGTATAAATATAAATCTTCGGTTATCTATACTATATTATAAAGCATATTGGATGAAAGTCTTAAAGTCTTAAATACAACTTAAAATGCACAAGATACTACTTCTTTATACACAAAGTCTTAAAGTCTTAAAAATTTAATTTTAATTTTAAAAAATGACCATTGAGTTATCCCCTATATAAGCTCCTAACCTCCCGGTGACACCTCCAAGATGATTCCATTCTATTTTGTTTCAAAATTCAAATGGGTTTCATAATAGCCGGCGATTCTTCTGCTCCTACTTCCCCCATCTCTCTCTCATAAGACTCCCTCATTCTCATATTTCGAGTGAGAAAACCAGGCGCGACGACTAGATTGAAGGGAGGATCGTGGGCGCACGAAGAACCAAAGCAGACGACGTTCTGATCGATTATATCAGCCGAAGCAAACGTTGCGGATCTCTACCAAAGTCCATTGGTACGCATCTCGACCTTCAATCGTTGGTACTTTTCTGGGTGTTACTGCATCGATTTATCTCTCAACTTTTCTGTTTGATTTTCCTTAGGGTTCTTATTTCTTATTATCGCATCTCAAATCAGGTAGACAATCGATTTCTGTTTACTTTTTTACTTGGTTATTCATACTCTCAAGTTTTCTATTTGTTCACTTGATTTTGTTCATTTATATGCAAGGGTTTCCACTTCAAAGGATTTTTGAGGTATTTTCCTTTTTGCTGTCGTATTTTTTTCAATGGATTTTGTATTTTCCTTTTTGGTGTTGCAGGTGTACTACCAAAGTATTTTAGTTTAGAATGAAAAGTGGTTTGGGTTCATTTGAACGAGGGTTTGCAGTATTTACGGGTTTTGGTCACCAGAAGAACACGGTTGTGATCCTTAGAATGGATGGGAGGTAAGAAGATGCTCATGTTAGCTGACAATTCTTCTGGGGTAGATTGGAGATAAGGTATTATTTCGATCTACAAGTTTACTTACTGGTGACATGCTCTTTTTGTCTCTTAGTTTCCTTTGTTAAATACAACCAACCCGTGTTCTATTTATGTTGTTCTTGATCAAGGAATAAACCCTCTTGTGACAGTTTCTCCGGCAATACACCTGTTTCTAGAAGGTGTTGTTGAGGTAGAAGTACAAGGCAACAAGTGCAACAACTCCGACTGCAATTCCAATAGGTAATGCTTTCCTGAAAAAGGGTAAAAACACCATTGATAAGTCTCTGTTCTTTGATTATCTCTCTGTGTGTGTGAGAGAGCTTAGGTGCAGAATTTACCCAATGGCTTCATCTTTCTTGAGTTCAGCTTTCATGGCCTTTCTAACATCTGTTGAATTAGCATTTTTGGTCACAGGAGGTGTGTATTCCCTGAACCTTCTTTTTGGGGCACCACAAACTGCAAAGATTCAAACTTTTCAATTCTTTATCCACAAAAAGAAGAAAAAAGGGAATTTGAACCCATATGGGTTTTCTTTTACGAATAATAGTTCTTTGTTAGAAATGTTCAATTACTCTTCTAACCATAGATTTATATGTTTTCATATGCAGAATCAATCCAAATGATCAAATGGGTATATAACCAGAATGCAATTCTTGCAATATGATCAGTGAAAAAAGCAAAAAAGATGAGAGATTGAATCATTCATACCTGGGCAGAAATATTTATCAGGTAGCTTCTCAAATAGGGTTTTATCACTCCAAAAACACACACAGTCACAAGGTTAGTGCCGTATATGGGTTTTGCTTTGCACCATCTGTTACAAGGTTAGTGCTGTATATGATTTTAGAGAACTGGATTTTTTATAGTTGTTCAATTTATGTACTTCATCTTGGTTCTTGGAATGAATTCAATGTGCTGATATTTTTAGGGTTCTCTTCAGTGGGGTTGCGTCTTGTAACCATCTTCACCGTATTTTGTGTGTTTTTGAAAGTATAAAAACAATTGTTGTGTTTATATGTTTTTGACAAATGTGCTTTTCTGTTTTAAAGGTGCATTTGTTTCACAGTTACTTGCTTCATGCTTTAATTTTGTGGTCTAGAACAACCCATTTTTTATTGGTTCTAAGTATTTTTGAACATAATCAAAATTGTTTAGGTGCTCTTCAATGGAGTTGCTTTTGTTACCAGATTTTAGTTTGTTATGACTGCACAAAGAAGGGACCATCTATATATTTGTATTTCTAGATCATATGTCCCATCATCAAATTTACATGGTAATTGTCAGGTGATATAGAAATGTCGAGTTATATTTAAAATTGTCTTTTACCCGTATTTGACTGTTTGGGAGAGTTTGAGGAAAAGATTATAGTTCCAGTTATGGTTAAGGTGTTAGTTAAATTAATTTGGGTGATTGATCTAATGTTTGCAATTTGTTAGCAATTCTTCTATTGAAAGTATGTGTTTATTATTTCGAGAAGGCATAATGAAAGTGTAGATGTGGCATTTGTCGTAAAAGACCGTTGGATTTAAATTAGCATTAGTGTGATAAATGTTGATGTTCAATATTGTGTTACTCGGATTTGTGCCTTATGGGCACGTGTTGCTTCTTTTTTATGAAATAAGTAAATCTTCGATTTAATTTGTGGATTATTGGTTCATTCGGGGAAAATCCTGATTATGTTTGTTTTAGGATTTAGATCAGCTTTTGATCGGTGGATTATTCATTATTCAGGTATTGGAATTGTGAAAATTGTGCTTTGTTTTTGTATGTATAGGTAGAAATAAAATGTGGTTAATGTGTGTAAAGTTTAGATGACGTGATTAGCGTCGATGAGTTGGTGTTTAGTATTTTATTAAAGGTGCAATACTACTTGGTGGGATTTTAATTTGTGATGATTTGGAGATTTTGAGAATGACATGTTTGCGTGTTAAGAAATTCTTTGATGCGTTTTAAAGATCGTAAGTTTTGATATGATCTAAGCGAGTAATGTTTGTTGTCTGTTTTAAGTTTCTGAGTTTGGGGTATTGAGTAAGTTAGAAATGAAAAATAAGGTGAATTGACTTTCATGATAATTGATCGAGCTTGAGATTATTAAGGAAATCGGGTGTTTTGTGAGCTTAATCAGAGCACGACAGCAAAATAGTGGCATTATGTTGGTATTCATGCTATGGTTTCAAAGATTGGTGGTGGATTATTTGGGTAATGAAATTGTGGAAGTCTTTTAGGGATTCCCCTAAAGGTATCGATGTGTCAGAAGGGTTTGAACTCGATTTTTTTTTGGTATTCAGTTAGCCTTGCTTATTGCTTGAATGAATTCCGGGACGAAATTCTATTAAGGAGGGAACTTTGTAATAATCCATTTAAATTTAGCAATAAAATGTAAGTGCAGGGGTGGAATAGTGTATGTTGTATTTCTTGGAGGACTAATAAAATAATTGGGACCAAAAAGGTGACATCACCTCATTTTCATCATTTTAGTTCTTAACCGACGTACTTTTTGAGAGTTTTATGGATAAAACGTATTCCTTTTCTTTCTTTCTTTCCATACGTTAGGTTTCATATAGTGTATGTGTGTTCATGCTTTGGATAAGAAAATCGTATTAGGAAGAACGAAGGGAAAGGGTTTTGTAGATTTTATTTTGGGAATTTGCTAATTAAGATTTTAGTGTTTGGTTTGGACTCATAAGCAGTTAAGACTCGGAATGAAATATTTTTATTCGAGGTGAGTTTTTTTTAACCATTTTACAATTGAAATGCATATATTTACAAATGGTTATCATTTAAATGCTGCATCTTATTGCTACGATTGGTTTGCGATTAATAACCGTGTTCGAAATAATTGTTATATGTGATTCGCTATAATTACATGTAAGGTGAATTATTAATTTTTGGGATAAAGGGACTTACAAAACAGAAGACGGGTATGTTACGACTGTAATGGTCCGAACAAAAGGGTTATTTGTAGTGCCCACAAATGTGTTTCGTGTGGTGGACCACAACCGATATTGATTGCGGTCTTATCCGAGTATGTGTGATTAAATTGTGGCGAATGTTGTGGTTAGTTATCCGGGAGAGATGTTGTGTCTAAATGTCAATTTATGTCTAACTAATTTGTAGTGCTAGCGGGCCTACTTTGTGACTATTTGATTTATAACTTTATGTCAATGTAGTTATTACTGAATTTTTAGGTGAATTTATATTGGGATCACTAGCTCGGGAAAAAGGTAAAGAGAGTGGATTCATTTACCGGTTCGCTAGTATTGACCGGGTTATGTATATTATGTTATCAGTTTGGGTGAGCAGAGATCGGTAAAAATATAAATCTTCGGTTATAACTTAGCATTGCAATTAGAAATATTTCTTTCCGTCGTATTTGAGATGATTTTGGGAAGATGATTTTAGTCAATTCTTTTCAAATCATATTTGGTTGTTTTCTTGTTATTGTGGTTAAATTTTGAAAGTGGGTCGTTACATGGTGCCTTCAAAGGTTTTAAAGTTTTAAGTTTTGGGGGTAAAAACCTTCACCCAAGGATGGATTTGAATAGATTAAATGATATTTTGATGTTTGGATATTGGTTAATAGGGTTTAGAACATTTACCCTATCCTTTTGGGGTATAAAATCGATTTGGGAAGGATTGGGCAAGAGAGACTTTTGGGGGTTTTTGCTGGAATATTCGTGCGGTCCAACCAGTGTCGAATGCGACCTTCATGTGGGTGTGGTCGCATGAAAGTTGCATATACCACTGCCCATTGCATTTTTTATTTTTCTTCGTTTCTCGTTTGAGGCTAGGTTCGAAGCATCGATTAGGGGTTTGTCTTGGGGTTTGAAATGAATGATACTAAAAGGATTTAGGGGCCATGGGGATCTACTGGGCCCCGAGTGCAGACATCACGGTATAATGATGAGTGGCTATGAACACTGTGCAAATACCTATGGTGTGTTGTGGATTGTTTAAGTGTTATTGTTGGGCCTTTATGGCGGATTCCATGTTTTTTTGGAACTACTAACCTGTTTTGGGAGGGAATTCACTAGAATTTATAGTCTAACCCTTGCTTTTCAAACTTAAAACCATTTTTAGGTAAAAGCATAGTTGTGCACTACAAAACACAGAAGTATTTTTGACGGAAAATTCCGTCGAAAATCCGTCGAAGATCCACATTTGTGACGGATTTTCGACGGTTTTGTTCCGTCGCTTATACTGTGGTTGATAACTGTGTTCCGTCAAAAATCCGATGAAAATTATGAGGGATTTTCGAAAACTTTTTCCGACAGATTTTTGATTGAACTCTTTGAGGGATTTTCGACGGAATTGGTTTGTGATAGATTTTCGACGGAATTGTTTTGTGACGGGTTTTCGACGGAACTGTTTTGTAACGGGTTTTCGACGGAAATGTTTTGTGACAGATTTTCGACGGAAATGTTTTGTGACAGATTTTCGACGGAAATGCTAAACAAATTAAAAAAAATCAAAATTTCATGTTTTCCATCTAAATATATCAGAATTTATAATGCACAAACAAGATATATAAAACTACAAATTTTAATAAGCCAAATTTAACCAACAAATATTAGTAATCTAAATGTATCCAACAAATATTAACTACAATTGTTTTTAGATTTCAGGAGGGGGAGGGGGAGGGGGTGGGGGTGGGGGTGGGGGTTGGTTAAAGCCTATTGAGGCACCGCTGAATTTAGTGACATGCTCCATCATAATTTCATTTGTTCTTGAATTTGCCGTTGTACTTGTTGTTGTATCCGCTCCTCTACTCGTTGCTCAAACGTCCTTTGTTTCTCCGCAATCTGCTCATCTCTCTTTTGAAGCTCCTCTTTCAGACGTCGTACCTTCATTTAATCAACATAAACAATTAGTATCAACTAAACATTATTTAAGTTTGTAAAAGAATAAATGTATCAATATTACCTCATCAGAAATGCCCTGCTCAGAGGATCGTATGCCAGAGCTAGGACCGGGAGTACCGGTTATCACATAATGTGGATCACATGGCGTACCGAACCCATAAATTATCCCCTTCTTCACTCCTCCGGCAACCTCCTTCCATAGCTCAGCATCCCCTAATTTTGGTTGAGAAGCGGGGTCCGGTCCATACGTTTTCTCGACCAAATGATGATAATTGTCCTACAATTGAAAAACATGATAATAACAAAATCAGCAACATAACGCATGTAAATTAAACATATCCACAACAAACCAAGCCTAACGTTTACCGAACAATTGACAACCCAAACTATGTAAAACACTTTATAACCACGTTATGACCCGTTAAGATATACCCACATCAGATTAAATTAGATATGGGTTTGAATTAGATGATTAGGAAGACAAAAACCAACACCGTTAGGTACCCAATATGCATATAGAACAAAGAAACTAATAATTCCATGTGCATTCAACATACATTTGTTGGGAAACAAAGCCAAAAACACAAGCTAACAAGTCATGTGATGTCTGTAGCTCCCACACCACCCTGGGGATTCACATATAAGCAATATTTAATTCAACTATAAAACTAAATAGGATATATGAACAAAGATTTGTAACATTACCTTATGTTTAAAGACTTAAAACCTCATTCTTATATCTAAATTAGTGATGCGTAAGGTTCAAATTTTATGTGTTTGGTCCTAGCCTTCCAAACACGTTTTCAATGAGCAAGAAAAGAGGTCTGGCCGTTTTAAGGTCCGGGTCGAACTGGGTTTGAACAATATTATACCTAATAATATTGTAACAACCCAAAACAAACTATCTTGCAAGAAGATACATCTTTAAATTAAAACGCCAAAAATGGCTCAACGTGATCATACTATCTAGATTTACAACAAAGGGTTCGCGGAAATAACCCTAAATACAGCTGAGAAATCTAACTAGACATAAAAAGGAAGTTCTTCTATTCCTTCTAAACGCAAGCTCTAACCCACGTCTTGCCAAACCTCTAAACTTGCTATCGGCTACCTGCTTACCTGAAAAGGTTTTAATTTTGAAAAGCGAGGGTTAGACCATGAGGTCTAGTGAGTTCCCTCCACACCAAGTCACACCAAAATATTTCAGTTTATAAAATCAGTTATGAAAGCATTTATACCAATCATACAAGCACACTAAGATAATATGCACACATTGACAAATGCTACTGGCGTACGCTATAGTCACACACACCGTGACAGCGCAATAGAGCAGACACGCTATAGTCACACACACCGTGACAGCGCAATAGAGCACACACGCTATAGTCACACACACCGTGACAGCGCAATAGAGCACACACGCTATAATCACACACACCGTGACAACGCAATTGGGCACACACGCTATAGTCACACACACTGTGACAGCGCAATTGGGCACACACCGCCCATATATGAAACAAATTCATATATATAATTATTATGGGACACACCCCCATTTCACACCAAAGCCAGAGCATGGTCACACACATTTAAATCACACATATTGTCACACACTTACTACTCGCCTTGAAATAAAAGCAGTTGGAAAGCACACAGTTAGATAATGATCATGCCACACACTTACTCTTTGCTTTGAAATAAAAAGCAGTTTGTATCCACACAAATAAATCACACTTTTCATGCATGGTTTAAAGAAAACGTACGTGCATTTGTCAATAAGAACATGCATAAAGTTTCACACTTAAAAGGGTTTTAGGATCAGAAAAACTCACCTGTCGTCCTGGTTTAATCTTCTCACTAGATTGATTTTCCCTTCAACTGCACCTATAAGGTTACACACTACCACGGTAAGTCACTTGCTTGAACTACACACTCATACGGTTAACCTCTCGGACTAACAGGCTGCACTACAGTGCCATACCACAACTTTCCAGACACTTTATCCGGACAGCCGAAACTATCCGGACAACAAGAGCTATCCGGACGTTCTACCCGGGTAACCAAAACTATCCGGATGTTCTACCCGGGTTCTCAAGGGTTTCTGGTCAACTACCGGAAACTACTACCACAACTCTACCCGGACACTACTCTCATCCGGACATCACAAGATGTCCGGACACTAGCTAGGTTTGGAGGTTTCCGGACGCGACGAACTTTACAAAAACGCAGGAATTTGCTCATCATCTGTCCTAATCCTCCCAATACCTCTAGATTAACTCAAAATGGGTCGGTGGTGAGCACAACCACCCATTCCTAACCCTTCTTAACAATTGAATGAGAAAAACACAAGAAATTCCATAAACTTAGTTTTTCTCCTCACAACCCAGAGCATTTCATCAAAATAAAAAGGAGAAGACAGATTGGTAGATTACCTGAAGATCTTACTGATAAATTCAAAGTTCCAGCAGCTACAAACTCCTTTCTTCCTTTCAATTGAAATGCTTCTATCCCTGCTCTCTCTCTTAGCCGAAAACACACACACACACACACACACACACTTTTGGCTAACATGAACTAATTTAGGGTTTTGTCATTCTTTATATACTCTTCTCAAAAGCACCAAACTTCTTAATTTTTACACTTAAGCCACACATCTTTCTAAATTCGAAATTCTTCCCCTAATTCTCCAATTACTGACTAGAAGAAAATCTCGGTTATTACAACATCCTCCCCTCAAAAGAATTCCGTCCCCGGAATTCCATCTTCGAACACTTCTACCATCACCTCCCCACACAAAATACGTCTAAGGCAGATAACACTTTCTCACATTAATTAAACTGACCACAATCCATTGATAGCAATCAATTCACACGCTTTTTCCACAACGTCACTCTCATACTACTACCAAGTCTAATCTAATGGTCCTTCACCCCAAGCACTACTTTCGACTACTTCCTTCCACTTCCTGCTCAAACATAACCCACGTTTCCAACGAACGGCTCACTAGAAGGTGCACACTCTTGACCAATCACACAAGCTAGCTTTCCTCAACACTGGAACCAAACACATACCCACCAGTCCTCTTTCTCACACTCCCACTAGAAGCCCATGCACCCAACGGTGACGTTCTGAAAAACATTGCTCCCCACTTTCTATAACACATGCCACGCTTTCTCCTTCCCATTTTCTCACTCCATCCAACCTACTGTCCCAATTACATCCAGCTAGAATGGAACGTTCCCCATCCAACATTGACCACTCAATACACGAAATTTCAACGGTTACTATGCCTAACCAACAGTTCCACCACGCTTCAAACTAGAAGTTCCACTAAGTAAATCCGAAACAACACTCAATGCTCGAAACGACCACACACTCCTCATTTCTCAATCGATAATAATCCATTCCTTTACATTTCCTTTACACCCAAGAATTTGCTCAACATTCTCAAGGATTTCGTATCTATTACGAAACATCATAAACTAACCAACCCGAGAACATACAATTTCCTCCTTAGCTAGTCACCATCTGCCACTCCATTCTTTTACCCTCGGATAACAATACCACACGTCACATAGTCATCCATGCGTTTCCACACATAATTTTATCACATCTGAACAACTTATAAGCAAATCCCGAGCAACGACTTCCACTTATGCTCATCCCATAACAACACTAATCCACCGCTTAACCTCACAGCAACTCATTACCACCATGTCTTGCCTGCTCACAAAGTAATAAGTTTCCACTATCTTGTCCACACAACCCCCACACACTAGATTGCTCCAACCTCACAGTTACCACTTGACCACTAATTTGCAAAATACACCGTTTCACTTCGACCCCGGTTAACCAACACTAGTGATACCAATCCATACATCTATCATTTCCCAACCACACTAGTCACTCTCCCACTAACTCGAGAGCAAGTAAGCACATCTCTACCATCCTATACTTGAGTTGAAACTCTCAAGAATCTCAATTCGCCGACATCGGGAACTCCCAGAATAAAGACTCATCCGGGATTAGGGACTCACCTCCAATCAATTATTTTCCTTAAGAACCCTCAAGGTTCTAATTCATACAGACACTCACTCCAAACATTCCAAAAATGCTTCTTCTTGATAGCAACAACAATCACACCAAGAATGATTTCACACTACATACTATACCGTTGTCATCATGACAAGGTTAGAACTCCACATATTACCATTACTCTCCACACACTATCCACCACACGTCACACACTACTGTTACTCTCCACACACTAACACCTCCATCGACTATCAGAACAATAGTGAGCAAGCACACCCATGCACCTGTAAATTCATAATGACATTGGCCAGATGTGATTTGAATTTACCTTACATGAAAGTCCTCACCCCCATCATCCTAAATCTTCGATGATTACGGACTTCCCTAAAGGCTTCCTCTATCTCAGTTGTGTCCTCCTACTCCACAATTTAAGTTTAGGCCCATCCGGTCACCTAAATCCCTTAAACTAGGGCTCTGATACCATTTGTAACAACCCAAAACAAACTATCTTGCAAAAAGATACATCTTTAAATTAAAACGCCAAAAATGGCTCAACATGATCATACTATCTAGATTTACAACAAAGGGTTCGCGGAAATAACCCTAAATACAGTTGAGAAATCTAACTAGACATAAAAAGGAAGTTCTTCTATTCCTTCTAAACGCAAGCTCTAACCCACGTCTTGCCAAACCTCTAAACTTGCTCTTGGCTACCTGTTTACCTGAAATGGTTTTAATTTTGAAAAGCGAGGGTTAGACCATGAGGTCTAGTGAGTTCCCTCCACACCAAGTCACACCAAAATATTTCAGTTTATAAAATCAGTTATGAAAGCATTTATACCAATCATACAAGCATACTAAGATAATATGCACACATTGACACATGCTACCGGTGTACGCTATAGTCACACACACCGTGACAGCGCAATAGAGCATACACGCTATAGTCACACACACCGTGACAGCACAATAGAGCACACACGCTATAGTCACACACACCGTGACAGCGCAATTGGGCACACACCGCCCATATATGAAACACATTTAAATCACACATATTGTCACACACTTACTACTCGCCTTGAAATAAAAGCAGTTGGAAAGCACACAGTTAGATAATGATCATGCCACACACTTACTCTTTGCTTTGAAATAAAAAGCAGTTTGTATCCACACAAATAAATCACACTTTTCATGCATGGTTTAAAAAAAACGTACGTGCATTTGTCAATAAGAACATGCATAAAGTTTCACACTTAAAAGGGTTTTAGGATCAGAAAAACTCACCTGTCGTCCTGATTTAATCTTCTCACTAGATTAATTTTCCCTTCAACTGCACTTATAAGGTTACACACTACCATGGTAAGTCACTTGCTTGAACTACACACTCATACGGTTAACCTCTCGGACTAACAAGCTGCACTACAGTGCCATACCACAACTTTCCGGACACTTTATCCGGACAGCCGAAACTATCCAGACAACAAGAGCTATCCGGACGTTCTACCCGGGTAACCAAAACTATCTGGATGTTCTACCCGGGTTCTCAAGGGTTTCCGGCCAACTACCGGAAACTACTACCACAACTCTACTCGGACACTACTCTCATTCGGACATCACAAGATGTCCGGACACTAGCTAGGTTTGGAGGTTTTCGGACGCGACGAACTTTACAAAAACGCAGAAATTTGCTCATCATCTGTCCTAATCCTCCCAATACCTCTAGATTAACTCAAAATGGGTCGGCGGTGAGTACAGCCACCCATTCCTAACCCTTCTTAACAATTGAATGAGAAAAACACAAGAAATTCCATAAACTTAGTTTTTCTCCTCACAACCCAAAGCATTTCATCAAAATAAAAAGGAGAAGACAGATTGGTAGATTACCTGAAGATCTTACTGATAAATTCAAAGTTCCAACAGCTACAAACTCCTTTCTTCCTTTCAATTGAAATGCTTCTATCCCTGCTCTCTCTCTTAGCCGAAAACACACACACACACACACTTTTTGGCTAACATGAACTAAATTAGGGTTTTCTCATTCTTTATATACTCTTCTCAAAAGCACCAAACTTATTAATTTTTACACTTAAGCCACACATCTTTCTAAATTTGAAATTCTTCCCCTAATTCTCCAATTACCGACTAGAAGAAAATCTCGGTCACTTTGAGCAACTCCACCATAGACAGTTTTTGCTTTTCTTTCTTTTCCTACAACAGACAATAAAGTTGTTAGTTCATAAAGAATTGCAATAAATTCGAAAACTATATATATATATGTCTTACTATTCTCTGTCTAGTTCGTACAATGGTAATAGAGCCACTGGTATGCTTGGATTTGCAACCCTTATGCTTAGAGTTTCTTTTGCACCGACCAGCTACGGACTTTTTCTTTCAAATAGATGAGTCCCAATACTTGTCAATTAATACAAGATAAAAGAGTTAGTAATTAATTAACATAATATGTAAGTAAAGTAACGTGCATATTATGTCGTATGTTAATGATATTCATTTTACCTCTACCATCTTTATCCAATGCTCATGTCGAATCCATGAAGGACCGTATAGGGGTGTCCCATTTTTTGTTGCACCCTCTGCCGCTTTGCGTACCAAACTCATGACATCCTTGAACCACTTCTTTAGACATGCTCCCAAGCAGCTCGAATTGCCCCGTCGATAGTGGGGTCCCATTGATATTGGGTCTAGAAATATATTATATACGTTAGTTTCAACAACACAAAAGGTTTTTGATCTAAGAAGTATAGAAAAAGAAAGTACAAACCGTAAAGCGCTTCCACATCGCTAAACAACCAGGGGATAAATAATTGTAAGTCTAAATAGATACACTAAATAAATCAATTAATATAGTTGTATACAGAAACTATACTCCATTCCAAACCTAAATCACTGTTTGGTGACATAGTGCATTGCAATTTTTAAGCCTACCCTCATACCTGTTGGAGCCTTTTATGAAGAAAAAGCTTCATAATGACAGACGATCTTGGGCGTGAACAACAGATTTAAAGTAAAAACAACAAGATTTATATAAAAATACAATAAGTTTCTGAAAACCAATTCGATAAGCAATAGAAGGAGACCAGAAATTTAATCACCTCAAAAACATAAATAGCCATTTGTGAATAACAGATACAAATTTCTTACAATAATTCAAGTTGACTTTTGTATATTGAAAAAAAATCAAGTAATTAAAAGGCAGGAGTTCAAGAAACCTACCTAATCTGCAGCCTAACCTGCAGCAATCCCTGAAGTCGATCCCTTTTGTTGACTTTTCAATGCATCATGCTTATGGTTGAATCAGAAACCAGTTGACAATGTTGATGCTTTTGTTACTTGAACTCGTGCCTTTTAGGGACTTAAATTTAGGATGTGGCTAAGACAGTTGATATTAACATCATTCCGATGCATAAAGGAACATTGCACAAAAAAATGTAATTACCTGCATATTAAAGACAAGCATTCCTTCTGAAAATGTAAATTTGAACCAATTGCAGATGAACATTCGTCATTAAAATGTACTAAATCGTTGAGCATCTGTTATAAAATTTAATTACATGCATGAAAAGAGGCTCTCAAAGCCACAACAAAAAATCTAGGTTGTTTGAATGTTCAATTAAGATACTAACCATCGTATGAATCAAACACATGGATTGATATCCAAGTTAGAGCAATCACTTAGAATGTCAGCAAATGAAAATCGGTATGTGGATATTACGTTTAAAGAGATACATGGCTGAAGTTAAGAGGAGAAGTGATGACACCTCCTAATAAAATCATAACTAAAATTAAACTTAAACCATCATAAAGGAAACGTAAACCTTTTTTTACCTGGATGAAGTTAAGAGGAGAACTGGTCCTATTTCAGATTTTGAATTTCAATATTCATTAAAAGTTTTATATGAAACGTAAACCTTTTTTATTCTTTTGAGGCGATAAGCATAATCATTTGTACACAAAACGGATTCAGTATGTGCACAAGAAACAACTTGACCAAGAGAAAGGATGTATTAGTGATATCCGAGCAAACTTTGGATTAGGACCTACTCTAACGAACTCGCCATTCAGGCACTCCTGTAATCATGAAGATTTTGAAATGTCTATTTAGCCACAAAAGACATGAAAATTAATGAATGAAAAAGTTACAACTAAAACAAAACTAACAGACCAATTTTTGCTAAATTTATATTTAAAGAATAGTCGATTTCTGTCATCAGCTTCTCCCTTTTCATCTATTTTGTAGGCCAGTGATCATTTAACAGACCTTTTTATACCAAATTGGCAATAATTTCCCATGTGATTTTGCAGCTGCTGCAAGTATTACTGCACAAATTGTGCATCTAAAGTATATCCAACATATTATAGTCAAATATCCACTTCCTGAAATCCAGTGGCGGCTTAGTGACTATTATTTGACGCCCACCAAATTCCATCAATTTCTTGCACTAACGTTTTTATTGAACATTTCAGACATTAATATACAGACATTATCTGCACTTCTAAATGCGGCTTAGTGACTATTATTTGGCGGCTTAGTGAACATTTCAGACATTAATATACCATCAATGAATGCTTAAGCAGAATAAAACGTCAATAACAATAATATAATCTCCATAGCAAACAGAAATCAAAGTGATTACGGTCATCAGATCAATTACGGATCATATCTAAGTAGATGCTATACTCCGAACATAAAATTCATGTCAATAGCTGAAAACGAGCTTCAACCCCAAATGGTAACAAAAACCCTAACTGAAAAATTAAAAATTAGAAACCTAAAAAGACAAGGAAACGAAACAACATAATCCACATGCTTGCCTTATTGCCATAATCCACAGACCGTTTGCTGAAAATCGTGTAGAGAGCTTTGATGGTGCCTGCGTCCGACGAAAAACGACGAGAAATGGTGCGGTGTTGCGGTGGTTTGGTGAAAAGCGGCGATGAAACCCTATGCAGGGTCAACTTATAAAAAATTATAGAAAAGAATAAATTTTGTATATAGGATGAGGTGTCTAATTATTTTTGACGGAAATTTTAGAGGCATTTTCGACGGAAATTTTAAATAACTAATTTTGAATCATTTTAGTATTTATCAACAGACTTTCGACGGAAATTTTAGATGGATCATCGACGGAACATAAAATAACTAATTTTTTATTATTTTAATATTAATCAAGGGTTTTTCGACGGAAATTTTAAATAACTAATTTTGAATCATTTTAGTATTTATCAAGGGATTTTCGACGGAAATTTTAGAGGGATTTTCAACGGAAATTTTAAATAACTAATTTTTAATATTTTAGGGATCATCGACGGAACATAAAATAACTATTTTTTTATTATTTTAATATTTTTCAAGGGATTTTCGACGGAAAACTTCGAGGGATTTTCGATAGAACATAAAACGATTAATTTTTATATACATTAGTATTTATCAAGGGATTTTCGACGGAACACTTTGAGGGATTATCGACGGAAAATAAAACAATTAATTTTTAATTATTTTAATATTTATCAAGAGATTTTCGACGGAAAACTTCAAGGGATTATCGACGGAACACAAAATAATTAGTTTTTTATTTTTTATTTATTTTTTGACGAAACATTTGTCGAAAATATGTCTCAACTTGCGACGGAAATTCGACGATACGTACCCAGTCTAAAAATCCGTTACAAATCCGTCGAAGATTAGTTTAGAGAATTTATTTTCTCATTTTTTGTCTGAACTACGTCTAAAATCCGTCGAAGAATTCCGACGCCAATTTCCGTCGAAAATTCCGTCGAAGATGCTCAGGTTTCTAGTAGTGGTGGGTTCATCCAAAGGAAAAGAAAAGAGGCGATTTCATAGAAGCATGGTTTAGCGGAGGCGTGTAGATCATCATTAGATCTACTTTCTATAAATCTCAATTGTTGATGTATATAATAGTTGTGAACCTCGAGTTAAAATTGATGTATTTTAGTATATTTCGGGACCATTTTGTTCTAAAATGAGATGATTATGCTATTGTTGGTTTTGGGGTGTTACAATTTATTTTATCAATTAAAGTTACTGAGGCTAACTAAAACTGTAGTCTATTAAAGATTCTGAATTTAAATATTCTACTACAGTATTGATATTTGAGAAAAATATCGCCCGGTAAAATGTGGTTTTCTGAAGCTTGAAAAAATCATCTTATTTTGCTTTGTTTTGGGTTATTATAACATAGGGCATGAGACATATTTGATAAACATAAGTTAACTCATTTTTAAGCTAGTTTAGTAAACTAATTATTATTTTTTCACTTTTTTCGATTATACCCCTTGTATTTAATATAAATGCTTCGGGGAGGTTCAAATGAGAAATGCTAAGTATGTGAGAAATAGATAAATGATCCTAGCCCTTTATCTGGTCAACATTTGTTGTTTTGAGTGTGAAGAACTGAATAATTCATCGCGTGGTCTGCAGAAGATAGAGAGGTAGTTTTGTAAAATACGCGGGACGAGTTCATATGTGAACACATGTGATTCACATATGAACTATACGTTCATATGTGAATCAGTTAATTAGTTCATATGAGAATCAGTTAACTAGTTCATATGTGAATAACAAAGATTCATATGTGTTAATTATTTCAACTGATTCACATATGAACCACAGTTAATTAGTTCATATGTGAATCAGTTAATTAGTTCATATATGAAGCACAAAGGTTCATATGTGAGTCAAATAAAAAGAGTTCATATATATGTGAATTACACGGTAGTTCATATGTGGATCACAAGGTACACATATGAACTCGTCCCGTGTATTTGTAAAAGTTACGAAATTGTTCTTCTATTTTTTTAATAGTCGCAACTTTTGACCAGTCAAAGCTGAAATTTTTGATCAATCAAATCCAATGTTGACCGTATGAATGGCTAGGATTACTTCTCTATTTCTCACACACTTAAAATTTCTTATTTGAACATATAACTATCATTTTATATATCCATCTAGCTTAATTGTTGATCTTTACCAAACATGACTAGCTTATTAATTAAAATCTATCTCATTAGATTAACATAACTAAGTCAAGATATTTACAAAACCATCGTTTTTAAAATTGCTAAATATACAAGTATGATTATTCAAAAAAAAATAATAATAATAATACATAACTTCTTCTTTTTTATTCTTACATTAAAATGTTATGAGTTTGATTACAATAATCATGGTTCATAGGCAAGTTGGCAGAATTTATAATTGTGCCGTGCCGTGGTAACTACTCATGTTTACTTTAATAAATAATAATTAAAACCCATCCACATAGACATTATTACAAAATTTCTCAATCATCTACCAAAGCAAAATATAATAAAAATCTAAAATAATCTCTCGTTAATCCATTTATACAAACTGAAACACACTGGAGTCTGGACCATACAAGTGAACAGAGGTTCAAGAACATCGAGTATATATATATATATATATATATATATATAGATATAGATATAGATAGTTAATCATGCATATCAACCACATCTTCTAGTGATGCAACGGGTTTGGGCCGGTTGGTACAAGTCGTTTCTCAACACCATACCGTGGATCATCTACACCACCCACCGGCTCCAACAAGTTTTGATAGCGGCGGCGTTGGCCGGGGTGGTGTTTGAGAAATGGGGTGAAGTCAAATTGGGATGATATAAGGGCAGCGGTTAACGGCGACAATGGGGATGGCGGAGGGTTTGGAGAATTCATGGTAGATAAAGAGTACAGAGAAACAAAGAGTGAGATAGATGAGGAGGTGAGAGATTTTGAAGGGCATGGTGGAGGTGAAGAGGAAACATGGTTTGAAGGGGTTTTGAAGGTTGAGAGATTGAAAATTGTGGATGACATAATATATACAAGGAGGAAGTTGAAATTTAGGGGGAGTGTTAATTTGCTTGATCTGGTGTTGAATTTATGATGTTGAATTGATGATAGGGCCCATTTTCCCAAAAAAGGTTCCTTAAAATACAAGGAATATGACACACTTTTACATGGACTATTATATAATTATACATTAGTGTTCCTATGATCATTGATTTATATATTATTGCATGTGAATACTGAATATACTCCTAATTATTCATGTAATATAGAATGAAGTTAAGAAGAGGCAATTTCGTCATTCACTTTTCCCATCCCTTTAAATAAGGAGTTAGATTTATAATTGGTCCATGTGTTTTACAAAAATAACAAGTAACATCCCTAAAAAAACATACATCTTTTACTTTCAATAGGAAACCAAAACTTAAGTGATGATGTATATAATATTTGGTTCAAACATATTAGTTCATGTATGGTGATTTACTCGCTAGACATATCCAAAAACTCTAAGGATGATATCGTGAAATACCATTCCATCACTTTTATTAGTTAATTACAAACGTAAATGATGGTGACCTAGAACCTTAAGCCTTTTAGAGTTCCCTCACTTCTAATTTACTTTTAGTAGTTTTTTTACTTACAAACCTATATGATACTTCCATCACTTCTAATTTACTTTTATTAGTACAAACCTGCACGAGTGTTTTTTTAAGTTCTTTGATTTCCAATAGGAAACCAAAGTGAGTGTCACCATTCAACATCTTTTTTAGTTTTAGGTTTTTGTGTAAATTAGATATTCAATATGAGTTTTTTTTTTTTTTTAATCAAACAAGGTATTGTCTCCATATTTATAGGCATGTTCTTTTAGGAACGTTGAATGTTATTTTTTGTAAACCACGGGGACCAAATATAAATCTTACTCCTTATATAAAGGGATGGGAAAAGTGAATGGACAAAAATGTCCTTTCATAACTTCAATTTATTTAACAATGTTAATATATAAGAGGGACTTTATGTGTTATAAAAACCGAAAGTAGAGGGACTTTGTTAGTTAAAAATTCTTTCAAGGGACCTTAGTCATTAATTTTTGTAAACCACAAGGACCAAATTTGCATTTAACTCTATAATATATTAATATGTGAATATATGTATGTAAATGTATGTTTACATGTATGAAGGGGGCATTCATGGGAGAACTGAGTAGATTGTGGTAACCGTGAGATCCAATCTCAACCACAAATTATAGGATAAATTAGGAAATTAATAATTTTAATAAGTTTAATTAAAATTTTAGTTAAAGGGTATTTTAGGTATTTTAGAAATGGGAAATTAATTAAAATACCCTAAGTCAAACCATCTTTTACTGAAATACCCAAAATCTCTCCCACTTTGCAAAAATACCCCAAAAATCCGCGATGGGAGCCCACGATCGCGGGCCAGGGACCTTTTCTGACACTTTTTTAAACTTGCAGGGACCATTTTTGAAAAATGGAATCCCGCGATCGCGGGCTCATCCCGCGATGGGGTTATTTTTGTGACTTTTCAATTGCAAGGGACCATTTTTGAAAAATTCCAGGGACCATTTATGAAAATTTTGATATTTTGGCACTGTTCACCCCATTTCGTCCATTTTTACGAATTTAAAATGAAATGTTACACTTTCAACCCCTATACTTATTTACTAAATTTACTTTATACCTTTTACTTTCATTATTTTAATTTTACATTTAACACATATAATCGTTTATTAACTAAAATACGTTAAAAAAATACGTTTTAATTTTAACAAATTACACCATTATAATCGTCTCTTCGATATGTTCGAAATG
Source organism: Saussurea involucrata (assembly GCA_033807775.1). Lineage (NCBI taxonomy): Eukaryota > Viridiplantae > Streptophyta > Magnoliopsida > Asterales > Asteraceae > Saussurea > Saussurea involucrata. The sequence continues at coordinate 199,818,370 of CM066321.1, read as the reverse complement.
AGCCCAATCTTAAATTTTTTTGGATTTATATATTTTAATATATATCATATACAGTTATACACTACATAAAAAAATATTTTTTATATTTAAAATTCATACTCTTATAGTTAATTATTTAATTTATGGTACATCTCTTATTTTTTTTTTTCAATTTTGTTTTACACTCCTATCGCATTAACATAATAATAATATATTAACTAATTCATTAAATCGTTTTAAATTATTATTATTTGAATGTGTTTATAGATTTCGTCTGGAAAAGTTGCCTGCATGATTCCACTGAAAAAGTAACTGCAATATTCGTCTGCTCTTGAATAAAGGTCTTTCATTAGGCAGAAAATTAGTCTTTAAGTAGTCAAACATAGCTAATTAATGAGAATTTAGATCAGATTTATATGGTACTATCAAATGCAAGTTTCTATAATATAGATATTGTTCTACATTACATGATACCAATTTTTGCATCATATGAATCACTTCCAGACAACAAGAACCAATACCCCAATAATCAAGAAATAAATGCTTGTTCATCCAATAATCTCTGTATTAGGATTATCGCAAGTTTCATAAACCTACTTACTAGGTGTTGGAAATATGGGTTTTACTAAACTTTGGACGCATTTAAATTTATATATATATGTGTTATATATAACTAACTTTTAGTAGGTTTATGTTCTTCTATATGAGATCTTCGAAATGATATATAATGCGTCCAAAATAGAGTATGTGTGAAAGAGATATCGATACTCAAAGTTGAGTAAATGGATGAAATTAGCAAAAACCAAATGAAGTAAACAGTAAGTCAATCACAATACTTTAACAAAATAAGTTAATACTAAAAATAACAATTATTTAATGTTACATAAACAACCTAACTTTGATTTATTTGACAATGGGCATAAATGGACTCCGCCATATGTATGCGAAATGCCTTGGCCTCGGCCTCGGTCTGGTCAGGGTGTACAAATACCACATCGTTATTTATCAAGATGCTGGCATTACGACATACCCAGACACCGCAATCCGCATTCATCCCGGCCTGCTGGGGTGTATTCTTGGCGAACTTATGGCGAAAGAGCTCTGACCTATCGCGACGCCTCGTGTCCTTGACCCGACAAAAGAAGTCAAATAGCACATCTTTAAACCTTCTCATCTGGTCTTCCAATTGGTCTCTGAAGAGATTGGCACTATCGCTGTCATATATGGTCATGGTCATAGCGTCAAGCTCAAACACTCCAAGCAGCCAATGTTTGGGATGAATGCATATTGGGATGTACACCTGAAATATTACAATATTAGACAACTTAGTTAGCAACAAAACAACTTAAATAAAATAAGAGTAAAACGATTTACATACCACATCGAGGAGAGCCCAAGAAACCCCTTCCACGCCGTTGCATGAGTTGGCCACGGAGGCGGGACCTTGATGGGGGAGCACCAGGTAGGCAAAGAAAATACTATACATTATGGTCCACCTGGTGTCTGTTCCACGATGTCTTTGCAACAGCGAGACCCAACAATCGATGTGCTATACATAAAAAATAGATGGTTAGACATGTAATATAAACATATTTGATTATATGACTATAGTTAAACTTCATACTAACCACATCCTGTAACTCAGACTCCAAAGGGTCATCCGCCAGCAATACTTGGAAAAAGCGGGGGGTGATTTCCAGGCTCAAGTAAGGGACGAATATCATGGGGGAGAGGTGACCAGTCCGACACATCCTCAATATTTCCGATGCCGGTTGAGGCTCCGGTGAAGGGACCTTTCCCTTTTTCTTTCCTCCCTTCTTTCCCCCCGCTTTCTTTGCTTGTTTTTTAGCGGCCGGTGGTGTCGTAGATCCTTGTTGGCCAAACGGGTGACGAAACCATTGTGAAATTGATCGCGGCCGCTTTTGAGGGAGCGGGGTCACCTGTGGTGGTGGATCTACAACATCCATCGAGTCATCGTCAGGCTCCGAGAAGTGCTCCGAGAAGTGATCCTGGATAATAGGAGACCCCGTCTGAAAATTACGTTACTCAATGTTTTAAGTACAATTTAGGAAATGTTCACAATTAAACCAAAACTACCAAAATAACTTACAGTATGCATTTCCGGCCTGTAATAGTCATCGGCCGAACCGCCAAAGATGTTTGTGATTGCTGTGGTGGCGAACGACGGCATGTGCTGTGCCCCCGACATCCCGGCCTGCGTGACATTGATCATTAAAATAGTTACAAAATTAGGATTATCGATATATAACTATAATGGTTACTCAGTGTCACTAACACTCTCCGGGATAGTAGAATATGATGTGGTGGCGAACGGCGGCGGCATCTGCGAGGTGTATGCCCCCGACATCCCGGCCTGCGTGACATTGATCATTAAAATAGTTACAAAATTAGGAACAAACATATAACTATAATGGTTACTCAGTGTCACTTACACTCTCCGGGATAGTAGAATAGGATGTGGTGGCGAACGGCGTTTCCGACATCCCGACCCCCGACATCCCGGCCTGCGTGACATTGATCATTATAAGAGTTACAAACTTAGGAACAAACATATAACTATAATGGTTACTCAATGTCACTTACATTTTCAGGGAATGACGGATGGGATGTGGTGGCAAACGTCGCCTGTGCCCCCTGTCCGAACGGAGCAGGGATCGGTGTCGTACTCGACAGCTAAAACAAATTTAGAACGTAATATTAATATACAAACTAAATAAACGTGGCCAACAAATTAAGTTAAACACTAACATTGACAGCGCTAAACTGTCTGTAGACTTCCTCCATATAGTGTACACGTGTCTCTAGCGGCCCGTGGACGTAGTCCCACAGGACTTCATGTGAGCCACGCTGTGGCTCGTAGGAAGGGCCCGCCTCATATGGATTGTAAGAGGAGGAATGGGGCGGCTGGTAGGAGGAGGAACGGGCCGGCTGGTAGGAGGAGGAACGGGCCGGCTGGTAGGAGGAGGAAGGGGGCGGCTGGTATCCACCGGAAGGGGGCCTGTCGTCGTCTTCCTCATCTTCGGAAGTAGGGGGACGTCGAGCCCTTTCCGCCTCTGCGTCAATAAAGGCCACGCTGTCTCTGTACCAATCTGTGCCCATCTCGTCGACAGTAGGCACAAGGCGATCGAAAGGCAAGAGTGGCTGCTAAATATATGATAAAACATAAAAGAAATTAATAAGCGGGACTAACGTATGCAAATTGTAAACATAGTAAAAGAACTTACATTTCTAGACGCTTTGAAGAACTCAATCCAAAGCGACCTACTTAGGGTAACACGCTTGTCCCAACGGGTTCCCTTAAGTACTCGATCGTCGCGCTTGACGAAATATCGGATTGATGCGGGAAACACCTCCAAGATCCATATCTGGAATTAGACAAGAAGAGCAAGTACGTAAAAAGAAAAGCCAAACAGTTTGTATGTATTATTAACAATTGTTATACTACGTATCTAACCTTGAAGGCGTATGTAAAACCACAAAGATTCATCTTTGCATGTCGATCGGCGCGTCTGCCTATGGCTCGGTGCAGATTAGAGTAGCAATGTGTCCAGATATGGCTACCCCACGGGTAGCTGTTAAACAGCTCAAGGTCCTCGACGACCCTAAGGACCGTCGATGAAGCATGCTGGCTATACTCACGGCCCAGGAAGCCCATATCCACGATCACCACCAAGCATACACGGACAGCATCGTCGTCGGTTAGGGCACTAAGGCCCTCTTTCATCTTTTCCCGGGCTGCCTTCAGCTTCAAACGAGATGCTGAAATGCCGAAAACCCTAGGAACGAAGGAGCAGTCTTCTAAGGGAGGAAGGGGGGAGCCTCTCCAAAACGTAGTCCTGTAATTAGACAGAACTCCCGACGCCCAAAATGCAATTGAGAGCCGAAGAAATCAAAATGCATCTCCTCCGGCTCAGCGTTGGCGTCCTCGACCTCCAACTGTAGAAACATGTGTACTAGCGTAGGGTCGCCACCAGAGTAAGACACATCCATCCATGGCCCGAACGGTATCCCTCTATAGATGGTCTCAAGGGTATCCGCGCGATCACCTAATCCCCTAAACAGCGCTCCTAATTCCTCGATGTATGAAACTTTGCACCTTACCGTCAAGTCGATGTTAAAGAAATCCTTCTACATAGTCATTCACAGATGTTATAGTTAGTGTTATATATAGATGCTGCAGTTTATTTTATTTTATATAGATGTTGCGGTTTATTTTATTTCAACGTATCATATTGTTATATATAGATAAAGTGCGGTGGTATTTTATTTCAACGTATCATATTGTTATATATAGATAAAGTGCGGTGGTATTTTATTTCAACGTATAATAGTGTTATATATAGATAAAGTGCGGTTGTATTTTATTTCAACGTATAATAGTGTTATATATAGATAAAGTGTGGTTTATTTTATTTCAACGTATAATAGTGTTATATATAGATAAAGTGCGGTTTTTTTATTTCAACGTATAATAGTGTTATATAAAGATAAATTGCGGTTGTATTTTATTTCAACGTATAATAGTGTTATACATAGATAAAGTGCGGTTTATTTTATTTCAACGTATAATAGTGTTATATATAGATAAAGTGCGGTTTATTTTATTTCAACGTATAATAGTGTTATATATAGATAAAGTGCGGTTTATTTTATTTCAACGTATCATATTGTTATATATAGATAAAGTGCGGTTGTATTTTATTTCAACGTATAATAGTGTTATATAAAGATAAAGTGCGGTTGTATTTTATTTCAACGTATAATAGTGTTATACATAGATAAAGTGCGGTTTATTTTATTTCAACGTATAATAGTGTTATATATAGATAAAGTGCGGTTTATTTTATTTCAACGTATAATAGTGTTATATATAGATAAAGTGCAGTTTATTTTATTTCAACGTATCATATTGTTATATAGAGATAAAGTGCGGTTTAGGGACCCTAGTTGTCATTCTTAAAAGTTTAGGACCTAATTGGCATTCTTAAAAGTTTAGGGACCTAAGTTGTCATTCTTAAAACCGTAGGGACCTAAGTTGTCATTCTTAACATTTTTTTATAAAAAACACATATTTAACAATTTTTTTATAAAATATGTTTTTTTATAAAAATTTGTTAAGAGTGTGTTTTTATAAAAAAATTGTTAAAAATGTGTTTTTTATAAAAAATTGTTAAGAATGCTTTTTATAAAAAAATGAGTAAACTCTACTTTTGGTCCATGAGGTATAGTGATTTTTTTGAAAGCAATCCCTGTGGTTTCATAAGTCGAGTTGTTGTCCTCATGGTTTTGATTTTACGCTAGATTTGGGACCTGGTCACTAACAGGGTTAAAAACAACCGTTAGTTTCAGGGCCATTTTCGTCATTTCACCATTTTGTCCTATTTTTGTAATTGTATTTGTTTCTTCTTAATTCTATCAAAAGTAGCAAACTTTAGGGACCAACTTGTAATTGACTCTTTTGTAGTATATATATACTACACTGGTTATTATACCACTACCACCCACCATCCACCACTACCACCCACCATCCACAACCACCACCCACCATTACAACCACCGTTACGGCAGCAGGCGGCGACGGAGGTTGTTGTACCTTGTTCAAATAAAGTTGTAGGAAACAAGAAAAGAAAGTACATCAACAACAATAACAACAGTCAAATGTGGGAGTTTTTGAGACCCATTACCGTCATCAACCACTGGAACAGTCACTAAACATCGCCGTCAACGACGGCGGTGGTGGAGAAACAGTAGGGTTAGCGGCGGTTTCAAATGTGGGAGTTTTTGAGACCCATCACCGTCACCAGCTACTGGAACCGTCACCAGACACCGTCGTCGACGGCGACCAGAAATGCGGTGAAATGGAGGATTGGGTGATGTTGAAGACCCATCGATGGGTCTAAACAAAATGCTCCACGGCGGCGGTACGGCGGACGGCGGACGGCGGCGGCGGGTTTGGTGTCGTAGATCAAGGTTATGTAAGGTTTGATTCCAACAACCCAATTAGTCAGATTGGGAGTTTCTATCCTCAAAAAACCGGTTTATCCTCAAACCCTCCGCTGCCGCCGCCGACGGAGATGTACGGCGACCACCACCACCAAAACCCCCAAAACCCACTTCAATTGTTTCAACAGAAACCTTCATCAATCAAAAAAATGGCCGCCATTGATGAACTCGGCGGCCACAAGCAACAACAACAACAATCGACAATCGAGCATCGATCAAAAAAATGGCCGCCATTGATGAACTCGAGAGAGAAATTATATATATATTAGAAGTGTTACAATTTGGTCCCTAAAGTTTGCTACTTTTGATAGAATTAAGAAAAAACAAAAACCATACATATCATGTTAAACATAGAACATATTCAAACATAAGTTATAAACACTATAACAACCTACAAATCATATATCTTAACTTAAAATAACATACAAAAAATAACAAATAACATAAGGCAAACATACCAAAGAGGTAATACGAGACATCTTCACAAAACCCGAACGCGTATTCCACACGACAAAATTGAGAGAGTGGGAGAAAATTGAGAGAGTTTGATTAAAAATTGAGAGAGTGATTAAAAAAATTGAGAGTGGCCGTGTCTTGGTCCCCCCCCCCCCCCTATATAGTGCGGCCGAAGAAACAAATAGGGTTTAGGGTTCGTCAAAGGGATTTTAGGGTTAACCCTGTGCCGACACGTGGCATAGGAGCCCGCGATCGCGGGAGGTCAAAGAAAGTCAATCGCGGGCAGGGACCAAAAATGCACACGCGGGCATTCTTGAGGGGGGAAAGCTGTACCGCGGATATTCTTGAGGGACCAACGCGGGCAAAGTGGGCAAACTTTGTTGACACGTGTAGCCCACGATCGCGGGGGTCAATGAGTCAAACGCGGGCAGGGACCAAAACTGCACACGCGGGCATTCTTGAGGGGGGAAAGCTGGACCGCGGGCATTCTTGAGGGAACAACGCGGGCAAAGTGGGTAAACATTGGTGACACGTGGCCTGGAGCCCGCGATCGCGGGCTCCATCGCGGATTTTTAGGGCATTTTTGCAAAATGGGAGAGATTTTGGGTATTTCAGTAAAAGATGGTCAAACTTAGGGTATTTTAATTAATTTCCCTTTAGAAATATCTTCTCTCCTCTCTTCTCTCTCCTCTCTCCTCTCTCCAAAACATTATTCCGACGAACCATTTTCTGACGAACACCCAGTAAACTCAAGATACCTTATCATGTTATACCAAAAGTGACAAACACCTAGAAAACTCAAGGTACACAATGTGATACCCCATCCTGTGATACCAATAGACACAATGTGATACCCAAAAAAATGCAAGATACATTGTGATACCCATTACAATACATACTGTGTTACACCCTAACCCTAAAATTAAAATAAAACTCGCGATCATACTCACTGTGATACCCATTGTGTTACATCTAAACCATACAATCAAAATCAAACCCACAATGGTACTTGCTGTGATCCCATTGTGATACCCACGACACAAAACTTGTAACAGAACCACCACAGTCGCCGTTGTCGTGGTGTTTACCGCCACTATCACAGCCCCTTTGTAAGAGAACTCTGTACTCACAAGACCACCGACGAAACACCGGAACACCGACAAAACACCGAAACACCGATGAAACACCGACGACCGACGAAACAAGACCACCGACGAACACGGAACTCCACATCAGCAGACGCCATGATTTTCAGAAAATTGAAGGGGAAGGAAAGGAAAGGATGAAGTGCGGATCGCTTGAAATATATATTTCAACAAGGAAAAGAGGATTGAAAGAGGTGGAGTGCAGAGAGAGAATTGATTGGAAAGAGCCGCCATGGGAGGTTTGAGAAAAAATCTGGGGCTCCCTCTTGAATATTAAATGTGCGGCCAGACGAATTTTAGGGTTATAAGTATGAGTTGTCAAAAAAATCAAATTACCAATTTACCCTTTGTTTATTTTAGTAAATAACATTAATTATCTAAAATGATTGGTTTATATTGGATCTCACGGTTATCACAAACTATACAGTTCTCATTTGATTAAACCCCTACATGTATGAGGGAGCATCTAAACCATTTTAATTATGTAAATCATGTAAATCGTCGATTTCATTGGTTAAGTTAATAAAATTGGTTTATGAAATTGTTTAATTTGGTGAAATTGTTTACTTTGATAAAATTGTTTCATATAATTCTTTTCTTGATGAAATTATTTCACATATTTGTGTTCTTTATGTAGTTTCATGTATTTTTCTCATTCTGATAAAACTATTTCATGTATTTTTCCGTCTGATGAAACTTTTTCATTTTTACATAAAACAAAAGTATGTGAACAATTTCATCAAGAAAAAAAACGATATAACAATTTTATTAACTTATCCAAATGAAATTGATGGCTTACACGCTTTATAAAATTAGGATGGTTTACAAATAAAACTGCCACTACATATATGGAGTGTAGTTATTCATGTAATATATATTAACAAGTGAATATATATAATGTATATTTACATGTGTATATTCATATATAATGGTTATTCAAGTGCAAAAAAATCATAAACGGCATCCTTGAACATTATTTTTCAAAAGCCCCAGTAAATTGAAATTTTGAGAAACCTAATTACTCAAATTTTGAAAACCCGGTTTCAAAAAGTAGAATTATATGTAATTATATATATATATATATATATATATATATATATATACTAGGTTTGAACCCGTGTATTACACAGGGTAATTTAAAAAAATTAAATAATGTCAGAAAACTTATCTTACTGAAATGAATGATCATCGAAAGTACGATACTACTTTTCCAAGCTTTTTTCCCTTTAGAGTTGTTTTTATTTGCAGCTGGTTACAAAATGTCCTTGTTTTAGGCAGTTTTCACAAATGATGTTTTGCAAAAAATTAATAAAAAATATGAATAAATATTAAAAATTTATAAACATTACCAAATATTTCTTTATATACAACATTCTTTATTCTATTGCTAATTATACCTTCATCATCTATAATCAATATTTTTAAACATTGCCTACTTTTTACTCTAGATAAAGCAACATACAACTAACCATGGGTGAAGACTGGCTGTCTCAGAAACAAACCAACCTTCGATAATGACTGTCCCTGCCTTTTATTTATGGTCATGACAAAACATACAACAATTGGAAATTATCTTCTTTGAAACTTGAACGGAATCCTCTTGTCTGTAGGTGTCAAAGACATTCTTGGAATAAATGTTCGGCTTCCAATATTGCTTCCAGATATGATCTCTGCTTCTATAACCCGGTTTCCCAAAGATAACACCCGTAGTCTAGTTCCATTACATAACCCAGATTTCTGATCAATATTCCTTAGTAACATAACTGGAACACCGACTTTTAGTACTATCTTATGGTTTGGCAAACCCGATAATTTAAGACCATTTAAGACATCAGGTGAGTACAAAGTTTCATCAAACTGTTCATGAAGATGCCCTGATTCACACAGACTATCTGAACTTAGGTACTCCTTTTCGTCTCCTGGAAACAATGATAGCAAACGATCATTTATTTCTTGAACGACTTCAATAATTTGAATTTAAACTTAGAAGTAAATCCCGTATTTTTGGGATTACGGAATTTTTTTAGAATTTATTATAAGTATGGATATGTACGTATGTATCTAAAGATATACGCTTATTATGGGTAAAAATAAGTTTATTTTTAGGATAAAATAAGGGTAAATTTTTTTGAATTAGAACTGAATAATTAACATTAATTAGTCAAAATGAAGTTAACTCTATAATAAAATTGAATTTAAAATATCAAACTATATCAATAATTTGAATTTAAACATAGAAGTAAATCCCGTATTTTTAGGATTACGGAATTGTTTTTGAATTTATTATAATTATGGATATGTACGTATGTATCTAAAGATATACGCTTATTATGGGTAAAAATAAGTTTATTTTTGGGATAAAATAAGGGTAATTTTTTTTGAATTAGAACTGAATAATTAACATTAGTTAGTCAAAATGAAGTTAACTCTATAATAAAATTGAATTTAAAAAATCAAACTATATCAATAATTTGAATTTAAACTTAGAAGTAAATCTCGTATTTTTGGGATTACGGATTTATTTTTTGAATTTATTATAAGTACGGATATGTACGTATGTATCTAAAGATATTCAATATTAGTCAAAATGAAGTTAACCCTAATCACGACACATTAATTCGTATATATTTATGATATTTAATAATATAATTAAATCCAAAAATATTCAATATTGGGCTCATTGCGAAGATATTGACGAAACAATTACAATGGTATAATTTGTAAAAAATAGAAATGTTTCTTTAATGCATTTTAGTTCATATACATTATTTAGGTTTATATGATAAGAGTCTAAAATGAAAAATAAAAAAGTAAGAGATTAAAAGTAAACTACATAGGTAATTATAAGGGTAGTAAATGTAAGGTATAAATATTAAAATTTGAATTAAGGAGAGATTTAAGGATGAGTGAATGTGAGTGTGATAATTGAATCTATAATGTAAATGCGTCCAGATACATGTTTAGGCGGGAAAACAATGAAGTCGACTCACCAGAAAACGACACGTGGCATGCTAGTTACTCATTTATTATATGTATAGATGTGTGTGTCAGCGTGTATTAAATTAATTCAATTTTAATTAGAAAAAAACATAAAATTTATAAAGTATTTTATCGGACTTAGCATTTAGTTATCATACAATATTAACATATCTATTAGTTTTGTATCACTTAATTTTGTAAATTTTAAATATAAATCTATAAAAATATGTATCTAGTAATAAAGTGAAAACTTAGATCTAACAGACTTTCGAAAAATGTTAGATAAATGTTTTTTTACTATACTATATACAATACTAGCCAAAAAATAACCATTGAAAATAGTTATTTTTGGTGGTGATGATAGGGGCAGGGATGATGGGTGGCGGTGGTGGAATGATGATGTTACTTGATAGTGGTGGTGGCAGTTGCAACGGTGATGGTGGCATATATGTTGCCGGCAGAAGTGGTGAAGGCGTGGCGGGGAGGGGAGGGGAGTGATGGTTAAATTGGCACTTGACAAATGGAGGCCATTGGGTTGAGTTGGGTCCTATCCAAAGTGCAATAAATTTGAAAGGACAGGTTGCTCACATTTGTCCAGGTGTTTTAAATCTAACGTTGTGTTGTATACTTGCATTATTGTTATATGCTTTATAACTTTGTTTTGTAGACTTCCTACAATGCCATGCATTTGGCCTTTTGGAGGTAGGGGCAGTTCCAGCAACCGAGGAGCGGACACTTTTACTCCTGGAGCGGGCCCTTCAACTTCTGGAGCGGGTCCTTTTACTCTCGTAGCCTCTAGTAGTGTTTCGACACCTATAATAGATGAATTTGAATCCGGAAATGTTCGTGGCATCACCAATCGGGAACAAGTTCCGAAGCAAATAATGAGGATTAGGATAAGTCGCAATGAGTAAGTGTCATATTAACTAATTGATCAAATTAACTGTTTTGGGGTATCGATTCTAATTCAAGTCATTATATATGTAACACCCGAAAATTTAAGAAAATAAAATTAACCTCGTGTTTATGACAATTGCCTTATAAATAAGTTTAGAAAGATCACGAAAGCTTAATGTAATAACCAGGTATTTTATCTAATTTAAATTTGAAAATTTTATGAGTTATTGTGTTAGTGTTTTATGAAGTTAGGAGTTAAGGGGTAAGTTTTAATTTTTAATTGGAAGTTTGGGGGTAAATCTTGCCAATTGAGTAAAGCCTAGGGTCTATTTGGTCATCTTATCTAAACCACTCACCACCACCGCCATACTTCCATATGAAGTAAGAGGTGTCATTCTTTGACACATTTAGAAATTTGCTAAGAAAGTGTGTGTGTGTGTGTGTGTGTGTGTGAGAGTCATTTACGGAAGAAGAGAGGAGAGAAAAGAAGGTGAATTGAAGAAGGAAAATTTACTGATTTCTGCAGCTGAGTTTTGAATTCAATCCAAGAAATACAAGGTAAACAATCTTGCAAATCCTTGCTATTATGTTCTTAGGTTTTTCTATAAGTTTTTAGAAGTGGGTTTTGTTAAAAATTGATGTTTTGGGAAATCTAAGCTTAAGGTTAAGTTAGGTTCATAGTATTAAACATATATGTACCTTTACATCAGCAGGCTTAGCTTAAAAGTATGATTTCTGGGTTTTTAGGATGATCAGTGAACTGAGACATTCAACGAAGTCGCAATGGTTGATTGCGATATTCAACGAAGTCGCAATGGTCGGTTGCGACTTGGCTTTGGAATCGCAATGGTCGGTTGCGACTTGGTTTGGAATCGCAGTAGTTGATTGCGATTTGGGTTTGGAATCGCAGTAGTGGATTGCGACTTGGGATTGGAATCGCAATAGTGGGTTGCGATTTAGGGTGAAGTCGCAGTAGATGGTTGCGATTTGGCACTGTGCATTGCGATTCTAATTTACTTTTAGTAGGTTGCGACTTGAGTCGAGGATTTCATAAGTTTTGTTTTAAAAGAGATATTTGGTATTTTTGTGTGATTTCAGATTCTGTGAAGGATTGTCATACGTGATAATTTTCTTGGAAAAGCTTTGGTAATAAACAAAACAGGTGAGTTTTACTTTAAAAGTATTTTTACTGGAATACATTATGTGGATAACAAATGTTTGATAAATTGTATGAATATGTCATACGTGGGTGATTATAATATATTGAGATATTATAATTACATGAGTATTATATGGGAATATAATACGTGGCCGGGCTTTGGACCGGTGTGTTAAAATTGGCTCGCAACCAATATAGTTGGCCATTGGTGGAGGGATAAGGTGGGATGAGACAGGTATGATGCATCAATCTTGATTGGTATTAATTTACGTGTGATATATGTGTATTTATATAAAGAGTATTTTATATACATGAATTTTTAATGATTTCCAAATGTCAGGGATTTTCTCACTAGACCCTTAGGTCTAACCCTCATTTTCTGTTTTAAAAATATGTATTCCAGGTGGTGGTTCCAGTAAGACCAAGTGATTAGAACACTTGTTGGATAGCTTTTGAGGAGATGATCGTTAAGAAAAATGTGGATGCTTTTGTACTTATAAACTTGTTGTTAGTTATTATGTTATCTAAATAGAATCAAGTTTGTACTGTTTTCTTAAAGTTGTTTAGTCAGACATTGGGGACCAAATGTGAAATATGAAGTACTTTTGTTGCAAGCATGTAATGAAATATATGATTATATGTATGTTTGGATATTTGGGTTGTTACACTTAAGGATCGATCTCGAGATGAATACCCCATAGATACGCCTTACCGCCACCTCGAAAGTAAAAAAATTAGGTATTGGGTGGTTTGGCCGAGAGTGACAACGACTATGCCATAGAGCAATGTCGCATGTCACAATCACTGGCGTGGGGAGCGTCTCGGTACACCTCCGACGAGATTTCCATGCGAGAATGACAAGGGGCAATATCGTCTATCACTCTTGCGGCATGGAGGTTACCCGCGGTACATATGCCACGACTTTGCCCTGTGAAAGTGCCCAGGGCACAATCGTCGAGCATTGTCGCCAAGCGTGTTTCTGGGGTACAAACCCCCAAGGCCCGACTTTCAGCTCATTTTTCTCTCAAGATACTTCCAGCAACGATTTTGCAGCTTTAGGGTGCCATTTTTCTCACTTTATTCCTTTCGTCCTCATTTTATAAACCATCTTTCCACCAAGATCATTTATTAAGTCCTTCTAGGGTTGTTGGTCAAGAACAAGGGTTCAAGACTTGAAGCAAGCTTCAACTTCACATTCTTTAGATATTCTAGGGTTTGCTACGTTTTCTAGTTTTTGCTCTAAAAACCTAAGTGGTGAGTTTTAAAATGTTCTGTAAAAAACTAGATACATGTTTAAATGCATTCTATCATCCTTCCATACTCTATTTGTTTTTATCTATTTCGTTTGGGAAAATATGCATATTTTTGTTCATCTTGAGTGTTATGATGATTGTTGGTGTAAACCACCATACATGGTATCTTGATAAACATGACAATATGGTTTAAAACTATACTGGAGAGATTTATGGAATCTTATTGGTATTTCGATCTTTCTTATGTAAATATTCATATTTTAGGGTTTTGACCTAATTTGAAGTTTTGGCTTAATAAGAGGTATTTAGGTATTTAAATACTTATGGTTCATGATTTTGTGCTCTCACATACATAACGTGTACCTTTATGACTTAAGAACATTTATGTGGGGTTATATGCCTATTTGACCAATTTAAATGTCTTGGATTATTATGTAAAAGTTTCTTTCATATTAAATATAATGGTTAGACCACAAGCTTACACTTACTGATATTATGTACATTTTGGTTGGAGTAAATGTGTACTATGGTATATTGAAATTTGGATGAACCATCAAGTAGGCACTAGGAGGATATAGTCTTGGGTGCCACCTTGGAGGTATGCACCTAGATCTCCACCATTTGGGGTAATGTCTTGGAGGTAGTCCTCAACGTGTCAGGCCTTGTGGTGTTACTCGTGGGAGTAGACTCTAAGGTGTATCGACTCTTGAGGTGAAACTTGATTTCGTGTTATGGGTCTTCCCCATTAATTTAAATGATGAATTATGTAATCATGTGGATGATTTTTAATTGTTTACTGTTGTTATATATTAATTGTTCAAACTCATTAGACTTTTTGGTCGAACACTTGTTTGGTGTCAACATGTATCTCAGGTTTTAGTGGCGTGGTCGTTAAGAAAGCCTAGCCGGGTTAGAGTGAGCTTGGAGAAATTATATTTTGGGACACCGTTCTTTGGAAGAACATTATTTTGGAGTAATGATGACAACCATTTGTAATTTCTAGATAGGAATTAGATTAATAGATTGTCTCTTACCGTTAAATTGAAAATTGTAATTAAACAGTTGTTTCCCCTTTTTGGGAGACCTTATGTCTTGACATTATATACAATTTTTCCGTTTAATAGAAATTTCTGTTTATCCTGATTTTTGGGGTGTTGCAATAAATCTTTAACAACAACCACGCCATTTGCCACATGAGCCAGATTAATCGGTCCATGAATGATGACGTGTGGTGCACTTGGACGGAGATCCCTAGAGAGGCCAGAGCCCAGATGTGGGAGTGTTTCTAGGTTTGTAGTATGCATTTAACTTGTTATTGTTTTGAACTTAAAAATAAACTAACACTTTATTTTACAGATGCTTTATTGCCGGGATTCGACCTTAGACAATCGTAGGCTACAGATTTGGGAGGCCAAATCAATGAAGAGTTACAATGATGGCCTTAATTCAGCAAGGACTAGAGTAGGCGAAAGGGTCATAAACCAAGGACCTCCCTATCGAGAAAGCGAGCCACATCGGGATATAAATTTGTTGAAGGACTTCCCCTCCCCCAATGGTTCACTCCGCGTATCTAGGCCGAGATGATTGACTGAAACGTCCGAAAACCAGGACAAATTTAAACCTTAAAATTCCACAAGGTTAACCATAATTTCATCCAACTTTTTATACATAAATGGAGAATTAGTAATGAGGGTTCACATACATGAATTGAACTTATCAAAACAACTTGCTAATCTAATCCTAAACATTAAGATTAGATTATACTAGTTGTTTAGACCATTCACCAAAACATCATCGTCTATACTAATTTCTCCATTCATCACCAAAAGTTGAGTATCAGAATTCACTCGTCCCTCATCCCGCTATCACTTCCCCGAGCTCGTACCTGGTAAGAAAAATTAATTTGAAACGATTAGGCTTACGCCTAGTGAGAACATCCAATTTCAAATTAAAACTTTATAAGCTTTGGAAACCAATGTAAACAAAGCGTACAAACAAACCTGGTTTGCCACCATTCTCACCGTACACATACTCATCTTGCGATGACGGGAACATACCCGATTCCATGAATATGACTAACACTCGATAAGTCATATTATCACGTTCGAGAGCCTACTACGAATCATCACAGATTCTAGATCATTGCTCATGTCCAAGAAATTACAATTTACTTTATGCCTATTTCTTGGAGTGGAAGTAGAGATTACAATTTACTTTATGCCTATCTCTTACCTTCCCATAGAAATCAGGAATTACGATTAACTCACGCTTATTCCTAGATTTCTCATCATAATACGAAATGAGAATTACAATTTACTTTATGCATATTCCTCATTTCCACGTCAACGGGAATTACAAATTACTTTATACCTATTCCACGTTTCATGTCACACTATGAAATAGGAATTACAATTTACTTTATGCCTATTCCTTATTTCACATCACCTTACGAAATGGGAATTACAATTTACTTTATCCTTATTCCTCATTTCAAGTCAACGGGTATTACAAATTACTTTATCCCTATTCTACGTTCCAATAAATACCAGTGCCTATGGATCCATTACACTTACTAGCGTACGTGCATATTTACTCGAACGCAAAAAACATTGCATATCATATTCTCATTTGTCCTCCTTCGGCGACTTAGCACAGGGGTTCCGCTACCCGGTTAGCGGATGGGGTCAAGGGGCAACGCCCTTGCGGGGTCTGAGGGTAGCGCCCCGAGATTTTTTTTAGAAAAGCTTAACCACATAACACATCCGGAAACTATACCCGGAAAATCCCTTATCCGGAACCCACATCCGGAACTATCCGGAAGAGTATTCCGGACTCAAAGTCCGGAACCATCCGGTAAACGGATCCGGTATTCTATCCGGACACCATCCCGAAATCCGGTACAATCTGGAACATTCCCGAATCCGGTACCAATCCGGTATTGTCTGGAACCGGGACTCAGATTGAGACCAGAACTCGAATCGGGACCGGATCCCAAATTGAAACCGGATCCGAAATCAAAATCGGATCCCAATCAAAATCGGATCCCAATCGAAATCGGATCCCAATTGAAACCAGATCTCAATCGAAACCGGAACTCAACACCGGGACTTTGATACCGGGACTCGATCTGCGCATCAATTTTCAATACAATTTCTACTAACCAGTCGAGATATCTTCCTAAACCAGTAATCAAAGTTTACCAATACCATTTCTAAACTCAAATCGTTCATAAATTAAATGGTATCACTTAAAATTTAATTAAAAGGATGAACTCACCTTAGGTCGATAAACACAACCAAAATCCAGAAATTAATTTCTTCTCTCCACTGAATCGATAACCTATTGAAAGATGATTTTGAACTTACAATTACCAATCCTTTTAGAAATTCAGTAGAGAAAATGATTATAAACCCTTACCAAAAAGAGCCAATTTCCTTGATTTATTATTCTCTCTCTTGATTGTCTGAAACCGACTTCACATATGAGGAATTGAGATAACTCTCAATTCTTCTGCCGACTAAGACTTATACACATTTTCCCTCAATTAGTTAATCAACCCAAAACTATTGTCAAATAACAAAACCAACCCCCAAAGTTCCATAACTCACAATTATCTTTCCAAACTTTAGTCAATTACATTTTGACCCTTCGATATAACATCATAACACTGCGTTTAAAATTATATCTTCCATTATTTTAAACATTCTCCAAAATAAAAGTACATAAATTATAGAAAATCTGAGATGTTACATTGACCGCTAGAACAACGACCATTTGAAGAGCGTATCGAAGAAGGCTAGCACAAATTGGACGACGAAGATTGATGGTGAAATATCCAAACACACTACCAAGTCGATCTTTTGTCTATGCACAGTGATCAATTGGTAGGTCCTTAACACCGATTACTTTAGTAGCTTTGATTTTTTAGCATGTTACAATTAACACATTTTGTATTTACCTTTGTAGACAAAAGCAAGAAAATGTATGCCACCGACCTGGGTGGAACTCTTCAATTATACATAGGAAGAGGTCGAAATCATAGGCATCTTCTTCGGATAGCGGGTGAGTAGGGGATTACGTGACTTCGTGGGCTGAACTTTATAATTGTTTACATTTAATTCCAAACCTCTATCTAGTTTGTTGGACAAACATTAGAATTGTTTAAGTTAAAATGTTATATATATAAAGGCCCACTATTTTGTAAAAAAAAATTCGTGTAAACTTTGGATTTCATAGGTTTTCTTGATGAAATTGTATCATGAAATTGTTTATTTTGATAAAATTATTTCATATCATTCATTTCTTGATGAAATTGTTTCATATATTTGTGTTTTTTATGTAGTTTCATATATTTTTATTTTCATTCCAATGAAACTGTTTCATATATTTTCCCAGTTTGATGAAACTTTTTCATTTTTACATAAAAAACACAAATATATGAAATAATTCATCAAGAAATGAATGATATGAAATACTTTCATCAAAATAAACAATTTCATCAAGAAAACCTATGAATCCAAAGTTTACACACATTAAGAGGTTTACAAATTATTATGCCTATATATATACATACATATATACATTTTAGTCTGGGTTGCCATTTGTTTGGCAATTCGGGTATAGATACCCTTTTGTTGAAGATCGTTCGAGCTTTTCCTGGGAGTATGGCATGGGTTACTTCAGCGCCATAGGAGTTAACCGAAATGCATACTAAATACTTTTCGAGAGATCTCCTCCAAATCACTGGTATGGCTATCGAAATCGTTAGGATTTTTTTATTTAAAAACATTCCATTTACAGACGTAATGTTGTCGAAAATGACTTGTGTTTTAAACCACATGGTACCTATTAAACCGATGTCACCACAAATACGGCGAAAATGTCGCGTACATCCTAGCCCTTATTAGATGATGAATTGTGGCAACAGACTGAGGGAAGCAAGAAAGGCCGAATATACGGCTTTGGGAACACTAATGATCCGAATTTCGACTTGACGGGGGTACCCTCATGTGGATATACAATTGGTGCAAGTGTGTACCTCCATTTCTCTTGAGGTTTATCTATTTCGTATATAAGTCTCATTACAAATTCTAACATTTCTTGTTTTTTTAGTTTCAACAATCAGAAGAGACCCACATAAAGGAGATGGAGGAGCGCCGACCAGAAGAGGTCCGCAAGAAGGAGCATTAGGACATGATGAAATTGGTGAAGAGGTTAAGCCAAAGTCAGTTTCCTCTGTCACAGTTTCCGCCTCCCCCGCCCAAGAGTATTGTTTTTTGGTTGTTAAACTTTTGTTACTTTAACTAACGTATTTAAATTCTTTATCGAATAATTGAGACAATTTGTATTTATTATGCCCGAATAATTGATTTCCAGTTTTTAATCATTTGCAGGATTTTAAAATTCTTAAATCAATTTTTTAAATTGTTTTTTAAATATACAGTTAATTTCCGACGGAATATTTGTCAGAAATTAATTTTCCACTGTAAAAAACAGAAAACAAAAAACAAAAAAAAATTCTAGTTATAAAAAAGAAAGAAAGAATAATTATAAAAATAATTTCTGGTGCAATATTTCGTCGGGATTTTTTTTTTAAATTTTCTAATTTTATACAAAATATTTTGATAAATAATTCAATTAATTCGCCGGAAATCCATCAGAAATTTCATTAATAAGATTAACAAGTTGATTAACTGTGTGTGGTTAGGAAAATCGGGAAAAACTTACCGACAAATATCTGATGGATTTATCCGTTGAAAATGTTAAATCCGTCGGCTCGAGGACCTTTGACGGCCGAATCCGTCGAAAATCTGCTGCTGTTGTTGATCATTTACGACGGACTTTTCCGTCGAAAAAGTATGTTTGTCATGTAGTGGAAAATGTATCACATCAGGATCATTGCTCAAACCGAATCACTCAAATGTTATGGAAGTCCTACCTCATATATGGTCTTACTTAATTCATGATTTATACATCTATAAAACTTAAATATTTGGAAATTAAGAAAAACAAATATCTAGAAATAAAAAAAATGCAAGGGAAATTGTGAAATATGGGTGTAGCTATAATTAACTAGACGTCAATTATATTTGAAGCTTCTTAAATGCTTAACGATAGCCCTAACGTAGTTTTTTTTTTGAAAGGCAAGTAACACGCACCCCTTTCGGGGGTATCCCAGGCAACCTATGGAAACCCACACTAATCCCCCCCGACCCAGATATACCATCCCATACGGGGCAGGCCTGGGCCGAACTCATGAACCGGCCCAAAGAACCGGCTCATGAGCTGATATCGCCAGAGTAGCACCCAGGGCTCGAACCCGGGTAGTCAGGGATACCATCCACTGACCCCCCAGGATGTTACCGACCACTGGGCTACAACTCCTTTGATGATATCCCTAACGTAGTGTTTTGGTATGTAGTAATCAAAGACAAAATGAAATGTGAGAAAACACGTTTATTTTCTATGATAAAACGTGACAAACCATTTCTCAAGAAACAAATTCTTTCCGTTTGGTATAGTGGTAATCTTTATATATATAAAAGGAAAACCCAATAGGAATGATGTGGCACCATGAGAATTGAGTATTCTCAAATGGTGGATTGTAGTTGAGTTATAGCCATCCCACATTGGCGAGGAGTTGAAATATTAGAACAAATATGTGTGTATAAGAAAGTTGGATGTGATGACTTTGTTTTCATTCTCATAGAGTTGTCTTATTTTGGATAACCCTTATTTTGCATCATGAGAGTATTCTCAAATGATAGATTGTTGTTGAGCTTTAGCTCTCCCACATTGGTGAAAAGTTGAAAATTTTGAATATAGAGGTGTATAAAAAGGTGGATGTGATGCTTTTGTGTCCATTCTCATAGGGTTGTCTTATTTTAGATGACCTTTTTTTTGCATCATGAAAATTGAGTATTCTCGAATGCTCAATTGTAGTTTACTTTTAGCTATTTCACATTGGTGACAAGTTGAAAAATAGAATAAAGATGTGTAAGAAAGGTGAATGTAATGCATTTGTGTCTATTCATCGGTTTTGACACATAAGATTGTATTATTTTAGATGACATTTTTTACAAAAAAATATCATCAATTATCAATATTATATATATATATATATATATATATATTAAAAAAACTAAAAGGTTATGAGATTACACCATGAGATATGAGTATTCTCAAGTGGTGAATTGTATGGTTGAGTTATTATTTATCCCACATTGGTGAAAAGTTGAAAAGTTAGAATAAAGATGTGAATAGAAAATATGAATGTGGTACCTTTGTGCCCATCCATGATCCATAGGGCCATGATTCTTAGATTGTTTTATTTTGGATGAATTTTTTGAAAAACAAATAAAAATTATTATTATATAAAAAATCAATGATTATATCAATCAATAAAAATGATAAAAGACCAATAATTGAACTAAAGGTCATGATGTGACACCATGAAATTTGAGTATTTTACAAATGATGGGGTGGTTGATTTTTAGCTATCTCACATTGTTGGGAAGTTAAAAAAATTGTTATAATTAAATTTATGGATTAAAGAAGAAATAATAATATATAATAATGTGGCAGTGTGAGATCTGTGTATTTCGAAATCTAGCATTGTGGTGGTGTTTTACTCATCCCACAATGATAAGTAATATAAGATTGGAGAATGAAAGTAACTATAATAAACGAGGAGACTTGACTTTGGATTAATTAAAGGATTGCTTGGCTAGATATTCTTTATGGCCAACCTTATTTTTCTTAAAAAATTATTTATTTAAGTAAATAAATTGATAGATAAATGTATAGAAATCATTATATTTCATCAAGTTATATAATATTATCAAATGTTGAACCGTGATGTTTTTTTATTATCCCACAAGTCACAAGAAGATGTAAGTATTATCAAATCTTGAATTAAGATGATGTTATCCACATTGATAGAAAGACGATAAATTTGGATAAATTAGTGAGTATGTAAAGTAAATGAGAGTCTTATTTAATTATCCACATCGACGGAAAGACAATAGATTTGGAAGAGGGTGTTAGTATATAAAAGCTAGAAGAGATGTCTTATTTGTTTATCCCACATCGGTGAAAAACGATAGATTTGAAAAAAGAGGTTATTATATTAAAGGTGGACGAGATGTCTTATTTGGTAAGTCCACATCTACGAATTGGTAACAAATTTAGAACAATAGACAAGCAAAGGAAAATGTGGATAAGATGCCTTACAAGTTTAAAAGAGTTTGTGATAACTTATTTGGTTGTCTTTTTTTAGTCGACCTATTTTGCTAAAAATCATTTTTTATTAAATACTAACCTTTATATAACTTCATTTATATAAAAAGAACAACCATTATTATGAGTCACATTGTGAAATTTCATTATTCTCAAATATTGCATCAGTTATCTCACGTTGATGAGAGACATAAGATTGGAGAATGAAGGTAATTATAAGAAATAAGGGATAATTTTGATAGTAAAAAATTTAGTTAGTTAAATATGTTTTAGCTCACGATTTGAATCCATAATAAATTAGCAAGAATGAAGGATCTCGAAGAGAAGGTTGATACTATATGAAAATGTACCACTTATGAAAATACATTTTTTTAAAATTGTATCTCATTAACTATTAACGGAGAAACTACGTTTTATCTTAACTCGGTCAAGTACTTAAAATATTTATCGCTAACGCGCAACGCACGGGGTGGACACTAGTTAATTTAAATAGGAAATCGAATGAATTGTGTAGGTTGTTATATGTCCATGACACGTGTCACACAACAATGCTACCAATGAGTAAGTAAACCTAAAGGGTTGCACACAAAAGAACACGTTTGCTTCCATTAGAAAGAAACTCGTTAAAGTCATGTTTGACAGTTAAATAGTTATTCTTGAAAGAATAATTAAATAATATGTGTAAAATATATTTATGATAATTACATGGTTTTATCTGTAAATATGAATAATTATTATTTGTTTAGATAAATATAATTATTCAGACGCAGATAATTATTCGAATTCAAATGATTTGAATTCAAATAATTTGAATTCAAATAATTACAGATAAACATAAATCATATTTACTGTCTATATAAATAGGAAGTCAGATCACTTGTTTTTGAAACTGATTGAATGATCTGGATCTGACACATACACATATTAGCATAGGGTTTCTTTGGGGCTAGCACTCGGTGGAATTCGCGTGTTCGTGTGTGGATACCGTTAGAGGAAACTTGTGTTGGTTTCTAAGTGCTCCGATCGTTCAACCACAACAGATCCAAAAAGGTACAATTCTAAACACCCTATGGTGTGGTATAATTTAATTAAATGCATCAGTGGATCCGATTGAGTTTTAATTGATTAAGAAAAGCTTTCTTATTTTGTAACCAAACCTTTTTATTTCCTCTGCGTTTAATGGTTACAAAATCGCAATAAAACTCAACAGTGGTATCAGAGCCGCTTTGATTGCATTTTATTAAAACGTAACAAATTCTGATATGGCAATTATGTTTTAAATCCATCAATTCCAAAGAATATATATATATATAGGGGTGAGTTCAAATGAAAACTCATTTTCAATTGTGAACATGAGGACAAGTCACAACCATTGATCAAGATTTGAAAAACTAATCAATGGTTAAAACTTAATTAAACCAATTGAGAAGTGATTAGGGGCAAATCTGGAAATTTGAATCAACGCCTACCATGTTTGACTTTTTATTTTCTTTTTTAATTTAAAAACTTTTACCCCCTTCAAGTTTAAAATAATTTACCTTAAAAATTACTAATATTTTAATCAAACAAATTACATAAAAAAACGAGAATTTCGTGCTCTTCGATATGACATCCATCTCGATATAGTTTTTTCTTCATTTTAACTGTTTTTACGTGAAATGTTATGTATGTGTTATATTCACTCTGAATATAACTAATATTCAGTTTATGAGTATTTTATATTCAGTTTGAATATATAGTTTTATTCAGACTGAATAAAATGTAAAAATTCAGTATGGATATATTCAGACTGGATAATAGGGAATTAAAAAGTCATATTGATTATTATTGCTAAAACGTTATTAAGATGTTTGGGAGCAGTGATATCCATACCGAATATCCATAGCCGTTGCATAGCCGTTGGAGTTTATTATTTTCAAAATTTTAAAAAAAATAAAATAAAAATCATCGGGATGAATCGGGTTGGGGAACCCGGGGCTGGAAGCCCGCCGTGAGCCCGAGCCCCCCCCCCCCCCCCCCCGTACCCGTTCCCGAACAAACCCGCACAAGCCCGGGCTCAAGCCCGCCTTGCGCTACGGATGGTCTTAGTCGTCGGCTCCTCTCAAGGGTTTTCGTTGGAGATGTCTCCATCACCGTTGAACATCGTCCCACCCTTCAGGGACTGCTGCCGCCGACCACCAACAGCCGCTGTCGTTCTCTGTTTTAGTCATCGCCGACTGAAAGGTTTTTGAAAACCGGTTTTTGTCGTCGATCTCTATTGCCTACAACTTCCGGCTGTTGTCGGTTCGTCGCCGACTGTTGCCACAGTTTAGCCTAAGCCAAACCATGGCCAAGACCGTGGGGGCTGGCCTCATGGCACACCAAACAGACTGTGTTGGTCTTCGCCGGCTTATCTTGGCGGATGTTGTTGCTGTCTCTTGTTGGTTATTGATTTCTTTCTTTCCACCTAACCATGTATATTTGATTGTTTTGTCCATTGACAAGTTTTCATTGCTAAGGAAAAGTTTTTTTAAACTCATATCACGACATAAATCGTCGTTAGTTTGGTCCCTAAAATTGATAGTTTTGTGACTAATGTTTTGGACCACTTTTTGATATGAGTTCTTGGTCAGTTATGTTGGGTTGTAAATCATAGACTAAAAGTTTTAGTCAATAGCTAACTCCGCTTTTGGTGATAACCGGTGATCCGTTTTAATTCAGCTAAAGGGGCTAATACCAACCTAATTTCATTGCTTCTGTTTTGGGTCTCGAACAAGTCTGTTTTTGGGCCAGTAAGTATTTGGCCGTTTTAAAAAGGGATTCAAGTTTTTGGACTTTCGTTTTTAAAACTAAACTTTGAAAGTTTTTGGCCTATATCGTTTTGGGTTGTTACTCAAAACTTACGTGTTGGGCTTGTGTCCTATACGGTTGGGCCGTAGGCCAAGGCCCGGTTTTGATGGGTTAATTCGTTTTGGTTTAGGTTTGTTAACCTACAAGAAAGATCGATTAATTTTAATTTGCCATATAATAATTTGTTGTCATTAATTGGCTATTTTAATTATGTTAATTAAATACTGGCCAATTGCATTTATTTTATGTTTAAAATAATATTATATAGTATAGGGTTGCCCCGAAAGACCCGTGGTTTGGATTGGTTGTTTTATTTTGCGCTTGGAAAATTAAAATGTATTGATTGCATGAGATGTAATTTTAATTTTGAATTTCCTAGATAGGTTCAATTGTAAAATAGAATTAGACATGTTGTATTTTTTATTTTAAATTGTAATCATCCGAAGACGGAGTTCCAAGAAGTCGAGACGGAGTCCCTGGAGTTTACCAAGATGGCGATGCCAGTCTGAGCTTGAAGACGTCCTTACACAGACCGTGGTTGTTGTGTTGGCTCACAACACCACATTAGGGGCAAAACCGTATATTATCTACTTGTTTGTGGTTGTTTATTTTGTCTTTGCTTTTATTTTTTTTATTTGCTTTATTATTGTTATAATACTTGCAAACGGTTTTTAAATAAAATAAAACACAAAATAAATTTTAAATCGGTGAATAAAATATGATATTTTAATATTGACATGTTTATCAAAATCAAACCGATTTAATTAGATGAACTTTTAACACAATATTTTAAGAACGAGGTTTTTAAAATCAAAACGTTTTAAAAGGAATTAGAATGTTTTCTAAAATTAAACCTTTTACAAAATGTAAACTAAACGCCACCCATTTAAGGTACTTGTCGAGCTTACATGATTTCGGTGTGGTAAGTGCCTAGCCAATCATATCGGATGATTGTAGTGTGAGACAAGGTGCCAAGATAACGAGATTTAAGTGGACAGTCGCCTAACCATTCACTTAAATATTCGTATTTTGGACGACTGATCCCAATAAACCCTAAGTAGAGATTTTTGGTGGTATCATGATACCTTAGTATGGTTAGTGTTGGTGCAAGTGTACCACATCTCTATATATTTTATATATTTATTTTGATGATTACAAACACACCGTATTATTGTTTTTCTAACAATTTTATCCAAGTGTGCAGTTAATTGGACAACATGAAGATTTTATCTGAAGAGTCCAAGACTGGTGTTTACGTCATCATATATCTCATAATAATAAACACCCTAAAATAATATACCACTTGGATATTTCAAAAACCTAACCCAACACTATTTTTAAACTAAACTAAATCTTTGATTTAAATTAATTTAGAAATGTTTTGAATTTAAAATTGAATTATTTAATTTTAAGCCAAAAGAATAATTGTTGACTCTTTTGGAATAATGCAAAAAGAATTCAGATACTATTTTTAGCTATGGTCTTTCAACAATGGATGTGACTCCTCTCTGGCGCCGAGCTACTTTTTCAGGCGGTATACCGCGTGGTGTATGGCGGTATACCGCGGCTCTGTTACGTATGGCAGGTTCTTGCAGGTTGACCTTCCTGCTGTCAGCCACTTTTTCAGGCGGTATACCGCGTGGTGTATGGCGGTATACCGCGGCTCTGCTACAAGTGTTGCAGGTTGCTTTTTGCAGGTTGACTTTTTTTGTCAGCACCTTTTTCTGGGCGGTATACCGCGCCCATTTAGGCGGTATACCGCGGCACCTCTCGACCGTTGCTGCTCCAAGCATATATACATGCAGCTTCTCAACTCCATGAACAGCATTTTTTGGATACCCATCTCTTGGAGAAACTCTCAGCTTCATTCATCACCTATTCAATATATTTTTTGAGTGATCAAACCCTCAAAAATCCAAGTGTTATACTTATACAAGAGTGATTAATATTGTGAGATATATTCTCTTGTAAGTATTTGAATAGTGTGAGTGATTCACGTTCTCGAGCAAAAGCAAGAGATTTTATTATCATTGTATCAAGGTTTGTGTTCTACCATAAAGAACACTTATAGTGAATCAGTGTGTCGAGAAGTGTCTCGGCAAGTGGACTAGCCAGCCAGTTGGTGGTGAACCACTTTAAATCTCGGTGTCGGTATCAACATTCTCTACCCTTATCTCTTTATATTCCCGTTGTGCACTTAATTTTATTTATATATTTGTTGTGCATGCAATATTTGTTGTTGATTTTGATAAGAGAATTTTTATTTGTGAAATATTTTTAAATACAACCTTTACCCCCCCCTAAGGTTGTCCTAACAATTGGTATCAGAGCAGGTTGCAAGTTTTTTTTAAAATCGTTGTATTTTTAAAACTTGTTCCTATATTTTAAATGGCAACCTCTGAGGGAATTATTTCTACAAAAATTCCGCAAATTGACACCGAAAATTTTGGTCTTTGGGCAAATCTTTTTGAATGCTACGTTCGTGGCAAAAGTCGAAAAATTTGGGACATTATTAAAAATGGAGATTATAAACCCACCAAAACCAAAGATGGAGTAATTAGTGAAAAACCAGTAGCGGAATGGTCCGCCGCTGAGGATGCTTGGGTTTGCTTAAATTTTGAAGCTAAAAATATTCTTTTTTCGGCACTTACTAAAGATGAGATTGAACGTGTTTATTCTTGTGAAACTGCTCACGATATTTGGGAAAATCTAAATAATACTCATAGAGGAAATTCTCAAGTCAAAAGCTCAAAAATAAATATTCTTGTACATGATTATGAAATGTTTGAGATGTTAAAAGATGAGTCAATCGACTCAATGTTTAAACGTTTTAACCTTATCATGGTGAGCTTGAAAGGTCTTGGTAGAACATATCCTAACGAAGATTACGTGCGAAAAATTCTTCGAGCGCTTCCTCCGGAGTGGATGCCGAAAATCACATCCTTGGAAGACTCCCGTGACCTCTCAATGATGAAATTAGATGATCTCATTGGAAATCTCAAAGTGCATGAAATTGCACTAAAAAGGAACAAAGATCGGGAGCATGATAAAAAGAAATCTTTGGCGCTTAAAGCTTCAACTTCAAGTGACGAGAAGGAGAAGAAGAAAAAGAAGGAGAAAGCTAGCCCCTCAAAGGATCAACCCGAACATCTTGACGATGTAGCCATGTTGGTAAGAAATTTTTCTAAATTTTTAGCTAACAAAAAGTTTTCAAGAAATGATAGGTTTCAAAGAAAAGGAGATTATCGCCGTGGTGGAGAAAACCGAAGCCGAAAGTTCCATAAACGGAACGACAAAATAAATAAAAATGGCGAATCAAGTGATGATGAAGAAGCCAAGAAAAAGAAGGGCTTTTGCTACTCATGTGGAGACAAGGATCACTATGCCAACGAGTGTCCAAAAAGAAATAAACCTAAAATCAAGAAGGAGAAAGCCTTCGTTGGAGGCGCGTGGAGCGCAAGTGAAGATGAAAATGAGTATGAAGCCATTTGTCTCATGGCGGAAGGCGACGATGAGGTAAACTCGTGTTACTCAAATTACTCTAGCGATGATGAATGTAATGATGATGATGATCTTGATATGTTAAATGATGCCTTTCAAAAAATGGTTATGCTTACAAATAATTATAAAGATGAGAACGCAAAACTAAAGGAAGAATTATTATTAAGTAAAAAGGAAATTCATGATAGCAAACAAAAAATTGCATGCGATAATGAAAAAATCATAAATTTAGAAAATAAATTAAGTGAAAAATATGTTTGCAATTCTTGTGACATTTTAAATAAAGAAATTGCATGCCTTGAGAAAAGAATAGTTGAAAATGATTTATGTGCTAATTGTGATGTGCTTAAAAAGGAAAATGCATGTTTAAAAGAAAAATGTGATAAACATGAAAAAGATAATTTGTTAGCACATGCCTTTCAAAGTAGCAATGAGAAAGTGCTTAAAATGTTAAATATGTCAAATAGCACTAATTGTAGAAAAGGCGTTGGTTCCGATATGTGTAAAGATAAGTGCTTATGTATGCCTATCAAAAGATATTTTGAACCACCTAAAAATGTTGAAATGAGAAAACCGTATGTGCAAAAATCCTCATATATGTCCAACATAAATAATGTGAATTATAAGTCTAGGAAATCTTATGCATGCATGTATAATAGTAAATTTTCTAGACCAAAAAATAGTGTGAATATGCATGCTCCTTTTTACGTCTTTGATAAATATGATCGTAAAATTAAAATGGTACCAAAGTGGATTCCTAAAGGCTCCTTTAGTGTTGATAATCCCGGTGGCATGCGTTTATGGTTTTAAATTTTTTTTGTATATATATATTATATACATATATATATATATATTCTGTGTTTGAAAATTATGAATCAACTCCGAATAGGCTCACCTATTTGGATACGGTGTCTAGAAAAGATAAAGGCGAATTCTTCGAATTCTAATGAGGTCGGTTTTTAAAGTGCCTTCGCACTTACCACCCTCACCGTCTTTTCTGGTCGCTTCCAAGTAGAGCTACCGAAAAGGGTTGAGTAAATAATTTTCTTGTCTGTATATTTTTTGTGAAAATATATTTATTATTATATGTGGTTTTCTATGCTTTCTAGACTAACTTCCAAAGGACCCATAAGATGTGGGGACCATAAAAGTTGTACTTTAAATGTTGTAGATAAATCTTGATATGGATTGGATTCTTGATAGTGGATGCACACGTCACATGACCGGAAACCATAATCTTTTTTCATCATATGAGTCATGTGATGGTGGACTAGTAATTTTTGGAGGAAACTCCAAAGGAAAGGTAATTGGGAAAGGTACAATTTCTTGCAACAATGTTACATTTTTAGATGTTACGCATGTTGATAATTTGAAATTTAACTTGCTAAGTGTTCGTCAACTGTGCAAAAATGGTATAATTGTTGTTTTTGAAGAAGACTCTTGCAAAATTCTGAAAAATGGTAAAGTTCTTTTGAATGGGGTTATAAAAGGAAATCTTTATGTTTGTAAAACTGATGTAAATGAAAATGTTTGTTTATCTTCCGTATATAATAATTCGACTTTGTGGCATAGACGTTTAGGTCACGCTAACCTTAGATTAATTCAAAATTTGAAAAATAAGGAGCTTGTGAGTGACCTTCCAAAATTAAAATTTGATAATCATTTTTGTGATGCATGTCGTGTCGGCAAACAAACTCATGTTTCTCATAAATCAAAAAATGTGATTTCAACTAAAAGAGTTTTAGAACTTTTACACATGGATCTTTTTGGCCCTATGGCCATTCAAAGTTTTGGAGGAAATTATTACACTCTAGTAATTGTAGATGATTTTTCCCGATATACGTGGACTTTGTTTTTAAAGCATAAAAATGAAGCTTTTGAAAAATTTAAGATTTTGGGAAAACGAATTCAAAACCAACAAGGTTGCACGATTGTTTCGATTCGTACGGACCATGGACGCGAATTCGATAATGAAACTCAATTTGGTGCGTTTTGCGACAAATATGGTATAACGCACAATTTTTCTGCTCCTCGCACTCCTCAATCTAATGGGGTTGTGGAGAGGAAAAATAGAACCCTACAAGAAATGAGTAGGACTATGCTCAATGAACATCAAGTTCCCCAAAAGTTTTGGTGTGATGCCGTAGCTACCGCGACCCATGTCCTCAATCGTGTGCTAATTAGGAGTATCCTAAATAAGACCCCTTATGAGATCCTACGTGGTAGAAAGCCTTCCTTAGCCCATCTTAAGGTATTTGGTTGTAAATGTTTTATTTTAGATACCAAATCTTATTTGACCAAATTTGACCCAAAAGCCTATGAGGGAGTATTCCTTGGTTATTCTTGGAATAGCAAAGCCTATAGAGTCCTTAATAAAGAGACCATGGTTGTAGAAGAATCCCTAAATGTAAGCTTTGATGAAAGTCCTCCTAAACCTAGTGCACCCTTAGTAAATGATAATGGTTGTGAAGGAGATGCACTAGCCCAACATCTTAGAACCTTGGACTTAGGAACCCAATCTCTTACAAACAATGTAGAATCTAGTGATGCCCCTCCATGTTATGTTCCACAAGGAGTAGATGATCCTAACCTTAGAACATCTAGAGGCCATCCCGTAGATCAAATCATAGGTGACCTAAACCAAAGAACGACTAGATCACAAATCCATACCCTTTGTGCCTTTCACGCCTTTATCTCAGCCATAGAACCTAAAAACATAGAAGAAGCTTTAGGTGATGAGGATTGGATAATGGCCATGCAAGAAGAGTTAAACCAGTTTACTAGGAATGATGTGTGGGACTTAGTTCCTTGCCCTAGCGGTCAAACCATTATTGGCACACGATGGGTCTTTCGTAACAAGGTAGACGAAAACGGTGAAGTCACCCGAAACAAGGCACGTTTAGTTGCCAAGGGGTACAATCAACAAGAAGGTATCGATTATGATGAAACCTTTGCACCAGTTGCAAGGTTAGAGTCTATTCGAATGCTTCTCGCTTTTGCGAATGCTAAAAATTTTAAATTATATCAAATGGATGTCAAAAGTGCTTTCCTAAATGGTTTTATAAATGAGGAGGTATATGTTTCCCAACCTCCCGGCTTTGAAAATTTTGAAAATCCGACGCATGTTTTTAAATTAAAAAAGGCGCTTTATGGTTTAAAGCAAGCTCCGCGTGCGTGGTATGATAGATTAAAATCCTTTTTAATTACAAGTGGTTATATTATGGGTAAAATAGATAATACTTTGTTTGTCAAATATGCTCAAAATGATATTGTGGTTGTGCAAGTGTATGTTGATGATATTATCTTTGGTTCTACAAATGAAAATCTTTGTAATGAATTTGCTACAAAAATGACTAATGAATTTGAAATGAGCATGATGGGAGAATTAAAATTCTTCTTAGGATTGCAAATAAAACAAAGTGAAAATGGTACCTTTATAAGTCAATCAAAATACTGTAAAGACATGCTGAAAAAGTTTAATTTTGAAAATGTCAAACCTGTTGAAACTCCGATGACCACCAATCTAAAATTATCTAGTGACGAAGAGGGAACCGATTTTAATGAAAAGATTTATCGTGGCATGATTGGTAGCTTATTGTATTTAACTGCTAGTAGACCTGATATCATGTATAGTGTGTGTTTATGTGCTCGCTTTCAATCTTCGCCTAAACAATCTCACTATGAAGCCGTCAAGCGTATTTTTAGATATCTTAGAGGGACTACGAATCTTGGCCTATGGTATCCAAAACAACCCGAGCTAGAAGTAACATGCTTCACCGATTCCGATCTTGGTGGCTCGATGGTTGATCGAAAAAGCACTAGTGGAGTATGTGCCTTTATAGGTCTCTCGCTTGTGTCTTGGTTTTCCAAGAAACAACATTCCGTAGCCTTATCCACTACCGAAGCGGAATATGTAGCCGCCGCGAGAGCGTGTGCTCAAGTTCTATGGATGAAGCACACACTTACCGACTTTGAGGTACGTCAATCCAAAATTCCAATTATGTGTGATAACTCAAGTGCCATAAACCTAAGTAAAAATCCCGTTTTACATTCTCGTACCAAACATATTGAGTTGCGACATCATTTTCTACGAGATAATGTTCAAAAAGGCCACATTGTGCTTGAAAAAGTTGATTCCGAAGACAATTTGGCCGATATTTTTACTAAAGCCCTAAACAAAAAATCGTTCTTTAAATTAAGACTTGGTTTAGGCATGCTTGAGTATAACCCATGAGATAATGCTACTCTCAATTATATGCATATTTTGAGGGGGAGCATCTCTCGAGGGGGAGCATAGCGTCTTTCTTAACCCTTTTTGCTTCGACAAAAGGGGGAGAGAAACCGAGTATGCTCTCGTGTTTAGCGTTGTGTTTGTCATCATCAAAAAGGGGGAGATTGTTGGTGCAAGTGTACCACATCTCTATATATTTTATATATTTATTTTGATGATTACAAACACACCGTATTATTGTTTTTCTAACAATTTTATCCAAGTGTGCAGTTAATTGGACAACATGAAGATTTTATCTGAAGAGTCCAAGACTGGTGTTTACGTCATCATATATCTCATAATAATAAACACCCTAAAATAATATACCACTTGGATATTTCAAAAACCTAACCCAACACTATTTTTAAACTAAACTAAATCTTTGATTTAAATTAATTTAGAAATGTTTTGAATTTAAAATTGAATTATTTAATTTTAAGCCAAAAGAATAATTGTTGACTCTTTTGGAATAATGCAAAAAGAATTCAGATACTATTTTTAGCTATGGTCTTTCAACAATGGATGTGACTCCTCTCTGGCGCCGAGCTACTTTTTCAGGCGGTATACCGCGTGGTGTATGGCGGTATACCGCGGCTCTGTTACGTATGGCAGGTTCTTGCAGGTTGACCTTCCTGCTGTCAGCCACTTTTTCAGGCGGTATACCGCGTGGTGTATGGCGGTATACCGCGGCTCTGCTACAAGTGTTGCAGGTTGCTTTTTGCAGGTTGACTTTTTTTGTCAGCACCTTTTTCTGGGCGGTATACCGCGCCCATTTAGGCGGTATACCGCGGCACCTCTCGACCGTTGCTGCTCCAAGCATATATACATGCAGCTTCTCAACTCCATGAACAGCATTTTTTGGATACCCATCTCTTGGAGAAACTCTCAGCTTCATTCATCACCTATTCAATATATTTTTTGAGTGATCAAACCCTCAAAAATCCAAGTGTTATACTTATACAAGAGTGATTAATATTGTGAGATATATTCTCTTGTAAGTATTTGAATAGTGTGAGTGATTCACGTTCTCGAGCAAAAGCAAGAGATTTTATTATCATTGTATCAAGGTTTGTGTTCTACCATAAAGAACACTTATAGTGAATCAGTGTGTCGAGAAGTGTCTCGGCAAGTGGACTAGCCAGCCAGTTGGTGGTGAACCACTTTAAATCTCGGTGTCGGTATCAACATTCTCTACCCTTATCTCTTTATATTCCCGTTGTGCACTTAATTTTATTTATATATTTGTTGTGCATGCAATATTTGTTGTTGATTTTGATAAGAGAATTTTTATTTGTGAAATATTTTTAAATACAACCTTTACCCCCCCTAAGGTTGTCCTAACAGTTAGTTTACTTGGAAATATCATAGAAAGTGCCTAGCCATCTATAAGTATTTTCAAGGCGTTGAAGTGGGATTAAACATGCCAAATTCAATATATGATATATTGAATATAATCCCACGACATCTAAGAGTTATGTTGAACATAATTGGATGATGGCTACTAAATAGCCTAATTCCATAGATAGAGCTTGGCCATTTATGGAAGTAGGTGAAATACAGATCTTAACTCAAATTAAATGATTTTTGGAAGGTTAATTCATTTATTTGAGATCATAAAGTTACTAAAATTAATCATTTTGTAGATGTCTGCTAACACCTCCTACCAAACTACAAACACAAACGATGTATCTCGATTTACGTTACGATCAACCCTTTATAAGGATAAACTGAACGGTACAAACTTCGTCGATTGGTTTCGTTTCTTGAGGGTTGTCTTTAAGCACGAAAAGAAGTTGTACGTTCTAGAAAAACCCGTTCCAAACGGTCCTGCCATAAATGCTTCTGCTGAGGATAGAGCTGCTTATGTTAAGCATCTCAATGACTCACTGGATGTTAGCTGTTTGATGCTTGCATCCATGACTCCCGAGCTTCTAAGGGAACATGAAGACGTGCTTGAATGGGATATGATATCCTCTTTGAAATCTATGTTTCAACTACACGCAAGGCAAGAGAGGTTTGATACAGTTAGGGCATTGCATGCCTGTATGATGACTGAGGGTTCATCTGTCACTACCCACGTTTTGAAAATGAAAGGGTATATTGACCGATTAACCCGTCTTGGATACCCACCAGGTCAAGAATTAGGAATTGATATGGTTCTCAATTCTTTATCAAAATCATATGAGCAGTTCGTTCTGAACTATACTATGAATGGTTTGGAGAAAACTCTCACAAAGCTTCACGGCATGCTTAAAACTGCTGAGAGAAATATGCAATCCAAGTTGGATTTATCCGAACCAAAACAGGTCTTGATGAGCAAGCCTAAAAGTCGGATAATCAAGAAGAATAGGAAGTTACCAAGGGTAAAACAAATGTTGGAAGCTCCAACAAGATAATGGGCAAATGAAAGATTCCTGAAGATGCAGTTTGCTTCAATTGCAACCAGAAGGGACACTGGAAGAGAAACTGCCCTGCCCTATTGGCAGAAATGAGGAAGAAGAAGGCTAATGAAGCCGGAACTTTAGGTATGTTTACCATTGATTTGTTCCCTTCTGACTAGGTATTAAGTATTGGGTATGATACACATATTAATACTACTTTTAGAAAGTAAGAAGTGAAGAGAAGATGAAACCAGACCGGATGAAGCTAAGTTAGCTAATGTTGCCCAAAAGGACATATGATATGAACTTTTAAATGGTCTTACATTAACACTTATCAAGTGTATTGATGTACCTAGTATTACTAGGATTTTAGTTTCATTTTCTTGATTACAACAAATCGAATTTATATTTTCAAGAAATAGATTATCTTTTATCTCAATAAATGTTTTATCAAATTGATAGTTGTAATTGTAAATCAAAATAATGAATTAAGCGGGCTTAAGTCAGACCTATTTGTGACACTTAAACAAGAAGCACATAACCAAACTCCAGACGGACGGAGGGTTGGAATCATGTGATGATTCACATGATAAATGTGTATCTTGTTGGTCAAGATGAAAAAAAGGATATTTTAAAGAAAATCCCTTAGGGGTCACAAGAACTAATAGGAGTTATCCATACTGATGTATGTGAGCCTTAAAGTTCAGTCACAAGACACGGTCATCATTGCTTCATGACATTCTACTAAGTTTAGTAGATATGGGTATGTTTACCAAAAGATAGGAAATGTGAAAGCTTTGATTTTTCAAAGAGTTTCAAATGAAGTAGTGAATATACTTGGCAAAGATAAGGATACTTCAGTCAAGATTGAGGTTATGAATATCTAAGCCAAGAGATCATCCTAGAGATTGGGATTGTATCCCAAATGAATTCTCCCAGAACACCGCATCTTGGTGTGTCAAAAAGAGAAATAGAATCCTGTTGAACATGATTCACTCTATGATGAGCCTCACGAATCTGCCTAAAAGGGTTTTCTGAGGATGTTTCCTAGAAACAACTACCCAATACTAAATTATGCAACAACCAACAAGAACCGATAAAACCTATTCTCAAAATATGAAGTGGGAAGATCCCAAAGTTGTCATATATGAGAATATGGGGTAATAATGCTTGAGATAAGCATGAAGCTTCTGGGAAGCTTGATTAAAAGGTTTGAAATGTACATCTTTATAAAATATCCAATCAAATATCATTTATACAAGATCCAACGAGAACAAAAGTTTTGTTGCACACCATAATGAGTTCTTAGAAAATGATTTTTTGACAGGAATCAAAACGGGGAGACACAGTAGATCTTGAAGAAATTCAAGAATCACAAAGATGGTACAATGGTTGACACTGACAAACAACTAGATGTTGAGCTTCAACAAGTTGTTGAAAACAATGAACGAAATGCAAAAAAAATCCGAAGATTGGATTACTTATGATTACTGGTAGATGGCAAGATGCCATGAAGATTGATGTTAAAGCCACATTCCTCAAAAGGGAATTTTTGAGCAAGGACGTATACAAGGCTTTAAAACATCAAACCTAAAATTTCAAGTTGCAAAAGTCCAGTTACGGATTAGGACAATCATCTCGTAATTAAAATCTTGTATATACAAGAAGGTCAGTGGGAGCATAATAGTACTCTAGATCATCAGAAATGACATCCTATTGCTTGAAGGTGTAAAAACCTGACTAAGGAAGTATTTCATGATAAAGGATCTAAGAGACAATTCCTTGGTGTAAAGATCTATTGTTATAGATCAAAGTGCTTAATTAGATTAAGCCAAAAGTACATACATTGACAAGATCTTGAAGCACTTCAAGATGAAGGGTTTAAGAAAGGAAGTTTGTCAACAATACATGAACCAAATGAAGGGTGTTCCCATGCTTCGGCTATTGGTTCAAACATGTACGCCATGTTTATGTACAAAAAGACAGGACATCTCGTATGCCTTAATTATTACGAACATATATATTAGTCAGACCCAAGTGATGCTCACTGTGTAACATTGAAGAAAAATCTGAAGTATCTGAGAAGAACTAGAGATATGTTGTTAGGAGTAAAATTCCTATAAAATAGAAAGTGACATAAAGAAAATAATTGTTTTATTTAATTGATTGTAAAAGCCTCATAATTGATAATATGGGCTTTAGTGTCTTAATGGGCCATGGGCTTTGACCTTAGGCCCTTGGTATTTAAAGTGTGTTTTAGAGGTGATTAGGTTAAGTCGTGAGAGATTAATCAGATTGCGCTTCATAGTTTAGAGAGAGAGAGTTTGTTCATCAATCCAATCTTGTAACTCTCCGCATTCAATCAATAAGATTTATTGTTTCAATTCATTGTTACTTGATCAAACTGGGATCTACAATTGGTATTAGAGCAGAGAGACAATCGATCAAAAGGTAATTTTTCGTTTTGATTCATCCTTATCGATTTAGCAAAAAAAAAACGGCGTTGTGTTCATATTGATTTTTGGTTTGTTTTGATTCCTGCGATTAAAGAGAAATAAGTGTTTTCCAATCCATTCTATATGTTGTTAAACTGATTTCTGCAAATCTTCGGGCTCGAATTCTAAATTTTATGTTCATCAATTTTGATTTTTCAATTATGGGTTTTTTGCACTCTGTTTCTTGAAAAATCCTAAATTTTTGCTCAAAGTGGTTTAAAATTCGAATTTGTTAGTTGTTTTTGCTTTCTGTGGTTGTTGGGTGTATTCTTAAATTTTTGCAGAAGGTATTCGAAGCTTTTTGGTCAAAAAAAAGGTGAGTTTTGCAACTCCAGGTACGTATTCTTTTCGAACTGTTTTGAATACGGGACTGAATTGTTGAGTCCTGGATTGTTTGCTTTCCGCACTCGGACACTGGATCCCTGTTCATACCGGGTCCGTACCGCGATCGCCAACCGGATCCGGTCAAACCCGGTTCCGGACTATACCGGATTCAAACCCGGTTCTGGACAATACCGGATCCTAACCAGGTTCCGGACCATACCGGTTCTCATACCGGTTCCGGATCCAGTCGATTCCGGATCTCACCCATTCCGGTTCCTGACTTCACCGTTTCTGGATCATACCGGTTCCGGATCATACCGGTTTCGGGTCTTCTACCGGTTCCGGTCTCTACAGTTCCAGTCCCACTCCAAATCCCAGTTGCAATCCCGGTTCCAGCGCCTCCTCTCCTGGATCCCAATCCCCGACTTTCTATCCGGGAAACCACACCCGGATCACAAATCCGGAAGCTCTTTGACCCGTCAGTTTTTAAATATTTTTAAAGAAAATGCGTTGCCCCTTGACCCCACCCGCTAACCGGGTAGCGGGACCCCCGTGCTAAGTCGCCGAAGGGTGACATTTGTGTATTATGTGATATACCGTATGTTTTTAGATCAATATCTTGAACGGTCTCACGATCATATTCTTTCAAGTAACAATATGCCAGAACCAAAGGTGCTTAATGATCCAGATGCAGTTTACTATGCACGTCTGTATACTGAATAATTCCATAAAAATGCTACTCTGAAGAAAGAGCTGGAGGAGATGAAGAAGAGTATCCCTATTTCTCAACAAGACATATCAGATCTTAAGGACAAGAATGTGGCACTTGAAGAGAAAGATAAACTCTTGAAATGTGAAAACCTTGAACTTAAAAATAAACTAACTACTTTTGAAAAGGTATTTGAAAAAGAGAAAGAAGGTTTTGCAAAGGAAAGGCAATTGCTTATACAAAAGTGATAAGCGGGTTTACACCCCCCCTAAATCTTACCGCAAGTGTATGGGTCGAATCAAGTAATAGTACTGAAAGTACGAGTATCGAACACAGGGAACTAGGAACTAAGTATCACAATCACTATAAGATCTATTAACTGAACGGTCGCAAATTTGAGTGGTTTATATTAAACTAATTAATTGCAAGCAAAGTAAATCACGAACGAGACAGTAAACAACTTCAGGAAACTTTGGATAGAGAAAACAGTTGAGGGTTGGAAATCCTAAGGTTTTCACCTATAAACACCTGACTCCAAATAATTACCAGCTATTCCCTTTAATGAATACCCAATCTCTAAAATCCCCGCTGTTCTTTCTCAAGCAACAACGGGTTTTATTTTGAAAGCATAGGTTTTATCTCTCGATCTCAACCTATGAAATTCAAAACACATTAAACTCAAGATTGTAATAGGACTAAGGCTTACTTGGTATATCTCTATCCCAATTCTCACCTTAGGCATGCATTTTCTAGTTCTAAGTAACAATTAATTCTCTCGAACTTAATTGCTAACAAACAAATCAGATGTAAATTGGCCAGACTCACAAAAGCATTAAAATCCAAATCACATGCTTCATTAAAATAGGAAAAACTGATAAAAGTCTCAAGTGACATGTTCATACGCTTTACACCAAATTCATTCCAACCCCCAACATCTAAAGATTAGTTCATGTTGGTGGTGGACCCAAACATAAGAAAAGGGGATGGAAAGGTGTGTGTAAACATCGTGATTGTAAACGTAAAGAAAATATTGTTGACTCCCATCTCTCGGCTCTGATCCGCTTCGCGTGGTGAACGTCTCCTCAATCGATTCTCTATCGTGGCTCAAAAGTACGTGAAGAACCTCTGAAAATCGCCCCCAAGATGCCTCTCGTCGCGCGTGTCGAGATCATGACCTAAAATCCGGAAAACACCAAATTATAGAACTGGAACAGGGACTTACGCCACTTGTCCTGCGGCTTGCAAACCGCGCGGTTTTCTGAATGTGTCTGGATCAGGTTCGGGTCTTGGTTCGGGCACGGGTCTTGGGCTTGGATCTCGGGCTTCCGTTGGCCTTCGTTTTGGCTCTCTTTTGGACTCTTTTTCCTTCTTTTCTCGATGATTGCCGTCTTTTAGATTACCTGCACATTTCACTAGATAAACCATAAAGTTCCGCCTATCTGCTAGAACACAAGCCAATCTCATTGGTTTGAGGACCGAAAATAACGCCAAAAAGTGGCGTTATCAACAACCCCAAACCGAGCGTTGCTTGTCCTCAAGCAAATCAGCAATAAAATAGAATAAAAGCATACATCAGTGAAATAGTAACTGCACAATTCCCAATCGGTACCACGTAATGCACTGGTGATTCCCCATACCCGTGAATGCCTATCTCACTCTCGCCTCATCCTTATTTTGTTTGATATGTGGCCTTCCATTGTGAGTTGAACTCGTGACTGCTCCGATTACATTAAGGTTGTACTAGGTCCAAACATATTAGGGAAAACATTTCGCCTCGACCCTACCTCACGGGATACTCTCATTTCACTCGAACCTAGGCTGTCGCACATGTTGTCATGTATAAGGAAGTTATGTACAAGAATACTCGAAAATCACATGACAACTCTAATGAAAGACGCACAAATGTCCAAAAACTCGATCTCAGAAAGGAATTAAGTAGCAAGATAGGGAATATTGGTAAAGGTAGTTGTATACCCTAATCACATTTTCCAGAAGATCATCCAGGTCTTTACAAGGGTTGTAACGGGGCTAGGGTTATGGTTAAGAAACGAAGGGTAAGCGGATCAAAGATCCTCAGTGTGTCAACCATTAGCAGTTCTGAACTTCTTGACTTCAATTTCTATCATTTGGCCCTCTTTGTCACTGCTGGAGTCACTTTGACTCCCTTATTATCTGTTGTACATGCTATCTAACTAATTGTATATATATATATATATATATATATATATATTTTTCTTTATTATTATTATTTTTTCTTTTTTTAGTGGGGCATCATTGGCCCTCTTTATTTAATTGGGGCTGCATTGACCCTTTTTTCTATCTATTATTTATTTTCATGTCCGGCCTGTATTTTTTTCTTTTCCGCTCTATATTCTGCTTTTCATTACCGCTTCTGGTTGACACACTTTCGGATAAGGGTTGGCTAAGGCTTTTGGCTAGGGTTTAATGGTGGGTTGATACGAGGTTTTCACACCCCGAGAATCTCACCGCAAGTGTACGAGTCGAAGTCAAGTAATAGTACTTAGAGAAGTACGAGTATCGAATCACGGGGAACTAGGAACTAAATATCACAATTACTATAATTGCTATTAACTGAACTATCGAATTTGGAAGATTGGTTTTAAACTACTTAATTGCAATAAGTAAACAAATCAAACACAAGACAAAACAGAAACAACTTTGGAAACTTTGATAGAGAGAAAAGTTGAGGGTTGGAAATCCTCAGGTTCTACGCATGCAAACAATTGACTCAAAACAGTTACCAGTTAATCCCCTTAATGATTCCCAAATCTTTTAAGATCACCTCGTTCTCTTTCGAACAACAACGGGTTTTATTTTGAAAAGGATAAGTTCAATCTCTCGATCTCACCTATGGATTCCAAAACACATTAAGTACACGATTTAAATTGGCTAGATTTTATCTCTCGACATCAACCTAACGGTTTAATTGGGACTAAAGCTTACTCGGTATATCTCTATCACCTTTCAGACTTTAGGTATGCAATTCCTAATTCTAAATAACAATTAATTCTCCCGAACTCAGTTACTAACAACAAATCAATTGTAAATTGGCCAAATTCACAAAAGCTTTAAGAACAAAATCACATACTCCATTAATTAGGGAAAACCGATAAAAGTTCAATTCAATATGTCACATGCTTACAAACCGAATTCATTCCAACCCCCAACACGAACCGGTTAGTTCATGTCGGTGGTGGAGTCAAACACAAGAGAAAAAGATGCAAAAGTGTATGTAAACATGATTAATCGTGAAAGATGAAATCATAATAAGAGTGATGATAACTCCCTCCTCTCGTGTTCGTCTCTACGTTCCGTGATGAATGTCTCCTTGGTCGGCTCTCTAACGTGGCTTCGAGGACTCCGAAAAATCACCCAGAATCGCCCCTCCGCTGCTCCCGATCGTCTGCCGTCTGAATGATATCGAAAAGTGACCTAAAACCCGAAATAAAATACTGATTTTCACGAAACAGTGGGTTACGCCACTTGCCACGCGACTTGCAAGTCGCGTGGTAAGTCGCATGTGTCCTTTTTGCAGCGTGGGTCGTCGTCTGGTTCGCGGATCGGGTCCTGGTTCGGTCGTGGGTCTTGGGCTTGACTTTTGGGCTTCCGTTAGGCTTCGTTTAGGCTCTTTTTGGGCTCTTTATAGCTTCTTTTCTCGATGATTGCCGCCTCTTAGATAACCTGTATAATTCACTAGATAAATCGTAAAATATACGCCTTTTTACTTGAACACAAGCCAATCTCATTGGTTTGAGAACCGAAAATAACGCCAAAAAGTGGCGTTATCAACAACCCCAAACCGAGCGTTGCTTGTCCCCAAGCAAATTAGCGATAAAAACTGAATAAAAGCATATATCTGTGAAAAAATAATGACTGCACAATTCCCAATCGGTACCAAGTGATGCAACGGTGATTTCCCGTACCCGTGAATATCTATCTCACTCTCGCCTCATCCTTATTTTTTCCGATCTATGACCTTCTATTGAGAGTTGAACTCGTGACTGTTCCGATTACATTAAGGTTAGACTAGGGCTGAACATACTAGGGAAAACATTTCGCCTCGACCCTACCTCACGGGATACTCTCTTTGCACTCGAACCTAGGTTATCGCACATGTTGTCATGTTTAAGGAGGTTATGTACAAGAATATGCAATAAAATTACATGACAACTCTAAGGAAAGACGCACAATTGTCCAAAAGATTGATCTCAGAAGGAATCAAGTAGCAAGACAGGGAATATCAGTAGAGGTATTCGTAGACTCTAATCACATTTTCCAAAAGATCATCCAGGTCTTTACAAGGGTTATAACGAGGCTAAGGTTAAGGCTTAGAAACGAAGGGTAAAAGGATCAAAGGTCCTCGGTGTGTCAATCATTCGCAATTATGAACTTTCTCCTCCACTTTCTATCACTTGGCCCTATTTGTCACTCTTGGAGTCACTTTGACTCACTTATTATGCAGCTCTAAGTGCTATCTAAATACTGTATTTATCCTTTTTTTTGACTTCATTGGTCCTCTTTTCTATTTCTTGGGTTACATTGACCCGATTTTATTCTCATGACTGGCCGGAATTCTTTCTTTTCTGCTCTATATCTCGCTGTTCATTACCGCTTCCGATCGACACACTTTCGGATAAGGTTGGCTAAGGCTTATGGCTGAAGGTTTAATGATGGGTTTAGAAATGAAGAGGGTGAGTGTTTGGCTGCAAAAGGGCTATGGATACACACAAAAGGGTGAAAGGGAACGATAGCTAAAATGGTTAAAAACAAAACACATAATGCCTGGAATCATATCTTAAGGTCCACAATATATGGTCTACTATACCCTTACCTAACATCCCGATGGTCGTCTTTGCTAGTCAATGCAATAATGTAGCGAGATCATTCTACATTCACGACAAGGAATTCAAAAAAAATGTATAAGAATTAGGTGTATGAATCCCTCGAAATGAAAAACGTATTTTAGGCTCAAAACTCACTATCGGGTGGTCTCCACTAATGTCCCTAGTCATGTCCTTTCCCGGTCCTTCCCTAACGGTCACGTCACTCTCACAAGATTCTTCCCACAATGGTTGGTCTCAATCATTCAAAACCCAAATTTTAGCTACTATGATCTAGACACTCAGAGGTGCAGGGAATCTACGTGCATAACTTGGGCCCGATTGGGCAACCCCAAACCTTACCCACACATTGTCCCCAATGTGCAAGTAAAGTCGTAGGTGATGCGAATCGAATCATTGTGCAGTTATTACAGTTATCAAAAGGACGGGCAAGGCATTACAAAACATCAAAAAGAAATCCCAAAGTTTCTAATATGGGCACCCCAAACCTAGGCCGTGGCCTAGGTTTGCCAATAAAAGCCAACCCCAAACCTCGGTAAAACCGAGGTTTGCACAGGGTCTAAAGAATTGAGTGTGTAGATGTGAAAGATGAGGCACCCCAAACCTAAGTGAAACTTAGGTTTGTTGCATCTCGTTTAACTAACACGAACAAACATCTTACACCACTCGTTATTATGAAAAGTTTAGAGCGTACCTGTTTTGCCCGGATGAAGGAGGATTCTTGAAAGGTTGAGCATCGATCGGAGGTGATAGGGAGAACATGCAAAACAAAGGAAATCAAAGCACAAAACACACAACGAAAAAAAACATGAAAATGAAACACACAAAGCAAGAAAGGAATAAAAACTGCACGAAAAGCGAACAGGGCACAAGGGACTCCCGCGGTTTAGCCCGCAACTTGCAAGTCGCATGGCAAACCGCGTAACCTACTGTTTCAGAAAACAAACAGAGGGTCCCGCGGCTTGCTGCGCGGTATGCAAACCGCGTGGCAAGTCGCGTATGTCCCCGTTCCAGCTATTTTTGATTTTTCAATTTTTCGATTTTTATGGTTTTTTTTCGGAAATAAAAACACACTCAAACTAAAAATAATATAAGGAAACAAACTTTGGTGGGTTGCCTCCCACCCAGCGCCTTGTTTAAAGTCGTGGCACGACTATGTGGTTTCAGCTCGGCTAGGTATCCGCTGACTCGAATCGCCCACACTTGCGATTCCCCGCGGATTATTCCTCATTTGGCCTTCCTTTACCAGATCCAGCTTCTTCCTCTCTTCCAACTCGCACTTTCTCAAACATTTTGAACATCACCTTCTCGCCGCCAACTCTGAAGGTCACCTCTCCTTCCTCCACATCAATTAAGGCTCGGCTCGTGGCTAGGAATGATCGTCCCAATATCAACGGGACCTCTTCGTCTTCGTCT
This sequence comes from Saussurea involucrata, assembly GCA_033807775.1. Taxonomy (NCBI): domain Eukaryota; kingdom Viridiplantae; phylum Streptophyta; class Magnoliopsida; order Asterales; family Asteraceae; genus Saussurea; species Saussurea involucrata. Next base: position 199,773,453 of record CM066321.1, on the reverse strand, counting down.
ATGTCTATCACTACGAAGTCTACCGGAAAGTAAAACTTACCGACCTTGACGAGCACATCTTCTATCACTCCGTCGGGATATCTGATCGATCTATCCGCGAGCTTCAGCGTCATGTATGTTGGGCTTACTTCCCCCAATCCGAGTTTCCTGAAAATAGAAAGAGGCATTAAATTAATACTCGCCCCTAAATCACATAAAACTTTATTGAAAGAAAGATCCCCAATTTGAATAGGGATAGAGAAACTCCCTGGATCTTTAAGCTTCGGGGGAAGCTTATTCTGAAAAATCGCGCTGCACTCTTCAGTGAGTGCAACGGTGGCCTGGTGATCGATCGCCCTCTTTTTGGATAAAATTTCCTTCATGAACTTCATGTATGAGGGCATTTGTGCCAATGCATCTGCAAAAGGAATGTTAATAGTTAACTTTTTAAATACATCGATAAATTTAGAAAAATTAAAATCATCCTTGTTTGCTTTAAGTCTATTTGGATAAGGCACTCTTTGAGGTGTCGGCTTGACCGGTGGTTGCTCTTGCTCCTTCACTTTGCTATTCTTGTTCTCTTCATCCATAATCTTCTCATCGGTCTCTAGCTCATCCAGATTTACCATCTCAAAATCTTGCTCGGTTTCCTTTGATGACTCTTCCCGTGTAGGTTCCCCATTCAACTCCTTGCCACTTCTTAGGTAAATGGCGTTGCAATGTTCCCGGTTAGTCTTTTCGGGTTGACTTGGGAAAGTACCGGGAGGTCGGTTTTGTAGGGCTTCAGAGATTTGCCCCACTTGCCTCTCCAAGATTTTGATAGATGCAGTGTTTTGCTCGGTCGCCGCCTTGACAGTATTGACCGTGTTCGCTAACTCTCCGACCGTGCTGTCCATCTTGGTAATAAACTTCATCATCATCTCTTCCAGCCCCGGTTTCTTCTCTCCGAATGGTCCTTCGTTCCTTTGCTGGAAACCTGGAGGACGGTACACATTATTAGTACTAGGAGAATTAAAAGAGTTAGAAGGATTACCTGGCTGTTGACCGGGTTGACTCCACGAAAGATTGGGATGCTTCTTCCACCCCTCATTGTAGGTGTTCGAGAAATGATCGTTTCTCGGTTGATAGTTCCGGTTTTGCATATACTGAACTTGCTCGGGTGCTTCCGGAATACCTCTATTCAGCTGATTTGTGATAAGGGCCAGTTGAGCTTTCAGTTCATTCAGCTCATTACTTTCTTGCACACTTTCCACCCGTCTCACGGCTGATATCGGGGTGGAAAAACTATGCTCCGCCAAATTCTTGATCAGTTCGCAAGGTTCTTCATAGGACTTATCCATTAGTGCCCCACCCGCTGCAGCAGTGATGTCATTTTTAAACTGCGGGTGAAGGCCACTAAAGAAGGTCTGGATGATGACCCAACCTTGTAGCCCGTGATGAGGACACTTCTTGATCATGTCCTTGTAGCGCTCCCATGCCTCGTATAAAGTCTCTTGTTCCCACTTAGCGAAGTGGGTGATATCGGCCATCAATTGAGCAGTTCTTCCCGGTGGAAAGAATTTTTGAAGAAATACGGCTTTCAATTGTGCCCAGGTAGTGATCTGATCTGACGGTAAACCTTCTATCCAAATTTCAGCTCGACCCTTTAATGAAAAGCTGAATAACCTTAGTTTGATTGCGTTCTCCTCCATCCCATTAATTTTGAAGGTGCTGCAAGTCCTCTCGAATGCACGGAGGTGTGCATGAGGATCTTCGGTCGGTGCTCCTCCATATTGGTTTTGTTGCACCATTACGATGGTGCTCGGCTTTATCTCGAAGTAGTTAGCCGCGGTGGTAGGAGGTTGGATCCCTATACGTGCGGCTGCCACATTTGGATTGGCAAGTGACCGCATAGGTACCCTCTCCGGAGGTGGTGGTGGATCATTGCGTGGAGGTCTCTCGTTGACAGGTCTCTCGTCACCCATTTGTAATTGTCGCTTAGCTTTGGTCTCTTGACGTAGGCGACGAGCGGTTCTTTCAATCTCCAGATCGAATTCTTCAATGTCTTTCCCTCGGGTCGTCCTTGGCATAAACCAAGTGGTACCTGAAACGAAAGAAAGCAAAGTCAGTAATCCAAAAACTGAAAGTGATAAGGTAAAATAACAAAAATAAAAATGCTCAATCTAATAGCGCGTATAGCTGGTAGTGCTATTAGTTACAACTAGTTCCCCGGCAGCGGCGCCAAAAACTTGATACGAGGTTTTCACACCCCGAGAATCTCACCGCAAGTGTACGGGTCGAAGTCAAGTAATAGTACTTAGAGAAGTACGAGTATCGAATCACGGGGAACGAGGAACTAAATATCACAATTACTATAATTGCTATTAACTGAACTATCGAATTTGGAAGATTGGTTTTAAACTACTTAATTGCAATAAGTAAACAAATCAAACACAAGACAAAACAGAAACAGCTTTGGAAACTTTGATAGAGAGAAACGTTGAGGGTTGGAAATCCTCAGGTTCTACACATGCAAACAATTGACTCAAAACAGTTACCAGTTAATCCCCTTAATGATTCCCAAATCTTTTAAGATCACCGTCGTTCTCTTTCGAACAACAACGGGTTTTATTTTGAAAAGGATAAGTTCAATCTCTCGATCTCACCTATGGATTCCAAAACACATTAAGTACACGATTTAAATTTAAATTGGCTAGATTTTATCTCTCGACATCAACCTAACGGTTTAATTGGGACTAAAGCTTACTCGGTATATCTCTATCACCTTTCAGACTTTAGGTATGCAATTCCTAATTCTAAATAGCAATTAATTCTCCCGAACTCAGTTACTAACAACAAATCAATTGTAAATTGGCCAAATTCACAAAAGCTTTAAGAACAAAATCACATACTCCATTAATTAGGGAAAACTGATAAAAGTTCAATTCAATTCGTCACATGCTTACAAACCGAATTCATTCCATCCCCCAACACGAACCGGTTAGTTCATCTCGGTGGTGGAGTCAAACACAAGAGAAAAAGATGCAAAAGTGTATGTAAACATGATTAATCATGAAAGATGAAATCGTAATAAAAGTGATGATAACTACCTCCTCTCGTGTTCGTCTCTACGTTCCGTGATGAATGTATCCTTGGTCGGCTCTCTAACGTGGCTTCGAGGACTCCGAAAAATCGCCCAGAATCGCCCCTCCGCTGCTCCCGATCATCTGCCGTCTGAATGATATCGAAAAGTGACCTACAACCCGAAATAAAATATTGATTTTCGCGAAACGGTGGGTTACGCCACTTGCCACGCGACTTGCAAGTCGCGTGGTAAGTCGCTCGTGTCCTTTTTGCAGCGTGGGTCGTCGTTTGGTTCGCGGATCGGGCCCTGGTTCGGTCGTGGGTCTTGGGCTTGACTTTTGGGCTTCCGTTAGGCTTCGTTTTGGCTCTTTTTGGGCTCTTTTTAGCTTCTTTTCTCGATGATTGCCGCCTCTTAGATAACCTGTATAATTCACTAGATAAATCGTAAAATATACGCCTTTTTACTTGAACACAAGCCAATCTCATTGGTTTGAGAACCGAAAATAACGCCAAAAAGTGGCGTTATCATGGGTCTGAAATGAACAAGTGGTGAGTGTTTGGCTACAAAAGAGGTTATGGGTACACACATAATGGGTCAAAAAGGTACGTTAGACAAAAACGGGTTGAAGTGCACACAATGCCTGGAATCATCTCTTAAGGTCCACACGATAAGGTCTACTATACCCCTACCCAATATCCTGATGGTTTCTTTGCTACTTAATGCAATATTATAGCGAGATCATTCTATAATCACGACAAGGAATTCGAAAAAGTGTATACGAATTAGGTGTTTGAATCCCTCGAAATGAAAGGCATCATTTAGGCTCAAATCTCTCTATTGGGTGGTCTCCACTAATGTCCCTAGTCATGTCTTTTCCCGGTCCTTCCCTAATGGTCACGTTACTATCATAAGATTCTTCCCACAATGGTCGGTTTCAATCATCCAAAACAAAATTTTAGCTACTATGATCTAAACATCAGAAGTGCAGGAAATCTACGTGCATAAACGTGGGCCCGATTGGGCAACCCCAAACCTTACCCACACATTGTCCCCAATGTGTAAGTATCGGTGTAGGTGATGCAACACAAATCATTGTGCTTTTATTACAGTCATCAAGCAGGAAAGGCAAAGCATTAACACAAACATCAAAGAGCTCGCCCAAAGATTTTCAAATATGGGCACCCCAAACCTAGGCCGTGGCCCAGGTTTGCCAACTAAAGCCAACCCAAACCTTGGTAAAATCGAGGTTTGCAAAGGGGTTCTGTGAGTGTGTAGATGTTGAAAAGTAAGGCACCCCAAACCTAAGTGAAACTTAGGTTTGTTGCATCTCGTTCAACTAATAAGGAAACAAAACATCATACACCACTCGTTAACATACATAGTTAGAACATACCTGTTTAACCGGACGGAGGAGATTCTCTTGAAAGATTTGAGCGGGATAGTTGAGAGACATTGGAGAAGACAGAGAGAGAGCGCAGAAACAAAAGAGATGAAAGCAAAAGAAGAAAGAAAGCAAAGAATTGTAACGACACAAAGCAAGAACGGGAAAAACACTGCACGAGAAACACCTCAGAAGCAACAGGGGAGCAGCGCGGTTTGGGCCGCGGCCTGAAACCGCGTAACATCCCGCGTAACTCTCTGTTTCATAAAAACATTCAGAGACCCCCGCAGCTGATAACGCCACTTTTTGGCGTTATTTTCGGTTCTCAAACCAATGAGATTGGCTTGTGTTCAAGTAAAAAGGCGGGTATTTTATGGTTTATCGAGTGGAATGTGCAGGTATTCTAAAAGGCGACAATCCTCGAGAAAAGAAGCGAATAAGAGCCCAAAACGAGTAAAAACTAAGCCCAACGGAAGCCCAAGACCCGCGCCCGAACCAGGACTCGATCCGCGAACCAGAAACCGACCCCTGCACCTTCTGAAAGGCGCGCGGTTTTCCACGCGACTTGCAGATCGCGTGGAAGGTCGCGTATCCCTCTGTTTGTCGAATTTTAGCTTTATTTTCCAGGTTTTAGGTCATTATCTGGGACGCAACTTTCATACGACGACGGTGGGCAGTCCAGGTGCGATTTTGGGAGAGATTCTACGCCTTTTCGAGCCACGTTCATCACGCGAAGTAGATACAACACGAGAGAAGGGAATACATCATTCCATTCACCACGATCACGTTTGTAATGTTTTCTTCCATTGTTCTTGTCTTTTCTTTTGTGTTTGAATCCACCACCGACATGAACTAATTCCAGATGTTGGGGCTTGGAATGAATATGGTTTGAACATATAAACAGATGATTTGAACTCTTGTCAGTTTTTCTTAATTAATGAAGCATGTGATTTCGTTCTTAACGCTTTTGTGAGTCTGGCCAATTTACAATGGATCTGTTGTTAGCAATTAAGTTCGAGAGAATAGATTGTTATTTAGAATTACAAATTGCATGCCTAAGGTGAGAAAGGAGATATAAATATTCCAAGTAAACCTTAGTCCCATTACAATCTTGTGTTTAATGTGTTTTGAACTACATAGGTTAAGATTGAGAGATTTAACTTATGTTTTCCAAGATAAAACTTGCGGTTGCTTGAAAAAGAACCATCATTTATAATAAAAATCGTTGTCGCTTGAGAAAGGGCTACGGTGATTCCAAGATTGGGTATTCATTAACGAGAATAACTGGTAATTGTTTTGAGTCAGATGTTTGTATGTGAAAACCATAGGATTCCCAACTCTCAACTGTTTTCTCTATCGAAGTCTTTTAAGTTATTCCTGTTCCGTGTTTGATTTAGTTTAATTGCCATTGATTAGTTTAAACCCAACCTTTCAAAATATCGACAGTTCAGTTAATAGCAATTATGGTCATTGTGATACTTAGTTCCTAGTTCCCTGTGATTCGATACTCGTACTTTCTAAGTACTATTACTTGACTTCGACCCGTACACTTGCGGTAAGATTTAGGGGGGGGGGGGGTGATACCCGCCTATCAAGTTTTTGGCGCCGTTGCCGGGGAACTAGTTGCAACTGATAGCACTACCAGCTATAAGCGCTATTAGATTGAACATTTTTTTTATTTCTGTTATTTCATTTTGTCACCTTCAATTTCTGGATTACTGATTGGCGTATGCCAAGGAAGAGCCGAGGGAAGGAAATCGAGCCACTTGATCCGGAGATCGAAAGAACCGCCCGCCGTCTGCGAAAAGCATCTAAAGCGCAAAGACAGTTAAAGATGGGAGACGAAATACCCGTCAATAGACCACCTGGCAACAATCCTCCGCCTCCTCCGGTGAGAGTTCCGATGCGGTCATTTGCCAATCCAAACATGGCAGCCGCACGTATAGGGATCCAACCACCCACCACTGCGGCAAATTACTTCGAGATCAAGCCGAGTACCATCGTAATGGTACAACAGAATCAGTTTGGGGGAGCGCCAACCGAAGATCCCCATGCCCACCTTCGCGTGTTTGAACGGATTTGTAATACGTTCAAAATTAATGGGATGGAAGAGAACGCAATCAAACTGAGGTTATTCAGTTTCTCCCTAAAGGGTAGAGCTGAAATCTGGATAGAGGGTTTGCCAGCCGATCAGATCACTACATGGGCAGACCTGAAAGCTGCATTTCTACAGAAATTCTTCCCACTAGGAAGAACTGCTCAATTGATGGCTGATATCACCCACTTCGCTCAGTGGGAACAAGAGACCTTATACGAGGCATGGGAGCGATACACGGATATGTTGAAGAAATGTCCTCACCACGGGTTGCACGGATGGGTCATAATCCAGACATTCTATAGTGGACTTCACCCGCAGTTCAAAAACGATATCACTGCCGCATCGGGTGGAGCATTGATGGATAAAACTTATGAAGAAGCATGCGAGCTGATCGAGAACTTGGCCGAACATAGCTTCTCTACCCCACGATCAGCTGTAAGAAGAGTCGCGAGCGTTCAAGAATCGGATGAGCTGAAAGAACTAAAGGCTTAACTAGCTTTCATAACGAACCACTTGAAGGGAGGTAATCCGAAAGCACCTGAACAAGTGCAATTCTTACAAAACCGGAACAACCAACTGAGGAATGATCCGTTCTCCAATACATATAACGAAGGGTGGAAGAAACACCCCAATTTTTCATGGAGTCAACCCGGTCAACAACAAGGTAATTTTTATAACTCTTCGAATTACTCTAATACTAACAATGCTTACCGTCCTCCAGGTTTCAATCAAAGGAACGAAGGACCATCCATGGAGAAGAAGCCGGGGCTGGAAGAGATGATGATGAAGTTCATGACCAAGATGGACAACACAGTTGGAGAGTTAGCGAGCACGGTGGATACGGTAAAAGCTGCCACCGATCAGAACACCGCGTCGATCAAGATCTTCGAAAGACAAATTGGGCAGATTTCGGAAGCGCTACAAAACCGACCTTCCGGAACTTTTCCGAGTCAAACGGAAAGGAAACCGAGGGAAGAATGCAATGCCATTTATCTGAGAAATGGCAAGGAGGTGATCAAAGAGACAACTGTCGAGTTAAAGGCTGGTATTACTAGTGACATGGCTGAGTCGGAAGAACCGAAGGAGAAAGAGGTGGCATCCCCACCAAAGCCGGTAGTCAAACCGTCTGTACCACCGCTACCATATCTGAATCGAGTGAAGGCACATAAAGATGAGGAACAGTTCAAAAAATTCCTCGATATCTTCAAGAAGCTTCACATCAACATACCATTCGCGGAGGCACTTGCTTAAATGCCGACATACCTCAAATTTATGAAGGAAATCCTATCAAAGAAGAGGGGAATTGAGCATCAGTCTACCATTAGACTTACTGAAGAGTGTAGTGCCATCATTCAGAACAAGCTTCCCCCGAAGCTTAAAGATCCAGGGAGTTTCTCGATCCCTATTCAAATTGGTGATATTCGTTTTAATAAAGTGTTGTGTGATTTAGGGGCGAGTATTAACTTAATGCCTCTATCTACTTTCAGGAAGCTCGGATTGGGGGAAGTGAAGCCGACGTACATGACGCTCAAGCTGGCGGATCGATCCATAGTATACCCATATGGAGTGGTAGAGGACGTGCTCATCAAGGTGGGAAATTTTTACTTTCCAGTGGATTTCGTGGTGATGGACATCGACGAAGATACAGAAGTCCCATTGATCTTGGGAAGATCCTCCCTAGCCACAAGCCGAGCGCTGATCGACATGGAGGAAGGCAAGATGACTTTGAGAGTTAGTGGAGAGAAGGAAGTGTTCAAGATGTTCGAGAATATAAGAGATAGAAGCGAAGAGAAATTTGGTGAGCAAGAAAGGCCGACGGAGTGATCGGAAAGAAAGTCGTGCCACGACTTTAACTACGACGCTGGGTGGGAGGCAACCCACCGAGGTTTGTGTTTTCTGTTTAAATTTCAGTTTTGAGTGTGTTTTATTTACGAAAAACAATAAAAATAAAAAAAACGAAAAAAATCAAAAAAATAAAAAAAAATAAAAAAATAGCTGAACAAGGACTTACGCGGCTTGTGCCGCGGCCTACAAACTGCGTGCCAAGTCGCGGGGCTCTCTGTGGGTTTTCAAAATAGGGGGTTACGCGACTTATCGCGCGACTTACAACCCGCGCGCTAAACCGCGCGGGTTCCCTTGTTTTTGTGCCGTGTTCGTTTTCTTGCTTTGTGTGTTTCGTTTTTCTGTTTTCTTTCGTCTTTTGCTTTGTTTCTTGTGTGTTTGCTTTCTCGCTCTCCATCTCCCCTGATTGTCTTCAACTCTTTCAAGAGAATCTCCTCCGTCCGGGCAAACAGGTACGCTCTAAACTTTGTATGTAACGAGTGGTGTATGATGTTGGGTCCTTTATTAGTTAACGAGATGCAACAAACCTAAGTTTCACTTAGGTTTGGGGTGCCTAATTTTTCAACATATACACACTCACTTTTAATCATGTGCAAACCTCGGTTTCACCGAGGTTTGGGGTTGGCGTTTGTTTTGACAAACCTAGGCCACGGCCTAGGTTTGGGGTGACCATATTGAATGTTTTTAGAGTAGCTGTTTGATGTTTCTTGTTATTATTCTGTCTTACCTGTCTGATAACTGCCATAACTGCACAACGATACTTGTCTCATTTGGTGTCGCCTGAACTGACACTTGCACATTGGGGACAATGTGTGGGTAAGGTTTGGGGTTGCCCAATCGGGCCCACGTATGCACGTAGATTTCCTGCACTTCTGAGTACCTAGATCACTTTAGCTAAAATTTTTGTTTTGAATGATCGAGACCGACCATTGTGGGAAGAAACTTGTGATAGTGACGTGACCATTAGGGAAGGACCGGGAAAGGACATGATTAGGGACATTAGTGGAGACCACCCAATAGCGAGTTTTGAGCCTAAAAGACGTCTTTCACTTCGAGAGATTCATACATTTAATTCTTATACACTTTTTCGAGTTCCTTGTGGTGAATATAGAATGATCTCGCTATATTATTGCATTGAGTAGCAAAGACGACCATTGGGATAATGGGTAAATGTATAGTAGACCAAATCGTGTGGACCCTAAGATGTGATTCCAGGCAATGTGTGTTTTGTTTTAACCCTGTTTTTAGCTATCGTACCCTTTTCACCCATCTATGTGCAACCATAGCCTCCTTTGTAGCCATACACTCACCTTTTCATTTCATGACCCACCTTTAAACCCGAGCCAAAAGCCTTAGCCAACCTTATCCGAAAGTGTGTCAAACAGAGGCGGTAATGAACTGAAATAGAGAGAGCGGAAAAGAAAGAATACATGCCAGTCATAAAAATAAATAGAAAAGAGGGCCAATGCAGCCCCAATCAAATAAAGAGGACCAATGAAGTCCAAAAAAAAACTAGTTTAGATATTGACAGTAAGTACAACAGAAATAAGAGAGCCAAAGCGACTCTATTAGTGACAAAGAGGGCCAAATGATAGAGCATAAAGCTAGGAAGTTCATAATTGCTAAAGCTTGACGCACCAAGGATCTTTGTACCGTTTTACCCTTCACTTCTTAGCCATAACCTTAGCCCCGTTACAACCCGTGTAAAGACCTGGATGATCTTCTGGAAAATGTGATTAGGGTATACGACCATCTTTACTGATAGTCCCAGTCTTGCTACCTGATTCCTTTCTGAGATCAATTTTTGGACATTAGTGCGTCTTTCATTAGAGTTGTCATGTAATATTTGAGTATTCTTGTACATAACTTCCTATACATGACAACACGTGCGATAACCTAGGTTCGAGCGAAATGAGAGAATCTCGTGAGGTAGGGTCGAGGCGAAATGTTTTCCCTAGTATGTCTGGACCTAGAACAACCTTAATGGAAACGGAGCAGTCACGAGTTCAACTCACAATGGAAGGTCATAGATCAACAAAATAAAGATGAGGCGAGAGTGAGATAAGCATTCACGGGTATGGGAAATCACCAGTGCATCACGTGGTACCAATTGGGAGTTGTGCAGTTATTATTATTTCATTTGATATGTGCTTTTATTATATTTAATCGCTAATTTGCTTGGGGACAAGCAACGCTCGGTTTGGGGTTGTTGATAACGCCACTTTTTGGCGTTATTTTCGGTTCTCAAACCAATGAGATTGGCTTGTGTTCAAGTAAAAAGGCGGGTATTTTATGGTTTATCGAGTGGAAAGTGCAGGTATTCTAAAAGGCGGCAATCCTCGAGAAAAGAAGCGAATAAGAGCCCAAAACGAGTAAAAACGAAGCCCAACGGAAGCCCAAGACCCGCGCCCGAACCAGGACCCGATCCGCGAACCAGAAACCGACCCACGCACCTTCTGAAAGGCGCGCGGTTTTCCACGCGACTTGCAGGTCGCGTGGAAGGTCGCGTATCCCTCTGTTTGTCGAATTTCAGCTTTATTTTCCGGGTTTTAGGTCATTATCTGGGATGCAACTTTCACACGACGACGGTGGGCAGTCCAGGGGCAATTTTGGGAGAGATTCTACGCCTTTTCGAGCCACGTTAGAGGATCAATCGGAGCCACGTTCATCACGCGAAGTAGATACAACACGAGAGAAGGGAGTACATCATTCCATTCACCACGATCACGTTTGCAATGTTTTCTTCCATTGTTCTTGACTTTTCTTTTGTGTTTGAATCCACCACCGACATGAACTAATTCCAGATGTTGGGGGTTGGAATGAATATGGTTTGAACATATAAACAGATGATTTGAACTCTTATCAGTTTTTCTTAATTAATGAAGCATGTGATTTCGTTCTTAATGCTTTTGTGAGTTTGGCCAATTTACAATTGATCTATTGTTAGCAATTAAGTTCGAGAGAATAGATTGTTATTTAGAATTACAAATTGCATGCCTAAGGTGAGAAAGGAGATAGAAATATTCCGAGTAAACCTTAGTCCCATTACAATCTTGTGTTTAATGTGTTTTGAACTGCATAGGTTAAGATTGAGAGATTTAACTTATGTTTTCCAAGATAAAACTTGTGGTTGCTTGAAAAAGAACCATCATTTATAATAAAAATCGTTGTCGCTTGAGAAAGGGCTACGGTGATTCTAAGATTGGGTATTCATTAACGAGAATAACTGGTAATTGTTTTGAGTCAGATGTTTGTATGTGAAAACCATAGGATTCCCAACTCTCAACTGTTTTCTCTATCGAAGTCTTTTAAGTTGTTCATGTTCCGTGTTTGATTTAGTTTAATTGCCATTGATTAGTTTAAAACCAACCTTTCAAAATATCGACAGTTCAGTTAATAGCAATTGTGGCCATTGTGATACTTAGTTCCTAGTTCCCTGTGATTCGATACTCGTACTTTCTAAGTACTATTACTTGACTTCGACCCGTACACTTGCGGTAAGATTTAGGGGGGGTGATACCCGCCTATCAGCGGCTTGGCGCGCGGCATGAAGTCGCGGCTTAGGCCGCGTATGTCTCTGCTCAATTTTTTTTTGTAAATAAAAACACTCAAAAACATAAATGATAAAAAAAAGATCAAACCTCGGTGGGTTGCCTCCCACCTAGCGCCTTGGTTTCGGTCGTGGCTCGACCTTCCTTCTGATCACTCATTCGGCTTTCCGTGATTACCAGGTTCCTCTTCAGCTTGACCTCGTACACTATCGAACATCTTGAACTTTTCTTTTTCTCCGCCAACCCTTAAGGTCATCTCGCCTTCGTCCATGTCGATAAGCGCCTTGCTCGTGGCCAGAAATGGTCTCCCCAATATTAGCGGAACCTCTTTATCTTCATCAATGTCGAGCACCACAAAGTCTACTGGGAAGTAGAACTTGCCGACTCTGATCAACACATCTTCTATCACTCCATATGGATACTTTATTGATCTATCGGCGAGTTGGAGTGTCATTGCCGTCGGATTCAAGTCTCTTATACCCATCTTCCTGAAAATTGACAAAGGCATTAAATTTATACTTGCTCCTAGATCACATAATACCTTATCAAAACAAAGATTCCCAAGATGAATAGGGATAGTAGAACTCCCTGGATCCTTAAGCTTCGGGGGAAGCTTGTTATGAATGATTGCACTGCACTCTTCAGTAAGTGCCACCGTTACATGCTCCTCAATCTTCCTCTTGTTGGAGAGGATTTCTTTTAAGAACTTCACGTATGAGGGCATTTGTGCCAACGCATCTGCAAAAGGGATGTTAATATGCAATTTCTTAAAAACTTCAAGAAATTTTGAAAAGTTTAGATCATCCCTGTGGGCTTTAAGCCTATTTGGATATGGCACTTTTGGAGCTGTCGGCTTGACCGGTGGTTGCTTTGGCATAGTTGGCTGCTCTTTCTTCTTCTATTCACTCTTCGAGTTCTCCTTAAAAACAATACCTTCATTGGCTTCCAACTCATCCATATCTACGATCTCCACCTCTTGCCTTTTGGGCTCAGTTTCCTTTGATGACGGTTCTCGTGTAGGCTCATTGATCAGCTCCTTGCCACTTCTCAGATAAATGGCTCTGCACTCTTCCCGGGTTTTCCTTTCGGTTTGACTCGGAAAGGTTCCGGGAGCTCAGTTTTGTAGGGCTTCAGATATTTGCCCCACTTGCCTTTCAAGGAGCCTTATGGATGCCGTGTTCTGATCAGTAGCCGCCTTGACTGTGTTAATCGTGCTTGCTAACTCTTCAACCGTGCCATCCATCTTTGTCATAAACTTCATCATCATATCCTCCAGCCCCGGTTTCTTCTCTACGGATGGTCCTTCGTCGAATTTCCTTTGGTTGAAACCTGGAGGACGGTAAACATTGTTAGACTGAGAAGATTTAAAAAAGTTAGAAGAATTACCGTATTGTTGTTGCCCTTGAGGTTGACTCCATGAAAAATTAGGGTGTTTCTTCCACCCCTCATTGTAGGTATTCGAGAAAGGGTCGTTCCTCGGCTGGTTGTTGCGGTTTTGTAAGAACTGAACTTGTTCAGGTTCTTGAGCAGCAGGGAACACTTCTGGACTGCTTCCCTTCAAATGGTTTGTGATAGCGGCTAACTGAGCTTTAATCACCTTCAACTCTTCCGATTCTTGAACATTAGCTACCCGTCTGATAGAAAATCGGGGGGGTGGAATAGCTATGTTCGGCTAAGTTCTCGATCAACTCAATTGCTTTTTCATATGTTTTATTCATGAGAGCTCCACCCGTTGTAGCAGTTATGTCATTCTTGAACTGCGGGTGAAGTCCTCCAAAGAACGTTTGGATAATTACCCAGCCGTGTAATCCATGATATGGACACTTCTTCAACATATCTTTATACCTTTCCCATGCCTCATATAGAGTCTCTTGGTCCCATTAAGCGAAGTGGGTAATATCGGCCATCAGTTAAGCGGTTCTTCCCGGTGGGAAGAATTTCTGAAGGAAAGCAGCTTTCAGGTCTGCCCATGTAGTGATCTGATCCGCTGGTAAGCCCTCTATCCATACTTCAGCTCTACCCTTGAGTGAAAAGCTGAATAGTCTTAGCTTGATGGCATCCTCGTTCACCCCATTGATCTTGAACGTGTTCCAAATCCTCTCAAATGCACGAAGATGTGCATGAGGATCTTCTGTCGGTGCTCCTCCATATTGATTTTGTTATACCATGACAATGGTACTCGGTTTAATCTCGAAGTAGTTCGCCCCAGTCATGGGAGGTTGGACGCCTATCCGTGCGGCTGCCACATTAAGATTGGCAAACGACCGCATAGGACGTCTTTCCGAAGGTGGTGGAGGTGGATCATTGCGAGGAGGTCTCTTGTCACCCATCTTCAATTGTCTTTGAGATTTGGATGCAATTCGTATCTTACGGGCGGTTCTTTCAATTTCCGGATCGATCAGTTCGATTTCCTTCCCTCGGGTTTTTCTTGGCATAAACCAGTTAGTACCTGAAAAGAAAGATTATTCAAAATTAGCAATCCAAAAACTGAAAGTGATGAAAAATAATAAAAATTAAATATTAAAAATGTTCAATGTAATAGCGCTTATAGCTGGTAGTGCTATCAGTTGCAACTAGTTCCCCGGCAACGGCGCCAAAAACTTGATAAGCGGGTTTACACCCCCCTAAATCTTACCGCAAGTGTACGTGTCGAATCAAATAATAGTACTGAAAGTACGAGTATCGAACACAGGGAACTAGGAACTAAGTATCACAATCACTATAAGATCTATTAACTGAACGGTCGCAAATTTGAGTGGTTTATATTAAACTAGTTAATTGCAAGCAAAGTAAATCACGAACGAGACAATAAACAACTTAAGGAAACTTTGGATAGAGAAAACAGTTGAGGGTTGGAAATCCTAAAGTTTTCACCTATAAACACCTGACTCCGAATAATTACCAGCTATTCCCTTTAATGAATACCCAATCTCTAAAATCCCCGTTGTTCTTTCTCAAGCAACAACGGGTTTTATTTTGAAAGCACAAGTTTTATCTCTCGATCTCAACCTATGAAATTCAAAACACATTAAACTCAAGATTGTAATAGGACTAAGGCTTACATGGTATATCTCTATACCAATTCTCACCTTAGGCATGCATTTTCTAGTTCTAAGTAACAATTAATTCTCTCGAACTTAATTGCTAACAAATAAATCAGATGTAGATTGGCCAGACTCACAAAAGCATTAAAATCCAAATCACATGCTTCATTAAAATAGGAAAAACTGATAAAAGTCTCAAGTCACATGTTCATACGCTTTACACCAAATTCATTCCAACCCCCAACATCTAAAGATTAGTTCATGTTGGTGGTGGACTCAAACATAAGAAAAGGGGATGGAAAGGTGTGTGTAAACATCGTGATTGTAAACGTAAAGAAAATACTGTTGACTACCTTCTCTCGGCTCTGATCCGCTTCGCGTGGTGAACGTCTCCTCAATCGATCCTCTATCGTGGCTCAAAAGTACGTGAAGAACCTCTGACAATTACCCCCAAGCTGCCTCCCGTCGCGCGTGTCGAGATCATGACCTAAAATCCAGAAAACACCAAATTATAGAACTGGAACAGGGACTTACGCCACTTGTCCCACGGCTTGCAAACCACGAAACAAACCGCGCGGTTTTCTGAATGTGTCTGGATCAGGTTCGGGTCCAGGTTCAGGCACGGGTCTTGGGCTTGGATCTCGGGCTTCCGTTGGGCTTCGTTTTGGCTCTCTTTTGGACTCTTTTTCGCTTCTTTTCTCGATGATTGCCGTCTTTTAGATTACCTGCACATTTCACTAGATAACCCATAAAGTTCCGCCTATCTGCTAGAACACAAGCCAATCTCATTGGTTTGAGGACCGAAAATAACGCCAAAAAGTGGCGTTATCAAAAAGCAATCTGATTTTTCAAAGAAATCTCTTGAAGAGAAGAAGAGTCTTGAGCTTATATGTTTAAAACTTTCAGAACAGATCTCTGACTTTGAGAAAGTTCTGATTTTAGAAAGAGAGAAGTTTGAAATTTAACGCAAATCTTTTACTGAAAAGAATGGAGAACTTTCTTTGAAAATAACTGGTTTTGAGAAAGAATCAGACATAATAAGCAAAGAGTGTGAGCAGAAGAAGGTTGAAGGTTTTAAAGCAAAAAGTTTAAAAGATGAGTTTGCAAATGAAAGAAAGATCTTTCAGACTGAGATCTCCAAGCTTACAAAGAAATTATCTATTTTGTCAACTGACATTATGATAGAGAAGAGGCTTAAATCTGATATCTAAAAAAAGCTAGATCTAATGTTAGAGAAGAACAATGTTTTGGTTAACAATGACAAGGAACTTGAAGCCAAAAACTCTGATGTTGAATCACCCAATCTTGCTAGTCCAGATACTATTGATCAGTCT
Source organism: Saussurea involucrata (assembly GCA_033807775.1). Taxonomy (NCBI): domain Eukaryota; kingdom Viridiplantae; phylum Streptophyta; class Magnoliopsida; order Asterales; family Asteraceae; genus Saussurea; species Saussurea involucrata. Next base: position 199,757,160 of record CM066321.1, on the reverse strand, counting down.
CTTTACGGTGATTCAGTTAATTCAGTTTGCTTTTCTAAGATTGCTCCAAGTTCTATCCACAAAAATGTTTCTTCAAAGACCTACATTAGATCAAATAGCTCTTCAAAAGATCAGATCCGTACTTCTAATCTATTTTATGACCCTATTATTGACAAATCAGATAATCAATCTTTCAAGAAAGTAAACATGGTTTGGAGAGCTAAAGGATCCGCTCCTACTCCAAAGTCATTTGTCTCTGTTAAGAGTGACAAGAACAAAAAAGCTTTCCACGCTAAACCTTTTGTGAAACACGATCGTGTTTACTCTGTTAATCAGCTGAACAGGTTATCTACACAGAAGCTACGTTGTTCTTACTGTGGAACAAGTGACTTTGTGAATAAAAACTATGATAAGTGTTGGTAAGGTACTTATAGTATCCCTAATCCCCATTTTAAAGCCAATGCATCTAACCATCAAGGATCCATCAAAGCATGGATACCAAAATCTTTCTAATTTGTTTTGCAGGAATGTCATGTGTAACACAATTCAGAATATTCCTTTCACATGACAACAATAAAAGGTTACACCAATTTTGAGGGGGAGCATCAGGTATTTGACATATACATCAATTTTTCAGTTAATTCAAAGAACCGTGGTAATTCATTATGGATAACTTACTTGTGTTTGTTGTTCTCTAATGTTAACTTCCATGAATGCCACATGTTATATTTTCTTGACTTAGTTATTTCCATGTCTCATATACTTGTTGATTTTTCGATGGAAATACACTCGCTTGAATTCCTACTTTTGTTATCATAGTTCGTCATTTCATCTTAATAATTCAATTCTTATCTGACATCTTAATTATGACTTGTTCTTCACAATTAAACTTCCTGATCAATTGTTTTCTGTTATTGCGAATACTGTGCTTACTGAGTCATTCTAGTCGCGCTTGACTTTGTTCTTTGATATTCCTTATCATTTTATGACTTCTGATCATCTCAGATCAGGACTCGTTCTTAAATGCTTTGACTTTTAAACACTTCAGTTTAGAACTCGTATTTCGATGTTTACCAAACTGTTTTATTTGGTGGAAAAAAAGTGTGAAAGAAGTGATAGGATTTATTTCGTTTCTATGGTCTATCCAGAACTGGAAGGACTTACCCAAGAAACACATCCCATTTATAGACAACAGTGAGGGGTCTAGATGTATAGACGAGTTTGGAGAGAAAGGAATTTGGTGAGGATGCGACAGGACTTAAAAGAATTATTGGTCCTTACCAAACCGAGTCAGTTATCCGGGTAACCACATAATCCATTCATTCTCGTTCTTTGGAAATGAATATTGAAACAGACATGGACCCAGTGTCGATAACTCGTGTCACCCCCCCCAGTGTAATACCCCGGGTAAGTTCGTTAGTTAAAATCCCTTTTCCGTTAAATAAAGTTAACTTTAAAGTTGGATTTTAGGGTAAGTTTAGGTAAATTTATAAGTTAAGGGTGTTTAGGTTATTATTGAGAAGTTCAAGGACCAAAGTGGTAAATTAAGTTTGATATTATCATCTTAGACTTCAGATATTATTCACAACAGCGGAAATCAGAAAAGATCAGTGTGTGTAGTGTGTGTGTGTTTTGAGACTAAAAGAAGAAAAAGGAAGATAAAAGGCTAGGGATTCAATTTGGTGCAATTGGAAGTGAAATTAAGGTATGTGGCTTTGTAATTTATGTTTGTAATTGCTATTCAATGGTTCCTATCGAAGTAGAATAGTCGAAATCTTATCTGGTAATAATTTCTGTCGAATCTGGGTAAAAAGTATGCAAACCGACAGTAGTTTCCGGATAGATTGAAGATATCCGGGTAGTTTCTTTGGTGGTGTCCGGATAGTTTTGTTGATAGTGTCCGGACGATTCGTGGATGGTTTCCGGATGATTTAGATACCGGATGGCATCCGGATTACTTTGGTGTCCGGATTCCTTGTGTTGTCCGGAAAGTCGAGTTGTCCGGATAAATTGTGTTGTCCGGATTCTTTTGTGCTGTCCGGAAACTTTGGCTGTTTGGTCATTTTTGAGGATAAGAGTTATATGGATGTATCTAGAGTCCTTAGCCTGCTAGTAAGTCTTATACATAAGTTGGTAAGGAGATATTTGTATGTAAATGGTTTCAGATTCTGAGAATTTTGGATAAAGGATCGGATAGCTCGGAGAAAGGCTTGGAAGCGTATTTTTAAGCATTCAAGGTGAGTTTACTTTTAAAACATTTTCAACTGGGATACATATATATGTGATATATATAAGATGGATATGTACGGATTGAGATTATGATACATGATGTGATTATGTGTTTATATTGAGACGTATATGTGGTTGGAATGTGGTAACGTTTTTATAAAAGAAAATGTGATATATATATGGTTGGAATGTGATGAAAGGTTTTATAAATGACAATATGATATATTGGTACATATATATATTGTATTTATATGTGCATTACACTACACGAGAGCACTTGCCGAACTATGTCGGCGGATGTTTGCTGTAGTTGTTGTACATCGGAGCTGTAGTTGTTGTACAGCGGTGTTGTTGGCTCGCAACCAACTAATATGGCCATGGGGAATGAGGATGAGGAGTTGTGCACGATATACGAGTCTTATTTGGTATTTAATTATTTGTGGTATATGTGTATTTTATAAAAAGGACTTCTAAACTGACAGGGATTATCTCACTAGACCGTTTGGTCTAACCCTCATTTTCCTTTCAAAAATATGTATTCCAGGTCAAGGATCTTTTGTTAGCAAAGGGAAGAATAAAGCATAGGAGGCGATTGCTAGCTGACGAAGATTAGGATATGTTTACATTTCTGTATTGTATAGTTTTGAAACTTTGGGACCGAATGTGAATTATCATGTATTTTGTTATGAAGGTAACGACGTTGTGTATGGAATGTTAATTGATATATATTATGTATGTTATGGGATACCGGGTCGTTACTGATGGTATCGATGCCCTAGTTTAAGGGATTTAGGTATTAGTATCTGTACCTAGACTTAAACTGCATGTGAAGTAGGATGTCCTTATTATTGTAGAACCTTGGGGTGTTAAATATAAAAAGGTAGAAGGAACATCATGTAAGGTAATTTCATTTTACACCTGGCCAGTGTAATTGTGATCTTACAGGTGCATGTTTGAACTGGAATACCTTGTTATATGGGGTATGTGCTTATGTGTATATTAACCTTGTCTGAATCAACAGAATGGCAAGTGGTACTAGACAAACGAATCGGGAAGGAGGAGGAAATCCGAATAGAACAAACCCAACAACCGGAGGAAGGGGAAGAGGGGGAGAAAGAGGTAGGGGCAGAACTGGAGGTAGAGTTCAGGGGCGAGGTACCGAATTTGTTACACGAAATGATTTGACGGTGGAAATGGGAAGACTTCAAGCCAATATACAAGCAATGTTCGATAGAACTCGTCACACAGAAACTGGAATACCAGATCCTAGTCTGGAAGACGAAATGCCCATTACACATACTGTCATACCGGTGCCAAGGAAGTGTGACTATAAAATGTTTTTAAATTGCAAACCCCCGACATATACAAGAGAAAGAGATCCAGTGAAGGCCATGAGGTGGCTGAAAGAGATAGAAGCTGTCTTCAGGACCAGCAAGTATGCAGAAGAAGATAAAGTGCTATATGGAACCACGATGTTGAAGGCAGATGCTCTATTTTAGTGGGAGGCTCATATTACCTCTAGAGGATCTGATGTATACTCAACTTTTACTTGGGACGAATTCACAACAGCTTTCAAAGGACAGTTATGTCCTCAAGCAGCAGTTAGATAGCTGGAAGAGGAATTCATGAACCTACATCAGAGAAATTTATCGGTTAGGGATTACACTGCTCGCTTTCTGGAGAAGTCTCGCTTTGCGGAGTACTATGTTGCCACGGAGGCTCTGAAGATGGAAAAGTTTATTTTCAGGTTAAATGCAGAAATTAGAAGGCTAGTGATTGCAAAAGGACCCGATACCTTCTCAGCCGCAGTAGATGCCGCGGAAAATGTGGAATGGGATAATAGGAGAGACGTTGGTGATAAGAGTGCTGGGAAAAGAAAACTGGAAGAAACGACGTACGATTCGGAAGAATACGAATCCCCGAGGTTTGATAGTTATTCACCTTTCAGGCCAGCTGAAAGAAGACCATGTTCAACATGTGACCGTATTCATCAAGGAAACTGCTATGGTGATTCCTGAAAGTGCTACAAATGTGGAAAGGCTGGTCATATCACGAGAGATTGTCGGGTAACTCGATTTTGTTTCGTTTGCAACTCCCCTGAACATATTCAGGTTAATTGTCCACAGTGGAAAGCACAGCAAAGTAATATGACAGTGAGACCAACGGGTGGTAGTCGGGAGGAGTACAAGGGTCTGAACTACCTGGAATCCAAGGTCGTGTTTTTCAGATGATGGAACAAGAGGTAGAAGAAAGTCCTGATGCTGTTACAGGTATGATTCTAATAAACTCTATACGTGCTAAAGTGTTATATGACTTCGGTGTAAAATGATTATTGGTATTTCCGTGCTTTTGTTGCTTATCTGTGTTAGAGATATAGGTGGGTGTGGGGTGTCTATTCAGTTAGTCCTATGGTTTTGATTGAGTTCGAAGTAGTAGTGATAAGTATTCATTACCTTTTCGCTTAACCGAATTCCGGGACGGAATTATTTTAAGGGGGAGATAATGTAATACCCCGGGTAAGTTCGTTAGTTAAAATCTCTTTTCCGTTAAATAAAGTTAACTTTAAAGTTGGATTTTAGGGTAAGTTTAGGTAAATTTATAAGTTAAGGGTGTTTGGGTTATTATTGAGAAGTTCAAGGACCAAAGTGGTAAATTAAGTTTGATATTATCATCTTAAACTTCAGATATTATTCACAACAGCGGAAATCAGAAAAGATCAGTGTGTGTAGTGTGTGTGTGTGTTTTGAGACCAAAAGAAGAAAAAGGAAGATAAAAGGCTAGGGATTCAATTTGGTGCAATTGGAAGTGAAATTAAGGTATGTGGCTTTGTAATTTATGTTTGTAATTGCTATTTAATGGTTCCTCTCGGAGTAGAATAGTCGAAATCATATCTGGTAATAATTTCTTTCGAATCTGGGTAAAAAGTATGCAAACCGACAATAGTTTCCGGATAGATTGAAGATATCCGGGTAGTTTCTTTGGTGGTGTCCGGATAGTTTTGTTGATAGTGTCCTGACGATTCGTGGATGGTTTTCGGATGATTTAGATACCGGATGGCATCCGGATTACTTTGGTGTCCGGATTCCTTGTGTTGTCCGGAAAGTCGAGTTGTCCGGATAAATTGTGTTGTCCGGATTCTTTTGTGCTGTCCGGAAACTTTGGCTGTTTGGTCGTTTTTGAGGATAAGAGTTATATGGATGTATCTAGAGTCCTTAGCCTGCTAGTAAGTCTTATACATAAGTTGGTAAGGAGATATTTGTATGTAAATGGTTTCAGATTCTGAGAATTTTGGATAAAGGATCGGATAGCTCGGAGAAAGGCTTGGAAGCGTATTTTTAAGCATTCAAGGTGAGTTTACTTTTAAAACGTTTTCAACTGGGATACATATATATGTGATATATATATATATGAGATGGATATGTACGGATTGAGATTATGATACATGATGTGATTATGTGTTTATATTGAGACGTATATGTGGTTGGAATGTGGTAACGTTTTTATAAAAGAAAATGTGATATATATATGGTTAGAATGTGATGAAAGGTTTTATAAATGACAATATGATATATTGGTACATATATATATATATATATATATTGAATTTGTATGTGCATTACACTACACGAGAGCACTTGCCGAACTATGCCGGCGGATGTTTGCTGTAGTTGTTGTACAGCGGTGCTGTAGTTGTTGTACAACGGTGTTGTTGGATCGCAACCAACTAATATGGCCATGGGGAATGAGGATGAGGAGTTGTGTACGATATACGAGTCTTATTTGGTATTTAATTATTTGTGGTATATGTGTATTTTATAAAAAGGACTTCTAAACTGACAGGGATTATCTCACTAGACCGTTTGGTCTAACCCTCATTTTCCTTTCAAAAATATGTATTCCAGGTCAAGGATCTTTTGTTAGCAAATGGAAGAATAAAGCATAGGAGGCGATTGCTAGCTGACGAAGATTAGGATATGTTTACATTTCTGTATTGTATAGTTTTGAAACTTTGGGACCGAATGTGAATTATCATGTATTTTGTTATGAAAATAACGACGTTGTGTATGAAATGTTAATTGATATATATTATGTATGTTATGGGATACCGGGTCGTTACACCCAGTCACTCAAGCATGTCACAAAAGATGCTTTTTCAAATATTCACGGAGGTTTAGCACATAATCTATATATTCCTCACTCGAAGGTCTTAGATATTGAAAAAGGAAGACATCAGCTCCGGTCTCCGAACTTCATATTCTACTCAATATGTCAATTGAATTTTAACTTGAGTCCCAAGTTAAATCGATTTTTGAGCCAAATCGATATGAACTATTTCTTTCACACAAGCACGAGTCTTTGTGATTACCCTCACATATCTTTGTGATATTGTCGGAACAGTTTGAGAAGTAATTTTTAAAATTTTACTTCAGTGATAACTGGAAGTCCTATAAGAGATACCTCGATGCCAACTCTGAACATAGGCCACACAATTATTGTTAGTTCCAGATCCGTGCAACGATAATGAAATCAAACAGATAAACAATGTATGTAACGATTTCAACTGGTCATCTCTGATTAAGCTTTCAATATTGAGAGGATTCCAATAAACGTGTAGGAAAGCTAATGAGACAACTAGCCTATTTTGCTAAGGCTATATTGCTTTAAATATGGCGGGCCCGTGGTTAACAAGCCCACGGCCCGTTCACTAATAGAGCTCAAAATAAAGAATTACAATTTAAACCCTGAACTTTAAATCAACATAAAACGACCCTAACAATCTCCCCCTTTGATTTGAAGTTCGATTTGGCGTCAGTTCTCGACATATCTTTTTCGAAGCACGAAGTGAATCTCGAACCATCTGATAGCACGGCGATAGTCGATGCGTTCTTCAACCATTTCCAGGGCAATTTGAGCAGTTATTTCATTCGGATTAGGAATATAAGAAACCCTTGGATTTTCAGACTCGTGCTGAATGATCTTTCGAAGAACATCTCGAACTTTGTAGAGTGTGCCATCGCAGAATCTTTCTACCTGACTAAACCGCATAAATCTTTTCTCTTTCTGTTCATTGATGAAGACGATCCCAAATTCTGGTTCTAGAAGCATAGCGTTCTCGGGATACATATTCAACTCAGGAGCTTGCAGATTTTCTCCTCATCCCTGTTCTCGACAGCTATTTGGAAGTTCGTTAGATAAGACATCATAATAGTGCGAACCAGGAATCGACGAACAGCTTCGAGCGCCTTTGTAACGGGAAGCGGTCGGATAGTTCTTGAACGTAGGTCTTTCAGAATCGCCAGGAAGTCAAACGGTCGGAGGTTCTGGAAGTCTGCTTTAGAAAATTTCCATTCATTCCCATCCTCACGTCGGACAGTGAATACAGGATAGACAATTTTCATCATACGGCTTGACTGGATATTGATTACCTCTGAGATCTGATGCTTGGTTCTGACTTGGGTGACTGGAAGACACCGCTTCATTGCGCAGATGTATCGGCGTTGGTATTCGGGATTGTAGTTGTAAATGCCCAGGCAGAAGTTCGGCTCTATCTGGCGTAGCTTGTGTACAAACAGCTTCTTCAGGGTTTCCTCCAGATGAGGGATAAGTACGGTGATCTTCTCCCAACGGATTTGTTGTTGAGGTGGAGGAGGAAGATCAGTAACTGTCTGTTGTTGAAGAGGGGATGTCGGAATGTCGGCAGTAGTAGTTTCAGGTCTTGTTGAAGTTCCGGTGGGTTGAGCATAGTGAACGGGAGAAGTACCATAAAAATTCTGTAGCAGGAACTGATCATAATCAATATTGTCATCGGTATCAGTAGGGAAAACCAAGTTAACCTGGAGATTTGCGGCACTGGCGGCTTTTTCGTACCATGCATCTTCGGTCTCCAGGTTGGCTTCGCAGTCTGGATCGATCATATCCAGTAATGGTCTGTCTGATGAGTCAAAGTCGACCAGTTCCTGTGTTGAACCCTCGAGCTTTTCAACCGTCGGGCCTTCATCATCTGAAATTTCCATGTCTATTACCATCTCGGCTAATGGCAACTCGGCTTCAGGTTGAGCGTCGGTTGTTGTTGCCGCAGTTGCTGGTTCCAATTGAACCACAATTGTAGTTTCAGCAGTGAGGATCTGGGCGGTCTCGTTTAGTCGTTGTCGTTTCTCCCCCTCACGGTGATCAGGATCATCATGGTCATCGTGCTTGCGCTTCAGACCGCCTGCTTGACTCATACAGGTATCTTCGAGGGAACGGACTCTCTCGGACAACGTTGTGAGCGCTTGGTTGTAGTCCTTGAGAGTCGAGTCAATTGCATCTAGGCGAGTGGTAATAGATGATGATGAGGGAGCAGTGACCTGAGTTTTCAGAACGGAGTTTTCAGAACGGAGTTTTCAGAACGGAGTTTTCATAACGGAGATCAGGTCTGCTTCAGTTGAGGCGTAAGATTCAGATTGCTGGAGTAGCTGAGCCAAAAGCATCGTCTTCAGAGTATCCACCAAATAGATTGGCTGAACGAATGTCGGTGGAGCTGTAGGTGCAGTTTCAGCTTCGACTATCTTTGCTTTGCCTTTGATTAGTTTGGCGAGCTCGGCGGCGACATGTTGCTCCATTGCCTCTCGGACAGCCTTGAGGGTGTTGTCCAGGGACCCTTGCGACACAAAGTCAGGGTGAGTAACACCTGGATCACTTAGATTACCCGTTGAGACGTCTACCTGAGAGGTAGAGCCACCTACTTTCACAGTTGGCATGTCGGTAGCTGTGGTAGGATTTCCCTCCGATCCTCACGTGCCACCTAAAGGTGACGACACTACGGTGGTTCCAGTCGAGTCACGAAGAGTCTCGACTTGGTGTTGCTCCTCTTGTGTCCTAGCTAAAGGATTTTCAATAGTAAATGGCTCTAGACTCGATTGTGCACGAAATGAAGTCGCGACTGTTAATGCCAAAAATCGCACCAATAAACGAGACAAGGGATTTGATGACGCAGGAAAAACCTCAATCGAGGAAAAAACTTGCGGACGATAGGGGATGTTGTCGCTGCACTATGGTCACCAATCAGGGGCGATGTCCTTGGTACTGGCGTCGGTCGTACGATGATTACAATACAATTGAAGGAAATACTTCGAAATGTAAAGTACAAGTGTTTAAATGTAAAAACAGGTGTTTGTCGTGTGTGAATACAAAGTGTGAACTGCTGGTCGAGAGTTGTTATCGTGCGTCGAGAGTGAGTTCTTCGAGGGAGAATGCTTCACTTGAGTTTGCTGTAGAGTTCTGACTTTCAGTACTTGATCTCCAGAGTTTGAATGTTCTTTGCTATGAGTTTGGATGATTTTCTCTGCTGTTTGGTGGTGTTCGCCGATGTATATCCGATGTTAACTGATGTCCTTTGAAATGAGGCTTTAGCTTGTCTTTTATAGTCTTCACGTCATTAATTAGCTCCATTAATGCTTTGATCAACGGCTACAACGGCTGGAAACGGTCGCCGGAGTGATTATCCATAATGCTCTTCGTCCGTTACGGCTACTTGATGTTAATGGCTTTGACTCCTGCATTAAATACTTAACAAACGTAACAGTTATGGTTAACGTTAGCTTTGGTCGAAGGTGCAATGATCTTACGCGATGGTCATACGGGACGGGCGATGCTATGGTCGAGCGTCATGGGAGACGTACGACTTACCTTTTACGGGAGACGACGGATGTTTTCTGGGTTCTTGTCGAGACCTTATTTTAATACAAGATTTGGATTATAACGTGCATCTTACCTGCTCCGGTCGTGGTCGTACGATGTGAATTTTTGCCCAAACAGTTTGCCCCCAAAATTTGAAAATTGAATGTCAAATTTAAGTTTTAAATTTTGTCAATCAGACGCATAGGAAATAAGACAAGAGTTAGAAATTACCTCAATCGCCTTGGAGCTAGACTGGTCCGTTTCTAACTGAACGAGAAGTTGAAAAGGGAACGAGGTCGTAACGTCATACTGACACACGATGATGCTTACCAGCTGTCGAGGACAGGTGTCGAAGATCCGGGCGGATATACGAAAGGACACGGACGCGGGGAAATCATCCAGGGATTTGACTTGATGCGATCGTTTGTATAAATAAAGATCACGACGGATCTTTTCTTGATATATTTTTGAAGTGTTTATTTGGGAAGAGATTTCACCTTGATTCCTTTCCATTCTTCGTCCGAACTTACTCGAATCGTTGCAAATCTTCAAACCGCAGTTGAGAGCGTTTATATAAGACCTTGTTCTGTCCTTTGATTCACAATGTCGACGGAGCCTGTTAGTCTTATCATGAATCACGTAGACTTAGATGCTTTTAGGAGTTTAGCAAAACTTCCTGCAAATGTAGAGTTGCGGTGTCCGGGGATTGTTCGTTCTAAGGATTGCCCTGAGGTATATCTCGTTTTGTACGAGTATCCTTTTAAGATAGGGTTTCAATGGCCGTTTTCTGGTTTAGCCAAGTCATTCATGCAGGATTTCTATGTGTCTCCGGGACAATTGATGCCCCAACTTTGGCGAGTTTTGCTGGTCATCGAGCGAGCGTCCGCGAAATGGGAGTCTCCTATGACCATGAATGATTTCTTGGCGGTGTACCAAGTTAAAAAGGATAAGAACTGGCGTTATAGTCCTTATTCTAAGTTCAAGGGTGACCGTGCCTTGGTTTTGGGAACTGGCGTCAATGACCGTGGGTGGAAGTCGAGGTATGTATTTGTTCTTACCGAGTCATTGGATTCCAGCAGCAATTGGATGCGGTCAGACTGGAATAAGACAGGTATGCTTCGTTTGTTTCTGAGTTTTATTTATCTTTATGACTTTTACTTACCATTTTCTTCTTGTCGCCTTCAGAGATTCAGCTTGACGATGTGAAACCGACTGTGGATTCCCAGGCTAAGATCAACAAGTTCTTGAGTCTTATCATTGATGACCGATCTTTCGTTTCGTGGCAATCGGTGGTCGAGGATGAGGATGAGGACGTGATAGAAGAAGGAGATGAAGACGTACAGGGGGAAGCGAGTGGTAAGTGTACCATAGTTTTTATTTTATTTTGTTTACTTTATCTGTCTGACGCTTCATGTATTTCCTGATCAGTGCCGACCGAGAGGAAATCGGTCTCTAGGGCGAGAGGAAAGCAGGTTATGCGTGCCCTTCGGGGCGAAAATGTTTCGACAACTGGGTCGAGCAAGAAGAGAATCAAGAGGACAGTCCTGAGGGAATCGTCGTCGAGGGTTGATAACTCACCGGGAGTTGTTCTGCCTAAGAAGGCAAGGGCGTCATCTAGCCATCCTGGCGTGATGGACACGACACCAGCAAGTTCTGCGCTTTCGGCGACGGTGACGTAACCGGTGTCTCAAGTGTCGATCCCAATATCTGCCGACAGGGGCGAGGGATCGTCGGCCAAAGTTATGACGGTCAATTTTACATTGCCGTCTGACTTTATGGCGGATGGTGTCCTAGACGGGACGGCGTCGTTCCCTCATCTGGGGAAGTATTTGCTCCCGTCTTTCGGGGAGCATTTTCGTGGAGTTCCGGCCGGAGAGATTGGATCTCAAGTTGCCAGTCTGCCGTTCACGGTGAGTGTCAATCTTTCATGACTTGTCACGTTCGTTTAGTCATCTAATATTTTCTTGTGTTATTTTTCAGACGTTCCAGTCGTCTTTGGCATTACATGCTGGGATGTCGAAGGTTGAAGAGTTGATGGCGTCTGCCCTTGAAAGAGAAGTTGCGGCGTTGGAGAGAAAGAGAGCGGCTTTAGATAGGGAGAAGTTGGCCATGGCGCGTGCCGATGAGATGGTCGTCCAACTTTTCGATGCTCAGTATGAACTGCAGGAGATTCGTGCGGGAGAAGTGGCAGATGAAGGCCCTCAGGTCGGGACTTCGAGCAGGGATACGACCGATGTTCCCCCTGTCGTCTAGAATTTTTTCTTTCCTTATTGTGTTTGCCACTTGACCTATCGAGGGTTGAGTATGTATATAATGGTTTTTAATGAATATATATCTTTTGCTTATGCTTTATTCGAATCACGTTTGATTATAAAGTCGAACATAAGATACATATGAAATCATGCGACTAAGGCACTCATTGTAATACGATGACAAGAACGTAAAACAAGTATAAAAACACGCGATTAAAGCATCCATTCATGGTATGAAAGCTAAGAAACTTTAAGATAAGTTGTTTTAGGCTTAGCGATTGTACGATGAGATCGTACGATGAATTTGTATCGTATGTCCCTGTGGAGGGATGAGGAGAAAATTCTGATCGTTTATGTCGTTCGACCTTGCGATATTAAAGTCATATAGTAGACTTAATGACTACTGTCGTGCGATTCTGCGATAATCTGTCGTGCGATTCTGCTATAAAACGATGTCGGGGGTTGGTCGTTGGCTAGCCAACGACCCTCCGATGCTTAAGTCAGTAAACGTTTTGTGAGAAAAAATCGTATGAGAAAGAGCTAGAAAGAGCTAGAGAACGTACCATTTCAGACTCTCTCTATTTGCCCCCTGTCATTTATTACCGTATCCTTTTTGGGAGGAAAAGATAGGTTTTAAATGACAGAATGACACGGAGAAATATTGTCCTGCGGTCGACTATGTTGTCGTGCGACGAGGCACCATAGTAGATTTATCCCTGTGGAAAAGATATTAATTTAGGGATAGAAGAACGAACCTGTCGAGAGCTTGATCTTGCGACTTCAGTTTATTTTCGCGGCTTCAAGGTAGACTTGTAGCACTCACGAGCGACTTTTGGCACGCTTTTGATCTCCTGGATTCCCCATGGCGTAGGGAATTTCAATTGATAACTTTTGCATGCTCGGGAGTCGGCGGTCGATGGCCATTAGCTGGAACAGCGACATCGTCGATGATATCTTTGAGATTTCCTTTCGGAAAATGATATGCTAGTTCCTTCTTCAATGCGATACAGTCGTTTGTCGCATGACCATGATCGGCATGGAAGTCACACCACTTTGATTTATCTTTCTTAGCATCGTCCAGGTCGGACTTCTTTGGCCATCGAATGGTAGCTTGAGCGGTCTTCAGAGCTTCGACTAAGTCCTTTGCAGATCCTTTGAATCCGTAAGAAGATATCTTGGGGTACTGAGTGAACTTAGTCGCGGTCTTGGCCTCTGCTTTTGTCTTGAAACGAACATTTGAAATTTGGCGCGCTGGCTCTATTCTGGAAACAACCTTTGTCTTGAACTCTGGCTTTCTGACGCCTAACGACTTCTTGTCGTCAGTATGCTGGCGACGAAAGGCTGCATCGTCTTCGACCCTCATATATGCCAAGGTTCGAGCTCGGACGTCTTCGAAAGTCTCTGGGGGATACTTAGTCAGATCGATATATAGACCTGAACTATCGTCTAGACCACGTTTATAAGCTTCGATCGCAGTTTTGATGTCACAATTGCGGATACTGATCATTTCGGCATTGAATCTATTGAAATAATTTTGAATAGACTCATTGGTCTTCTGCACGACATAATACAGATCACTAGTCTGCTTTTCCATCTTGCGACTGCTGGCGAATTGTCGGGAGAATTGGTTGACCAATTCGGCGAATGACCCGATTGATTTGGGTTTGAGATTTATCAACCACTGGAGGGCTGGACCAGTGAGAGTTGCCCCGAAACTCTTGCACATGCATACTTCTTGGTACATGTATGGAATCGAGATTGTCCACATGAGCTGCTTATACTGCGCGACATGCTCGGTTGGATCGGTCACACCCGAATACTTGGGAGTGAAGGCAGGAATGTTATACTTCTTTGGGACCTCGACGGTGGTGATCTCGTCGATGAAGGGCGACGCCTGATACCCCGAACGAGGCTCGACGTCGACAGGCACGGCTGCCCCAGGCAACTTGGCAAGCAAGGACAGGACGCGCTCATTTTGGTCTTCTAACATCTTTAAACGCTGGGCGATGGGATCGTTAAGATCAGGATTTGCCCCTGTCGAGGGGTTGGTCCCTGGGCTAGTGCCATTACCATGCGACGAACCATTGGTGTCCCCGTTGAACGGAATAAAATATGGCTGCGACCCATGTTGGAATTGCTGCGGTCCATTCTGAAATGACTGTGGTCCCTGCTGAAATGGCTGCGATCTCTGCTGGAAAGATTGCGATCCTTGCTGGGAAGGTTGCGGACCACTTTGGAACGGCTGGGAAAATGGCTGGGATCCATTCTGAAACGGCTGGGCGCTACCTTGCAATGGTTGGGATCCATTGTTCAAGGGTGGTGGTCGGATGTGCTGAGGAGGGAATGTCCCAAATTGAGGATTTGGGTTGAACGGCCCTGGTTGTTGATTCTGCATGAACGGACCTGGATGCTGATTCTGCGCGGATGAACCTGGATTCGGGACAAATGGTCTAGGGACATTCTGGTTAAACGATCTTGGAATTGGGTTCTGCACGAACGGCCTAGGACCATTTTGAGGCCCAAGAGGATTTCTTAATCGTGCGATCTCCTCAGCTGTTCTGCAATTCTGCTCTGCCATTGCATTGAGCTGACTCCTGGCGACTTCGAGCTCCTGATACATCTGAGCAACAGCTTGCTGTGGATTTCCAGGGGCTCCATTGTTCCTGTAATAGAGAGCAGAAAAAACTCCAAGAAACTGTTAGTAGGGTGCACGTTCGTCGAGGATTTTCTCTAGATGAGGTCCTACGGATGACGCCAAACTGTTAATGCCAAAAATCGCACCAAAGGGACAACTTAAAGTCAATGTGGACTTAATCAACTAAAGAAAGGATCTTTCGATGAGACGTGCGACGAGGGAAAAAATAAACGAGACAAGGGATTTGATGATGCAGGAAAAACCTCAATCGAGGAAAAAACCTGCGGACGACAGGGGATGTCGTCGCTGCACTATGGTCGCCAATCAGGGGCGATGTCCTTGGTACTCGCGTCGGTCGTACGATGATTACAATACAATTGAAGGAAATACTTCGAAATGTAAAGTACAAGTGTTTAAATGTAAAAACAGGTGTTTGTCGTGTGTGAATACAAAGTGTGAACTGCTGGTCGAGAGCTGTTGTCGTGCGTCGAGAGTGAGTTCTTCGAGGGAGAATGCTTCACTTGAGTTTGTTGTAGAGTTCTGACTTTCAGTACTTGATCTCCAGAGTTTGAATGTTCTTTGCTATGAGTTTGGATGATTTTCTCTACTGTTTGGTGGTGTTCGCCGATGTATATCCGATGTTAACTGATGTCCTTTGAAATGAGGCTTTAGCTTGTCTTTTATAGTCTTCGCGTCATTAATTAGTTCCATTAATGCTTTGATTAACGGCTACAACGGCTGGAAACGGTCGCCGGAGTGATTATCCATAATGCTCTTTGTCCGTTACGGCTACTTCCTGTTAATGGCTTTGACTCCTGCATTAAATACTTAACAAACGTAACAGTTATGGTTAACGTTAGCTTTGGTCGAAGGTGCAATGATCTTACGCGATGGTCGTACGGGACGGGCGATGCTATGGTCGAGCGTCATGGGAGACGTACGACTTACCTTTTACGGGAGACGACGGATGTTTTATGGGTTCTTGTCGAGACCTTATCTTAATACAAGATTTGGATTATAACGTGCGTCTTACCTGCTCCGGTCGTGGTCGTACGACGTGATTTTTTGCCCAAACAGCGACCGGGGGCTGCTGGTCGCTTGTTTCAACACCAGCACTCTCCGAGTGAGAGGCCGATGGAAGTTGTGCTATTTCCCCGTGTGAAATTGAAACATCCGTCTTTTGAGAGACGGAGGAGTGGATAATGGGGTCGTGCAATTGCTCCGCTGGGTCCACGGAGGCTTCTTCAATATCCCGTCCCAACAAATGAGACGGGATAGTAGATGTGGCTACCCGGATTACACTCGTTTCGAGTCGCTCAAGAGCCTCGTTATCTTTACGGCCCAATCTTTCCTGGTTCGCTTTCGAACGCAGTTCTCTCCGGCTCGCAGTTTCTAAATCAACTCCTTCTACTCCCTCAATCCTAGGTGAAGCATGGGTAGGTGAGTCAAGTGGGATGCCTTCGGTGAAGTCGGGGTTCGGTCCGATACAGGGGGGTATTTTTGAGAGCCGAATGGCACGGGTTGTGTCAGATGCCGTATCGGAGTCAGATTCTACGTTATGAACCTGGAAGGTAGGTGAAGGCGGGTCGGAAAGATATCGTGTGGAGTCATGGTGAAGCATCGGTCGTGAGGACGATGCTCCGGCCTCGCCTGTTGGACGGGGTTGGCTAGAACTGGGTTGTGATACCGCTGCACCACTCACACTAGTTCCCCTTCATCTAACGATCAACACACCCCGCCCGGCAGCACCTGCTTGTCGGGCCCTACCACCTCTCACTCTTGGACCCTCACGACGCTCGGGTCTAGGTCCCTGGGCAGGTCCCTCCGGTTCTGGATGGACCATGGGATTCCCTATCTCTTCCCTATAAGCAACTACCCCTGGTGCAGCGGGATCGGCGATCGTCAGAACGGCCGCAGGTATGGGCATGGCCACGGCGTTGGATGGGTTACAGATGACCATGTATTGTAAATGACGAATGGGACATACCGGGTGGGTAGGACGTCGAGGAATTGCCGGATTAGCGTCCATTTGTTGACGAACTGCAAGCAAAAGGAAACACGGGTATGGGAGGAACTTCTTCTGTTTGGTACCTCCGATGTGTCGAATAGCTTGCACGAGTTCACGCCAGATGATCATGACGAAGTCGACGTGGCGATTGTAGCATACGGCATGAACGAGGCGTAGAAAGTCGCCGGTGCACTGGTCTATGCCTTTCCATCTTGAAGATAGACACCTGTTCAGAATTGTGAACAGGGTGTACCATATGGGGGCCAGGTACTTACGATTGAACCTCGATGGCCTGGGAAGTGCGAAATTGTAGCCGAGCGCACGCATTTGAGCGCATAACGTTTCAGCATTGACGGCAGGATCATACCGTTCATGTCTGGCGGCATCGGCAGCTGGAAGTACGAGTAGGCGGCGAAAGGAATCAGGCGTCAGTGTGAACGGTTGGTTGTCTATCTGCGCCGTTATGGTCTGTGAGTTGCCGGTCGTGCGAACTTGGGCAGTGAACCAGACTTGTAGAACATAGATCAAAGGGACGTCGGTGGTGGCGGTGAGGGCCTCACGGAGAGGGTGACGCATAAGAATATCGGCGATTACCCGATGTTGTTCTAGGGGACGGAATTGTGCCAGATCAAGATAATGGTTGTTCGGCTCTAACTCCGTTTCATGGTCAGGTGCGACCAAGGCATTATCAGCTGCCTCATCGATGAGTTCCTCTTGTGGAGGAACTTGTTGCTCTTTTTGGTTCTGTGGAGGATTTTGCTGTTGATCCGCCATTGAATATCTGTTAAAATTAAGCACAGTTAGTAATTGAAACGGATGGACGATTGTCAGAGCGTACCTTTGCATTTGATGGCTCAATTTGATACAAATTGAGGACTGATAGTAATAAAACAGGTACTGGAATGACAAACCAGGGGTGTCCGGATGAACTATGGAATTGCAAAAAACTATCCGGATACCCTAAGTTTCCGGACACAACAGAGTGTCCGGACGGGAAGAACGTTTCCGGATAAGAGGAATGAACCGGATAACATGGTTTCCGGATAGCAAGGATTTTGATCAAAATTGATTCCGGATACACCAACATCCCGGTAGTTGAACTTACCGGAAACCCTGAGGTTTCCGGGCAACTAGGTTTTCCGGGTGTTGTTTGAATCCGGGTAAAACATCTTAGTTATGAAGCTTACTGGATAGAACCGCATGCTTATGAATGTGTCCGGACACCACGAATGTGTCCGGACGAATCCAAAGTTCATCAATCAAGAAAAACATAGTGCTAACAACAGTTTAAAACATGCAAGAGGTGACGACAAAGGCAGATACACAATCTGATTCGAGTAAATCGTCCGAAACACCACCAGTTTAGCCCGAAATCAAATAGACCTAAAGGGGTGTTCAGGTTTCGGGAAATCGACCAAATTAGTGGGAGATTTGTGGTGTGTAGTGAGTGAGGTTGAACTACAGACGATCGAGATGATGATATGGGTTACATACCTTAAGTTAGGACGAAATCCGCGTGAAAATCGAGTGAGTCCGAGTGAGTCCGTGTGAGAGAGAAGTGCGAGAGGGTTTAAGGGTTTTTCGCAAATTTTTCGGGTAATGAATGGGAATAACCCAGATGTATATATATGATCCCTAAGGCCCGGGTGGTTCATCCGAATTCCTGTCTAACCCGGATAGGGATCCGGTCCGGAAACCTATCCGGATAGATATGGTTTCCGGATGAGTTTCCGGATACAGGGGTTTTGCAAAGTAGAATTTTGTAAAGAATTGAAACTGTAACAGGACCTTCTCTCGCTCCCCCTCAAACTGAGCATGGGGAAAACCTTGCTCCCCCTCGGACAGTGCATAACTATGTAATGAGGAGTCTGACACCAAAAAAAACTTTAGCATTTAAAGAAAAACATGGTGTCGCTCCCCCTCAAATGATGAATGTAGTTTGAGAATCACACGGGAGTGCCCACACACACAAGAACTTTTTATCATTTTAAGAAAAAAAAACTGTGTGTGACGCTCCCCCTCAACAGATGAGTATACTTACCTGATACTTCTTTGTGCTCCCCCTGAACACATGAACACACCGTGAAAGCACAGATAATGACAATTAAAAGAAGACGACAGTATGAAAGAAAAGAAACACACGAAGAAAGAAAGAACACAAACGAAATCTACGAAATAAATACAGAGACTTAATCTAACTGTGTAACTGAGACAAGTAGAATACAAGTGTGATACTCAGTCATCAGGAGTGTAAACACCGGATGATGAGTGGACAGTTACTCGTAGATGTATGTAACTTGTAATGGGCACACAATCGGATTAAGTCGTCAGTTTTAGCATACCTAACTTGGACACACGAGTGTTAAAACGTTTTTCGTCCAAGGCTTTTGTAAAGAGGTCTGCTAACTGATGTTCAGTATTTACGAAGTAGAGTTTGACTGTACCTCCTTCAACGTGATCCTTAATGAAGTGATACCGAACGTCGATGTGCTTCGTCTTGGTGTGTTGAACCGGGTTGCTGGATATTGCAATTGCGCTCTTCAAATTGCAATAAAT
Source organism: Saussurea involucrata (assembly GCA_033807775.1). Classification (NCBI taxonomy): domain Eukaryota; kingdom Viridiplantae; phylum Streptophyta; class Magnoliopsida; order Asterales; family Asteraceae; genus Saussurea; species Saussurea involucrata. The sequence goes on along the minus strand of CM066321.1, from coordinate 199,737,842 downwards.
TGGGACCTTTACATACGTGAAGCCGTAGTCTTTGAGTTGCGTCCGCATCCAGATAACTTGTGAGCAGCAGCTCGCGGCGGCCACGTACTCCGCCTCAGCAGTTGATGTTGAAACACATTGCTGCTTCTTGGACGCCCAACTCACCAGGATATCTCCCAAAAACTGGATGTGACCCGAGGTGCTCTTCCGGTCCAGCATGCAGCCTGCATGATCCGCATCAGAATAAACGGATAGTGCAAAACCTGTCTCTCTCGGTTACCACAAGCCAAGATCAGCAGTACCACGTAAATAACGAAAAATTCGTTTGACAGCAGTTAAATGAGACTCCTTAGGTTTTGATTGATACCGGGCACACAAAAAAGTGGAGAACATAATATCCGGTCTACTAATGGTTAAATACATTAAAGAACCTATCATTCCGCGATACAATTTAGGGTTAACATCCGTTCCGTGAGGATCGACGTGAAGCTTTGTATTGGGCGCCATGGGAGTTTTCATTGGCGAGGACTGGTCCAACTGGAATTTTCGAAGAATATCCCGAATGTACTTAGCCTGGTTTATGAATATCCCGGTCGACAGTTGTTTAACTTGAAGACCAAGGAAGAAATTCATCTCGCAAAGCATACTCATTTTAAAAAATTCTCCCATTAGGTTGGCAAAGTTCTTAGCATATGTGGGATTAGTAGAGCCGAATATTATGTCATCTACGTACACTTGAACAAGAACTATGTGACCCTTTTCGTGTTTGATAAATAAAGTCGAATCGATTTTACCTCGTGTGAATTTGGACTTTATCAAAAACTCAGTCAGTGTTTTGTACCATGCTCGCTGTTTGGGCAAAAAATCACGTCGTACGACCACGACCAGAACAGGTAAGACGCACATCATAATCCAAATCTTGTATTAAGATAAGGTCTCGACGAGAACCCAGAAAACATCCGTCGTCGCCCGTAAAAGGTAAGTCGTACGTCCCCCATGACGTTCGACCATAGTATCGCCCGTCCCGTACGACCATCGCGTAAGATCATTGTACCTTCGACTAAAGCTAACGTTAACCTTGACTGTTACGTTTGTTAAGTGTTTAATGCAGGAGTCAAAGTCATTAAAGAGCAACGGATATAACCGACGCAACCATCAACGATCGATAACCGTAACGGACGAAGATCATCATGGATAATCACTCCGGCGACCGTTTCCAACCGTTGTAGTCGTTGATTGAATCATTAATGGAGCTAATTAATGATGCGAAGACTATAAAAGACAAGCTAAAGCCTCATTTCAAAAGACATCGGTTAAAATCCAATACACTCCAGCGAACATCACTACACAGCAGAGAAAATCATCCAAACTCATAGCCAAGAACATTCAACCTCTAGAGATTAAGTACTGAAAGCCAGAATCTTACAGCGAACTCAAGAACACTCGAAGGAAAAGCTCAAGTATCGCTCTCGACGCACGACAACAGACCTCGACCAGAAGTTCACACTTTGTATTCACACACGACAAACACCTGTTTTCACATTTAAACACTTGTACTTTACATTTCGAAGCATTTCCTTCATTTGTATTGTAATCATCGTACGACCGACGCCAGTACCAAGGACGTCGCCCCTGATTGGCGACCATAGTGCAGCGATTGCATCCCTTGTCGTCCGCAGGTTTTTTCCTCGTTTGAGGTTTTTCCTGCCTCATTAAATCCCTTGTCTCGTTTATTTTTTCCCTCGTTGCACGTCTCGTCGAAAGATCCTTTCTTTAGTTGATTAAGTCCACATCGACCTTAAGTTGTCCCTTTGGTGCAATTTTTGGCATTAACAGTTTGGCGCCATCCGTGGGACCTCATCTAGAGAAAATCCTCGACGAACGTGCACCCTACTAATAGTTTCTTGGAGTTTCTTCTGTTCTCTATCACAGGAAAATGGCAGATGGCGGAAATTCAGAGCGAACCGCTGACCCAGCGCATGGAAAGTTTGAAAAGGTGCAAGATGTTCCTAAAGCCATCAGTGACTATTGCCTAGAAGAAGTCATCTTAGACCCAAGCAAGCCCGAGCAAAAAGTCTTGATAGGCTCATCTGTCGATCCCCACCTTAGGCATAGGATAATATCTTTCTTGCAGGAATATGCTGACTGCTTCGCCTGGTCGCATGAAGATATGGTTGGCATTGACCCTAACATCATTTCTCACAAGCTCAATATCGATCCATCGTTTAAACCCGTCAAGCAAAAGCGCCGTAAATTCTCTCCTGAAAGAAATAAGGTAATAAACGATGAGGTCGATAACCTCCTCAAGACCGGAAAGATCCGAGAAGTAAAGTATCCCGATTGGCTTGCTAATGTCGTGGTCGTGGCTAAGAAGAATGGAAAATGGAGGGTCTATATCGACTTCACCGATCTCAATCAGGCTTGCCCGAAAGATCCTTTCCCATTACCGCATATCGACGCCATGGTCGACGCAACCGCAGGACACGAAATATTGACCTTCATGGATGCCTATTCAGGGTATAACCAAATCTTAATGCACGTCGAGGACCAGGAGAAAACCGCTTTTATGACAGATCGAGGTATTTACTGTTATAAAGTTATGCCTTTCGGACTAAAAAATGCAGGATCCACCTATCAACGTCTGGTGAATAAAATGTTCAAAGACCATCTCGGCGACACACTGGAAGTATATATTGACGACATGCTCGTCAAGTCAAAGCAAGCGGTCGATCATGTCAAGCATCTAAGACAATCATTCAACATCCTTCGGGAGTATAGCATGAAGCTCAACCCTACCAAATGTTCCTTCGGAGTCAGTGCTGGAAAGTTCTTAGGCCACATGGTCACTCGCCGAGGAATCGAGGCTAACCCCGATCAAATCAAAGCCATCATCGACATAAAATCTCCTCGAAAATTCAAGGAGGTCCAAAGGCTTACTGGTCGAGTAGCGGCCCTAAACAGGTTTATCTCCCGATCTTCAGATAGATGTCATCTGTTTTATAACGTCCTCAGGAAAAACAAAGGTTTCAGCTGGACCAACGATCATGAACAAGCATTGCAAAAACTCAAGGAGTATATGGCGTCGCCTCCTCTGTTGTCGAAACCTCACGATCATGAGGTCTTACAATTGTATTTAGCTGTCAGTACAAATGCGGTATGCGTCGTACTCACACGAGAGGACGAAAAACAACAATTACCAATCTACTACGTAAGTAAATCTCTCTTGGACGCAGAAACCAGGTATTCTTCCATGGAAAAACTGCTTTTGTCGCTAGTCACAGCTGCTAAAAAATTACGACACTACTTCGAATCGCATCCTATTACTGTCGTAACTAACTTTCCTCTTAAGTCTGTTTTAAGGAAACCTGAGTTGATAGGTCGCTTAGCAAAGTGGAGCATATATCTCAGCAGTTACGACATCGATTTCAAGCCCAAGACCGCGATCAAATCGCAAGCCTTGGCAGACTTTATCGCCGACTTCAGCCCTGAGTTGGAGAAAGAAGCAGAGCTCGAGGTGTCCACTGTGGCGACTCACGACGACGTGCCTTGGATCCTACATGTCGACGGATCATCCAACATTAGAGGCTCTGGACTGGGTGTCGTCTTAAAGTCGCCACAAGGGGGTAAGATGGTATACTCGATCCGATGCGACTTCAAGGCCACCAACAACGAAGCCGAATATGAAGCCTTGATCGTGGGAATGAATATGGCCCACGACTCGGGGGCAACCGCACTGCATGTCAAGAGCGATTCCCTACTGGTAGTAAATCAAATCAATGGAGAATTCGCAGCCAGGGATTCAAAAATGACAGCATATCTAAGTGTGGCAAAAGAAATTTCCAAAAAATTTAAATCTTTTTCTATTGAACAGATTCCGCGAGACCAGAACACTCAAGCCGACGCATTGGCGAACCTTGGGTCAGCTTTAGTTGAACCAATATTTGATGTTATTCCTATGATTCACCTGGCAACACCGTCCATTGGAAACACAGACGTCATCCAGATCGAAGACGAAGAAGATGATTGGTCACGCGACATTCAAAATTTCCTCGTGCACGACTAACTCCCCGAAGACAAAATGGAGGCTCAAAAAACTAGATTCAAAGCATCTAAGTACGTCATGATCGAAAATAAGCTTTATCGGCGATCATCGACGGCCTTAAATTTAAGGTGCATCATCAGCAAGAATCAAGCCCAGAAAATCCTCCGAGAGATGCACGACGGCGAATGTGGTAATCACTCAGGAGGTCGTAGTTTGGCTAATCGTGTCTCCCGACAAGGGTATTTTTGGCCGACACTGCGACAAGACGCTGTCAAGTACGTCCAAAATTGTGACCCCTGTCAACGACACTCAGGTATGTCTCATAAACCCTCGGAGCCTTTGCACTCAACGCTTGTCCCATGGCCTTTCATGAGGTGGGGAATGGATATTGTCGGCAAACTACCACCTGCTCTGGGGCAAAAAGTGTTCCTCCTCGTACTCACGGATTACTTTTCTAAATGGGTCAAAGCAGCTGCCTTCTCCCAAATTAGGGATAAAGAAGTTATCTCCTTTATCCAGACTAACATCATATGCAGGTTTGGAATTCCATCCGAAATTGTCTGCGACAATGGATCCCAATTCATAAGCGACAGGACCCAACAGTTCTGCGATGACAGGAATATCAAACTAATAACCTCGACTCCCAGATATCCCCAAGCTAATGGACTTGCCGAGTCAAGCAATAAGACTATTATAGCTTCGATCAAGAAACGATTAAAAGCCGCAAAAGGAAGGTGGGTTGAAGAACTCCCTTCGGTCCTATGGGCAAATCGCACGACGCCACGCACGTCCACTGGGCAAACCCCCTTCTCTCTCATCTATGGTTGCGAAGCCATCCTACCGATCGAGGTTCATCTCCCAACTTCGAGGCACACATCCGTGGACCACAACGTGGTCGATTTAAGTTATGACCTCGACGCCCTTGAAGAGCTCAGAGAATCGGCCTTGATCAGAATGGCGTCACAGAAGCAGGCAGTTGAGCGACATTTCAATAAGCACATCAAAGTTAAAATCTTTCGAGAAGGCGATTACGTCCTCCGTCGAGTATTCTCGAATACCCAGGAGCTCAACGCAGGTAAACTTTCTACCAAGTGGGAACGTCCCTATCGTATCTCCGAAGTCGTTGGTAAAGGAGCCTATCGACTTCGAACCCTCGACAATCAGGAAATCCCACGAAGTTGGAATGCAACGCACTTGAAAAAATATTTCTTTTAAAACCTCCTTGCTATCATACAAAGTTTTCAGCACGACGGTAGGCATCGCAAAATCGTTGGAAAAACCACGACCGACCCTTAACGAACTTTATCGCAGGAACGCACGACATGGGTATCCAAGTGCATGACTCGATTGTTTGATCACAGGGGCATATATTCTAAAGTTTCATGATACGATACAGTCATACGTAAGGTCTAAACGGTCCCTCGATCTAAGTTTCTGGAACTTAGAAATACTCTATATGTTCTAACACATCGATGATATATATTTCAACCGATATATTGCAATAAAAGCCTAAGTCGCACGATCCTCCGTTTATTTCATACTGTTATGATCAGTATTACATTTATCCACGACATATGTAATTAAAAACACAAGTTCAGCAAAAAAAGGAACTTCATTGAACGATTACATATGAACGACCGATAGTCAGACAAGTAAATACAAAAGATGTTGCATACCAACGACCCGACCACCAACGGTCAAGCATGAAAAGCCTAATTCATAAACCCATAAAAAAGAAACTACCCTAAGATCTAAGGAAACATGGCAATCGTAAATTCTGCCCAAAGAAAACTCAGCCTTCGGAATCCTGACAATCCTGAAGAACTGATGCAAGGATCAAACAAGTATAGCCGGAGTCATCTCCCAACCTTTCGCGCCATGGCATTCCGAGAATGTGGCTCTTAAGATTAATGTTAAGGTTGGAGGAAGGAATATCTCCTCTTCGACAATCGACCTCCACTCCAATACCCCCAGTTTCCTCACATGTTTAGTGAAGGAAAACAGAAACATCTGCATAATTACAAAAGGGACGTATTAGCAAAACGCTCATCGAAAGAATAAACGTCGGTAAACACAAGTTCCGAAAGAAAAACTTACGAAAGACGCCAGTACGGCCAAACACAGTCTAATCTCTTCAATAGAGATCCCTGGAAAATGCTCCTTGAAATATAAGAGCTGATATTTCCCCAGAAGCGGGAGCGACTTCGTCCTGACGAGGACATAGTTAGTCGAGAGGGATGAAGACAACGCAAAGTTGATCTCCATAAAATCCCCATCATTCTCTCCCGTCTTTACACCCTCGCCCCTGCCGGATAACGAAAGGGTCGACGTGGTAGCAGAAAACATCGTCGCCAGATGAGCAGAATCCACGGACATCGCGTCTATCGCAACCAACATCGTCATCGATTTGGGTATCACAGCACACGGTAGATCATCGGTCACTAAAGATTTGGAAAAAGTCGAGATTATGGAAAAGATGACTTTTCAAAAGCTTGAAGAAAACAATCCATTTTGGTCTCTATTAATGCAGGAAATCGTGACAGGTCGAGCCCTTCAAAAGATCGACACGCATCCCCGACTTTCATATGCCCCAGTAAATCACCGACACCTGGCATCGACAGCTGGTAAGCATCATCGTACGTCAGCACGATGTCACGACCTCGTTCTCCTTTCGACTTCTCGTTCAGTTAAGAGCAGACCAGCCTAGCGCCAAGGTAACCAGGGTAATTTCCATCACTTGTCATATTTTTTCGACTGACAAAATTTAAAACTCGGATTTGCTATCCTTCTTTCAAATTTTGGGGGCAAACTGTTTGGGCAAAAAATCACGTCGTACGACCACGACCAGAACAGGTAAGACGCACGTCATAATCCAAATCTTGTATTAAGATAAGGTCTCGATGAGAACCCAGAAAACATCCGTCGTCGCCCGTAAAAGGTAAGTCGTACGTCCCCCATGACGTTCGACCATAGTATCGCCCGTCCCGTACGACCATCACGTAAGATCATTGTACCTTCGACTAAAGCTAACGTTAACCTTGACTGTAACGTTTGTTAAGTGTTTAATGCAGGAGTCAAAGTCATTAAAGAGCAACGGATATAACCGACGCAACCATCAACGATCGATAACCGTAACGGACGAAGATCATCATGGATAATCACTCCGGCGACCGTTTCCAACCGTTGTAGCCGTTGATTGAATCATTAATGGAGCTAATTAATGACGCGAAGACTATAAAAGACAAGCTAAAGCCTCATTTCAAAAGACATCGGTTAAAATCCAATACACTCCAGCGAACATCATTACACAGCAGAGAAAATCATCCAAACTCATAGCCAAGAACATTCAACCTCTGGAGATTAAGTACTGAAAGCCAGAATCTTACAGCGAACTCAAGAACACTCGAAGGAAAAGCTCAAGTATCGCTCTCGACGCACGACAACAGTCCTCGACCAGAAGTTCACACTTTGTATTCACACACGACAAACACCTGTTTTCACATTTAAACACTTATACTTTACATTTCGAAGCATTTCCTTCATTTGTATTGTAATCATCATACGACCGACGCCAGTACCAAGGACGTCGCCCCTGATTGGCGACCATAGTGCAGCGACGACATCCCTTGTCGTCCGCAGGTTTTTTCCTCGTTTGAGGTTTTTCCTGCGTCATCAAATCCCTTGTCTCGTTTATTTTTTCCCTCGTTGCACGTCTCGTCGAAAGATCCTTTCCTTAGTTGATTAAGTCCACATCGACCTTAAGTTGTCCCTTTGGTGCGATTTTTGGCATTAACACTCGCAGAGCTTGCTTTAGACCGTAAAGCGCCTTGTCTAGAATGTAGACGTGATCAGGCTTCGAATCGTCCACGAACCCGTCTGGTTGTGACACATATACTTCTTCCTCGATATTACCGTAGAGAAAGGCGGTCTTCACATCTATTTGGAAGACCGTGAAGTTCTTGTGTGCGGCATATGCAAGGAACATACGGATGGCTTCGATTCTTGCCACCGGAGCATAGGTCTCATCATAATCGATCCCTTCTTGTTGACGATACCCCTTGGCTACGAGGCGCGCCTTGTTTCGTACCACGATGCCGTCTTCGTCCTTCTTATTCTTGAAAATCCACTTGGTGCCGATCATCGTCTTGTGTTTTGGACGTGGAACTAGTCGCCATACCTTTAGAGCTTCGAATTGATTGAGCTCCTCTTGCATGGCTATGACCCAGTCCGGATCTTCAAGCGCTTCGCGTACGTTCGTCGACTCGATGTTGCTTAAGAAGCCGAAAATAGACAGAAGTTGGCGGATGCACCTCGTGTTTGTACTGGAGTAGAGGGATCACCGATGATTTGATGAAGCGGATGAGCTTTCGTCCACTTGGTGGTATGCGGAAGCGGCTGTTGAGTAGAGTGAGACGCGTCCGAGTCCACATAATCACCAGGATGTAGGTCTTGAACTGCTTCAAGTGTCGCAGGTTGGTTTCTTGGAGGAGGTGGGGGAGGATTCGCCGAGGGTTGAACAACTTCTGGTTCTGAGGAGTTCAGAAGTTGATTGTCGGTTGTAGCAGATGACGAATCGTTAGGAGCGATCTTCGTGTTAGTGATTGGTTCCTCCAGGGGGGACAGTAGTACCAGATGAATTTGATGATGACGGTTGAGCTGTCTCCACAGTGATAGATGGCGTGCTTGTAGAAGGCGGCGGACCGGATAGGTTCGACAAGTCCTCATTACGAGCAACTTCTAGACGAGGTTGTGCTGAGACAGTAGGGGAAACATTAAAGATGTCATCATAAAATAATTTAAACAATAAATCTAAATCAGAAGAGTCATCATTCGATGAAGATGCATGATTTGGATTTACTGTCTCTTGTGCAGATCCTGAACTTGGAGGTCCGGAAGATAGCACGCCAGTTAAACCGGGTTCTGAACTGTTTTGTTCAGAAGCCAAATCTGCGGCTTCGTCAAATATCACGTTTATGCTATCAACAACGGATTTGGTCCATGTGTTGTAAACGCGATACGCCTTAGCCTGCATGGAGTATCCGATGAAGACTCCTTTGTCTGCCTTGGGGCTGAATTTGCCGAGATCGTCTTTGTCATTCAGAATATAGCACGTGCATCCAAACGCATAAAAGTAGCTGATGTTCGGAACGTGATTGTTCATGATCTCGTACGGCGTCTTGTTGAACCGTTTGTTAAGGATGGAGCGGTTTTGCGTATAACAAGCCGTAGACACCGCTTTGGCCCATAGAAATAGCGAAAGATTGGATTGGGAAAGCATGGTGCGAGCCGCTTCGACCAGGGTACGGTTGCGTCGTTCTACCACTCCGTTTTGCTGAGGAGTGCGTGCGGCAGAAAAAGTGTGCGAGATGCCAACTGACGTCAAATAGTCGTCCACCGTTCGATTCTTAAACTCCGTCCCATTGTCAGTTCTGACAGGCTGAACTTGTTGTAGTTTGTTCAGCTGGACAGTCTTCAGGTGATTAATGATCAACTCTGGTGTTTCGTCCTTTGAGCATAGAAATAGTACCCAAGTGTAGCGCGAGAAGTCGTCCACCATCACGAGAACGTATTTGCGCGTATTAATGCTCGGAACACGCATCGGTCCACACAAATCCATATGGATAAGTTCGAGGGTCCGGGACATGCTCGGAGTTGCCTTCGGTTGATGTGGTACTCTCTTCATCTTTCCCATCTCACATGCCCTGCAGAGACGATCCTTCACGAATTGAAGATCGGGCATGCCTTTCATGTGTCCGCCCAGCACCAGTTTGTTGATTGTTTTGAAATTGAGGTGCGAAAGATGTTGATGCCAAATCCAAGCTTGCTGGGAATTGGCCTTTGACGTGAGGCAGACAGGGTTATCGATCTTGAGGGCTGCAAGGTCGATTGTGTAGAGGTTGGTCTTGCGTTTCCCAACCAGGAGCTCCACTCCATCGTCATTGAGAATTCTACACCTTGTCTTTTTGAAGCTAACCTCGAGATCTTTGTCGCAGAACTGCCCGATGCTGAACAGATTGTGTCCCAATCCCGCGACGTGGGATACCTTCTTTATCGTGATCTTATCTTGAACAATGTCGCCGTAGCCCACGATCGGCGCTTTGTGGTCGTTCCCAAATCTCACATCTCCACCATATTCTTCCTTGTAGTTCGTGAGAAGCTCCTTCCTTCCGGTCATGTGCTTGGAGCCTTGGAGCATCCAGAATCTAAGTACCACACATGACCGTGCTGCAAAATCGAGTTAACGGATTTTAGGTACCCAAATTTGTTTGGGTCCTGTAGGGTTAGGTTTGGCACCTCTTGGATGAACTTGCTTTGACACAGCTTTCAACTTAGGTGCAGGTTGTACACCGTTAGAGGGAACTGGTTTTGGCACAGGTTGCCTCTTAGGTGTAGAATTTACACCTTTAGAGGGGACAGTATTTTTAGCAGGTTGCCTCTTAGGTGCCGGTTTAACCTCAGTAGGAGCAGCCCGTCTTGCGATGGGTTTGGTCTCCCGCTGAGGTTTAACCTCAGACTGGAAACCCCGTTGTTTATAGCATTTCTGTTTATTATTACGGGGTTTATTTTTGGGGTTATGATTATACATGTGATATGATCCAAACCAATCATGTAAAGCCCGTATCCCGGTATGTATTTTCGTATTATTAATCTTTTTTTAAGCTATTATTTAACGTGGTTTCCGTTAACGGGATTAGACGATTTGGACCTAATTGTTAAATATGTCAACTATTTTGTTGGTTTGCGAGAAGAGTTTAGTTGAGGGGCCAAAAGTGGCAAGGGGGCTAAACTTGTGCATGGGATCAGCCAAGAGACACCCCTTCCCCTTCCCCTTCCCCTTCCCCTTCGGTTTCATGTTAGTAACCCCCAAGAACCTTTAGCCTTCTCCCCTCCCCCTTCTTGTTGTTTTCGGCCGAGAAAGGAAAAGAGAGAGAGAGGAATCGGAAGAGAGAGGAATCGGAAGAGAGAGGGAGGAAGAGAAAAACCGAGAGAGAAAGAGAGCAAGGGTCGAGAGGAGGAAGGAGGCGATCGCCGGCGTGAGGGAACCAGCGTCGGGAGTGGTCGGAAAGGAGGAGGAAGAGGGATTCCGTTAAGGTAAGTGTTCCGTTCGTTTTATTTGATGTTTTTCCTCGTCGGAGAATGTAAACCGCCACCACCACCGCTGTAGCCACGGCTGCCGGCGGTGGGGCCGCCGCTGCACGCCGCCGCGATGGCGGCAGAGAGTGCGTGCGCTTGCTGGTGTGTGGGTGTGTGCGGGTGTGGGGTTGTGGGTGATGTTGGGAGGTTTCGCCGGAGGTTATCGACCGCAACCACCGTCGTCGCCGCCAACCACCACCACCGCCGGAGGCGGCAGTGGGTGGTGCATGGTGTGGTTCAGCCCATGTCAACCCTAAAACAGTAAGTCATGTTGCTTTTCGGGTCTGTTTGGATTAAGACGTCTCATTGGGTTCAAGTTCAAAAGGTTATCATTTTATGTAAATTGTACAGTTTCTGCCCTGTTTTGTAAAAGTTATAACTTTTGCTAGCAATGTCTGCTTGGGATGGAGCTGGTGCCAAAAGTTCCCATTCTGAGTCTAGTAACTTTTATATGTTTTGTGGAAAAACCAGTTCGGGCCATAGCTAGTGTCAAATTTCCATTTTATACGGACAGGTCCTGTTTTAGCTGCTCTGAGAGGTGTTTTTGTAAAATTCACATAGAGTGCTAGGAATATCGTTAGGACGCGTGCGATACGTCCCTGGAACCGTAAGACATTGAACTTCCTAAATGTGGAATTAGATTTTTGGTTTGATCAGTTTAGCAGGGGTAAAATGGGTCCCGAACAGACCTGCGTTTTTAGTATAAAAGCTGGAATTTTTAGTTTCGTTAAACTAGTAAAAGTGTCGTGAGTTGGGACCTTCCGTTGACGTTTTTAGTGCGTAATTAGGTGGAAAAATGTGAGGAAGGTTGACGTGCTGGTGTTGCGGCTCGGGAGCGCGTCGCTTTGCTTTGAGGTAAGTTCTCTCACCGCGTAGTTAGGAATTTCATGCATATCGTTATTTTGTGCTACGTGTTATTACGTGGTTACGTGAATTAGTTGGGATGTGATATCTAGTTGTGATATGTTGAATGTGTATGTGAATTATGTATGCTTGTGTACACCTCAGTGGGACTGGGGGGCTCGGTGGGACCGAGGGCTCGGTGGGACTGAGGGCTCGATGGGACTGAGCTAGTACAATTGTATTATCTTTACTCGGTGGGACCGAGGGCTCGGTGGGACTGAGCTTGAATCAATGTCTTTACTCGGTGGGACCGAGGGCTCGGTGGGACTGAGCTTGTATCGATATATGTTTGGTGTGCTCGGTGGGACCGAGGTTCGTATTTATACGCTAATTGTTATGTGGATTTATATCCGTGGTGACGGTGATGTTGCCTACTGGCGAGTAGGGGCGATATGCGTGGGGTTGCTACTTGCGTGTGTGATAGGATTCACTAAGCGTTTAGCTTACCCTTTTCCCAATATGTTGTGATTTCAGGTGCGAGCGGCAGTCGGGCTTGACGGTACACACACTAGGCGCGGAGTGTCAAGAATTGTTTAAGTTTCACTTTCAAACCTTTGGATTTTATTTTATGAAATTTCCGCTGCATAAACTTTATTGACTGTTCGAGTTAACGACATTAACTTCATTTGAGTTACGAATTATTAAATTGTGATTGTTTTATAATGAAATGCATGTTTTTAAAATTTTAAATTCCTTGTAATTTTTGGGACGTTACAACTTGGTATCAGATCACATCTTGAGTGAATCAAACACATCTCGGTGTGTTTGGTCTCAAGTTGCGGCTATGAAGTTTTTTTAAACTCTCTTAATAAAATCTTTGAAAATAAATGAACGGAGAAAGCCCGTTTGGGAAACGGTGATCGTGGGCGCAGTATGTACAGTCAGCCGACGCCAATTGGGAAGGTACAACACTTAGTGTATTTATTGCTTTCTAGGCATAGGGTATGCATGCTAGATTGCCGAGGTTGTTTACACTGTACTGTACGATGACTGCTTGCTAGTAGGAATCAATGCTAGTTATAGTAGGTTGTCAAGTGAAGGCCCTATAGGTTGCATGCAGTAAGAATCATATAGCCTTAGAATATTTGATTTAGTTCTATTGCGCAACTCTTGTTTGAGTCCAACCGTTCTAGGATAGAATCTTGTATTCGAATGTCTATTTGATTCACGTTGCGTGCGACTGGGTATTCGCGAGGCAACTCGTTATGGCTAACAGGGATTCCGTTGTAGCAAGAGTAGTGGGATGAGATGAAATTCCTAGTGAGTTGGGAATAGCGTTTACATATGAGTACGTATGCTAGATTGCTTTCTAGAACATAGGAGTATGTATGCTAGATTGCTTACGTGGATTTTGTGGTACTGTATACTTGTTACTTGCTATTAGGAACTCATGCTAGCCTTGATAGGTTGTTATGTGAATGCACCTTAGGTTGTATGCAGTAGGAACTGAATAGCCTTAGAATGTTGGATTTAGTTCTATTGCGCAGCTCTTGTTTGAGTCCAACCGTTGTAGGATAGAATCTTATATTCGAATGTCTATCTGGTTTCACTGTATACGACTGTGCGTTTACGAGGCGACTCGTCAGGGCTAGTGGGGGTTCCGTTCTAGCAAGGGTGGTGGGGTATTACGACTTTTCTAGGGAGCTAGGAAAAGTGTTTGCATATGCCGGAATGGGCATATGTGTTTGTTTGTGGTAAGCAACTACTTGGACGTCCCGGGATAGGACTCGAAACGAGTAAGGATAGGTGTGAAGGGTAGTAGCAGAGCTCCTACTATCTGAAGCACAGGATCCGTGCTCGAGTCGGGGAAAGTCACGGAGAATCCAAAGAGTTGAGTGTGAGCGTAGTTAGCAGGTTTTAATGTGTGCTAGTAGCTCGTTAAGGAGGAACAACAATGTTGATCCAGATGCTGATGCTGGAATTATTGCTGATCAGATTCGTGAGATGTTTGCGGTCGAGGTGACGCATATATTGAGGAGGCGATCCCCGAAATTATTACCGCCATTCGTGATGAGGTAATAGTGTCGATGGAGGAGCGCATCGCGGCGATTCCACCCCATGCGGGTGGGCAGCCCCGAACAAGAAGGTCGGGATCGGTTATGGAGTGCACATTCCTTACCGGTGGTTGTCCTGCGAACTAGAAGGTTCGCTTCGCGGTGAATCTGTTACGAGACGGAGCGAAAGACTGGTGTGCTACTGCTTTGAAGCTTAACGGGCGCACTACTGGACCTGGGAGGAGTTCGTCGTATGTTTCGTGTAGAGAATGTGCCTCTAGTGGAGATGGAGAGGAGTGCCAAAGAGTTCTTGGAGCTCTGTCAGACTGCGGAGGCCATAAAGGAGGTGAACCGAAAGTTTACGGAAATGACATTATTCTATCCTTAGCATGCTGCTTTTGAGGACATGAAGAGGACACGGTACAAGGATATGTTACATACCAAGATCAGGGAGTTCGTGAGTACCGCGCAGTATGCTTCACTTGCTGTAGTGATGGAGGCGGCCTGAGGTAGAGTTCGTCAACTGGGAGTGGAGGGGGCACAAGCTACGTATAAAGTGGTGACAGGTACGTTCTTGGTTAACTCGGTGCTTGCTGTGGTGACGATTGATAGCGGGGCTACTCATCCTTCCGTGTCTCACATAGTCAGTGAGTGTTTGGGGCCGAGTCGTAGGACGGTTAGGCTGTCCACTTGTGGTTGCAGTTGCTGAAGACAGGACCACCGGGGGTGCACTTTGGAGATCTCTGGTGTGAGGTTCCCGATTGATTTGATTCCGATCGCTATGCGGGAGTCGTGCGTGACTGTGGGCATGGATTGGATGGATGCGTATGATGCGGAGATTGTTTGTCGTCGCAAACAAGTACGAGTTCGAACCCCAAGCGGGGGAGAAATGCTAGTTCAGGGCGGCTTGCCCAGGCGGACCTCAGTGATATGTTCGGCTGCGAGAGCTCGGAGGTACTTGCAGCACAGTGGTCAGGGATTTTTGGCGTATGTGATCGACACGCGCGTCGACGGAGAGAAGAAGTCTGTGGAGGATGTGCCAGTTGTACGGGAGTTTGCTGACGTATTTTCCCGAGGAGTTACCAGGGATACCTCCCGAGCGACAGGTAGAGTTCCACGTTGATTTGATTCCGGATGCTGCTCCGGTGGCCAAGGCACCTTATCGCCTGGCTCCACCGAAAATGAAGGAGTTGTACACTCGTTGCAGGAACTTATCGAAAAGGAGTTCATCAAGCCGAGTTGTCCACCGTGGGGAGCCCCGATTCTGTTTGTGAAAAAGAAAGCCGGGTCCCAACGGATGTGTATAGACTACCATGAGTTGAATAAGCTTACGGTGAAGAATCGTTATCCTCCGCCAAGGATCGATGACTTGTTCGATCAGCTTCAGGGAGCCTCGTGGTTCTCTAAGGTTGATTTGAGATCGGGGTATCATCGGATGCGGGTGAGGAGAGAGGATACGGAGTAGACGGCCTTTCGTTCACGTCATGGCCATTTACAAGTTTGTGGTGATGCCTCTCGGGCTCACCAATGCACCCGCAGCGTTCATGGACCTCATGAACCGGGTATGTAGCCCTATGTGGGATCGATCGGTGATCGTGTTCATCGACGATATTCTTGTGTAATCGAAGTCGAAGGAAGAGCATGAGATGCATTTGCGAGAAGTTTTGGAAGTTTTGAGGCGGGAGAAGCTGTATGCTAAGCTCTCCAAGTGTGAGTTATGGTTACGAGAGGTCCACTTTCGAGGGCATGTCGTGAACCAGAATGGTATTATGGTGGATCCGGCCAAGATTACGGCTGTGATGCGGTGGGAAGTGCCAAAGACTCTCTACGAAGAAATTTGCGGCTTTTAGTTGGGGTGAAGGGCAGCAGAGGGCTTTGGGGAGCTACGCAGGCGTTATGCGAGGCTCCGATGTTGACTTTGCCGGAGGGTATGTAAGAATTGGTGGTGTTTGCTCTCAAGATTTGGAGGCACTATTTGTATGGCGCCAAATTTATACACTAACCATAAAAGCCTCCAGTACTTGATGACCGGCAAAACCTCAACATGCGTCAGAGGAGGTGGCTTGACGTGGTCAAGGATTATGATGGTGAGATACTTTACCACCCGGTAAAGCGGATGTTGTTACGGACGCACTTAGTCGACATCTGGATGGTGAGCCACTGTGGGGCTTGTGTCAACGGTTAACAGTGGTTGCACCTCTTCTCGAGTCGATAGGTAGTGCTCAGGAGGTGGCAGTTTTTGAGGAAAATGCCAATCGCGAGAGAGTTTCGGGGGAAATTCCGAATTTTGTCCGTGATAGTCATGGGTCAATTGCTCGGTCTTAATGGAAGGTTGGGTATTCCACGCGTGTGGGTACTGTAGGCCGAATAGTATCGGTTAGGGAATGCTGCCCTTTGTAATAAAGAGGATAAATGCGTAGAATTTTTGAGGTAAATAGTATACTTAGGTGTCGACTTTTGGGCTTGAGGCCAAATGCCTTAGTGTAATTGGGGAATTGTAGCCGATTTTAAGGAAATTATGTTGATGGTAGTAGTAATCCTGAGATGTTTGCTTGTGGTGAATGGTTGTGGTGGAATGACCTTCGTGGATGATTATAAATTTACTAGTTTGATAATTCATGCGGAATAAATTGTGGGAGTCTATTAGAACTCGTGAAAGTTAATCGACAGTTAATGATAGGAATGATCGAATTCGAGTATCCTGTAGGGTATATTGGTGAGCAACTTTAGAATGGTTAGAGCTTGAAATTTGAATCGGGATGTTTGGATTATCTATGGTTGGGAGACAACCGAAGTCGTTTGACTAGGAATGAATCCAGTTGTTGGAGTGTTCCTCCGATCATACTTGCGGTGTACTTGAAGGAGTTTTGTGGTAAGAAAAGTATTCGAGAGATTTTTAGGCGGTGTGGGAAATCTTAAATTCCAGTTAGTGAAGGTCTAGTGGAAACATCGAAAGTGTTCCGAGTGAACTTGGGAACCTGAGGTTGAGATGTGGGAGACCTATCTATAGCTATTCACGGGCATAGACTTCGAGGACGAAGTCTAATCCAAGTGGGGGAGAGTTGTAAAGCCCGTATCCCGGTATGTATTTTCGTATTATTAATCTTTTTTTAAGCTATTATTTAACGTGGTTTCCGTTAACGGGATTAGACGATTTGGACCTAATTGTTAAATATGTCAACTATTTTGTTGGTTTGCGAGAAGAGTTTAGTTGAGGGGCCAAAAGTGGCAAGGGGGCCAAACTTGTGCATGGGATCAGCCAAGAGACACCCCTTCCCCTTCCCCTTCCCCTTCGGTTTCATGTTAGTAACCCCCAAGAACCTTTAGCCATCTCCCCTCCCCCTTCTTGTTGTTTTCGGCCGAGAAAGGAAAAGAGAGAGAGAGAGGAATCGGAAGAGAGAGGGAGGAAGAGAAAAACGAGAGAGAAAGAGAGCAATGGTCGAGAGGAGGAAGGAGGCGATCGCCGGCGTGAGGGAACCAGCGTCGGGAGTGGTCGGAAAGGAGGAGGAAGAGGGATTCCGTTAAGGTAAGTGTCCCGTTCGTTTTATTTGATGTTTTTCCTCGTCGGAGAATGTAAACCGCCACCACCACCGCTGTAGCCACGGCTGCCGGCGGTGGGGCCGCCGCTGCACGCCGCCGCGATGGCGGCAGAGAGTGCGTGCGCTTGCGGGTGTGTGGGTGTGTGCGGGTGTGGGGTTGCGGGTGATGTTGGGAGGTTTCGCCGGAGGTTATCGACCGCAACCACCGTCGTCGCCGCCAACCACCACCACCGCCGGAGGCGGCAGTGGGTGGTGCATGGTGTGGTTCAGCCCATGTCAACCCTAAAACAGTAAGTCATGTTGCTTTGCGGGTCTGTTTGGATTAAGACGTCTCATTGGGTTCAAGTTCAAAAGGTTATCATTTTATGTAAATTGTACAGTTTCTGCCCTGTTTTGTAAATGGTATAACTTTTGCTAGGAATGTCGGATTGGGATGTAGCTGGTGCCAAAAGTTCCCATTCTGAGTCTAGTAACCTTTATATGTTTTGTGGAAAAACCAGTTCGGGCCATAGCTAGTGTCAAATTGCCATTTTATACGGACAGGTCCTGTTTTAGCTGCTCTGAGAGGTGTTTTTGTAAAATTCACATAGAGTGCTAGGAATATCGTTAGGACGCGTGCGATACGTCCCTGGAACCGTAAGACATTGAACTTCCTGAATGTGGAATTAGATTTTTGGTTTGATCAGTTTAGCAGGGGTAAAATGGGTCCCGAACAGACCTGCGTTTTTAGTATAAAAGCTGGAATTTTTAGTTTCGTTAAACTAGTAAAAGTGTCGTGAGTTGGGACCTTCCGTTGACGTTTTTAGTGCGTAATTAGGTGGAAAAATGTGAGGAAGGTTGACGTGCTGGTGTTGCGGCTCGGGAGCGCGTCGCTTTGCTTTGAGGTGAGTTCTCTCACCGCGTAGTTAGGAATTTCATGCATATCGTTATTTTGTGCTACGTGTTATTACGTGGTTACGTGAATTAGTTGGGATGTGATATCTAGTTGTGATCTGTTGAATGTGTATGTGAATTATATATGCTTGTGTACACCTCAGTGGGACTGGGGGCTCGGTGGGACTGAGCTAGTACAATTGTATTATCTTTACTCGGTGGGACCGAGGGCTCGGTGGGACTGAGCTTGTATCAATGTCTTTACTCGGTGGGACCGAGGGCTCGGTGGGACTGAGCTTGTATCGATATATGTTTGGTGTGCTCGGTGGGACCGAGGTTCGTATTTATACGCTAATTGTTATGTGGGTTTATATCCGTGGTGATGGTGATGTTGCCTACTGGCGAGTAGGGGCGATATACGTGGGGTTGCTACCTGCGTGTGTGATAGGATTCACTAAGCATTTAGCTTACCCTTTTCCCAATATGTTGTGATTTCAGGTGCGAGCGGCAGTCGGGCTTGACGGTACACACACTAGGCGCGGAGTGTCAAGAATTGTTTAAGTTTCACTTTCAAACCTTTGGATTTTATTTTATGAAATTTCCGCTGCATAAACTTTATTGACTGTTCGAGTTAACGACGTTAACTTCATTTGAGTTACGAATTATTAAATTGTGATTGTTTTATAATGAAATGCATGTTTTTAAAATTTTAAATTCCTTGTAATTTTTGGGACGTTACAAATCATTCAAGTTAATTTCATCAAAATCATTCCAACCACATCTAGAACAACATAAATAATCACGAGATAATTGAATCAATTGATGAACTGAATTAAGTTTAATCGGATAAGAAACTTCAAAACGATTCCAATTATTCCAAACACAATTGTCTTTGTTTATTCTAGAATTCAAAGCAGTAGGAAAAGACTTTGATGCTGTATCCTTGACAGGTTCCTTGTTCAGCCACTTTGGTTTTTCTTGTTTTGCTTGACCATTTTTATCTGAAACAACAGGGACAGAGCGGCCAGTGACTTTTGATGGAACATGATTTTTGGTAGGCAATTGTTCGGTCTCTTGCCTCGGCTGTGACTGCCTTTTAGAAACAGGTTTAGAAGTTGGTTTTGATTGTGAAATCTTGATCACAGCTGGGGCCTTTGTTTTAGAACTACTCCCCTTCAGAAAATTGACCGGACGATTGACTATTGGTGACAAAAAATCAGTGTGACTCGGGAGAGGTTTGTCGAAAGGAAATGACTCGAAATCTCCCTCAGAATTACCGTTGGAGTTCATGTATTCTGAAAAATCTATCTCCGGAATTTCAGGACTTGGATTAGTTGAGGAAGGCGAGGAACACTTTGTGCTTGTGTGCTTTGGGGAATTTGGTGCGGAAGCTAAGAAAAAATCAGAGTTCAAATTCCTTAAAACACCCTCGTCTTGAGAATCCTGACCGTCTTGTGAAGTAGAAATCTTGCCTATGAAAGCTTTGCACGAAGACGTATCAGATGAACTTGAGGAAAGTTCGGGTGAAATCTGCTTTTCAGATTGGAGTTGGTCAATCTGCTCTTGGAGCTGACCATTTCTCGTATACTCTTGCATCGCATCTGTTGCCAAGGCAGCCAGTTTCGATGTAAGTTTGGTGATTTCTTCCCGAAGGATTTCCTGTCCTTCATCAGACACAACTTCGGTTTTGACCGGTTGTAGATTCTCAAGTTTGTCGATTAACGCTTGCTTTTCCATTTGAAAAATTGACCTTTCTTTCTCGAATGACTCCTCCAACTCGACTATCTTTGCTTCCAAGATGAGAGGGGGAACATAGAGTTTAAACTCATCCGTCTCAGTCTTGGTTTCGGTTGCTTGGCCCTCATCCTTTTTGGAGGAATCCTTGGGCTTTGCAACCTTATAGCAATCGAAGTAGTCATTTGAGAGGTACTTTTTGTCTTTCTTATAGGAATAATTCAAGGATCCATAACTGAAAGGAAGTTGCATTTTGGATGTGCGTATGCGCTTGTATTCCTCAGTTTCCTCTTCCTTTTCAGGTTCAAGAGGACCAGTCCATTTAATTGCATATTCCGGATAATCTTTGTCTATACCAAGACAACTAAAATCATACAATATAGGTCTTTTGGCTATACCCTTTTTCAGGTAGTGCGGATTATCGTATCCGATTCCCCAGTCCTTGTTGAAATACGTGAACTCCTTTGGGTTATTCATATGTTTAGTCTGATCAGTTTGACCTCTTTTATGGAGTTTGGTTTCAAGATTAAGAATTTTAGCAACAAATTCCTTGTGCTGAATTTGAAGAGCAGAACATTGATAAACAATTTATGCTTTCTCATTCATACACTGATCAAAGACTGAAGTTCAGATAATTTGGCCCTTAAGTCTTTAGGTGCTATTGAAAGATTATTGCATTTGTCTTTTAAGTTAGCATTTTCAGAGTTATATTTCTCAGTTATTTTCTTTTGAACATCTAACTTTTCAGATAGAGATCTGATTTCAAGTTGTTGTTCTTTAGAGGTGGCCTTAAAGGAATTTGCCTGTTCAGTAAGTGATTGCATTTGATTCAAGAAATCTTGTTGGATAGAATCACATACCTGACTTGTCTTTTCCTTTGACTGGGGTGAATAAGACATCTTATGTTGCACTGGAGTGATCGTCAGACGAATGTTCGATTCAAAGTGGAACAGTATCAAGGATACTTAAATGTCTCCCTCCTACGACTTAGCACGGGGGTTTTCGGATAGGGAATCCGGGAAAGTAAGGTTACCGGGTGGCTCTGAGTTACCGGATAAAATAGTTTCCGAATGAAAAATTAAACACAAACTTACCGGGTGAATTGGTTTTCCAGATGATGGAATGTCCGGGAAGAATCAAGTTAACCGGAAACGTCGAGTTGTCCGGATAAAATAGGTTACCGGAAACGAAGAGTTATCCGGATAAAGTATTTTACCGGAAACTTTGGGTTTCCGGAACAAAATTACCCGGAGAGATTGGAATTTAGAAAACTTACCCGGAAAGCTGAAGTACCCGGAGAGTTTGAATGTGATTGTCCGGAAAGGTCTGCAGTTATCCGGAAAGGACGGTTGTTGTCCGGAAAGTGCGGCGGGAGTTTACAGATCGATTGGGAATCGACTAGGGTTGCTCAAAATCGTTCCTGAAAGGTTAGGATCTCGACCAAACACAGAAATAACACTACCCAAATCGATTTTGAAGCAAAAAGAACACTTTTTGATGGTAAAATTTTGATTTTTAGTGAAGAACACAACCAAAAACTTTGAACTTAATTTGCTTAATAAACCACTTAAACGATCGAATTGGGTTATGAAAACTTGCAGAATCACTCAAAACAATGATACTAACAATACCCAATAAACGAAATCAATCAAATTTGCCAGAATCAAAGAATTGAATTTTCAAGAAGAACACAGACGTGAAAAGGTCAAAAACTTACCAGAATTCAATATAAGCACTTTGAATCGATCTTGTCCGTCTGCTCTGATACCAATTGTTAGTTCTAGATCCGTGCAACGATAATGAAATCAAACAGATAAACAATGTATGTAACGATTTCAACTGGTCATCTCTGATTAAGCTTTCAATATTGAGAGGATTACAATAAACGTGTAGGAAAGCTAATGAGACAACTAGCCTATTTTTCTAAGGCTAGATTGCTTTAAATACGGCGGGCCCGTGGTTAACAAACCCACGACCCGTTCACTAATAGAGCTCAAAATAAAGAATTACAATTTAAACCCTGAACTTTAAATCAACATAAAACGACCCTAACAATTATTTTAATTGTTGTGATACAGTTACTTTTGTGTTTTTGTGTTAGATTTAGTGATGGAAACGGGGCAGGTATTAGGCGGGGAATGCACCCCTCGTCCCCGACCCCGACCCCGTTTTATATCCCCCGTCCCCGACCCCGCCCCGTCTAATCCCCGACGGGTTTCGGAGGGAAATTCCCCGACGGGTATGGGAAACCCGTTGGGTACCCGTTTAGAGAAAAAAATTAATTAAATTATTTTTAGTGAAAAGAAAAAATGAGTTTTTAAATTTTAAAACAAATAAATAAACCTCATGTTTCAAAAACATATAATGATATTATCAATCACGTGTAATCGTACTTCATGACAAATTTTAAAGCATAAAGTTATTGAGAAACAAAAAAAAGAAACTAATTAAATAATATATAAAAATATATATCGTGTATTATTAGGGGCGGGTAATACCATCCCCGACCCCGAACCTGCTTCGGGTATGAAAAACAATACCCATCCCCGCCCCGTTACCCGATTAGTCTGGGAATCCCCGCCCCGTTAGGGTAAAATTTCCATCACTAGTTAGATTTTTACCCATCTCGCGGGTACCCGACCCGACGGGTAAAATTTCCATCACTAGTTAGATTTTTACTCATCTTGGCAACTAAAATGTTTTATCTGGTATTTTGCTACTCATCAATGTTGTCTTTCAAGTTACATGATGCTCCTAATCATCATGAGGGGGAGAATTGATACAAAGCTTCAAAGACACAGATTATCATATTGAGGGGGAGAAATGATACAGATTCAAAGACACCGAATATCAATTTGAGGGGGAGTGAGCAAAAGACAAGGGGGAGTAACTATTATGATTTGTGCTGAAAAGATTAACGTATTTCGTGCTGATAAGATTACAAGTTGTTTGCGTGATTAACTCTTCCATCCCTTGAAGCTGACTTCAAGTTGAAGCCATGAAGAACAAGAGCTTAATTCAAGGGGGAGCCTGGAAAGACATGATGACATGCAACATCAAAGTGCTTCAAAGATTCAAGACGAAGAGAAGATCAAGACCTGAATATTTCAAGATCGTATTTTTTTCATTATATAACTTTAGGGAGAGATTGTTAGGACTAAAAGTCCTATAAAATAGAAAGTGACATAAAGAAAATAACTGTTTTATTTAATTGATTGTAAAAGCCTCATAATTGATAATATGGGCTTTAGTGTCTTAATGGGCCATGGGCTTTGACCTTAGGCCCTTGGTATTTAAAGTGTGTTTTAGAGGTGATTAGGTTAAGTCGTGAGAGATTAATCAGATTGCGCTTCATAGTTTAGAGAGAGAGTTTGTTCATCAATCCAATCTTGTAACTCTCCGCATTCAATCAATAAGATTTATTGTTTCAATTCATTGTTACTTGATCAAACTGGGATCTACATATGTTCTTACTGTACAATGGTTAGGAAAGAGATCCGTGTGTCTTAGGATACACAGATGCTAGTTTCCACACCAACCATGATGACTAAAATGGTAGTAAGAGATATATGTAGAATGGAGGTAATATAAGTTGTGAGAGCTTAAATGTATATTTACTTATAAATTCTATGTGTTAGAACAATCATGATGTTCATGGTAGTTCTATAGGCTTAAAGTTTTTCTAATTAAGAATTTTAGTAAACTTTAAACTTTGGAACATTAAACAGTTATGTTTTTACATGTGATATGGCATACTGGGCATGAGTATATACATCAAACCTTACTGTGTTCCTTATTAGCATGTTTAAGTATCCATAAACAAATATGATGTTCATATTGTTTAGAACCGTCCTTGATCGATTATTACTAGGGGACTGGTAATAAATCAAGATCATTGTGAAGTATGGTTACCCAAGTTGGAAGTGCACTAGGTGCAACCAGAGTCATATGCGTTTGTCGATGCACAAAGCGTTGAACAAGACCCACGGTCAGGATCACCTCATAGATCAGCATCATAAGGTGAGTCATGAGTCGTGCACAGGCAACATGGGATTTGCTTCTCTCAAGATGAGAGAGATATTTATGGGCCCCTCTATGACATAGTTTGATTTACATGCATGAACAAGTGGATTAGTTGGACTAATGACACTTGTATAATCAAATATGTTGGGATCGAGAAACATAATCTTTGAACTATAAAGGATAAAATAGATCTATGCCTTAAGTTCAAAACAAAATATCGTGAAGCAAAAGGATAATGAATGATTCTACTATGTGATTGATTGGATCAATCAAATTGCTCGAAGACATAAGCACATTTACATAGCCTTGGGGGCGGTGACGTGTTGCTAGACGCTCACCACCGTATGTGTTACTGTGTATCGTGTGCAAGTAGGAGATTGTAGGTTATTATATGCCCACGACACGTGTCACACAACAATGCTACCAATGAGTATGTAAACCTAAAGGGTTGCACACAAAAGAACACATTTGCTTCCATTAGAAAGAAACCCGTTAAAGTCATGTTTGACAGTTAAATAGTTATTCTTGAAAGAATAATTAAATAATATGTGTAAAATGTAATTATGATAATTACAGGGGTTTATCTGTAAATATGAATAATTATTATTTGTTTAGATAAATATAATTATTCGGATTCAAATGATTTGAATTCAAATAATTACAGATAAACATAAATCATATTTACTGTCTATATAAATAGGAGGTCAGGTAAGTTGTTTTTGAAACTGATTGAATGACCTGGATCTGACACATACACATATTAGCATAGGGTTTCTTTTAGGCTAGCACTCGGTGGAATTCGCGTGTTCGTGTGTGGATACCGTTAGAGGAAACCTGTGTTGGTTTCTAAGTGCTCCGATCGTTCAACCACAACAGATCCAAAAAGGTACAATTCTAAACACCCTATGGTGTGGTATAATTTAATTAAATGCATCATTGGATCCGATTGGGTTTTAATTGATTAAGAAAAGCTTTCTTATTTTGTAACAAAACCTTTTTATTTCCGCTGCGTTTAATGGTTACAAAATCGCAATAAAACTTAACAGGAATTGTGTATTTTAATTTGAAGCTGATTGTATAAAAATATGGTTGCCGGGTAGGCGTGCACTATAAGTAGAATACACGCGTGTAAAACTAACCCACCTAATGGTACCCGGTTGAATTGTATATCGGGTAGGTTTGATTTAAATGAAACCCGATTTCTATGAAAGCACCCGGGACTATTATGGTTACCAATTTTGAAACCTAATGCACCCCGGTTTACTTGAAAGATACGAGTTCAAATGTCTTAAATAATAAATAGAACCCGGTTTTCTTGTTAGCCAAGTTATATTTTGGAGGTTATATTTAACTTTCTGTAGTAGTGCTTGCTGAGTTGTGGCCGTCTGAGACTAAGTTTGGCCACAGGATACCAGTGTCTGGACTTGAACCCGAGGCAGATGAGATATTCCACCACGTCCCCCTGGGCCTTTTCCCAACACGCCACCATCTTTATCTGAATTGTACTCGATTTTCATTCCAATTCATTTTGACAACTTTTCATTGTTTCAATACTATAATTCTTTCCCATTTACCTCAATATTATATTGCGTATTTCGTACACGAACATTTCCAAATGCCTCAACATTTATTTCTTATGTTTTGAGCACTTAGAACATGTCTTAATAGATTTTGCGTACTGTCTATCTACTCTTTTATTTTAAGCATCTCATGTTTCCATTTTTCTTTCTATTACATGCAGGCTTAGGATGGATGCTACCATTAAAACATTATATTTATATCATATGTAATAATCTATTGAACTACTTCAATTAGGTAGTTTCATTACTCTACAAACTCGCAATCACGACATGTTAACATCGCCATTGCCCTTTCCAAAGGAAAAAAAATAATTAATTGTTGTCTGTTTTTTAGATTGGTCATGACCTAGGGGCTGTTTGTTTACCTCTTAACAGTTCCAGTAAGAGGCAATCTCTGAATCATTCAGAGGCGAAACTTGTTTGGTAAAAAAAGTCTGCCTCTTAATGGTTCCAAAACCCTCTTAATGATTTAGCATCTTGAGTCACCTTTAACCATTTAGTACCCTGATTTCATTCTAAACAAATACCAAACAACCATATTTCATTTTGCACTATATCACAAAAGTCTCTCAACCATCCAGACCTCTTAATCATTCTGTACTAAGTCATTCAGCAACTGCCAAACAATCCCCCTATTATCACGATCAATGGTATGTTACACACATAAATCTCTCAAATATTAAACAATATGTAAATATCGACAATATTCATATTGAAAACCATTTGAATTCTTTTAAATAAAGTTAGATAAATACCTACATTCAAAAATGCAAAATAAATGAAGAGAAATACCTCTTATTTAATTCCAGTTTAATAGAAAAATATATCAACCATGGAGGAAAGGCATGTCTGTTGTTCATGTGACTGACACTGATAGATATGTCACTTAGGCCGTGCGTACCACCTCGGGTATCACGGCGGGTTCATCATCGGCTTCCAGGCGGGTAGGGCGGGTTGGCGGTACGGGGGGTCACGGGTTCACATCGGGTTGGGGGTCACGGGTAAGAATGGGTTCGGGAACCCGGCTTAACCCGCCGTAAATTTATTTATTTTTATTTTTTTAGGGGAAGGAGGGTAGGAAAGAGAAAAGCTGATGTGGCAATCGGGTTCAGTGGGTTCGATCAGGGGCGGAGCCAGGATCTTCGTCTAGGAGGAGCATCATTTATAAATAAAATAAATAATTTTTTTAATAGCAAAAACAACGATCATATATTTTTTTTGAAACGCCAATTTTTTAGTTCCAACAATGACCTCGACAAGTTATCATTTCTTATAACTTATATGTCGTATTCATTATCTACCTCAACATAAATATCTTCTTCAGTATATGAAATCAAACAATCGTTCACCCAATGATCAACCATTGCGCATCATATTATTCACAATATTCATAAATGAAAACATCAATAGGTAACATTACTTAAAACCCAACTTTTCTCTTTGTGCACTTGAAGCTCGATGAGTGGTGAGGAAGTGGAAATGAATGTGGTCTTGAGAGGTGAGGGTGCAAACCCATTTATAAATTAAAACCCACTTAATCTAGTACCTTAGTGACCCAATACAACAAAGATCCATAAATTATCTTACTTATTAGAAGATTATAATATCAATTTTTGGAAAAAATAGTGAGGGTTAGCAATTGCTAACTCTTGTTATTAAGTGGCTCCGCCACTGGGTTCGATAGGAAGCGGTACTTCACTTTAGGGTAAGGAGGGTAGGAAAGAGAAAAGCTGATGTGGCGCTGAGATGGCAATCGGGTTCAGTGGGTTCGATAGGAAGCGATACTCATGGTCTTAGGCCATCCGCACCGCCTCGGGCTCGAGCTCGGCTGCGGGCTCCTGCGGGCAGCGCTGCGGGGGCTGCGGGCTTGGGGCTCGGGCTTGGGGTGCGGGTTTGAAAACCCGAGGAACCCGAAGCATATTTTTTTTATTTTTTTTAAATTTTTTATTCAAACGGCTCTCTTTCAACGGCTACTTTTTATTTAATTTTTTATTTAATTTTTTTTTCAATTTAATCACACTATATATTAACCCTCAGCCTCTTATTTTTTCACACCAACAATCTCTCAAACTCTTTCATTCTCTAAAACTCTCTCAAATTTCATCATGAATCCAAACAAAACACCTACATCCCGTCGTAACCGACCGGATACACCACAACCGCAAGAAGACCCGGAGCTTGGTTTCCAAGCGTTTACACAACAAGGTTATCGTCCGCAATGGTCGCAACAAATTCCGCCACAATGGTCGCAACAAAATCCGCCACAATATCCGCAACAATTTCCCCAACAATTTCACCAACAATTTCCTTACCAATTTACACGTCCCGGTTTGATTGAACAAGGTTTTACTCCGGCCAACTACAATATTCCTTCACCCGCAATCAATCTCGCCGACGACATTGTTCCGGAAACCCAACATACTAGCCCGCACACACCACAATCCATCTACACACAACCATCAAACCCGGAACCATCAAACCCGAGACCATCGAGAAAAGGAAAAAGCAAACAATATGAACATAGAGCCTCCAAACAGATGTGGACTAACGAGGAGGAACTCGCGTTAGTGTCGGCGTGGGTTGACGTTTCGGAGGACCCCGTTATGGGTAACGCACAAACCCATGGTAATATTTTTATTGTTATTATTATTATTGTTATTATTAATATTATTATTATTATTATTATTATTGTTAATATTCTTATACTTGAATTTACATAAATGTAGAAGGTTTTTGGACCCGAATCGGGGAAGTGTTCTATAGTTTGATGGGTCGCGCCAATTATAGAACAACCCATCAACTCAACACCAAGTTCAACGACCTGAATAAAAAAATTGCTCTTTTTGGCGGCATCTACAACAACTTGGTCAATAATAGATCAAGCGGAATGAGTGATGCCGACATTTCACGAGTGGCACACGAACGGTACCAAGCACAACAAGGGTTTGCTTTCTCTAAAGAACAAGCTTGGGAAGTCCTAAAAAAATGTCCAAAATGGGGAGCCGTTCCAACGATGACGACAACTTCATCGCGGGGTTCAAAACGTACCAACCCTTCCAATGATGACGATGACGACAACTCCATCGAGCAACTTCAACGACCCATCTGGAGAAACAAGGCAAAAAAACATCAACGAGTAATACGTCCGGGTCGAATACTAACGAAAGTGTTACTCAGTTGTTGACGACGTTCAACGACAAGATTGATGATACAATGGAATACAAAATGAAAAAACTCGATCTCGAAATCGAACGCTCAAAACTCGAACGAGATAGTTTGGAACAAGAACTCGAAATCGAACGCTCAAAACGATTTGAGAAAGACTTCGAGTTTTTCATGACCTCGCATGATCACCTTACGGGAGACGTTTTGAGGGTTACTTTAAAGAGAAAAGAGCAAATTAAAAAATTTCATAATTGGTAGTGTTTTGTATTTTGTAATTTTTATTTTTAATGAATGATATGAATTTTTATTTTTATTATTTATCTTATTTTTATTAATTCAAAAATATATAAATATTTTTATTTTGTTAAATAATTAAATGTATAAATAAAAGAATTAAAAAAATGATGTGACGTTGATGTGGCATTGAGGGCTTGAGGGCTTTTAGTTATGCGCTGAGGGTGTTTAGGGCTTGAGGGCTTAGCTGATGTGGCGCTGATGTGGCGTTGAGGGCTTGAGGGCTTGCGCTGCGGATGGCCTTATAGAGGAAGTTGCCCTATTAAGTAAAGGTTACATCGATGTTTGCAAAGATGTCAATGAAAATTGAACAATTTTACAAACGTCTGGGACAAATACAAAATAAATAAAGATTAGAAACAAGTTTTGTTACAAGTGGTAAACATTAAGGACCAAATCCAAATTTTACTCATTTCGAAATAATATATACTACTTTATAAAAATTGTAAAATGGTTGTTTTCTAAACTTTCGGTTTTTCTAAACGTATCACTTTTTAAGCTATATGTACAACTTTCAAAATGAGAATAAATGTTATGGGTTTGAAGACCCCACTATCGAACGAATATTTTTCAATTTTTTTGACCAATTAATCATATTGATCTTTAATTTTATACATCTGATATGCGATTTAAAAGCGAATAAATATGAACATTAAACAAATTTATTTTTTTCGAACTCTCGGTTTTAGATTCAAGATACTTCGTGCCGCATCGCGCACGGTTACGTATCTAGTGAAATAGTGATTTAAATTGAGTTAAAACACAGAACTAACTCATTGGGCTAAAAAGTAATTGTTTTGGGCTTAACTCTTAAGATCAGTTGCCTTAGTGCATTTTACTCACAGAGTCTCAGCTTTAAAAACCATTAAACGACGCCGTCGGTATCTTATATAAAAGGTAGAATCAACATTCGGCATTAGATACAAATACAATCATACAAACCCGCGCCAGCCCAACTGTTTCGTACAATACACAGAATCAAAGGTAACAAGCTCATCGTCGATCCACCGACCGGAGAATAATAATTACAATCGAAAATGGTACGTAAATATGATGTTTTGAAGATCTTGTTGTTTCATATATGTTTGTTAATTACTCTGATCGTGTTCATCTAATAGATCGCCCCTCTTGAGTCAATTAGGGTTTTGCAATTTCCATCGTACGTCTGATTTGTGAATTTAGGGCAATGAATTTTGTTAGCGTGATTCTTGAATTTTGAATTTACGTTCTGATTTAACTTTACTAGGTGATGAAAGATCAATAAAAATTTGGGAATTTTAGGGTTAATTACTTGGAATAGATGACTAGGTTAAGATTTCTCTTTGATTGTGTAATTACTTGGAATAGATGTCTAGGTTAAGATTTCTCTTTGATATTTGATTGTGTAGTTACTGATGGATGCCTAGGACTAGGAGTAAATGGTTTGTGGTGTTATAGAACCACGGGTGTTGCTATGTGCTGTGAATTAACTGATGTATTGCTGTGGTTAACAAAGGAATGAGTATGGCAAGTTTCATCCCAGGAACAAGGTCCTAGTAACTACAGAACAGTATTCTTTTTTCGGTTTGTATAGATTAGTCCTAGCTTTCTGATTTATTCTTACTGTCTTCCACTTGAAATAATGTCATGATGGCCTAAATGTAGAAGGAAGGCACCCATGACTTTGAGGCCATGACCAGGCAAACCATAAAGGATGCTTTTTAGAATATTAGGATTTGGGAATGTAACTCACACCCCATGCTAGTCGGACCCGTAGAAGATGCTTTCTAGAATATTAGGATTTAGCATTCTTGAATCTAAATTTTATTTTAGCACTTTATTTATTGCCCAATTCTCACAGATTTACCCTTGTAGTTCATTCTGTAGTTCTCAATTTGTGAATTGAATCGAGAGTCCCTATATAAATTTCATGAATCATGAGTTCAATCAAATCCAAATCTAGATTCTTTTCAACATCTTCTAGAAAGGCTTATATTTAACATGTATGAATGTATATACAGAAGCTAGTGATGTTTAAACCAATATGTACTTAGTCACTACACTTTGCCTATTCATGTGGCTACTAATAGGTTTTAGGTTGATAATTCCAACATGAATGAATATCTACAAAACAATGTGAACCAATTGTAGAAATACTTTTATTAAGTAATTAAACATGTGTATTCGATTGTGTGTTGATACATTGGTGATGGCGACGATTCCGACTTATTAACAGGTCTTGTTTCATTTATTTATTTTTTTAAGAGAAAAAAAGTAAATGAAACAAGACCAATTTGTATGATTTTGATAACTATGGTTCATATATTTGAGATTAATTTCTTTATATATAGATAAGGACACCAATTTGTAGCTTTACAATATTTAGGATTCAGGAATGTAACTTACACCCTAAGCTAGTCGTACCATAGAAGATGCTTTCTAGAAAATTAGGATTCGGCGTTCTAGAATCTAGATTTTATCTTAGCACTTTTTTTATTTCCCAATTCTCACGGATTTTATCTTTGTAGCTCGTTCTGTAAACTCAATTTGTGAATTAATCAAGTCGCTATATTAAATTCATGAATCATGATTTCAATCAAATCCAAAGGTGGAGTCAGTTCAACTTTTTCTAAAAGGATTTATATAATATTATAATATGTATCAATCTATACAAAAGCTAATGATGTTAAACCGATGTATACATGAT
Source organism: Saussurea involucrata (assembly GCA_033807775.1). Lineage (NCBI taxonomy): Eukaryota > Viridiplantae > Streptophyta > Magnoliopsida > Asterales > Asteraceae > Saussurea > Saussurea involucrata. The sequence continues at coordinate 199,705,896 of CM066321.1, read as the reverse complement.
CACTATAACTTTTCCTATTCATGTGGCTGCTAATAGGTTTTGAGTAGATAATTCCGATATGCATATCCACAAAACTACGTTATCCAATTTTAGAAATACTTATGTTAATCATGTTTATACTATTGTACGTTGATACAATGTAATTGTGAAGTTTTCAGTTTATCAACGGGTTTTTATTTTATTTTATTTGCTTTATGGGTTTGAATCATAAAATGTATGATTTTGACAACTATGCTTCATATAATTCCTGATATAGAGAAAAGGATACCAATTATGTAGCTTTACTGTAGTAATCTTTGAGGACTGTTCATACATATTATGCGGATGCTAATTTAATGTGTCATAAGGTGATAGTTGCATTCTACCTTGCATTATTACATGTTCTTTCCGTCTTGGCAAGTATCTTCATGTAGTTTAAACTGGTGTTTGTATTTGCTGGGAAATGTATAACCCTTTTTAGAGCTGATGCCGGAGTTTTTATTTTTGGTTGTCAACTTCTATCATCACATATCCATGTTAGAATCTGCTTACATCCTGTTCTTTATGGTATGGAGATATGAGAATGGCATAATGACACTATTATATTTTCTGCAGTCAACACTTGCAGCTGCTAGGGCTGACAATTTCTACTACCCACCAGAATGGGACCCAAAAAAGGTATGCTTTTAAAATGTTTGATTACATGTTCATTAACCCGTACAATTCTTGCTTGATGATTATGTTATATCAACTTCTATTTTCTTTTACAGGGTGGTCTGAACAAGTTTCATGGGCAGCATGCCCTAAGGGAGAGAGCGAAAAAGATAGATCAGGGTATTTTGATCATAAGGTATTTCAATCTTCTTCACAGAACTTTGTTCAAAGCATGTGATTTGAGCATCTCTTTGCAATATCAAGAGTGTTTATCTTCAAACCAATGGATTTAACCTTTAAATGACTAAAAGAAACATGACAAAGAATTGAAGACAAAATTGAAATAATTAATGTGGTTCATTTTTTCTAAATCTTTTTAATGATTGTCAAAATTGAAATACCAAAGATAGCTAAGGGCATGTTCCTTACTTATTGCATGCATGTCTGATGCTTATTGAAGACAAGATTTCATGAAACAATCTCTCGTGGGTAATTTCCAGGTTTGAAATGCCTTACAATATCTGGTGTGGTGGTTGCAATTCTATGATTGCAAAGGGGGTAAGGTTTAACGCAGAGAAGAAGCAAGTGGGGAATTATTACTCTACGAAGGTAAGCTGTATTTTATAACTTACGAGGAAAAAATTATGATTATGACCAGCTTGCCCTTTTGTCTGGAGTTCTTCATGGTGATTATTTTTGCTCAGATATGGAGCTTCACAATGAAAGCGGCATGCTGCAAGCATGAAATTGTCATTCAAACGGACCCAAAGAACTGCGAGTATTTGGTTATTAGTGGGGCTCAAAAGAAGGTTGAAGAGTTTGACACCGAAGATGCAGAAACTATGGCACTCCCAGTCGATGAAGGTCAGTAATGGTTGTTTTCTAAATATGGAGATTTCTAGGCTCTAGCCCATTTAAACTTCATTAAATATTTGTTTATTCTCAATAAAGTTGTCTACATCCTTTTGGATGTCTCAAATTAAATGCTGTGTTTCCCTTCTTGACAAAACTAAGGTCTTGTTTGTTTTTAGAAAAAAACTCTTATTAGCCCTTATGTCTGATTCGCTAAGAGGTAGGGCCATTCAGACTGTTTGTTTTTTCCTAGTTTTCGGAGCCACTTATGTCTTATCGTCCTCTTATCTGGTAAGAGGTAAACCAACCTCTTATTTACCTCTTATTGTTCTCAATGAATTAACCTTAATAGATCCTTTCTCTCAATCTATTCACTTGGATTATAATAAAACTCAATTTACTATAATTAGGTGACTTTCAAATTTAAATCTATATAATTTAAATGTATAATTATCGATTAAACGTATTCGTTTAAATGAATGCTAATTTTATAATTTAGATGTAAATTTCGTAACGGTGATGCATAAATATGTGAAGTTGTATAAATTTATATAAATAAATTCAACACTATAATATTTTAATGGGTCTATTACATAATTTAAACAAATTTAGACATTTATTAGTTTACAAAAACAAATAGTCTTATTGATTCAGATTTCAGACTTCGGCACCACCTCTCATCAATTAGAAGTGAAATAAGACTTTAGACTTCAGCACCTTTTAAAAACAAACGCCACCTAAGAAACCAAAATCATTTATTTGCCTCTATCGCTTCAAATAGTGATAGCATTTATTTTGGATCTCAAGATCCCTTACTGTTTGTTTCATCATAGATGGATATTTTGATGTTTGACTAAGAGTTGACCATTTCTAACTGTATATGAATTTGGGTTTGTAGAGAAAGGCAAGCTATCAGATCCTTTTTACCGCCTTGAACACCAAGAGGAAGATTTGAGGAAGAAGAAAGAAGCCGAGCCGTTGCTGGTGCGACTTCAACGAGTATCCGATGCCAGGCATTTAGACGATTACTCTTTAAACAAGTCTCTCCGTGCCAAACTTAGAGTACGTAACGAACCCTTAGTTTCCATCTTCTTTTACTTTTTTTTTTCCCGCCTTATTCTTTACACTTTTTTTCTACAACAACAGAGTCAAAAGAAACGGGTTGCTGAGGAAGAGGTGGCTGCAAGAAAGATGGGTCTCGGGATAAGACTACTCCCAGCGTCCGAAGAAGATACGGCAGCCGCTAAACGTATCAAGTTCTCTTCGAAATTTAACAAAAACAGGGAGGAAAAGCGAGCGTTAATCAAATCCGCATCCATTTTCTCGGGTTGTTCTTCATCCAGTTCAAAAAGGTTGGAGCTTCAGTCGAAACGGAGAAGAATAAATGCAGCAACAGCATCTGATCTGCTTGTTGGTGGATTTAAGCCGTCGTCGTGGACACGGGTTACAGGATCTTCGACTCGTCCAAAAAGGTCGTGAAGTTGAGGATTGGGTGTTTTTGAATTCGTGCTTATTTTGCTTGCTTTAAGGTGTGACCAAATGATGCATGGTTGTTTACTTGTATGTGTTTGGTAAGATGGTGTTTGTTTTTCTTGTGTACATCTGAAAAGGGGAGAAATTTGGCAAGTACCAAACCAAGAGAGAAGTGATGGGGGTTTTGGTTTTTGGACCGTCAAACAAATGATGTTGGAAATGATTAAAAGTGATGTGCTATCAAACAATCAATGTTTGTACATTAAATAAAGACTAAATAAAGTTGGGTGCTATACAACCCAAATACAAATTGCTATTCTCAAAATGCGGAAGACTTCATCAATTTATTCCTTTCTCGTGCATAAAACAAACACTCATCTCTTCACAGTGTTGATAGTACTATTCCCCAATCAGAACCTAATGCACATGTCGACAAATAAAAAAGTTAAAGCCTAGTGAGTTCAAGAGTTTTCATCATGGTTAAATAATTCGTTAAACGAATAGAGTACAACTTAAATCATGATTTCCAAAAGGATTTATATTAAATATGCAAACAACCCATTTTTCCAACACATACAAATTTTATGACAAAGCTCAAATGCATAACATTTCCCAAAATGAACACTGAACCAGAACTCACTCAAAATGTGAATATATATTAAATTTTCAATTAAAGTAAACGTGAATAAAACTTTATTATTCGAAACATCCAAACTAGGATGAGGCATAATACTCGGCCTATAAATCATGGAAACAATCCGTATAAATATAAATCGTTACCTAAAACATGGAAAAGAACAAATATCCAAAACAACACCTTTCGGTGACGGGGGAGACTCAGTTCCATTGAATGTGGCGGGCACACAAAGTTAGGCCACTTATCAATGTTCTCGAGATTCACGTAGAGTCATGGATCCCCGTATGTAGCTCACCATGGGCCTACCGCAAGATACCCAAATGACCCTAGTGTTTACTCGACCTCTAGATTAGCGTCACGACAAGAGTCACAAGTCCCCGTATCCGGCTCCACATGGAACAACCACCGCAAGACTTAGCTCCGTATCTGGCTACAACGAGCACCATTGCAAGCTTACAAAAAACAATATGACTTGGGGACCACTCACTAGGGGTGCTCACGGGTTGGGTTGGCCGGTTTGACGGCACTTTAACAACCCAACCCAATCATTGCGGTTTGAAAATTCTCAACCCAACCCAACCCAATTAGAAGTGCAACCCAACCCAACCCAAACCGTTCGGGTTGGGTTGGGTTGGTCGGGTTGGTCGGGTTGAAACTTTTATTCGTCATTTCACCATCAACTAAGTTATCGAAAGGCAAACAGCAGCTTAATCGGCCAAACAGCACCTTATTGCTGCACCAAACAGCAGCTTAATCTGTCAAACAACACCTTATTGCTGTCAAACTGCAACTTAATGCTGCCAAACATCAACTTAATGCTGCCAAACAGCAGTATAGTGCTGCCAAACCACAGCTTAATGCTGCCAAACAGCAGTATAGTGCTGCCAAACAGCACCTTGCTGCCAAACGACAGCTTAATGCTGCCAAACAGCACCTTGCTGCTGCCAAACAACTTAATGCTTAATGCTGTTGCTGCCAAACAGCAGTATACTGCTGCCAAACAGCTTAATGCTGCTGGATGGAAGCATAGATGGTGCTGAAATTTTTGGACCCCTTTTCTCACGGGTTGGCGGGTTGGGCCGGAAATTTTTGGGCCTAACCCGTTATCAACCCAATACATGCGGTTTACTCAAAAAAATTATCGATGCTACATCGGGTTCGTGCGGTTCGGTTTTTTTTGCCTCGGGTTGGGTTGGGTTGGCCGGGTTGGTCGGGTTGGTCGGAAATTTGAGCACCCCTACCACTCACTAGACTCAAACATGGACATCAAAACTCCATGATGAATAACTATACTGGATTACACGGACCTCGAGTTCAACCACCCACGACCTATACCTCGAGTCCTTCACAAAGGGTCACACGGTTATCGAGTTCAACCACCCACGATCTATACCTCAAGTTCCCGCTAATGATAAATATTTTCAGTCCCAAAACAGGGATAAATTCTCATTTAAACCAACTGATTGACTCATATGCTTATGGATCCAATTCTTTACAGTCTAAAAGTTACATGACTCCAACGAATGAACTAACGCAGTCAAAACATGTGACTCTCAAATAAAATGCAATAAAGTACATAATACTTCCAAGGCTCCCTATCGAGCTACTAAAACTGGGCAAATACCCGAAAGACTCATTTGAGTATAAATCAAGCCCAAGAGCATAATAAACGTTTGGCTAAATACATGAGCCAATATGGTTACATAAACCAAAATACATCTTTTCCCAAAATCTTTGTCTCTCAAATCACAATTGGTCTTCGACCCAAAACCAAAATGGTTTACAATTTCCAAAATGTTCACAAGGGCGAGATTGACCAAAATCCAATGACTCACACGTTTACATTTTCAAAACGTACCATAACATAGACTATGCATATTTCCAACGAACACTAAAAGTGAAATTTTACCAAATAACCTCCATTTATGCAATAAATCATCAAAACACTTTCATTTATGATTCATTTATCAAATTAACCAAATATCCCAAATGTGGGTGTTTTTCAAGGTTTATAAAGTTAAACACTTCAAATAATCAAAACCCCCCAAATAACTCAACAATTGATAATTTCATGTAAAACACATAAACACTTTAAAATGGACATTTTTGGCATGTACAACGTTTTTACAAATCAACTTGAGTTCACCTTGCTAAATTTAGGTTAAATCAAGATTTTTCCCAAACTTGAACTCCCTTGAAGAAACTTGAATCCTCAAGCAAAACTTCCAAAAACTTAGATCCACAAGTTTCCAACCATAAATATTCATATTCAAACACTTAAATCGTTAAACAAACATCTTATACCAAAATCTCCATTTATGCCAAAACCCCACTTTTGACCTAACTTCCCCAAAATCATCCAAACTGAAATTTAAGAAATATAACCACTAGGAAGTCATCAATGGAGCATTTTTAACTTCTAAGAAAGTTCACAAGGAGGGAGGATGAACTTACAAGTGGGTTTCTAAGAAAACCCCAAGATAAGGTAGCCGTTGCTTCCAAATCCTAGTTCCAAGAAGAAGAATCGCTAGGTACGATAAGATTTTGTGTTTTAGATGCTCAAAATCAGTATGGGATGAAGGAGGATCGACTTTGGGAGAAAGTGAGGAGAAGTGGTTGGAGTAAATGATGAAAAGGAGCTGAAAATCGCAATTTGTATGGCTCTGGCACTCGTATGCGACATTGCCCAGCGACAATGCCACATGGCAAAGTCGTTGGCAAAGTCGCCAAGAGTGTACCGAAGCTGGTACTTCCACCATGACAATGCCCCGTGGCAAAGTCGTTGGCATAGTCGCACCACCCACTCCGGATCCCGAAAATTGCCACTTCTTACACGTAACACTCTCGATTATCTTAGTGACTATAAGCAAAATAATCCCAACATAAAATCCAACAATTTGAAACCTCAAGAGACTAGGGTAACTTTCACTTACCAAGAATTACGGGTTTTACACAGCGAATCATCTTCGAGTAGAAATTTTGAGATTCAAAGGGAAATAGGACAGTTTAAGAGCATACTCCTAATTTTTCTAGAGGGGCCTCATTATCGAAGTCATCTCTATGGATTGAATTACTTAGGAGGAGAGTTACATCTGGGGTTTGAAAGCTCCTACTAGAAGGTGAGTGACATCGGGAAATCTCTTGATTTTTCAGTCAACAGTGCATACGGTGGAAGTTGTTTTGAAAATGACATAATTGTCAATTCGGGGAGCAGATTAAGGATAAAAGGAATTTGAAAGCATCGGTTAATGAACAAATTGGAAACAATATATTATGGGTGACTGAGCATGACGAGATACCCGGTACAGGAATTTGCTACGAGTGTGAAAATTTCACTAGATGGTCAATAATTATTAGAAGTCGAAAGTTGATGTCAAATTGTGATTCAATGAGAGAAAATCGCCCTAAATCGTAAGACGAGTTTCATAAATCAAGTTTTGTATTAAAATGGGTTTTACGCTTTATTATATTCAAAACTGCATGTAATGGTTTAACTATTGGAAAGTCAAAACCGTAGGTGTCAATGAAATTAGAAGTCTATTGAATGACATGAAAGTCAAACCGTAGGTCTAGAGCAGTTTTGGATGACTTTAAAATCAAAGAGAGGTGTTTTGGAATGAAAGAAATGAGTTTAGAATTTCGGCGACATAACGACTATAAAATGAATATTTTCATATATCAACCTAACGTTTGCCCAACAATTGGCAACCCAACTAATTAACCATAACATACATACATATTACATACGTACCTATATTACATACATACATACCTACATTACATACATACATACATTACATACGTATTGAATCAAAAGAACTTCAAATGAGAACTTCCAATTGAACAAATAAAGTTTCATTCAACATAGATACATCCTTACAAAATTCCATGCTCCCAAACCTTCAAAAATAACATATAAATATACATACATACTTACATACATACATTATATACATACATACACATTACATATACATATCTACATTACATACATATATACACATCTAGCATCTAACATATACATATACATACCTACATTACATACATATATATACACATCCAAAAGAGATACATTATATTCATACATACACATTACATATACATAGCTACATTATATACATATATATACACATCTAACATATACATATACATACCTACATTACAAATATATAAAATAGTTGGGATTTGGGTTTACCAACAAAAAATAGAAAGAGCATCGGAGAGAGAGAACGCGAGAGAGCACCGGAGTGAGCGACGGAGAGAGCGTCAGAGAGGGAGGATGCGCCGGAGAAGGTGAGAGCGCTGAAGAGGGTTTCCACGGTAGATTTTGGGCGTCGATTTAGGCAGATGGTTTCCACACGAGCAGAGGGTCGATCTATCTGAGGCTAGGGCTAGATGCCCGTTTTTTTTCTTCAAATACATTTAGAATACCGACGGAATCCGTATTTTTCAAATAAAAATAATTTTTAATTAAAATTATTAAATAATATTTTATTTTTATATATTAATAATTTTATAATATTTAATATTAAAATTATTAAATAAATTATTCTATAATGTTTAATATTAAAATTATTAAATAATTTATTAACTTATCAAATTATATTTAAATTGACTAAAATACCCTTAATCTAACTAGACTTAACGACCGTTAGGAGGAGGGACCAAAAACATTATGAATTTGTGTCATTTTACATTTTGCAACGGTTTTGGTCCCTCCTTCTAACGACCGTTAACTTTTTCCGTTAACTCCAGTTAGATCAGGGGTATTTTAGTCATCTTAAACTTGTTTTTTTGTCAATTCATGCCACCGCCTGTCTAAATATGGGTTTTTAAATCATAGGACCTAGATTTAAAATGACTAAAATGCCCCTGATATTAACTTACTTAACGGAAATATTTAACGTCCGTTAGAAGGAGGGACCAAAACTGTCACAAAATGACACACATTAAGAACCAAATTTCGAGTTTTAGTAACTTAATCCTGACATTTATATGCATATACATACGATATATACATACATGTACACACATACATACATCTTCTATCATGCATATGCGATTAGCTAGCCAACCAACATGCATGTGTTACATGCACATATACGTATAAACATAAGAATACAAGCACAATATACATATATACATATATACATAAAGTTGAGTTCATTTGTTAACCCTATATATTTCACGCTAATTTTGTTAACCAAAATCTTAGCCATTGATGTTAAAACTGACGTATGAGATCAAAAGAAATCAGCACATTAATTTTTGTGGAAAGGGTTATTTGTGTTCATTTAATGAAATGAACATCACCCTTTCTTAAACCACCATTTAATATAATATTTAATGAAATGAACATCAATGTTAGGGGTATTTGTGGAAAGGGGTATTTGTGTTCATAAATGTTCAAGTTTAAGTTCATAATCACGATGATCATATACACGATGATCATATACACGCATACAATAGTCCTTTTAGTTAGCATTCATGTAACAAATGAACTCACATGAACAATTTATCCACACATGAACACACATGAACTATTAACCCATACGACCAGATTACATGAAGATCTGATAAGTTTGTTGTCATGATTTACATGAACCTAACTGTTGGGTCACCAAAGTTTTGAAGATGACCTTCCGATTTCCTTCTAGATTTACTTAAAATAATTTTTGTGGTTCTTTGTAATAGCTCAAACTTTCAAATGTTCAGTGAAGTCGAAGATCAACTGAAATCAACCAGAAGTTTTTCTACCATTGCGGAATGAAGACCTACTTCTGACATAAACTAAGCTATTATCACCGAATTTCTTCTTTAGAAAATTGGCCGATCTCCTTAGCAGATTTCGATAAACATCAGATTTCGATAAAACATCTGACCGATAGCCCAAAGGCGGCAGCAGTAGCAGGAGGTGACCGTCGGTGATAAAACCGACAACGAATGGTCGGGCATGGAGAAGCTTTAGCGGCTGTGTCTTCCATTGAGTGTTAAGTGGCGACAAAAACGGCTCAAAGACCGTGGTCCCGTCCAAGTCTAGCCGACGACAAAGTCAAACGGCGGCAACAACCGACGATGACCAAGGATGGCCTCGACACCGTAGGAACCGTCGATCAATGGCCAGCAAACTCCGGTGGTTACCGGCGACAAAACAGGAAGATCGACAAAAGAAGGGGGGCGGCTGCTGGTTTTGGAAGAAAGATGAAATAGGGTTTTCAAACCCACCCTTTTTTTCTTTTCAACGTGACAAAAGGTGATAAGGACTTGGTATCCAAGTAGATTAGGATTAAAAAAAAACTTTTTAATATAATATAATGTGTTTTTTTAAGAAAATAATATATATATATATAATCTGGTTTATTTAATACAATATAATAGAAAATATGGATTATTCATTAACTTTAAGTTCTATCAATTTACAAAAACAAATCATGTTATGATTCAGTTTCAGATTCAGACGTTTCAATTTATAAAAACAAACATTATTTTTTATTCAGACTTCAGACATCACAAAAACAAACAGTCTTACTGATTCAGATTTCAGACTTCAGCACCAGCTCTTATAAATCAGAAGTGAAATAAGATTTCAGACTTCAGACCTCTTAAAAAACAAACGACACCTTAAACTCGTAACTGAAAGACCAAGAGCTCATTCAATTCTTGGTCTCTGGCTCAAAATCCATCGGGTATCAAATGGTTATAATTGTTGAATTTGTTGGTTTGAGTCATGCTAACAAAACAATTCAAGGACTTTCGGTAATAAAACCATGCATAGGGTTTTCATTTCCTATAGAACAATCAAACTTCAGTTTGGCTTATTTATTTGTAGAAATAAGATATAACTTAAGCTATTATGGTTGATCAGCTATTTTGCCAACGAATTACAACGAACATCATTAATTAAGAACTATCAACACACATTATATGTTTTTACATAACAATCACTTAATTAATGGATTGATTGTTTTTCAAATCGTTGTAATTGTTTTGATATTATAACCTAACTATCAAATTTATATAAATATCTAAGAAAAACAATATAATCTATAGAAGTAAATGGTTTTAAACAGATTAATTTATTTAGATGCAACTTAAATAGCTATAACACCCTAAACCCAAATCAATTTAATTATCTAATAGTTTTAAAATCAACTTTAATTAAACAAATAAATAGAAATTGTTGGAGGATTATTTTTATTTTTTTAACAGCAAAAACCACCATTATATTACCATGCACACAAAAGGGACTAGCGAGAGGCTAGAAATACATATACAAACAAGAAGAGTCCAAAGGACTTTTAACCCACGAATCCCAACACACGACCCTCACAAACTTGGATCGATGCTTGATCCAACTAAACGTGAAAAACTGCACCCAATTGACTATCTCCGCCTCTTTCAACGCCTTGTTGTTAAACACAATATTGTTTCTATTCTTAATTCCGAACAACCCAGAAAAATGCAACGACCACCACCACGAGATCCATTCTCAGGTTTTTCTAAAACCCCGAAGAAGAATTCGCCAATAAAGATCACATATTTTAATTTTTAGTATTTAATTTATGTGAAATATGTTATCACAAGGTCACAAATCTCACTTCCATCATTGAGTGATGAGTTTTCACGAATAATTTATAAAATACGTAGTGATCAATTGTTTCAATAATATACACGGTTTTCCATTACAAACAAATCCTCATCTTTGTTAAATTATAAAAAATAAAACATTGCTTTTATTTTATTTTATGAAAATGAATTAATTTGCAAACAAAATGTCAAGCACAAACAATTTTTGGGTTTTACATTTCTTTATTAAGTCGTCCCAAATATATATATTTTCAATGTTTTAGAAACTTTATAAATAGATTGCAACGAAAAATAATTAATATATTGCTTCAAAACATGAGTCACTTAAATAACAACTACAATTTTTTTTTAGGGAGGCAAATAAATTTTATTCCAACCAAAGAAACTAGTGAAGCGCTAGATAAAAAAGTTATTTACAAAAATTTAGCGGAGAATTAATCCAATTATCACAACAAAGAGCTCTGCCAAACTCTAATCTAACTTTAATCCAATGAAACACAAAATACTGGATTAGAGTAGTAATCTTCTTACTGTTCATCATTTTTCGTTTCTTTGGTTCCACATGACCCAAGAATAAGCCATGAATATCACCTCCGCTACCTCCTTTATACGTTTGGGAGTAGGGGTGTGCAGAAAGTCAACCGATCTAATCAGAACCGATCGACCTTGATTGGATATCCAATTGTAATTGGATCGGATCGGATAAAAAAAATTCAACATCCAATTTGGATCGGTCAGTTCTTGGATGACAACCAAAACCGAATCGATTCTCCATCCAACCATCCATCTGGTTATCATCCAACCACTCATCTGGTTATCGTCCAACCATCCATAATCATCCAACTACCATTCAATACATTATAATTCAAAGTTTCAAAAGTAAAAAGTTTTTATTTTTAAAACATTATAATTTAAAAACATTTGTAAAAGGTAAAAAAACTAATTTTTTTAGAAAGAAACATAAAAACATTAAATAGATCCAATACGATCATATCCAATGGATGGAAACGAACCGATCCGATCCAATCATCCAATGGATTGAAAAAATCGAGCATCCAATGGATGATTGGATCGGTTCGGTTCCTCTCACATCCATTGAATGTCAACCGATAAACACCCCTATTTGTAAGGACTCACCTTTCGCGCAGCTTCCTACAGATCCTGTACGAGTACAATTACTTGGTAAAATCTAGTGATTATCCAAATAATTTTTTTAGAAAATTTTGATCATACAAAATACATAATTAAAATAGTAATTATGTCATGAATGTTATCATTATTTATATCAAAAACATGATTTTAGATTGTAATTTTTTTATTTTAATATGATTAAATTGTATTTTAAACTTGTAGTGATTAAAGTTTGAATTAATTACATTTTTAGTACATATGATTTGTTGAATTTTTTTTATTTTCATCCTTATGGTTTTGTAATTACGATTTTTCTTCATAAGTAGTTTGTAATCCATTACCTTTTACGTCCTTATGATTAAATTTTATTGATTTTTTCATCCATACCGTTAATAGTTTGTTTTCTATTTTAGTCCTCTATCCTTAAAAGCAGTGTTTTCACTTTTCACTACAACAAAATTGATTTTATGAGACGTCTAAATAAAAAGGGTCCTAATAAATTAAAGTGTTTTATACGACTTAAGTTTATAGGACCAAATGAAAAATGTACTATCTAAAAGTGTTACAATAAGTTTATAGGTCGCTTTTGAGCGTCGTAACATGTTTTTAGAACATTTTAAAAATATCGTGTTGTATTAACTAATTTTATAGGATGCTTTTGGGAAGTATCCTATAAACCAATCTTTTTAGAGGTCGGACACTTGTGTTTATAGGACATGTTTTCAAATAGTGTCCTATAAAATAGTTATAGGACGTTTTATTTGAAAAATGTTCTAAAAAATTTGTTACGACGTCCAAATGCGTTCTATAAACTTTTGTAACACTAATAGATATGATGCTTTTCGTTTGGTCCTATAAATTTTTGTCATATAAAACACTCTAATAAGATGTTTATTTATTTTAGACGTCCTATAAAAGTCAATTTTATTGTAGTCTTTGGCCCCAGGGACGAAAATAAAAATGAATTGCAAATCGTAGGAACAAAAACCAAAATCTTGAAACCACAAAAATGAAATCCGCAATTCTTAATAAACCATAGGGAGAAAAAAATGTAATTTACTCTTGAAATTTAGAAAAGAATACAAATAGCAAGACTTTATGATTTTTATATTAAAAAGGAGATATGAAATTAATAATTAAATAAATTGAAAAAACAAAACCCTAAAAGGGTTGGATAAAGTATATATTGTATGCAATGTTCTAAAAAACTCGCCGCACATCCGTCATGGCGCGTCATGGCACCAAGGCTTGTGTCTCACGCCACGTTAAGCTCACTGCACGCCATGGCCTAATGCGCAGTTTGCGTAATCCGATATTTGATTTTTCTTTACATTTTTAATGTCTTATTTGCAAGTTTTTTAATATATAACATAATTTAACTTGCTTATTACTATTGGCTCATTGAATAACACTACAAAAAATATCTTTTATATATAATATTATATATGAATTAGAAATTTGACGCCATAAGTCACGCCTTGAAAACGCCATGGCTTCGCCGTGACTCCTAAGGCTTGAGGCTTGGCCTCGCCGCCACGCCACGCCTTACGCCATTTAGAACCATGATTGTATGGGACCAAATTTGCCATGCGTGTGACCACTATAAATGGGTCCTAACAAAAAGAAAAGAATTCTTGAAAGTCCTTCCTTCATAGAATTGGCTTGACCAAGAGGTAAAGATTAAGGTTTTGGCATTAAAGAAATGGTAGGAAGAGATGCACCGAAAGCTATGGACTTTGTGAGGCTTACAAAACCAAATTTGGTTCTAACAGGTTTTAGGTTTATATTTTAAAGACTGTCACTAATTCACATTGACTAACAAACCTTGTATATGTTCACATTGAATCATTTAAAAAATCTTAAGAATATATATGTGAACGTATATAAATAATATATATGTTGTAACATTTGTTCACGTATGTATTTTCAAATACATTTTTCAGATGTTCTCAACGATCCACATATTTGGACCGACTCCTATGTATTTGAAAATATTTTTCTCACCGAATCACAATTGACATCAACTTTCTACGTCTCACAATTAATGACCAATGAAGTGAGTTTTCGATACTCGTAGCAAATTCCTAGTGCAAGTCTCTCATGATACTTAGTTAACCATAATATATTCTTTCTAATTCGATCATTAGCCGCTTTCATTCCTTGTCTCTTGTAATCATGTAAATATAGTTTAGAGAGATAGTTGCTTAGAGATTAAGCTACGAGCTCATTTGTACACATTGAAAGAGATTCTAGAGAGAGAAAGGTCTCCTTCACATTTGTAACATTTCTCTTATCTTAATATAAGATCCAAGTTGTTGATTCCATTGTTACTTGACCAAGAATACATTCTCAATATAGATCTTGTGTAAAATATAAAATAACTATTCTTATATATTAAATAATACATATGATTTATGAGGACTTCTCTTTTATATTTTTGGTCAAATCAATGTCAGATTTAATGTTATTTCTTATTGCTGTAAGAATTTCTTAATCTCTATAAAGTAATGCATTTCAATATCGAAATACATCGAAACAATGAAACATATTGTAATGAATAAAATAGGATTCCTATAACAAATTTGGTTTTAAATAACAACAAAAATGTCTAAGCGTCCTAAAAAATAACTTTATAAGACCTAAGTTTAGTGAACCAAATCAAAGAACCTCATATTTAAAAGTGATACAATAAGTTGTGGCCTACGGCATAGAGACCCGTTATCCTCATTTCTCTTTATCCTGGCTATGGAAGGACTGCATGCTGTCATTCAAGAAGCGATAAGTAAAAGGATCTTTATTAGGGCTTCTGTTGGAAAAGGTAAATTGCCAGTTTCACATCTTTTTTATGCGGATAATGCAATTTTTGTTGGTGAGTGGTCCCACAATAATGCTAGAAACATAGTGCGTTTACTTCGGTGCTTCTATACTGTTTTCGGGGTCAATATAAATATCCAAAAAAGTAAGGTTTATAGAGTTCGGGTTGAGTATGCAGATCTTGATGAGTTGTGGGTGTGACAAAATACCCTTCCCTTATCTTGGGTTGTCGGTCGGCTGTAATATGAATAAAAATGTTGGGTGGAAAGGAGTGATTGCTAAATGTTTATCTAAACTGTCTAATTGGAAAGCCTGGATTCTCTCGGTTAGGGGCCGACTCATGCTTCTTAAATCCATATTGGGTAGCCTTCCTACCTACTATCTTTTCATGTTTAAACTTCCTAGATTGATTGAAAATGTGTTGGACATCCTGTGGTACCGTTTTTTGTTGAAGGAGATAGCGAGGATAGGAAGATGGTGTGGGTGAGATGGAAAAAGTGTTTGGCTAGTAGAGAGGAAGGGGGCTTGGAATTGGAAGCGTATGCTTTGAACAGAGCTATTCTTTTTAAATGGATCTGGTCGTTCTTGATGGAAAGTAATGCGCTATGGGTAAAAGTGGTTAAGTCGATTCATGGGGATAGTGGAAGTATAGGATCGCGCCATAACCCTAAGGAGTCGAGCGCTCCGTATGGTTCGGTGTTTTGAAGGCAGTTTATCAGTTGGAAAATAAGGATATCAATCTCCTATCGTTCTGTAAGAAAAAAGTAGGAGATGGGAGTTCCACATCCTTTTGGGATGAGGTGTATCTGGGTCAGTCTCCCCTTAAACTGAAATTTCCAAGGTTGCATGCACTTGAAAACGACAAGTCGGTTTTGGTCAAAAATCGTGTGGGTTTAGTGGATTGGAGCCCGGTGCTGAGGAGGATGCCGAAAGGAGGGGATAAATTGTCTCAGCTGATGGCGCTTATCGAACTTTTGGGTTGTGTGATTCTTTCGGATCGGAAAGATAGATGGTGCTGGTGTATGGAAGGGTCAGGTGAGTTTTTCAGTGCCTTCCGCTCGTAAGTTTATTGATTCTAAAATTTTAGAGACAGGCCAATCTTCCACGGGTTGGATTAGTCTTGTCTATTTAGGTTAATATTCTTATGTAGCATTTGGGTTTAAAAAAAGTTCCTACTAGAGATAATCTTGAGAAAAGAGGTATTGATGTGCCCTCCCTTCTTTGTCTAATTTGCGAGTTAGAAAAAGAATCAGTGGGTCATCTGCTATTTGGTTACCAAGCTCCGACACTACTTCCTTTCCACAACAGTGTTGGTAATTGCTCGAACGGACCTGATTAAGTATATGTTGATCAGACCCATGTTGAAGGGGAGAATTGGGAAGTGGATCCTAGGGCTACCCGAGTTCAGTTTTCAGTACGTTCCTATGAAGGTGGTCAAAGGACAACATTTGCAAACTACTTGGCAGATCATGCCATTAATGAAAATCCCGCGCTTGCAAAGGCAGAGACAATACCTCTTATTGCGACAAATCGAGTTCCAAAAGCCCATTTCTCAATCACATTTTCAGGCACAAAGAGACATCGGACATGTGAAAGTCACATCTACATGTCGTACGCGGTTGCCAAATGGCCCGGGATATTTGAAAAAAAAAGGTCAATGGTGGGATTTTGGATATTTCGCAGTTTAATGCATTCTCGAAGATTTATGGCTGGTTGGATTTGGGGAGGCTTCTAAAAATGGCTCAGGAATGTCTTTAGGCGGTTATTTATACGGCTTTGTGGTTCATTTGGTCTCATCGGAATGGGACCTTGTTCAGAACTACTAAATCGAGAAAGACGGTGATATGGGATAATATCGTTACTTTTTCTTTTCTATGGGCCTCTAATTGGAGCGGTAAAAGTCTAGCTGGGTGGGTTGGCTTCAGAACCCCATGCTTATAGGTTCTGTTTTGTAATCCTTTTTTTTCTAGCATCTTGCTAACTATAAAGTTTTCCTTGTTAAAAAAAAGTGTATAGGATGTTTTTAGGTGCCTCTAAGTTTTTAGAACGCTTTAAAAAGAAAATATCGTATTAACTATTTTATACGATACTATTTGAAAAAATGTCCTATAAACACAATTTCCTTATAAAAAAGATGGGTTTATAAAATATTTTTCTCAAAAGCGTGATATGAAATAATTAATATAGCACTTTATTTTAAAATCATACTAAAAAACTTGTGCAAATAACCAAAAGTATAAGGATTTATAATTTGGTCTAATAAACTTAAGTTCTATAAATTATTAGCATACATTTAAGTGTCATTTAAAAACCAAATTTATTGTAATAAATTGAAAGGTGTTTTTGACGTGTGCCAAGCCCGACAAATAATAAAGTCCTATTACCCCAAATTACAACAAAGATTGCAATAGTGGCAAGTAGGGTCGATTCCACATGGATTGGATGTGAAAGTGTAAAACTTCTATGCTTTATATAAAAAAGGGGTGGTTAATAATTAAACTAAGCATATAAAATTAAAGCGAGAAACGATAATTATAATCAAGTAATGAGCGTAAACCATTGACCGGATCGAGTATCATAGACTTGTTCTTAAAAAGATTTTTCTCATTTTATTTTCCAGAATGGCTCGAGTATCGATACGCATCGATACACCGTTTGTCAAACATCAATTAGCACGAGAAGCTCAGTAACTAATTTTTAACCGGTTAATCTAATCTAGTTACGAACATAGAATTCAATTACCGGTTGCTTTAAGATTACACAAACACCATTCCCAGCTAATAATCGACGCCGACCATTTAGACTAGATTAAGCAAACTCACAACACTAAAATTAATCAGACGCCCAATGAATTGAAGTATTATTTGCTACTAAAATAGAATTTAGAACAATTACGGATTCATAACTCTATCTAGCAATTCACAATTAGGTTCAACAATTTGAGGGTACCTACTCAAATTAACCGATCGAATTGTGATAAACGATTAATTCAAAGTTTGAATAAATGAAAATCAAATGATAGTAAAAAGTGCAACAAGTCTCAACACAATCTGAGCCAAAAGATTACAAACTCATTGTTTGAAAATAAAAATTACCTAAGGAAAATAATTTTAATCCTAACAGGGAATAAAGATGAAACGTTAATAATCGACCATATCATCATTTTCGTCGTCTTATTTTATTTATTTATTGACGACATATTTTTTTCTCACATATTTTTTTTTCTTTCTTTTCATTTTTTATTTCTTTTTCTTTCCCAATATATGTTGTACTTTCGAGCATATGGGGATACCGAGACACTCCATTGGTGGTTGGTCGGGTGAATCGTGTTTGGTTTGGTTTATAATGTGGATAGCAAAAGAAATAGGCTAAGGCTCAAAATAGTGTACGAAAAGGGTAGTAATAACATGAAGGTAGGCTTAAGGCTAATGGGTTAAAATAAAAATGAGAAAACGATGGCCTTTATCATATTTATTAGCATGTAGATATCATGTAATCTTAAGGAGAGACAAATCAAGTTCTAGAGATACACATCTAGGCATGACGTAATCACACAAGAAATGAATTCGAGACAAATTTAAATGTTTAGTCTAATAGGCTCAAAGTCTCACGGTATTAAAGCTAGTTCAAGAGATTAGCAAAAGTCTAACTTAAACCGGTATACTACTACTAGTTGACTCTAAGTGCTATCAATCAAAGCTCAATCATGTTATACATGTGTTCAAACTCATTATCATCAACATTTAAACTCATAAAAACATGCTAACACATCATCCAAACGGACAAAGATCCACATTTAAGTACAAAATTTTGCAAAAATTGCAAAAAAACCCTAAAAACATATATCTACCCAAATCATGCCAATTCATGCAAACTCAAAAATTACATCCCATCCCCACACTCAGACCATACATTATCCTCATTGTATTCAATTAAGCAAAGGACATTCAAAGCAATAAAAGGATGAGGGGAAACAGTAAACTCCCCTGATTTGGTGAATAATCCTCTAATGTAATGGTCTGTGAAGGTAGATGCGTCCTTTTAAGCTCCATTTCGAGAAGGAAATCTTGGAAAATATGGATAAGAGCTTAGACGACGATAGGAAAACTATGAAAGGAAATAAATAAAGACAAATGCATAAATTAAAAAAAACCATGGGTTGCCTCCCATGTAGCGCCTTTCTTTTACGTCTTTGGCTGGACGTCTTCCACACTTCGATCCCGTATCTAACAAATCAATGTCCCACACACGCTTCTTCACCGTGTATTGAGTCGCTTTGAAGTCCACCGGGCTTCCAAGCATGGGTCCTTTTCACTCTAGCGATATAGCATTTTTAAGCTTTGCAAAGGTGTTTTGAACTCCCGGGTTAACCTTCTCGTCATCAACCTTCGGTTTTTCGAGTTTCGTGAAGGTTTTACCGGTATCCTTAAATTCTTTCTCCTCCTTTATATGATTAACAAAAGGCATATGAAAAGGAGGAGGAGTCGCCACCATTAGATTATAAATTTCAACGTCTTTTTCCTTGTCATCGATATGTAAACGAGATGTACCTGAGACCACTTTTTCGATGGAGGTCTCTATTTTCCACTTATCAACCAATCCTAGCTCTTCATCATGAGCTTCCCACCGACTTTGAGATGACATGTATGCACTAATCTGGTTCTCTAAGCTCTGAATTTGAGCCCTTGTCTCTTGTTGGAACTTGAATGTTTCCTGCTGAAATGAATATAAAGTTGTATTAAGAGACATCAGTTGGACCATTTCTTCAAAAGACATACATGAGTTTTCAGAATAGTGTTGTGTTGTCGGTTGTGTCTGTTCATAGCAAGGAAATGATTGATCTTGCCATTCGTAATCATACTCGTTCAGATATGGATAGTATTGCCATCTCGGTTGGTAAGCGCTTGAGTACGAGTCAAAATGATCTTGGCTCGGGCATGGAAATTCCTCGTAAGTGTAGATCGGCTCGGTGTTGTAATGGAAAGTTGGACATGTGTTCATTGGATGGGCATATTGATCATATGTCCCAAAGATTCCCACCGATGGTGCCTTTCTACAACCCAACTGTTCCACAATATCGGTTAAGTCGGAAATTTTTGACTCAAGTGAAGAGAGACGTACCTCGATTGGATCGCATCCCGTGGTGGTGTATCGTGACCCGTTAGAAGAAGAAAAACACGCCATGAAAGATGTAAAAACACTCAAAATAAATTGGCGTTACGTACACGATAGGATTACACAATAAAATAAAAGATAATATAAATTAAAAAAAAAATAAAGCGCAAAAACTAACAACATTCACCGATGGCAATCCCATGCAACGACGCCAAAAATTTGACGGGTGTCAAGCCCGACAAATAATAGTGTCCTATTACCCCAAATTACAACAAAGATTGCAATAGTGGCAAGTAGGGTCGATTCCACAGGGATTGGATGTGAAAATGTAAAACTTCTACGCTTTATATAAATAAGGGGGTGGTTAATAATTAAACTAAGCATATAAAATTAAAGCGAGAAACGATAATTATAATCAAGCAATGAGCGTAAACCATTGACCGGATCGAGTATCATAGATTTGTTCTTAAAAACATTTTTCTCATTTTCTTTTTTCCAGAATGGCTCGAGTATCGATACGCATCGATACACCGTTTGTCAAACATCAATTAGCACGAGAAGCTCAGTAACTAATTTCTAACCGGTTAATCTAATCTAGTCACGGACATAGAATTCAATTACCGGTTGCTTTAAGATTACACAAACACCATTCCTAGCTAATAATCGACGCCGACCATTTAGACTAGATTAAGCAAACTCACAACACTAAAATTAATCAGACGCCCAATCAATTGAAGTATTATTTGCTACTAAAATAGAATTTAGAACAATTACGGATTCACAACTCAATATAGCAATTCACAATTAGCTTCAACAATTCGAGGGTACCTACTCAAATTAATCGACCGAACTGTGATAAACGATTAATTCAAAGTTTGCATAAATGAAAATCAAATGATAGTAAAAAGTGCAACAAGTCTCAACACAATCTGAGCCAAAAGATTACAAACTCATTGCTTGAAAATAAAAATTACCCAAGGAAAATAATTTTAAACCTAATCTAAATTACCTACTAAAAGAAGAGAAGAGATTCCTCAATCGTCTTCGTGCTGCTCTCCTCGTCGTCTTCGTTGTTGTGTTCTCCCCCTTCGTCGCCTCCTTTCTATTTATAGAAATTAAGATGGGCATTAAAAAGTGTGCGCTTTTATCTTCAGCAGCACCCCACCACAACTTGGTGGATGTATTTCAAGAGTGCCTTCAGTGGGCACTCGCTTTTTAAGTGTGTCTGCAGTGGGCAGTGGCTGTATACAGAACGTCTCAAAATCAGCTTTTTGGATTAGATTACATCTTTTTATTTATTTCCGATCTTAATTGGTTCTTCACAAATAAACATCAATTCAAATTAATAGAGGTATTTTAAACATCTAATTAATATTATTTTCAGACTAAATTTGATATAAAATGTATATAAAATTAGCACTTATCAAATTGGACATTTCATTAAAAAATCTAACTTGATTATAAATTTATCTGTAAATAACTAGAAGTTTCAATTGATATATAAACCAGTAATTATTAATTTATCATTCAATTAATATATTTTGATGGTCCACACAAGGGCTAAGGAATTTGAGTTTTATATTGGGTTTACAATATATTATAACTTTTGTAAACATTTTAATAGATTTTTTGTTAAATGTAATTTATAAGATTAAAAAAAATATCATATTTGAAGACGTTGTAATAATTTATAAGACGTTTTTTGCGTGTCTTAATAAGTTTGTAAGGACACTTTTAAAATAAAAACATCGAATTAACTCTTTTATAAGTTATTTTTAAAAAAATGTCATATAAACACATTTTTTTTACAGGACACTTATTTTTATAAGATATTTTCAAATAGTGTCATATTAAAATGGTAATACCATAATTTTTTATAACATTATCCTAAAACACTTTCTCAAAAGAGTCATATAAACTCATTACGTCTTTAGATGAGACACTTTATTTTTTGATTCTCTTAATTAAGTCTTATAAATTTATAATAAGTAGCCTATTAATTAGAACACTTCAAATTTGTTGGTGTTCTATAAACCCGATTTTGTTATAGTATTAATTGAAAATAAAATAGTTTTTACATGTCCCACTAATAATAATAATTTTTTTTTTGAGATAATTATAAAATTAGATAACTTATAATCCTCAAAATCCCATCATCTAAAAATAAGCAGTGCATTTTTTTCTCATGCTATACTAATAATATATAATTGCAACAAAATAAACACGAAATCAAACATACATACATATATATAGAAAGGGGAAGTGGATTCAAACGAGAACACTTACCATTTAAGAAAACACAAGAACAACCGTTAATGTACAATATAATACATGATTCACGTACAAAATCATACATGATACACGCGACTTTGCCTCGCGATTTAAGTCGAGGCCAAAATCGCCCGCATCCACTTTTTTGCCGTTAATATAAAATCACATATGATTTTGCACATGATTTGTTGTTCTCGTGTTTTTCTTAAATAGTTAACGTTCTAATTTAAATTTTCCTCTTCCTCTATATATATCACTTGGAAGTAAGGTTTGGAGATGTAATGCATTTTTCTATGCATTTTTCACTTGGAAGTAAGGTTTGGAGATGTAATGCATTTTTCTATACAAATAGTTAACGTTCTAATTTAAATTTTCCTCTTTCTCTATATTTTCAACGAATCGTTATGTTTAGGGGTTGTAAACGAACCAAACGTTCAACGAATCGTTCGTGAATCGTTCGGTGGAAAGTTCGTTTATTTAATAAATGAACGAACATGAACACAATTTCTAATTCGTTTAGTTAAATGAATGAACATGAACAATGGTCATGTTCGTTCATTTACGTTCGTTCATTTATGTTCGTTTACGTTTGTTTATATATATAAACATGTTTATGTAGTATGACATTAATATGTAAATTTATTAAGTAAATTAATTCTTAAGAATTTTTTATACCTCCTAAGTTAACCAGATTTTCATTTTGTTATGATATTTTTTACGAACGAAATGATGAGTAACAGTGGTTATTTTTTTATTCATTTGCGTTTGTTCATTTATGTTCATTTTAAGTTCGTTCGTTTATGTTTGTTTATGTTCATTTAAGTTCGTTCGTATACGTTCGTTTAGCTCTTAATGAACGAACATAAACGAACACCCACAAACAAAATTTCTTAACGAAAGAACATGAACACAAAAAATTCCGTTCGTTTACCGTTCTTGTTCATTCGTTTATTCGGTTAAGTTAATCGAACGGACATGAACAAGCTTCCGTTCGTGTTCGTTCGGTTTATTTACAGCCCTATTTATGTTAAAGCTTTAATATTCTATCTGTTGTTATTTTTGTTTTTCCTCGACTCACCTTCTATCCTTTTGATCTCCCTTCTTGTGAACCAAACTAGCCACAGGTCCTTACACATAGTTCGATACTTGATCATTCGTGTTCAAGAGCTTCTACTAGATATAATTTCAATTTGTATTGGTATTTTTGTACGATATTTATTTTTTTAATAAAGGATCATTATCATGTTTTTCAATAAAATAACTTTTATTAAACTTGATTAAAAATTATTTAGATGTTTAATAAACAATCAAAATATATACGTTAACTCAGATATATAAAGTTTTAAATATTGTGTTTATTATGAAAGAAACCTAACACTTTAGAAGAGAATTGTTGGAAAAAGTGGCCTCAATGTTTTCCAACAACCTAAGTAATGAAAAATAATAGAGAAAATAAGAAGAAACAATGAACAATTATAGAGGAAAAAAAAAGACAAGAACTTACGTGGAAAACTCTAAAAACGGGGAAAAACCACGGACCTCCAGAGAGAAAATCCACTATGTGAAAAATTGTTACAATCACACAACTTTAATCTCTCAAGCCTCACTCAATAATACCCACACTTTCAAAGATTTAACTCACACATTTCTACTCTCTAAAACAAGAGAACGAAAAAAAGAATAAAATACTTTAAATGTATTTTACTGGGACGATTTGAAACCTAGGTTTTGGACCCCTTTTTACATACTTGAAATCTCTCTCACATTTCATTGTTCCACCGATGTAGAACAACCCTTTCAAAATTAGCTTTTATTTTATTTTAGCCAAACAAATCTTCAACAAGAATTTGTAAAAAGGCGTGTAATCGAACATTGCCCAGTATCATACTCGTTACCAATAAGCCAAGATATAAATTTGAGTCAAACCCTTACTCAATTAAATACTGTATATAAATGAAATTTTGTATATATTTTCATATTAAAATGCAACATTTGATTATATATAACTTAGTAAAAACATTTAAATAAGAAAACATCGTAACTATAGCTAGCAAAATTAAAAAAACTTTGTCAAATAAGATCGTTGTTATTTGTTACTAATTAATGAGGAAATTAGAATTTTATTATATTAAGGGACAAAAAGATTTAAAAGATATTGTATTTGTTAAATGAAATGAGTATATATCCAAATAAAATACTCTGATATTTTATATAATTTATTTGACTGATAACTTAGATTTAGTTAAAAGAATTAAATATAAAAATGAGGTAAAGCTATAAAATTT
Organism: Saussurea involucrata; assembly: GCA_033807775.1. Lineage (NCBI taxonomy): Eukaryota > Viridiplantae > Streptophyta > Magnoliopsida > Asterales > Asteraceae > Saussurea > Saussurea involucrata. The sequence continues at coordinate 199,681,098 of CM066321.1, read as the reverse complement.
ATAAGGCCATCCGCAGCGCCCGCGGGCTCGGCCACGGGTTCGCTGCGGGCTCCCTCGGGCAGCGGTGGGGCTGGCTCGGGCTTCGGCTGCGGGCTCGGCCTCCGGGCTTTCAAACCCGATGAACCCGAAGCTATTTTCTCAATTTTTTTTTAAAATCTTAAAAATAAATAACTCCCAACAACAACGGCTACTTTTTATAAAAAAAATTAATTAAATGTATAAATAAAAGAATTAAAAAAATGAGGTGGCAAGAGAGCCTTTAGTTATGCGCTGGGGGTGTTTAGGGCTTAGCTGATGTGGCATTGAGGGCTTGAAGGCTTTTATCTATGCGCTGTGGATGGCCTAAGTTTATTGGTTGATTTTATTTAGTTCAAACATAAAGTATTAGCCTGAAAGTTATATTTAAAATATATAATAACTACTAATTTTGAACTTTAAAATGAATAAACGGTAATGGTTACCTAATAAGTTATCATTGCAACTAAATAGAGTTTATGTGACGACTAAAATTAATAAACGTTCTAATATAGTATTTTATGGGATCAAACAAAAAAACGTTTTATTTAAAATTGTTACAAAAAGTTTATAAGACACTTGTGGAGGCCGCAAGAACTATGCTATCTGCATGCGGATTATCAATGAACTTTTGGGCAGAAGCAATTTCTACTGCGTGTTATACACAGAATCGTTCAACCATTGTGAAAAGACAACTCAAGACGCCTTACCAATTACTTCACAAAAGGCGGCCAAACATCAAGTTTTTCCATGTATTCGGATGCAAATGCTTTGTTTTAAACGACAGAGATTCGAGAGGAAAATTTGCAGTAAAAGCTGATGAAGGCAAATTCATTGGATACTCTGCCACTTCCAAAGCCTACAGAACATTCCTTACAAAGTCTCGCAAGATTGTAGAAAGCATCAATGTTTCTTTTGATGATTCATTCCAAATGACTTCTGAACAAATCAGTTCAGAACTCGGAATTAAAGGGAAATCCTCTGAAATCTCAAAAACAAAAGAAGATTTGGATCTTCTATTTTTAGAGATGTTCAACAATGACATTGATCCTTCTGTTGGAACCATCAGAATTTCTGAAGAACCATCCTCTGTCGGACAAAATCCTACAGGTATGACTCTAACAGGTCCAAATAATGCTTCATCTTCTTCTATAAATACTACAGATGCAATTGCCGAAGAAGAACATGCAGAAGATGGAACATCAAGAAAAACGACCACAGAAGTTGCTGAAAAACAAACTCCACAATCCACAGAAGAACCAATTACAGAGGAAATCGAGGACCAAGACTATACGTCCTCAGAGGAACAAACCCCACCACCACTCATACCAATATTTCCACAAACGGTAGAATCAACTACCAAGGCACGAAGAACGACAGAGGCTATACAAGAAGAAACACAAGGAGCCGCTGACGAAAGGTTCGAGGACATTGATGATCATCTTCCACGCACAACTCAGTGGACAAAAATCCATCCTCCAAGCCAAATAATCGGAGAACCTTCTGACTCAGTAAAAACCAGGTCTTCCACTGCTAATTTTTGTTTTTTTACTAACTTTATCAGTGTGATAGAACCAAAGAAGATTTCTGAAGCCCTAGATGACCCAAATTGGGTAGACGCCATGCAAGAAGAACTTCTGCAGTTTGAGCGTAACAAAGTATGGACTTTAGTACCTCTGCCACGAGGGAAACAAGCCATTGGGACTAAATGGGTCTACAGAAACAAGAAGGATGAAGATGGAGTGGTCATCAGAAACAAAGCAAGATTAGTAGCAAAGGGATATAGACAAGAAGAAGGCATAGACTACGATGAGACTTTTGCCCCTGTCGCACGACTCGAAGCAATAAGAATATTCTTAGCCTTCGCAGCCCACATAGGTTTTAAAGTCTATCAGATGGACGTAAAATCAGCTTTTCTAAACGGTGAAATCCAAGAAGAGGTTTACGTAAATCAGCCACCAGGGTTTTAAAGCTCAAAGTTTCCAAGACATGTATACTACCTTGAAAAGGCTCTATACGGACTGAAACAGGCTCCAAGAGCATGGTACGAACGACTTTCTACCTTCCTTCTAGTCAATGGCTACAACAGAGGTACAACAGATACTACCTTATTCTATAAACATAAAAAGGGTGAGATAATGCTTGTACAAATCTATGTGGATGACATATTTTTCGGGTCTACTAATTCAGAAGAGTGTAAAAGTTTTGAAAAACTCATGCAGAGTGAGTTTGAAATGAGTATGATGGGAGAATTAACATTCTTCCTCGGACTTCAAGTCAAACAAACTTCAGAGGGAATTTTTATAAATCAAACCAAATATGTCTCTGACATTCTTTTCAAGTATAGCCTCTCTGATACCTCTGCAATGAAAACTCCAATGGCCACTGGAAATAAGTTATTCTTAGATCCAAATGGTATCTCTGTAGAATGCACTCTCTACTGAGGCATGATTGGATCTCTGTTATACTTAACAGCTAGCAGACCTGACATCATGCATGCCACATGTCTTTGTGCACGTTATCAAGCTAATCCTAAGAAATCACATTATGATGCGGTGAATAGAATCTTTAGATACCTAAAGGGGACCAAAAATCTCGGTCTCTGGTATCCACAGAACTCTGGTTTTAGTCTTAAAGCTTATACAGATTCAGACTATGGAGGATGCATGCTCGACAGAAAGAGTACCTCTGGGAGTTGCCAATTCCTAGGTGGTAAACTAGTCAGTTGGACCTCCAAGAAGCAGAATTGTGTCTCAACATCCACTGCAGAAGCTGAATACGTTGCTGCTGCTAGCTGTTGTTCTCAGGTTCTATGGATGAAAACTCAACTAAAAGACTACGGCCACATCCATTTCAAAATACCCATCTTCTGTGATTCCAAAAGTGCCATTGCTATCTCTGCCAATCCTGTGCAACACTCGAAAACCAAGCATATCGATATAAGGTACCATTTCTTGAAACATCATGTTGAATACGGTACAATTGAAATGCATTTCGTGCCAACAGAATATCAACTCGCTGACTTATTCACCAAAGCACTAGACGAGAAAAGATTCAACTTTTTGGTGGGTAAGTTAGGAATGATAAACATGGTGTGACAATCCTCTGTAAGTATAGCTTTATCTTCTGTAAATATGTACAAATTTCCTTTATTTTTGCTTTAAGTTAATTTATTTATGTTTGTAAATTCTCAATCTTAAATAATTCTTAAAATCACAGAGCTTCTGTAAGCCAACTCAGAACCTCTGACGACCCCTACAGAACCTCTGGAAAACATGACCTATGTTCTATGCAAAACTTATCATTCTTTGATCCAAGCATAGGTCAAGGGGGAGCAAAAGGAAATTACTTGATCTACAGAGGTGATTAGATCAAGGGGGAGCAGAAGGGAACCCTGAAATGATCTACAGAGGTAAATCTTTCAAAGGGAAGCCAAAGAAGAATGTCGATAATTCTCCATCGACAGAAGTCAGACAAACTGCCGAGAACAGAAGAACCAAAAGGTATGTCTCTCGCACAAAAGGTTTTTGAAAAACAGTTTTCTAGGACAAGAATTGTCAAATATGTCCTAAATATACTGTGAATAACATTTAAAAAATCCAAAGCTCAAAAAGTTTCACAAAATTCGAATTAGGAGAAATTTAAGGTCATAGAGCTTCTGCTAAGCTCAACAGAAGCTCTGCCAGAAATATGCTCTGAGATCGCAACTTTACCCTCTGTCGATCTTTTGGAATGTTATCTCGGAAACCGAAAACACAAACCATGACCTTCTCGAACAAACCGTTTTTTTTAACAGTTTTCTCGGACACAAACTTTCAAATATGTCCGAAAAACATCTCTTAAACCAGATCAAAAATTGGATGATCAGAAAACTTAATAGAATTTTAGTCATGAGATTTTTTCCCTCATAGAGCTTCTGCTGGCCCTCACAGAGCTTCTGCAAGTTCCAACAGAGCCACAAAATCTCTGCGAGCAAATGTCTTGACTAAAAATCCTATTTGATCCTCTCCAATATCTTTACAAAACATTTTGGTTAAAAGAAGAGCCCACAGAAGTCATGATATCAATGAGATATATGAGAGAAACATCAAGCTTTTCAAGATCACAGAACCTCTGTAAACCACAGAAGTTCTGTCAATCTGTTACTTGGGAAATTCTGGAGTAATAACGGTTACTTTTAACTGAGAGTGAAACTCATGTGGCTAAGAACAACCCCACGCGCCTAGCATTAATGGGCCGCGCACGATGTCCTGTCATCCTCTGACAAGGCCTACGTGTCCCATTTTCATTGGGCGTATATGGAACGTTTTCTGTGGAAAGTTGAACCCGCCGTTCTAACTCGAGTACGGATTCCAAATTTTAATCCAATGCCATATATTTCACTCTTTCGAATTCTACTGTTTTACCCTCCTATAAAAACCAAGCTTACTCTCTCATAAACTTTTTACAGACTCTATCTTCTTCTCCGGAGAAACCCTGCAAAAGCTTGCAAAAATCCTATTCTTCAAATCAAATGGCTTCATCTTCTCGAGCTATATCCTCATAACAGTCTCCGGCGACCTCACCAGAACATTCACCGGCTCATTCTGAACATTCAGAAAACCCCAACCCTGCCCAGAACATTGAACTAGAAGATTCCGGCGACTCAGCAGACTTTGCTTCGACAACACATCTGCAAAACTTCATAGCTAAGGATCACTTCGAAAAGGTACTACCAATCAAATCCAACAACTGCTATTTGGTCCCCTCACCCACTGCTTTCGGCGAAGCCCACGCCATTCTTCTGAACATAATGGAAAATCATTTCCTCTTTCCTCTACTCTCAAGAACCCCAAAGAAAATTCCAGTTAGATATTTGAACCAGTTTTGGCAAAGTTGCCGATTTGATAAAGATGATTCTCTTATCAAAGGGTACATTTCAAAACCTGACAACTTTGAGCATCTGGAAATCAAGTTCAACAGAACAATGTTCTCACTTGAATTCAACCTACCAACAAGGGGTCTTCTTGGTTTAAAGAAATATGCAGAGCAACCAACAGACGACGAGCTCTGCCGATTCGTGGAAATGCTTGGGTACAACACACATTTACGGAAAAGAAATGACTTCCGCAGAGGCAGATTACCACCTCTGTGGAACACCTTGTTTTCTATACTTAACAGATGCCTGACAGGGAAGATAGGAAGTATTGACCAAACCTCACATCAGATCTTGACCATCATGTATGGTGTTTACTATGATCTCCCACTGGATTACTCGACCATAATGATGCAAGAGATCATCAACACCATCGACAGAAAGAACAACACCAAACGGGTCAAAGAGAACGATCCCAACTTTCTACCACCTCTGCAATTCCAAAGAATATTGGGAGTATTGTTCGAACCTCTGTTGCTGATACAGAAATGGCCAATGGAAGGGCCAATTCCCAAACAGTTCCCAATGAGCAAAAATGTCCCCACTGATCATATAGATGGTTACTCACACTGCAGACCTCTGTCAAAGAAACTTCTAAAGTATGCCTCGAATAAAACCCTTAAGAAAGAGTATATACGCGATCATAGAACTCCTAAACCGAGTTCTAAGACACCCCCGCGTTTAGGTATCCCCCGAGGAACAATGACTACAGAACCTCTTTCTACTCAAGAAGAAAAGGATCACAAATTAGCAAAACACATGGCTATTCAACTTAGCTTCATAGCCAAACGTGCATAACTTCTGGGAAAGAAATCTTCTTCAAAAACCTCTGCATCTACTCCAAAAGCAAAGAAGAGAAAAACTGCAGAAGGAACCTCCACAAGCGCTGCAGAAGATCAACCCTCACCTCCCCATGCCACAGAAATTGGCTCCTCTGCTCCTCCCTCTTCTCCAAAACAGAAGAAGAAAAGAAAATCAAAAACCACAGAGGATGGGGCACCAAAACCCAAGAGGAGGAAAACCAAAAAGAAGCATGGTAAATCACTTGATAAATTGGTTACCATTGCAGAAGAGGAACCCGAAGTAGAAGAAACTGCAGAAGAAGATGCAAAAGAAGGAATGGCAACAGAGGAATATCAATCACCCTATCAATCTCCAGATAGATTTGCTCACCAAGGAGATCTGAACGACTTCCTACAGAACCCTGACATTGCCAATACCTTAAATACAGCAGGGTGGACGGCACAACCTCTCGACCACCACTCCCCAGAAGAACAATATTTCTCCATCTCTGGCATTGACACACATCTGCAAGAAGATGACACAACACCCAAAGATCAACCAGCTAACACACCTGTTATTTTACAGAACCCTTTCATTCAGGGATTGGACGTCCACAGAAGAAGTCCAAACCCAGCTTCAGAAGAAAAAGAACTAACAGAAACTGAGTGGAATAGAGGTGAAGTAACAGAGGCTTTTGAGACAAGGATAGAGGTCTCAGAGGTAGATTCAGATGAAGAAGAAGCTGTCTGGATACAAAAAGGTCTCTATCATCCACATGTCATGAGATTATACGGCTCTCATCAAATGTACGACTTCTTACGCAGAGAGCAAGGAACCTCAACAGAAGCAAGGGGAGAAGCACCAAGCCGTAGGATAGCTACAGAGGCTGAAAAAATAGACGGTGATGTAGTGCTTGGGTGCTTAACAGAGGAAGAAACAAGAAAAGATGCCTGGATTAATAGAGGCACACAACCACAACCAACTCCCAGTGCAACCCACATATCTAACTCCGCAGGTCTAGCTGCAGAAGGAGTTATTGAAAAAGAGCAGCACATCTCGATCCAAACCCAACCCATCCAGCCAGAAGTCACTCTTTCGACTTCTGCGCCCACAGAAACCGGGGAATCCATTCCTAGGGAGTCTCCTCAAAGAGACTCACCTACAGTTCGTGATCCATCGCCCCAGATCACAACAGAACACCCTACAGAGGAATTCGTTTCCTCTGCCACATACACACAACTAGGGCCAACACTTCTTTCAGAGAGAAGTAGTGAGCACAACGACGAAGAGACTCTAGACAAGTCTCCGAGTCAACAAAAGGATAATCTAGTACCCACCTCTGAAGTGGATCTAGACAATGTCATTCACAGAACTTCTGTAGAGTCTGAAGCACTAGATGCTTCTGCTCAAGGATCAGATGGAAATCCTTCCACCCCCATCGTACAAACAAGGGTGAACGAAGGTGTCTCAGGAACAGGGACTCACTCTGGAGACGAATGTGTTCCTCCAGAGGTTACACAAGGAACACAAGTATCAAAGGATGAGTTCCAAACCCTTGTCACCTCTGTGAACCAAACAATGAAAGAGTTGCAAAGCTCTTTCAAATCTTTTGCAGAGACAACATCGACGGCTATCCTGAAACTAAACACCAAAATGGACAATCTGTCCACAGAGGTGAAATCTGCAATCTCAGCGATGAAGTCTTCTGCCGAAACTACTGCCAAAGCTACAGCTACTTCTGCTGCTCAAGAATTCGGAACAACTGCAACTTCTGCGTTCAAGAACTCTGTCAAAAACTTCCTTGAACAAATGAATACGCAATCCAACAGAGCAGAGGGCATTACTCCTGCAGAACTACAGAATGCCCTAACACAAGTACAAGCAGAGGCAATACGCAACACGACAATGATGCAACCAAAAGACTACATGACCAGAGCACAACTAACAGAGCTAGGACAGAACGTCATAAACCAGGTCACAGAGGTCATTGTCTCCTTCACAACAGCAAATGCCAACTTTGTCAAGGATTTCAGAAAAAGTGTTGGCAGAATGCGTTTTAAAACAGAGGCAGAGCTTGCGACTCTACTTGGCCTCTGTGATGATGTATGTGCGAAGTTGATGGCCGCAGGAGCAGAATTACCGAAGAAAACCAGAGCTTCTTGCAGAGCAGATGGTAGTTCTGATAAGAGTCAGGATGATTCTGATGATGACCATCCTGGTCCATCAGATAATCCTGAGGGGGAGAAAACAAGGGAGGAAGCTACGAGCAGAGGAATACAAACTCCACCAATCGCAGCAGAACCAATCAGTCAAGCCCCTCCAGAACAAACCCAAGATCAACAACAAACTCAACAGACCACAGAGACAACACCCATCTCTGTGGAATCAAGTCCTTCAACAGAAAAACCCCCAACCATACCAATAAGAAAGTCGATTGCCACCAAACCAAAGAGAGGAACGACCTCTGCTTCTGATGTTCTGAGAAAAATGCACGACACAATGACTGAACGAATGGCGCAGAGAGAAGAAGAAAGGCACAAGTTCACACTAGCGTTCAAAATGGCAAGAAGATTCAATGTCGAAACTTCAACAACAGAAACTAAGCTCACAAAAGAAGTAATCAAAGAACCTCCAACAGAGGTTACAGAGCAACTCAAGCCAACAGAACCATCGCCACAAAAGTCCTCTAAATCACAAATGTCAAAACCTACAGAGGCAACCCCCATCAAACCAACAGAAGTCCCAACCTCCAAATCTACAGAAGCAACAGCCTCTGCCCCGCCAAAAGGAAAAGACAAGGGCAAAGGAATACTGACAGAAGAGCCTAAGAAGAAGAAATCATTACCAAAGCCAATAGAGAAACTAATGAAGAGTGCGTTTGATGCCTTTCAAACTCCAAAGCCTGAAGAAGTTGACTGGGCATATGGATTGAAGCCTCTGTCAGACATTCCTCTAACTGGTAGAGCAGCAGAAGTTGTTCAAGAAATGGAGAGTCTCAGAAGACAAGTACCACAACCTGGTCCAACACATGAAGAGATGGAAGAAGTGGTATACAAATACCTCTATAAACAATCCTTTCAGACCAATCATCCAACAGATCATGTGACAGATCCAAGGATCAGAGAAGAATTTGAGAACATCTTCACAAGGACAAAGCCAAGAACCAAAGCATATGTCTTCTCAATCCACAAAATCAAAAAGGTAATCTTCTGCAGATTCTCCTTCACAAGAACCTATCCAAGGGTCAGGTACAATCTTTACAGAGTCAGAAGAGAAAACAATTCAGAGACCACCTTCGCTGATGCTGACCTAAGAAATATCAATCCTTATGATCTACCTGATCTTCTGCAATGGACAAAGGACAACTACAACACAGAGGCAAACACCAGAGCCTATCAAGTGTTGAGAAAAGCGATAAGGGAAAAGCTTCTGCTCTACAGCATGATAGATTTCCAGCTGGGAAAGGATCTTGGTCTCAAGCATCTGGATTTACGACCACCAGAGGATCGCTGCCCACCGGATGCCGTACCTAACTCAATCATCACAGAACAACGATTTGGGCTAGTATTTCAAAACCCACAAGGCGAAATTAAACTGTTTGTATGCATGGACTGTCAGAAGTACGCAACTAGTACTCTGAACAAGTTCAGAATAAGCCTTGTAAAATACAGAGGTACAGAGAAAATGGATAGAGATGCTGCAGATACTTTCATCAGAGAGATTGATGCCATAATCCGCCTAAGAGAACTCTGCATCAGTTTCTACAAAGAGATCAGAAGAGTCGGAAGAGACAACAGAAGCTACGACGACTTCAAAAATGGCAAAATCTGATTCTCAGACCTCCAATCCCTACAAACCAAGTCAAAGTTTATCTTTCGTTGTACTCAAATGTAAAATGCCTCTGGCATATTTCTAAATGAAAGAACCTTCGTGGTATTGTTTAACCTCTGTCTAATCTAACTTAGCCTAACTAAACTCGAAGTTAAATTTTTTATTTTTCACTACTTAGTGGGAGATTGTTAGCTTCAATCTTCCTAATCATAGAAGTATTTAGAAGTAGTGAAAAATAGGCTAAGTGAAGAAAGCCTCTTACAGAGGCTCTGCCGGACTTACCGAGGGATCAAGATCAAGAATCTACAGAAGCTAAAGAGGCGCGCTACAGAAGCTCTGTCATACGCGCAAAGAAGACCAATGACTCAGAATCCGGGGAAGACTACTCCACAGAGGACCAGACCGCAGAACCTCTGTAACTCATTACAGAGCCTCTGTGGTCCTCACTGAAAGACTTAAAGATATTTATAATATCTTGCTACTGTTACAGGACCCGTTCATCAACTTGCATGATAGCATGCCCTGTCCAACGTCGACGTGTCAAACTCTGATTGGACTCAATAGGGCTTAGTACATAATAGACGTCTGCTGCATTAAATTCAATACAACACGTCTTACTGTTCATGCCGTTCTTGCAACTGTTCACGACATCCGTTCAACTATTCATCAGTACCGTCTGAATAGTAGCATATGCTTTATGGTCCCCTTTAGAGTAGTATATAAGGAAGACTCATGTTGAGTTCTTCCTTAATAAATCACATATAAAAATCGACCATCATAAGAACACAAAAAGCTTATTCACCTTAAGAGTCATATCTAGTTTAAAGCTTTTCTTACTCATTGTTCTTAAATCTATTCTTAATATATATTCAGTAAACTTTGAAATATTATTTCCTGTTCATTGTTTATTTATATTTTGGTCTAAATCTATCAAACTTATCTGTTAGTTCTTCAAATACGCTTCCGCATCAAACATTAACTTGAACTAATAGATCTGATAATCTTGTTTAAAGCAAAACGGGAACCAACAATAGATAAGATGACAAACTGCCACTTTTATCTGACAATAGGATATTGTCTCATAATAAATGATCTTTTCTTTTGTCTTCAGAGAATAAGGCTGCCGACCTCCTGTATTGGAAACTATACCAATTTGAAATCTCACTTCTTTAGAGAAGAGAGATCCTTCACCGAAGTGTAGAATATTTCGGTGCAGTCTTCTCAAATTCCCACCGATCTTTGAACATATATTGGTGGAAATCTTCTTGAACTTCCACCGATGTCTGAAAGCATATCGGTGAAAGTCTTCTTGAGCTTCTCACCGAATTTCTTCAATTCGGTGATGCTTGTCCACCGATAGTACAAGCATATCGGTGGTGGTGTAACTTGTAGAGAGTTGCTGCCGATTTTCTCACTTCCGCATTGAGATAGTCTTCGCACTTGGTTTCGGTTGATCTTCGACTTCACCGAACAATTGATATGAGAGTACAAGTTACACAAAAGAATCCAAAAATATTCTAAGTACCTAAGAGGGTTTAATTGAGTCAATTTCAAATCTGTGAAGACCCAACAATCTCCCCCTATTTGAATTTGATCTCTATCCTTAGAATATTAAAGAGCAAATGAAAATAATAGCATTTTGACCCTTTTTACTCTTTTGGGTTCTTTTTCACATAGGCCTTTTTTTTATCTATGTTTGTTTGAGTATATCTATACAGTGTATATGAAGCAGGGAAATAAAAGGTATGTACAAAATATAAACAATAGAAGCACTTTGAATTGCATAAGTCATTCTCATACATCGGTAAGCAAAAGATTATCACAACTACCGAAAGAAAAAAATGACCTACTTCTTTGACGATTGTCGGCGTTTGATCTTGTCCATTAAGATTCGGTAGTAGGGTTGAGCTTTGGGGATGTGAGGGAACAAGTTATGGAGGCCTTCAAGAAACATGGTGTCGGCAACGGGAATTTGAGAGAATCTGAAGAAGGCTCGTTTGCCGAATCCATCGTTGAAGTATAGACCAGGAATCGGTGAAAGACCCAGAGTTGTCGTGGGATATGATACCGAAGAGGGAAGGGAAAGACTCAAGTTACTTACATTCGGTATCTTTCCTTCCTTTGCCATATCCTTGAAGACAGTGTCAGGGGGATTCTGAACTTTAGGAAGGCACACTTTTCCTTCAAGGATTGCATTTTCGATCTTTCATCGGTGGTAAGCACGATGCTATACTTCTTTTTGATCTCCTTCATCTTCGCCATTAGATCATCAATGTATTTGACAAAGATGTCCTTCTTTGGGTTTGGATTTTTGGCCAAGTGTCGAGAGATTTCGTACCATTCGGGGAGACCGTAGGTTCTGAGTTGGTAGTCTCTCACACTTTTTAAGGAGCCAGCTTCCCGATCAATGATAAGCCTGATGTCTTTTGGATTGGATCTGGAGGTTGCGATCTTGACACCTGAGATTGGGGTTCTGTCGGATCGGTGGTGCATCTTCAACTTGTACCATCTAACCTCTTCATTTCTCTCTTGTTCAAATTCACTCAGTACCGATTTCTGTGCCGACACGGCATCGGTGGTCTTGGCTTTCTTGGCTTCTTCCTCTGCAACCTTTAGAGAGAGGGCCTTGGTATCATCAAGGGCTTTTTGGGCTAATCTGGCTTCCTCAATTTCCTGAGGAGTCAGACCAAGATTGGGTTCCTGCGGATGCGATTGAGGTTTAAGCTTGAGTTTGTCTGCATCGGTGGGACGAGTCCCATACTTCATCTTTTCTTTCTCTAGTCTTTCTTGTTCGGCCAATTGTTCGGCAGTAAGAGATTTCTTTCCCTTGCCAGTTTCGGCCGCAGAAAACTTCTCCCCCTCAGTAGTTGACTTGTCTTTCGACTCTTTTTCTTTAGAGAGTTGCTCCCCCTCAATATCGGCGGTTTCGGCGTAGGTTTCGGTGGTTACATGGATGTCATCGGTGGAAGATGGAGGCTTGGGGATGACCGTTTGTTTAAGGGATGGCAACTTGGGATGGGTTATCTTTTTCTCCCCCTCAGCACCAGCCAGAATCTTCAAACCCATCTGTCGGAAAATGTAGTTTAATTTTTCATGAAGAAGGGAAAGACGATTTGGTACCTCATCAGAGACCATGGTGAAGTCACCGAGATCCATCTCCAGGTGACCGAATTCCCGAAGTTTGGTATTGATATCACGAAGAGAGTTGGCAGTGGCCTGGCCGAAGTCTTGATGAGACTTAGCTTCTTGAAGCAACCTCTGAAGTTCAGAGTCCTTGACAGTGGAGGCCGCCTTGAAAGCACCGAAGGAGAAGGCAAGGTCCCCATGAGATCGGGACAAGGAGTCCACCTTGGGAACCAAAGTGGAGATGTCGGTGGTAAGAGGCCTGATAGCATCGGTAATAGTATTTGAAATAATCTGTGGCAGCCGAGACTCGATGGTGGACATTCGGGAGCTCGTCATGGCGATCATTGCAAGAGTGGCCTGTTTGAAGGATTCAAATTGGGTGCCGACAAGCCGACACTGTCGAGCACTTTCCTGTAAGTATGCAATGAGAGAGGGTTCTTGAACAGTTGTTTGACCCCCGATATCCCCAGGAACGATGTAGCGGATGCGAAGGGGATCCTCCACCGAGATGGGAGTGTTGCTGGGATATAACATTTCATCGGGGAATAGCGGTCTCGGTGGCGGAGTGGGAGATCGTCGGGGAGATTCCTGAACTGGGGGGGATGATCGGTGTTGCGTAGGCGACCTTCGGGGAGAGTGAACCCGGGGGGAACTTCGGGGAGAAGTTTGGTTCACAGGAGACTTCATCGGGGAGGGGGAAGCGGACTCAATGAGGATCGCTCTGTCAGACGGGGAGGTTCGGGGAGAACCAGTGTCGTCAAAGAGGCCTGCAAAGAAGTCATGGGGGGGATCTAATGGGGGGGGGGGAACCCTGATCGGGTTGTGCATCATCATCGATCAAGAACTGACCGGGTGAAAGGGCGTGCAGTGCAAGGTCCAGACTGTCGGAGGGAGAGTCTAGAGATTCGGCGGGAGAAGCAGCATGTTCACTCAGAGAATGGGTGGGAAGAGGTACATTGAGGGATGCCTTAGGAATAACCAAGTGATCGGTGGTGAACAGAAAAGATTCGGAAGGGGAGGACCCACGGACAGGGCCCCGAGATCGTTTTAAACGACTTTTCGGGGGGGACGAAGAGTGCCTCCGCTTAGAAGGTTTTTGGACCGGGGAAGTCACCGATGGGTTAATCGGTGTCGTGGTCCTGGAAGCAGCGACGGAGGTGTCGGCGGCCGATTTCTTCTTCGCGCCGACTGACTTTGCTCTGGAACGGGGGGAAGATGTCATCGCAGCAGCAAGGACTTCGGGGATATCGGGGTGGTGAAACCCTGGAATTTCATAATCACCCCATTGAAGCTCTGGGGAGATGGCCAAAGTGATCATACCTCGGCGTAAAGGACGATCGGTGTCTAGAGCACCGACGTTGAGAGTTTTGCTGCCGACGATCGGTGGAGCCCAGTCATAAGAGAATCGGGGAGTATGGGACTTGCGATCTTCGTCCAGGGACTTTCCAAGTTTGTGCTGGATGATCATGGAGATGAATCGGGGATAGGCAACGTGGCACTTCCTTGGATGGGAGATCACTTCCACTAATTCGGTGAAGAAGTACTGGGCGAAATCAACTCGGCGTTGAAAGATGAGGGCATGGGCAAGTTTGGTGATGTATGAGGGGGATTGATCATGGCCGCTCGTCTTTCGGGAGAGGCAGTGGATCACATGAGCAAAGAAAAAGTTCCATATACTGCCCATGTGACTCCTAAGAAGAGTTCCAGGACCTTTGGAGCTTTTGGAATTGTCGTCGACCACGTATCCTGTGGCACCGAGAACATCTTCGAGAACAGTATCGGAATGCCAATCGTCATAGGAATCGAAAGCATCGATTTTTAGGGCAGAGCGAACATCATCGACCCCAAAAGTGAGGTCGTGATCATCCTCGTCTTCAGAAAGTATGGATGCATGAATCGCATCATTGGAGGGGTCATACACACAGGAGAGCCAGAATGTCCCAACGAGCATTTTGCTCATTTTGAGATTGCAAGTGAAGGCATGAAGAAGGGGAGATCGAGTGAGGAACTTGATCACATGGGTAAATTCAGGATGGGAGGGATCGGGTTCAAATCTGGCAACGTGATTGCATGGGTTGAACTTGAGATCAGCAAAACACGTAGGGGAGATGTTCTTCGAGGACGCCATTGATGATCAAGAGAGAGAGCACAAAGTTGGTGTAGTTGCAGGTTATAGAGGAAGCACGAAGGAGAATTAGAAAACGTAAAGGAAAAAAAAAAGAGTGGAGGAACGAGTATATATAGGGTTTCAAAAAAAATGGGGGGAACGGTTTAAAAAAATAAAATAGAATAAAAAAAGGTAATCATGACCACTTGGGAATTGTGGTCAGGAATCCGTTTCACGAAACGGGGAGGTGAAACGGGTCTGACAGGCTAGGGGTGTAGGGGTGACGTGTAGATAGGATTGAGATTCGGTGGACATCGGTGAGGAAAGTGAGGGGACAATCGGTGGATATCGGTGGGAAACACACAGAAGTCGGTGAGGATCCACCAAGGCGTTGTGACACCGAGAAAGGCCGAAAGAAGAATCACCGAAAAAATCACTTAGGATGACTCACCGAAAGGATGAAGCACCGAGAGATGAATCACCGAAAGATGAATCACCGAAAGGATGAATCCACCGAAAAATGAATCCACCGAAAGTAATCAGACCGATTTTTTTTTAAACCTATTCTAAGTACAACATGCCAAGTTTACCGATGAGGAAAGTGAACCTGGCCTCATCCAGAGGTTTGGTAAACAAATCTGCAAGCTGAAGATCAGTTGGAATAAAATGCAGCTCAATGTCACCTTTGGAGATATGGTCCCTGATGAATTGATATCGGATATCGATGTGTTTGGACCGTGAGTGAAGAACAGGATTGTTTGCAATTGCAATTGCACTTGAATTATCACATAGGATGGGTATCTTGGAGTAAAACTGATTGTAGTCTCTCAACTGGTTTTTCATCCATAGAATCTGTGCGCAGCAACTTCCAGCAGCAACATATTCAGCCTCGGCAGTGGATGTTGAGACTGAATTTTGCTTTTTGCTGGACCAGCTTACCAGTTTTCCACCAAGGAATTGACAACTGCCTGTTGTACTTTTTCTGTCATTTTTTGAACCTGCAAAGTCAGAATCTGAATATCCCATGAGTTCAAAACCTGAGTCTTTGGGACACCAAAGACCCAGATGCATGGTACCCTTTAGATACCTGAAAATCCGTTTCACAGCATCCAAATGAGATTTCTTTGGATTTGCTTGATAATGGGCACACAGACAAGTAGCAAACATGATATCTAGTCTGCTAGCAGTTAAATAAAGCAAAGAACCAATCATGCCTCTATAATGAGTGACATCCACAGATTCACCATTTAAATCGGTGTCAAGTTTCAAAGGTGGTGCCATGGGAGTTTTCATAGGGGATGAGTTTTCAAAGCCAAATTTCTTCAGAAAGTCTTTAATGTACTTGCTTTGGTTTATGAAAATTCCTTCTGAAATTTGTTTCACTTGAAGACCTAAGAAAAAAGTTAGCTCCCCCATCATGCTCATCTCATATTCACTTTTCATGAGAGAAGCAAAATCATCACACAGAGACTCATCGGTGGCACCGAAAATAATGTCATCCACATAAATTTGAACAAGAATGAGATTACCTGAAGATTGCTTGTGGAAGAGAGTGTTATCAATTGTACCTCTAGTATAGCCATGCTTGAGTAGAAAGATGGCGAGAGTGTCATACCAGGCTCGAGGAGCTTGCTTGAGCCCATACAGAGCTTTGTCAAGTCGGTACACATAGTCTGGGTGTGTGGAATCTTCAAAGCCTGGAGGTTGCTTCACATATACTTCCTCAGCTAGTTCTCCATTCAGGAAAGCACTCTTTACATCCATTTGAAATACCCTGAAGTTCTTGTGAGCAGCATGAGCAAGAAAGATCCGGATAGCTTCAAGTCTGGCAACTGGAGCAAAAGTTTCATCATAGTCAATACCCTCTTCCTGTCGGTAGCCTTGAGCTACGAGTCTGGCTTTGTTTCTGATGACAGTACCATCTTCATCCATTTTGTTTCTGAAGACCCATTTTGTGTCGATGATTGTTTTTCTTGAAGGTCTAGGCACAAGTCTCCAGACTTTGTTTCTTTGAAATTGGGAGAGTTCTTCTTGCATGGCCGAAACCCAACATGGGTCACTTAGGGCTTCTTCAATCTTTTTAGGTTCAACAAGAGATAGGAAATTCACATAGAGACAGATGTTACTGGTGCCTCTCCTTGTTTGAACACCAGCTAGCTGATCACCGATGATTTGATCAATGGGATGATCTTTGGTCCATTTAAGAGCAGGGGGCATCGGTGGAGGAATAGTTGAAGTGGAAGGAAAGTTCGAGGCTGGGGTGTTGGCAGGATGTGATGAAGGTGGGTTGTCATAGGGATTATCGGCAGGAAGAGATTCGGTAATGAGGTTAATTTCGGTGGATGATTGATAGGGTTCGGTGGAGGCAATTTCGGCAGAGGGGGTTTTAGGTGTTAAAGACGATGACCCAGCTTGATTGTTTGGAACAGAAGGAATATTTGGAATACAGGGTGGATCGGTGGAGGTTGAAATGGGAGATTCCCCAATGCATGATGATATCCATCTGTGTAGTTCTTCATCATCATTTGTCATAGAAGATGATCTTGAGTCATCACACTTTACATGGATAGATTCATCAATGCATTCTCTCCGAAGATTGTAAACTCGGTAGGCTTTGGAATTCAAGGAATATCCCACAAAGATTCCTTCATCTGCCTTAGGATCAAATTTCCCAAGATTTTCCCTGTCATTTAGGATAAAGCACACACAGCCAAAGACATGAAGGAAACCAATGTTTGGCTTTATTCCATGAAAGACTTCATATGGAGTTTTCTCATGTCTTTTTGTTATCACCGACCTGTTTTGAGTGAAACAGGCAGTGTTGACAGCTTCGGCCCAAAAATAGGTTGGCAGATTTGCTTCACACAGTATAGACCTTGCTGCTTCACATAGTGTCCTGTTTCTTCTTTCCACAACGCCATTTTGTTGTTGAGTCCTGACGGCAGAGAAGTTTTGAGAGATTCGTTTTTCATTAAAAAAATCTTCTAAACTGCTGTTTCTGAATTCGGTGCCATTGTCACTTCTTACTGATCTCACAAGCTGACCATTCAGAACTTCATTCTTTTTGACAAAGTTGATGATTTCTTCAGTTGCATCACTTTTGTACCTGAGAAAAGACACTGAAGTATATCTAGAGAATTCATCAACAATAACAAGAATGTACCTTCTTCCTCCTAGACTGGGAGTGCTGACTGGTCCACATAGGTCCATATGCAGCATCTGAAGTGGAAGATTGATGGAAGTGCATTGCTTGGTTTTGAAAGAGGATTTGGTGAGCTTCCCTTTTTCACATGCATCACATAGCTTTTCTTTGACGAAGTTTAACTTAAGCATGCCAGTCACCAGCTCTTTGTTTGATAACTTATGAAGGGTTTTGAAGTTAAGATGAGACAAACGTTTATGCCACAGCCAGTTTCTTTTGACTGTATCGTCAGACACGAAGCAGACATTTGAAGAGTTGTTTTGACTCATATCAATGATATACACATTATCTAGCCTTCTTCCAGAGAGGACAACCTTCATATTCTTGTCAACAACAGTACAGATACGCAGTTCAAAGATGACTTTGTATCCAAGATCACACAGTTGGCTAATACTAAGGAGGTTATGCATGAGACCTTCAACAAATGCCACTTTATTGAAGGTGAGGGTTCCGTTTGTGAGAGTTCCATATCCTTTAGTATGACCTCTAGAGTTGTCCCCAAAAGTTACAGAAGGACCCTTCTCTGACACATAGTTTACAAGAAGATGTTTGTTTCCAGTCATGTAACGTGAGCACCCGCTATCTAAATACCAAACTTGTTGGTGCTCAAAAACCTGCAAACAACATCAAATCAGTTCTTAGGTACCCATTTGGTAATGGGTCCTTTTGGGTTTAGATCTGTCAATTCTTTCCTTTGGACAGTCTTTAGCAAGATGAAAGGTATCACCACAATTATAACATTTTCGGTAGATGAAAGTTATTTTGGGTTTTTGTTCCTTTCCTTTTTCCTTTCCAATTATATCAATCTTAATCTTTGGACCGAGAAGGGGATTACGAGGACCTCTAAAAAGTTTGGTTATTGAGGTTGAAGCATGGTCAGGGGTCTCTCTTGAGAAAGCTTTGGACTTTCCCTTTTTCACAAAATCGGCGATGGATTTTTCGGTGGTGTGGTTTTCTTTGAGAGCTTGTGGTTTTGTAAGACTAGAAGAGTTGTTGTCAATGGTTAGATCTTTGAACACATCATGAATGGGTTTGACAACATCTTGTACTTTATGGTTTTGATCAGATGAAGATTCTTTGGCTTTTAAAAAAGTTCCATATTTTAAGGCTTCACTAAGATCAGCAGAATTTAAAGAAATGGAATCACAAGAGTTTGACTCAGAGTCATCATCGGTGATTGGAACAAGTGCATGAGTAGATTTTTCAAGCATGGATTTTTCATATCCTAACCCAGACTTGTTACCACCACGGATTTGATCTTGAAAGATCTGATCAAGATTCCTTGAAGAATTTGTCCATTTTCTGACAATTTCCTGTTCTTTCTTTAACTTCTTGAACAATTTATTCTTTTCCTTTTCAATTTCATGATTTATGACTTTTAGATTTTCAAGCTCAGTTTTGATTATCTCAAACTTTCCAAGTTGACACATGAAAACTTCAAGTTGAGATTTAAGATTTTTAACTTGAGCATATTTTCTTTTCTTGCTTTCTTTGACATTGTAAAAATCTTGAGTTAAAGACTCATAAGCATTTACCTTTTCAATATCAGTCATGTCATTGAAGGGATGTACCTGAGAGTATGATGATGAGCATTCAGTTGAAACTAATGCCATTGGAGACTTTGCCTTTTCTTCCTTCACCTCTTCTAATATGGCCATAAAGCACATATTTTGAGAATCACTGTCAGAGGTTTCTTCTTCTTCCCAGTCATGAGCCTCAGCCATTAATCCTTTTCCTTTCCTTTGAGATCCTTCATTTCTTTCCTTTTCCTTCTTGTACTTGGCTTTGTACTTTTCAGCACGTTCCTGATGAGAGAGTAAGGAGGATTGAGAATCCTTTTTGAAATATGATTTATCTTTGGATTTCTCAAATTTGGAAGGATTTTTGTCAGAGGACGTAGAATTGACTTTTGACACACGCTTGTTCCTGCACTCAACAGCAAAGTGTCCTTTCTTACCACAGTTGAAACATTCTTCATTTGCCTTATCAGAAGAAGACATTTTTGTAAAGGATGGTTTTCTGAAACTTCTGGGTTTGTTGAAATTTCGAGATTTATTTTTAAAACCGGCCATCATATCCATTTCATCAGACATTCGGTCTACCGAAATTTCATCACCTTCATCATCGGCATCACTCAGATATGCCTCCGTTTGGTGAGAGCGGTTGTTCTGATTTTCGGTGTCAGAGTCTGATGAGGGATATGTGATACAAGGAACATTTTGACTTTTCTTGGAACTTTCACAGATGAGAGCTATTGAAGAGCTTTTTATCTCTTTGAAGATGGTTTTCCTATGAAGCTTGGTTTGTTCAAAGTTGAACAGAGTTCCATACAAAACAGTTAAAGGCATGTATTCCAAATCCTTGGTAGTTTTAATGCAAGTGCAAATGTTTTCCCAAAAGTCAGGAAGACAATCCATAAACTCTACCTAGTAACTTTAAATCATTTAAGAGAGAGTTGAAACGGTTACAAAAGCTTGGAAGAGATTCTCCCTTTTCATGGGCAAAGAGCTCATATTTTCGAATGAGGCCAATCTTTTTGCTTTTCTTTACTTCCTCTGTACCCTCATAAAGTACACACAAAGTAGTCCACATCTCTTTAGCAGTACCGAAATTAACAAGAGAGTGATAGACTTCATCAGGAAGTGAGAGAGCAATGATTGCTCTAAGCCGAGAATCCCGAGACACCAATCGTTTTTCCTCATCGGTATATTCCTTTGGGTTTTTGAGAATGTAACGACCAGTAGTCTTTGCTTTTTCTATGTCGGAAGGTTCAGATTCATCAGAGTCACTTGATTTATCAACTGGTTCCTTACCAGGCCTCTGCTTTTCATAGCGAGCCCAAACTCTCGGGATGATAGGTCCCTCCTTGAGAATGGTTGGATATCTAGTATCCACTCCTTCCATAAATAGCATCATACGGCTTTTCCATAGAGAAAAGTTGTTAGGATTAAACTTGGGAGGTTTTGAAATGGAACCATTTTCAGCAAAATTGTTTTGACCAGTGTTTTCAACAGTTAGGGATAAAGATGAGGCAGCCATTGTGGATCAAGTTTATGAATTAAACTTTCCGCTCTGATACCACTTGTTGGTCCCAAAATGGCTCAACAAGTATTGTAGAAGGGGGGGGGGGGTTGAATACAATACTCAGATTTTTCACAAGTTTTAATTCAATTTATTGAAAGTCTTTCAATGAGAATTACACATAGAAAACAAAAGATTGTTGCGGAAAAGAACAGTTAAACTATTCTAACAATCTAACACAAAGTAAACTGAAAAACACTTAGAACAAATTGGGCACTTAGACACAAGATGCAGTTTCAGTAAGAGAGGAGCTTGCACTTAGTGATCTTCAGAAGCGTGATTTGCATGGAGAGTCTTTACCTCTATTTATCGTCCATGCATCATTTAATGCTTGGAACACTTGTCACTTTTCCATTCATTGTAGAGGTTGACTTCTGAAAAGCTGATATCTCCTTTTTAACTTATCCAAAGAACCAGGAGGACAGTCGTACCAGAAAAAGACCTTATCTGAGAATAGATAAGATGACAAACTGCCACTTTTATCTGACAATAGGATATTGTCTCATAATAAATGATCTTTTCTTTTGTCTTCAGAGAATAAGGCTGCCGACCTCCTGTATTGGAAACTGTACCAATTTGAAGTCTCACTTCTTTAGAGAAGAGAGATCCTTCACCGAAGTGTAGAATATTTCGGTGCAGTCTTCTCAAATTCCCACCGATCTCTGAACATATATCGGTGGAAATCTTCTTGAACTTCCACCGATGTCTGAAAGCATATCGGTGAAAGTCTTCTTGAGCTTCTCACCGAATTTCTTCAATTCGGTGATGCTTGTCCACCGATAGTACAAGCATATCGGTGGTGGTGTAACTTGTAGAGAGTTGCTGCCGATTTTCTCACTTCCGCAATGAGATAGTCTTCGCACTTGGTTTCGGTTGATCTTCGACTTCACCGAACAATTGATATGAGAGTACAAGTTACACAAAAGAATCCAAAAATATTCTAAGTACCTAAGAGGGTTTAATTGAGTCAATTTCAAATTTGTGAAGACCCAACACACTTCTTCAAGTTTGACACATGAAAGGTCGGATGAATCCTCTTCAACTCTTCCCGTAATTCAAGCTTGTATGCTACCGCGCCAACACGCTCGATGATAACAAAAGGTCCAACATACCTCGGCCTTAGCTTTCCTTTCTTTCCAAAACGTACCACTCCTTTCCAAGGCGAGACTTTCAGCATGACCTTGTCACCCACTTGGAATTCGATAGGCTTTCTTCTTCTATTCGCATACTTCCTCTGCCGGTCCTGTGCGATTCTCATCCTTTCGCGGATCACTTCAATCTTATCCGCCGTTAGTTGCACAATTTCCGGTCCGGCCAACTTCCTTTCTCCTACTTCATTCCAGCACAACGGTGTACGGCACTTTCGTCCATACAAGGCTTCAAACGGTGTCGCCTGAATGCTTGCGTGGTAACTATTATTGTAGGAGAACTCTATCAACGGTAAGTGCACCTCCCACGATCCCTTAAAGTCAATAACGCACGCCCGAAGCATATCCTCTAACGTTTGAATGGTTCTCTCGCTCTGACCATCCGTTTGAGGATGATAGGCCGTGCTCAACTTCAATTGCGACCCCAGCTCCCGTTGCAAACTTCTCCAAAAGGCTGACGTGAACCGACTATCACGGTCAGACACTATGGATTGCGGCACTCCGTGCCTAGACACTATCTCGTTAATGTATAAACGGGCTAACTTCTCCAAAGAATCTGACTCTTTAATAGGTAAGAAATGCGCGGATTTGGTGAGTATATCTACAATCACCCAAATTGCATCAATACCCTTCGGGGTCCTTGGTAACTTTGTGACGAAATCCATGGTGATATTATCCCACTTCCACACTGGTATCACTGTGGACTGGAGTTCCCCTTGCGGTCGCTGATGTTCTGCCTTAACCTTCAAACATGTCATACACCGCTCTACAAAATGAGCAATATCCTTCTTCATTCCCGGCCACCAGTAAGATTGTCTCAAGTCTCGATACATCTTATTCGTCCCCGGGTGTATCGAATACCGCGTCTGGTGTGCTTCTTCTAAGAGGCTTGCTCTCAGATTGCCCAGTTTAGGAATCCACACTCGGTCTATCATACACCTTAGCCCACCATTGCTGACTTCGAGCAATGATGCAACTCCGACTATTCTTTCGCCCTTTAAGTTCTCCTCTAACAATGCTTCTTCTTGAAATCTCTTAGTTTCTTCAAGGAGATTCGAGGTTGCATCGACTCTGAAAGCCACGACCTTGATCTGTTCTCCCCGTTCCTTCCGACTCAGCGCGTCGGCCACTACATTAGCCTTGCCTGGGTGATACAAAATTTTGCAGTCATAGTCGTTCAACAGCTCCATCCACCTCCTCTGTCTCATATTCAACTCCTTTTGATCAAACAGGTGTCTCAGGCTTTTGTGATCGGTGTAAATCTGACACTTTACTCCATATAAGTAATGTCGCCAGATTTTCAGCGCGAACACCACCGCCGCTAACTCCATGTCATGAGTGGGGTAGTTCTTCTCGTGCTCCTTCAACTATCGAGAAGCGTATGCAATTACCTTCCCGTTCTGCATTAACACGCACCCCAGCCCAAGCTTAGAAGCGTCGCTGTATATCACAAAACCCTCCGATCCGTTAGGCAACGACATGATCGGAGCACTGCTTAAACTTTCTTTCAGCTTCTCGAACGCCGATTCTTGTGCTTCAGCCCACACGAATTTGGCGTTCTTCCTTGTCAACGAGGTCAACGGTGAAGCTATCCGAGAGAAATCTTGGATAAATTTCCGATAATAACCTGCTAGACCGAAGAAGCTTCTCACCTCCGATGGGGTTCTTGGCGCTTCCCAGTCTTTAATGGCTTCAATCTTAGCATGATCTACCTTGATGCCGTCCGCCGACACTACATGACCCAAAAACTGAACTTCTCTTAACCAAAACTCGCACTTTGAGAATTTCGCATATAACTTCTCACGCTTAAGCAATTCTAGCGCTGCTCGAAGGTGCATCTCGTGGTCCTCTCGGGTACGAGAATAGATTAAGATATCGTCAATGAAGACGATAACACACTTATCCAGCAACGAGCTACACACCCGATTCATCAAGTCCATGAACACCGCGGGCGCATTAGTCAACCCAAAGGGCATGACTAAGAACTCGTAATGTCCATATCTCGTACGGAAAGCCGTCTTCGGCACATCGTCCTCCTTCACCTTCAACTGATGATAACCCGACCTCAAGTCTATCTTTGAGAAGTAACTCGCACCTTGGAGCTGGTCGAAAAGGTCATCGATCCTCGGGAGCGGGTACTTGTTCTTCACGGTTACCTTATTAAGTTCACGGTAATCTATGCACATTCGCATAGATCCGTCCTTCTTCTTAACGAAAAGTACTGGTGCTCCCCAGGGCGATGAGCTCGGACGAATAAAGCCTTTGTCGAGTAACTCCTGCAACTGGTTCATCATTTCCTTCATCTCCGCTGGTGCTAAGCGGTAGGGTGCACGGGCAATCGGTGCCGCTACAGGCAACAGTTCTATTCTGAACTCCACTTGACGATCCGGAGGCAGACTCGTCAAGTCATCCGGAAATACTTCCGGATACTCACTCACAACTGGCACCTCCCCTACACCCTTCTTTTCCTTCTTAGCATCTAGCACAAAAGCTAAATATCCCAGACATCCCTTTCCCAAACCCCGCCTAGCTTTCATCAACGAAATCAAACATGACTTCCTATCCCGACGATCTCCGTAAATTACCACTTCTTTCTTATCGGGCAAGACAATACGGATCATCTTCTTATTACAAACTATGTTAGCGTCATTCTCCGCTAACCAGTCCATTCCTAGGACTACATCAAATTCCCCCATTCCCATAGGATACAACCGTAATGGAAATAGATGACCATCCACGTCTATGCTACAACCCTCATAGACCTCCTTCACCCAGACTCGACTATCATCTGCTATCTCTACTTCAAACCCAAAATTCAACCTCTTGGGTTTCACTTGCAATTTTTGAATAAACTTGGGCGACACAAACGAACGGTTGGCCCCCGAATCAAACAATACTTTAGCGAAAAACGAGTATATAGGAAAGGTACCTGTTACCACATCAGGCTTGTTCACCGCCTCCTCCGCAGACATGTGGAAAGCCCTCACCCTCGCGCGAGCCGGCTCCACCTTCCTCTCCTCATTCCTTCCTCCGCTAACACCGCCTCCACTCCCAGCATAACCTTTCTTCAATTGCGGGCAATCCCACTTGACATGATCTGAGGATCCACACTGAAAACATGACCTGGAACTGCGACAATCCCGAGCCATATGTCCTGATTTTCCGCACTTGTAACAACCGTCTTTGTCAGCCAAACACTCCCCCTTGTGCATTCGGTTGCACTTACCACAAGACTTCTCCCCTGATCTAGGCCCCACTCGCAGCTCGGGTCTAGGCGCACCTGACCTTTTTCCGTCTCTGGTTGGTCCTTCCCACTTTCGCTTGTCTCTGACCCTCTCGGTTAACTGTCTAGCTTTTTCCTTCTCAGTGAGTTCCGCGGTATCCACCGCTGCCTGGAAAGTAGACGGACCCTTCACTTGTACCAACTCTCTAATACTGCCTTTCAGCCCGTAAATGTACCTCTCGATCCGTCTTTCTTCAGTAGGTACGTACAACTCAGCAAACCGGGCCTTCTCGATAAACCTTGACGTGTATTCCTGAACCGACATGGACCCTTGCTCCAAACCCAGAAACTCTTCCTCCAATTTCTTAACCGCTGCCAAAGGGCAAAACTGTGCATTGAATCTTCTAACAAACGTTTCCCACGACATGCACTTAGCTACCTCTGATCCCCTTCCTCCGGTTTCGACATCACACCAAAAGATCGCCTCAGATTTCAACATCGATCTTGCAAACAGCACCTTATCCTCCTCGGCGCACTTACTAGTATCAAACGCTAACTCCATCTCGCGAACCCACTTCACAGCCAGAACGGGGTTGCGTTCTCCGTTGAACGTTGGAGGTTTGCACGACACGAAAGTTTTAAACGAACACCCTTTCACTGCTTTCGGTTCAGACACAACAATTGGAGTTGTCATCGAGTTGTTGCCGATCTCAGTCCGGGGTTCACTACCTTCCTCCGTCTTCTTTTCAGTACCACTTTTACTTGGTTCTCCAGATGTAGTCTTATTCAGATTATCCAACACTGCTTTCAAGGTCTTTTGCAGTTTATCCATTTCCGCTGTGAACTTATCCTCCGTCACGAAAGCCGGTGCAGTCTCAGGTTTACCCCCTTTCTTAGTCTTTGTTTTCTTCACCGGTGGTGAACTTTCTTGTTCGGACAACTCCCGAACCTCAGGCTCTTCTACACTCTTTGCCTTGCGCCTAACCGGCGCCTTCTTTTTCTTACCCTTGCCCTTGGTGGTTGCCGACGCCACCTCAGTAACGGCCTTCCTCGGTATCGCCCCTCTGGGTCTCCCACGGCCTCTACCTCACCCATGAGTGGCCGCCACTCTTGGCTGATTCACTGGTTCGTCCTCAGCAATTTCCTCAACTCTCATTGTCTCCTCGCGCAGTGTAGTACTCTTTGTTTGCGCTTCTTCCACTAGCGGAATTAACCTACTCCTCAAAGCTCTTGCAGACATTCTGGTACAACAACAAAAGACTCATTCACTACCATATGCTCAATCAATACTAAAGGCTCGTTTAGTACTACAACAATGGGATAATAAGGAATTTCAAGCACGCACATGTACCTGTAAGTTCACAATTACACTGGCCAGGTGTAACTCCAAACTTACCTTACATGATCGTCCTCGATACCCTATTAGCCCCAAATCCTAAGTCAGTGTCCTCTTAACGCATTCCTGATTCTCAGTTGTGATTTCTACTCCCTCAAAGTTTAAGTCTAGGCCCATCCGGTCACCTAAATCCCTTAAACTATGGCTCTGATACCAATTGTAACAACCCAAACAAAAATAAAGCATGCGAAACATAATAACTGCAACAGTCCCAAAAACGGGTCCCAAAATTCAGGTTGGCGGAATCAACCTATTACACAACTGAGAATTTGCTAGAACTAAAAGATAATAGTGTCACTGGTTCTACTGCTTCTATCTTCTAACTGCTCTGTTCACCTGCTAGAGCCTTTCGCTACCTACTTTCCTGAAAAGGGTTTTAATTTGAAAAGAGCGAGGGTTAGACCATGAGGTCTAGTGAGTCCCTCCTGACAGTTCTCAAAATCATTTAAAAACTTTTCATAACTTTCAAATGTATACAAGACTTTAAGTAATAAACTTTCACATAGCTGAACAGTAAAAATCTTTCACGGATAAATCCGCTCCCGTAAATGGCACCCTGAAGTCACCCGAGGGTGACAACGAGTCAGTATCACGCTGCCTTACTGGGACTCATTCCCATGGCATAAACGGAACCTCTCCCCGACGTGAGTACTGGCGGAACCTCCCCCCGACTTAGCCAATTTACGTCTACACAATGTATGCATACATCTCACATAAAACTTTAAACAACTTTCATGCAATAAAAGCATAAGAACAAAACATGGCATTTCTCATCATGTATTCACTTTAGAAAGACACTTTAAAATCACGTATTTTAGTTAGAAAACTCACCTGGTACGTTTGTTTGCTTTTCCCTACTCTGCTCTTTACTTCCAAATTGTCTACCTGAACGAAGGGACATATTTATAAACTAACTAGAACTATCCGGACACTTCTCACTTGCCACCTTACTCTTTTCCGGACATCACTACTTTTCCGGACAACCACACATTTCCGGATGACTCTCCTATCCGGACACATTGAGGTTACCGGACAACTTATAGTCTCCGGACGATTAACCTATCCGGATGGCACACTTATCCGGACGACTAAACTCATCCGGACAACACAATATCCGTACAGCTTCCACAACCCGACCAAGAAGTTATCCGGACACTCACCCGGCCACCCTCATGCTTGAAGGTTTTCGGACGAACGCTGGACGAGTTTAATGGTTGAAAATCCTATTGCATGCCTCTTAATCCTCAAGATAAGCCAATAAATTATCACTAAATGATCTGTAATCGATTTCCCATCAGTTTCATTATCAAAACGCATTTAATGAAGATTAAGACTCTCTATATGCCTCCAATGACTTAGAAAAGCTAAAACCCACAAAACTCAGAAATCAGCAGATTAACTTGAAAGGAGTTATGGATTAGAGATTACCTTAGAGATTACTTGCAGATCACGAATTCCAATCCTTCCCTTCCTTCTGAAATTGAACTTGATGATTCCTTTCTTCCAAAAGCACACAAAACACTTAAGAACCCTATTCTCCTTTCTCTCCTCAAATTTAGCCGTCAACAATCAATTTCAGTATTAGAATGTTCTTTCTAGGGTTTTGTACCTTTAAATACCCTATCCCAAACTTACCAAATAGCCCCTCAACTTTTGCTCTTATTATACTTTCCTTACAAGTGTTAAAACTAAACCGATTCGGTCACGGTCGTTACAGTTTATATTTTGGAAAGCCTACTGTAAATAGTCTTATTTTGATGTTTACAATAAACATCTTGAACAAGGAAAATAGATTATGTTCACCAAATTATAAATTTTAAATATAAACAAGAATTGAAGTGATTACTTATGAGAATTCAGTCAGTAGAAGGGAAGTTGAAGCGATTACTTATGAGAATTTATGAAGAGTACAAAAGAATTGACAACGGGGACCAATATGATCACACCATTTTAGAGGATTTGGAAATGGAAGGGGATGATTTGAAGGGACTTGATGAAGTAAGCAGGGAGATAGCAAGGGAGATGATGTCTCAACAATCAGGATGCATACGGAATGAAGTTGACCGGTATCTATCCAATAGGTATGTTTTTACTTTTGGTAACTTTTATTCTATTTATTATTTGTTCACATATATAAAATTTTGAATTTTTGATTGAATCCAAATAGGTATGTGAGCCTTATCGCAAAGAATTTTGAAATTCATAAATGGTGGAAAGGTAACGAATCAACTTATCTAGTTCTATGAAAACTAGCAAAAGATATCTTTGCTATTCCTTGTTTAACAGTTATTTCAGAGAATGCTTTTAGTTTGTGGTCAAGAGTGGTGGATCCTTTTAGAGCTTCCTTAACGCCAAAAACAGTTGAGGCACTTGTTTGCACAGCTGATTGGTTAAGGGCCTCTCCCCCAAACTTCAACTTATATGAAGATCCAACGGAAGAAGCCTTACAGATTTACAGTGACTTGGAGGAACTTGAGCGGGGTAAGATATATTGTTTTAAATTTTAATACAAGAGTTGCATTAGTTTGTTATATATTTTTAACATTTGTTTGTTAATTGTAGAGAATGCTTACAATCAAGGATATGAGGTTACAAGCAATAACTCAGGCCAAACAAATGCCTAGAAGGCTAGAATCTCAAGTCTCAACCTTCTTTGGTACATGGTTTGTGAAGATCCCACGAAGCACGACACTCTTTTAAAGTTTTAATGCATGTTAGACTACAAAAATTATGGTTGCTACTATGGATGTTTGTACTTTGTAATTATGTATTCTCATTTTGACCTTTACAACAACAGGTTTGTTTTAATGATTTGAGACAGCAAGTTAGTTTTATTAATATGAAGTTTTGAACAACAGGGTTGTTTTATTATTTTGGGACAACATGTTTATTAATTAGGGACAACATGTTTGTTTTTGAACATCAGGTTTGTTTCAATTCAGTTATTCAATTCAACAGCAGGTTTAGCAGGTTTTTATGAACAACAGTTTTTTTTAACAACAGCAGCAGGTTTACAGGTTTGTTTATTTTGAAATTTGAACAACAACATTTATTTTTGTTGAACAGCAGGTTTGTTTTTTTTGAACAAAAGACTTGTTTCAAGTTTTAGTAGCATGTTTGTAATTGTATTATTGGTTTATATAATTTAATTGTAACCATTTTGATTTTTGAGATGTTGGTACAAAACCGTACCACGGCCCATTAAGCCTAAACAAAGCCCATTAAGCACAAATGGCTTTTACAAAACAATTAAATAACTCTAATAAACCTCTATATAATTATTTATATATCTTTCTAATATGTAGGACATTTATGGTCCTAACACAACATGTACCAACCGAAAAATGTTGGCACCAATTAAGTTGGTACCAATTATAATTGGTTGGTACACGGTATAAATTTTAGTGTACCAATTATAATTTGTTGATACACGATATTCTGAAAAAAAACATGGTACCGTACCATTTTCACCCCTAATTTTAACTAATAGCACAATTAATGATGATAAATTAGAAATAAAAACACTCGCAAGACATAGGCGTAATATAAATTTAACTTTAAAAAAGGAATATAATATAAAATCAACTGAAAAACGAGGAATTGATGAGAGTGCATATTCTCCCAATCCCATCATCCATGACACAATCATTCCAACACAACCAACACACTCCATACGAAAGACAAAACCCTTTGGGCGTGAGTCATGGTCCCATTTACGCTTTCTACCCCTATTCCTTTCCAATCAAATATTAGGCTATGTTTGATATATAAGTTAGGTAAATTATTTGATAACTAATACTTCCTCGGTCCCAAAATAAGTGTATAAATTACTTTTTTTGTTTGTCTTAAAATAAGTGTCCACTTTCAAAAGTACATTTTTACTTTCTCATTCTACCCTTAATTATGTGATGGATAAATTTTCTCTCACTATAACTAAGGGTAAAATTGTACTTTGCTTAATTAAAAAGTGTAATAATTGCACTTTCCTAAAACTGTGTGCATTTTTCATTGTGGACATTTATTTTGGGACGAAGGGAGTATCTTAGTTGATGGTTGAAAATGTAGTCAATAAATTAATCATGTTTAGTAAAAAGTAGTTGATAATTTAAATTAAAAAACTTCTATAAATCTGTTTTTTTATACGACACTTGTATTTATACTTTTTGTAATAGTGTTATATAAAATAACTAATAGACCAACTTATATTAAAAATGTTCTAAAAACTTATTAAAACGACCAAAACATTATATAAGTTTATAGTAACCCTTTAGATATAGCGTTTTTTTGGTTAAGTCGTATAAACTTAAGTCCTATTATGTAACAGCTCAAAATCCATAAAACGTAATCACAAGAGTTACAACCAAAACGGTCCCAAAATTTTATACATTACAACGATTCTAACCCTAAGTACTGTAACACCCTAAAATCAGAGCAAATTTGAACCTCAAATTTTAACAAGGTATAACATAATAACATCCAAACATTTATATAAATAAGAAGAGAACTAACTATGAGGGTTCATAATTACATATATTGAATTCTCCAAATAACCTATTAATCTAATCATGTCAACCATAATCAGATTAACTGGGTTATCTAAGCAATCCATCAAAAAGCCTCATCGCGTTTACTAAATTCTCCACTTATCTCAAAAGTTGAATACTTCAAAAGCTCTCGTCCCACATCCCATTATTTCCCTGAGCTGGTACCTGGTAAGAAAATTTAAATTGAACGATTAGGCTTACGCCTAGTGAGAACATCCAAATTCAATTTAAAACATTACCAGCTTTGAAAACTCCAATATCCAAAGCATATAAACAAACCTGGTTTATCACCATTCTTACCGTACACGTACTCGACTCAATGACAGGAACATACCCGATCCCGTGAATATGACTAACATTCAGAAAGTCATATCATCACAAACAAGAGCCTACTATGAATTGTTGCCGATTCTAGATCATTGCTATTATCCAAGAAATTACAAGTTACTTTATGCCTATTTCTTGTTTCTTATCACCTCTCGAAATGGGAAATTACATTCCACATTATAGGTCTCATCACCTCTCGAAATGGGAAATTACATTCCACATTATAGGTCTCATCACCTCTCAAAATGGGAAATTACATTCCACATTATAGGTCAACGGGAATTACACTTTACTTTATGCATATTCCACGTTATAAATATTAACAGTGCCTATGGATCCATTACACTTACTAACGTATGTATATAATAACATATCGCGTTATATCTCGTAACATATTCTTAGTTTTAAGAATATTAAACAATTTAACGTAACTTTAATCCCGACGGTTCAATTTACGGAATTACTTTAGTAAGAATCTTAATTCAAAAAAAAAATCCTAATTGAATTCTAAACTTAAATTCGGTTGCACTAAATTCCGGGCTTAAAGCCCATTCCAAAACTAAAATATATCGGGTCCATAAACTAAGGCCCAATTCCGGTAATTTCACTTAATTCCGGTTCAAAACCCAAACAAAGCCCATTTCGGAAGATGTTATTAATTACGGATCCGATTACTAAACCCAATTCCGGATCCTATTCTTTCGGCCCAAGTTCCGGTAAACAATTCGGGCTTCGGCCAATATTCTGGAAGTGAAAAGAATTCTGGGCATTTCGACCCTATTCCGGAATTGAAGTAACACCGAGCTTTAGACCCAGTTCCGGAAGTTAGTTCCGGATCCCAACAAAAGCCCAATTCCGGTTTTTAATTTCCGGATCCAAACTATATTCCGGAATCCAATTTCTCCGGATCTTTAAACCCGGTTCCGGAACCCACTAATTCCGGATCTTAAACCCAACTTTCGGAATCCATTAATTCCGGATCCGATAATAG
The DNA here is from genome assembly GCA_033807775.1 of Saussurea involucrata. Classification (NCBI taxonomy): domain Eukaryota; kingdom Viridiplantae; phylum Streptophyta; class Magnoliopsida; order Asterales; family Asteraceae; genus Saussurea; species Saussurea involucrata. The sequence goes on along the minus strand of CM066321.1, from coordinate 199,648,409 downwards.
TTCCGGAATTCTCTATACCGGGACTTCGAATTTTTATAAAATCAATACTCGTCAATTTATCTCCCAAAAATCTATCTAAATACAGTTTATAAATCGATTTCATCTCCATACAGATTTACCAATTCATTCAACCATTTTATATACTATATCTGATTCAATTTCAACTTTTAGTGTTTAAAAGGAATAGATGAACTCACCTCTGGTTGAAGCTTTAACTCAGCAACTCCAATTCTTTTCTTCTCTAATTAACAATCACTGGAGAAGATTCAAACTTGGTATACTAAATGATTAAGAACTTTACACAAGATGATTCCAATTCTTACCAAAAAATCACCTTCCGATTTTCTTCTCTTTCCCTTTTCTTCTTTCTCTCTGCTTTTCGTCTTCCTTCACTCTCTCTGTAAAGTGACCGAATTCACACTGCTGAATTGAGATAAAAATATCACAATCAGCTTACCCACTCTTAAGGTAACCCAACTTTCAAGGAATTACCAAATAAACCCTCAATTTTAAGTTTCAACATTAACTTAATACTTTGGTCAAATTACAGATTCAACCCTAGAGTTTATAAATACAAATAGTCCACAAATTAGACTAAATTACAAATAGACCCCAATCATATTAAAATAATACACTGGAAATTCGAGGTGTTACAAATCTCCCCAACTTGAAAATGATTTTGTCCCCGAAATCAAAGCTAGGTAAAAAGATGAGGATATCTAATCTTCATATCTTCTTCCGCTTTTAACGTCACGTTAGCACCTCGGTGGTGTTTCCATTTCACTTATAACATAACTACATCTTTATGACGTAATTTCTTAACCGATCTCTCTAAGACCGCCTCCGGTTCTTCCACACAACGGCTCTTCTCATCCACTCTCACGTCAGTAAGTGGAATCACATCATTCTCTTCGGCTAAACATTTCCAAAGATAGCAGACATGGAAGGTATTGTGGATGCCTTCCAATTCAGGTGGAAGATCCAACTGATAAGCTTGAAGTCCCACTCGCTTAGTTATAGTGAAAGGTCCTAGAAAACGAGGACTTAACTTTCCACGTTTGCCAAACCTTATCACGCCTTTCCACGTGGATACCTTATGCATTACGCGCTCCCCAACTTGGAACTCTTTTGGTCTTCTTTTCGTATCGGCATAACTCTTTTGTCGATCTTGAGCCGCTTTCATATGCTTTCAAACCTCTTTCACTTTATCAGCCGTTTGTTGCACAAGTTCAGGACCAGCAAATTGCTTTTCTCCGGCTTCTAACCAACATACCAGAGTTCTACATTTCCGACCATACAAAGCTTCAAAAGGTGCTCTTCCGATACTGGAGTGATAACTATTGTTATACGCAAACTCTACTAACGGTAGATGCGTATCCCAATTACCTCCAAAGTCTAACACGCACGACCTGAGCATATCTTCCAATGTTTGAATGGTTCTTGTAATACCCCGGGTAAGTTCGTTAGTTAAATTTTCTTTCCGTTAAATTTAGTTAACTTTAAAATTGGATGTTTAGGATAAGTTTGGGTTAATTTATAAGTTTAAGGGTGCCTTGGTTAATTCTGAATAGTTCAAGCCAAAAGTGTAAAATTGGGTTAATATACCCTTTAAGCTCTAGATATTTTCAGAAACAAAATTCAGTGAGTGAGTGTGTGTGTGTTTTGAAACGAAAAGAAGAAGAAGAAGAAGTAAGGTTAAGGCTCAAATTGGTCTACTTGGAAGTGATTGTTTTATGTTTTGTGTTTGTAATCATTAGTAGTAAGTTCCTATAGGTTTAGATTTATCAATTTTTCGATTTGGATGAGTTATTTGATTCTGGGTTGAAAGTTTCACTGACTGAGTTCAGAGGTTTCCGGACAGTTTTGGTAGTATCCAGACGAGGTAATTTATCCGGTAAGTATGTCTATTTTGTAGTGTCCGGAAGAAATAGATACCGGATGGTATCCGGATTGTTTGTGTCCGGAAAGTTATGGTGACCGGAAAGTTGTATCACCCGGACAGGTCTAGTGTATCCGGAAAGTATGCTGTCCGGACAGTATCATGGTGTCCGGAAACTTGTGTTTTGTCGACTTTTGGATAGGGTATGAATGAGGACCGAAAATACTGTGGACTCGACTTAAGATCGGGTTTGGGGGAAACATTTGAGGATAAGAGTTAGATAGAGTTATCTAGAGTTCTTAGTCTTCTAGTAAGTCTTATATGTTTAATTGGTAAAGAGATAATTGTATGTAAATTATTTCAGATTCTGTGAATTCTGGGTGAAAGACTGAATCTTTTGGAAAAGGCTTGGAAGCGTTTTGATAAACAAACAGGTGAGTTTTACTTTAAAATGTTTTCAAACTGGAATACATATATGTGGATTGGGAATGTGATAATTAGTGTAATTATGTGCATATGTATGAAGTATGATATATTGAGGTGTATATTATATTTATACGAGCATTACACTACACGAGTACACGTTGACCGGGCTTAGGACCGGTGGAGGTTGGTTGTACGGAGGGACATCGGAGTTGGCTGTATACTAGTGCAGCGGAGTAAAATGATTAGTTGGCTCGCAACCAATTAATATGGCCATGGGAATGAGACAGGAAAGTACACAATGCATGAGTCATAAATGGTATTCATATTTGTGTTATGTATATGGTGTTTGTGCAAATGATTTTAAACTGACAGAGATTTTCTCACTTAGACCACTAGGTTTAACCCTCATTTTGTTTTAAAAAAATGTATTCCAGGTCGTGGATCAAGTAAGAGCAAGTGAAAAGGGGTAATGTGTGACTAGCTTTGGAAGACTTATGTTTTTGAAGACCATGACGTGTTTTGCAGTCATAACTCTGTTATTAGTTATAATGTAAATTAATTAGCAAAACGTTTGTAATGAAATACTTATTATGATGGTAAAGACTAAGGGACCGTACATGTTATATGATGTATCTTGTTATGAAACAATGTTATGTAAAATATGCTATTTGTTTTATGTTTGGGAATCCGGGTCGTCACAGATGGTATCAGAGCCCTAGTTTAAGGGATTTAGGTATTCAGATCCATACCTGGACCTAAACTGCATGTGAAGTAGGATGTCCCTATTATTTTAGAACCTTGGGATGCTAAATATAAAAGGTAGAAGGAACATCATGTAAGGTAATTTCAAATTATATTTGGCCAGTGTAATCATGAACTTATAGGTACATGTTTGAACTGGAAAACCTTATTATATGGGTATGTGCTTACGTGTATATTAACCTTGTTGAAATCTACAGAATGGCAAGTGGTACTCGACGTACGAATAGAGAGGGAGAAATAAATCCTAATAGAACGAATCCAACAATCGGAACAAGGGGAAGAGGTGGAGATCGAGGTAGGGGCAGAACTGGAGGTAGAGTTCAGTCGCAAGGTACGGAATTTGTTACAAAGAAACGATCTGACCACTGAAATGGGAAGACTGCAAGCAAATATACAAGCTATGTTTAACCGAACTCGTCACACTGAAACTGAAATACCAGATCCTAGTCTGGAAGACGAGATGCCCATTACACCTACTGTCATACCAGTGCCAAAGAAGTGTGATTATAAGATGTTTCTGAGCTGCAAACCTCTAACTTACTCAGGAGAAAGAGTCCCAGTAAAGGCTATGAGGTGGCTAAAAGAGATAGAAGCCATCTTCAAAACCAGCAAATGTGCCGAGGAAGATAGAGTGTTATATGGAACCGCGATGCTGAAGGCCGATGCTCTATATTGGTGGGAATCTCTTATTACCTCTAGAGGATCTGATGTGTATTATACTTTCTCTTGGGAAGAATTCACTATAGCTTTCAAGAGACAGTTTTGTCCTCAAGCAGCACTTAGACAACTGGAAGAAGAGTTCATGAACCTGCAACAGGGAAGTTTATCAGTTCGGGATTACACTGCTCGTTTTCTGGAGATGTCTCGTTTCGCTGAGTACTACGTTGCCACAGAGTCACTTAAGATGGACAGGTTTATCTTTGGGTTAAATTCAGAAATCAGAAGTTTAGTGATTGCAAAGGGACCAGATACCTTCTCCGCCGCAGTAGATGCTGCAGAAAATGTGGAACGGGATAAAGGGAGAGATGCTAGTGATAAAAGTACTGGAAAAAGAAAATGGGAAGGACCACATTATGATCCAAAGAAGTCCAGATTTCAGAGATTTGATAGTCGTCCACCTTTCAGACCAGCGGAAAGACCTTGTCCAAAATGCAACCGTATTCATCAAAGAAAATTGTCAAGTTGACCCTCGAGTTTGTTATAAGTGTGGAAAGATCGGCCATATTGCTAAAGAGTGTCGGGTAACTCGATTTTGTTTCTCATGCAATTCTCCTGATCACATTCTGTCTGATAGTCCATGGTGGAAAGTACAGTAGGGTGGTACGTCAGTGAGACCAACGGGTGTTAGGCCGGTAGTACAAAGGCCAGAGCTACCATTAGCAAGGGGTCGTGCCTTCCAAATGACAGCACAAGAAGCAAAAGAAACTCCTGATGTGGTTACAGGTACATTTTTAATAAACTCTACACGTGCTAAAGTGTTATTTGACTCCGGTGCAAACCGATCATTTGGGTCTCCTTCTTTTGCTGCTGTTATGCATTTAAAGCCTAAAGTGTTAGATCATGCTTTAATGGTAGATACTGCAAATGATAATCAAGTATCGGTTAGAGAGGTATTTGATAGCTGTGTTATAAATATAGATGGGTGTGGAGTACCTATCCAGTTATTTTCTATAGCTTAGATCGAGTTTGATGTAGTAGTGGGAATGGATTGGTTAGCCGAGAATCAGGCTAGTATAGTTTGTGATAAGAAGTTGATTAATGTTGTCTTACCTGAGAAGGGACCGGTAGTGATTTACGGTGACCGTAGAAATCATCAGTCTTGCCTTATCTCTATAATGAAAGCTCGTAAGTGTGTTAATAAAGGTTTCCGTGATAGATACAAAGCTAGAAAAGAATAAGTTGGAAGATATTCCTGTTGTTTGTGAATTTCCGGAAGTTTTCCTAGAAGACTTGAATAGTCTTCCGCCCGTTAGACAAGTAGAGTTTGGTATAGATCTGATTCCTGGAGCCGCTCCTGTAGCCCGTGCACCGTATCGTCTGGCACCTCCAGAGATGAAAGAAATGATGACGCAACTGCAAGATCTATCCGATAAGGGCATTATCAGACCCAGTACGTCACCGTGGGGAGCACCAGTTCTATTTATGAAAAAGAAAGACGGGTCGATGAGAATGTGTATTGATTATCAGGAACTGAATAAGCGTACGATCAAGAATAAGTATCCGCTTCCTAGAATTGATGACCTCTTTGATCAATTAGTTGGAGCTTGTTATTTCTCCAAGATTGATCTAAGATCCGGTTATCATCAGTTAAAGGTTAAAGAAGAAGATGTTCTGAAAACTGCTTTTCGCACAAGGTATGGTCACTATGAATTCCTAGTGATGCCTTTCGGACTGACGAACGCCCCAACTGCCTTTAAGGATTTAATGAATCGGGTATGTAAGCCATATCTCGATAAATTGGTTATTGTGTTTATCAACGATATCCTTATTTATTCTAGATCCAAAGAAGAGCATGCACAACACCTTCGTCTGATTCTGGAATTGTTGAAAAAGGAACAGTTATATGCCAAATTCTCTAAATGTGAATTCTGGCTACGGGAAGTCCAATTTCTCGGACATGTGGTTTCAGAAAAAGGCATTCAAGTTGATTCGATGAAAGTAGAGGCAATTGAAAAGTGGGAACCGCCGAGAACGCCAACCGAAGTACGAAGTTTTCTGGGTTTACCAGGCTACTATCGAAAGTTTATACAAGATTTTTCTCGTATCGCTACGCCTCTAACCAAGCTGACCCGAAAGAATATAAAATTCGAATGGAAGGCAGAACAGGATGAAGAATTCCGAATATTGAATGAGAAACTCTGTAGCGCGCCGATACTGTCACTACCTGAAGGTTCCAACTACTTTGTTGTTTACAGTGATGCTTCCAGACTAGGATTGGGATGTGTATTAATGCAGTGTGGAAAAGTTATTGCTTATGCTTCTCGTCAACTGAAGGATCATGAACAACAGTATCCTACACACGACATGGAACTTGCAGCAGTTGTTTTCGCGCTAAAGATTTGGAGACATTATCTATACGGTTCTAAATGTCAATTTTTTTACCGATCACAAGAGTCTCCAACATCTTTTCGATCAGGGGGAATTAAATATGAGACAAAGAAGATGGTTAGAATTGGTGAATGACTACGACTGTGAAATTCTCTATCATCCGGGGAAGGCGAATGTAGTAGCTGATGCATTGAGTCGTCAAGAAAAGAGTGGAACAATAAAAGCCATTTCACTGCGAGCTGAACTTCTACCTAACATCTTTGACGAATTGAAGAAAGGGCAAGTAGAAGCTTTTCAAGAGGAACACTTGAAACCAGAACGGTTAGTGGGGATATCAGCATCACTTGTAAAAGATGATCGTGGGTTACTGTGTCTGGGAAACAGAATTTGGGTGCCTCGTCTGGGTAATTTGCATGATCGAGTACTTCAAGAAGCTCATCAATCTCGTTTCTCTGTTCATCCAGGTACGAATAAGATGTATAAAGATTTACGACAATTTTACTGGTGGCCGGGAATGAAAAGAAGTATTGCTCAGTAAGTGGAAGGTTGTTCTACTTGTAAGAAAGTAAAGATTGAACATCAAAAGCCTTTTGGTCAGTTGCAACGTTTAGAAATACCTATGTGGAAATGGGATCAGATTACTACAGACTTCATCATGAAGCTACCAAAGACTCCGAAAGGGTTTGATGCCATTTGGGTAATCGTTGACAGATTATCAAAGTCTGCTCACTTTCTACCGATGAAAGAGACCTATTCATTGGATAGACTAGCCAAATTGTATATCGATGAAATAGTAACCCGACATGGAGTTCCAATCTCGATTATTTCTGATCGTGATAGTCGTTTTACTTCAAGGTTCTGGAGGAGTTTTCAAAAAGAAACGGGGACGCAAATAAAGCTAAGTACAGCGTATCATCCTCAAACTGACGGTCAGAGTGAACGAACGATTCAGACATTGGAAGATATGTTATGAGCCTGCATTAATTGTTGATTTTGGGGGATCGTGGGATAAGCATTTGCCGTTGATTGAATATGCCTACAATAACAGTTATCATTCCAACATACAAGCGGCACCTTTCAAAGTTCTATATGGTAGAAAATGCCGAACTCCTCTGTGTTGGAACGAAGTGGGAGAGAAACAATTAGCTGGGCCAGACATAGTTCAGTTGACCGCGGATAAGATTACTCAGATTCGGGAACGATTGAAAGTAGCTTAAGACAGACAGAAAAGTTACGCTGATCGACGCCGAAAACCGTTAGAATTCCAAGTTGGGGATTTCGTAATGTTAAAAGTCTCACCTTGGAAAGGAGTCATACGATTTGGGAAACAAGGTAAGCTTAGTCCAAGGTACATCGGGCCGTTTCAAATCACAGAAAGGATCGGTGAAGTAGCCTACAGGTTAGATCTTCCGCCAGAGTTAAGCAGTATCCACAATGCTTTTCATGTATCAAAATTTCGAAAGTGTTTGGTTACGCCAGATCATGCAGTTTCTCTACCAGATATACAAGTTGATGAAAAGCTGAATTATGTGGAGGAACCTGAAGCCATTGTTGACCGTAAAGTCAAAGTTTTGCGGAACAAGGAGATCAAACAAGTAAAAGTTCAATGGCGACATCATAAAGGGCAGGATGCTACTTGGGAATTAGAATCAGAAATGAGAACTAAGTACCCGTACCTCTTTGCCTAACCGAATTCCGGGACGAAATTCTTTTAAGGGGGAGATGATGTAATACCCCGGGTAAGTTCGTTAGTTAAATTTTCTTTCCGTTAAATTTAGTTAACTTTAAAATTGGATGTTTAGGATAAGTTTGGGTTAATTTATAAGTTTAAGGGTGCCTTGGTTAATTCTGAATAGTTCAAGCCAAAAGTGTAAAATTGGGTTAATATACCCTTTAAGCTCTAGATATTTTCAGAAACAAAATTCAGTGAGTGTGTGTGTGTATGTTTTGAAACGAAAAGAAGAAGAAGAAGAAGTAAGGTTAAGGCTCAAATTGGTCTACTTGGAAGTGATTTTGAGGTATGTTTCTTTTATGTTTTGTGTTTGTAATCATTAGTAGTAAGTTCCTATCGGTTTAGATTTATCAATTTTTCGATTTGGATGAGTTATTTGATTCTGGGTTGAAAGTTTCACCGACTGAGTTCAGAGGTTTCCGGACAGTTTTGGTAGTATCCGGACGAGGCAATTTATCCAGTGAGTATGTTTATTTTGTAGTGTCCGAAAGAAATAGATACCGGATGGTATCCGGATTACCTTGGTTTCCGGATGTCATCCGGATTGTTTGTGTCCGAAAAGTTATGGTGACCGGAAAGTTGTATCACTCGGACAGGTCTAGTGTATCCGGAAAGTACGCTGTTCGGACAGTATCATGGTGTCCGGAAACTTTGGTTGTCCGGTCACTTCTGAGGTTTCAGATACTTTTGAGTATCCGATAACTTTGTGTTTTGTCGACTTTTGGATAGGGTATGAATGAGGACTGGAAATACTGTGGACTCGACTTAAGATCGGGTTTGGGGAAAACATTTGAGGATAAGAGTTAGATAGAGTTATCTAGAGTTCGTAGTCTTCTAGTGAGTCTTATATGTTTAATTGGTTAAGAGATAATTGTATGTAAATTATTTCAGATTCTGTGAATTCTGGGTGAAAGACTGAATCTTTTGGAAAAGGCTTGGAAGCGTTTTGATAAACAAACAGGTGAGTTTTACTTTAAAATGTTTTCAAACTGGAATACATATATGTGGATTGGGAATGTGATAATTAGTGTAATTATGTGCATATGTATGAAGTATGATATATTGAGGTGTATATTATATTTATACGAGCATTACACTACACGAGTACACGTTGGCCGGGCTTAGGACCGGTGGAGGTTGGCTGTACGGAGGGACAACGGAGTTGGCTGTATACTAGTGCAGCGGAGTAAAATGATTAGTTGGCTTGCAACCAATTAATATGGCCATGGGAATGAGACAGGAAAGTACACAATGCATGAGTCATAATTGGTATTCATATTTGTGTTATATATATGGTGTTTGTGCAAATGATTTTAAACTGACCGGGATTTTCTCACTTAGACCACTAGGTCTAACCCTCATTTTGTTTTAAAAATATGTATTACAGGTCGTGGATCAAGTAAGAGCAAGTGAAAAGGGGTAATCTGTGACTAGTTTTGGAAGACTTATGTTTTTGAAGACCATGACGTGTTTTGCAGTCATAACTTTGTTATTAGTTACAATGTAAATTAATTAGCAAAAAGTTTGTAATGAAATACTTATTATGATGGTAAAGACTAAGGGACCGTACATGTTATATGATGTATCTTGTTATGAAACAATGTTATGTAAAATATGCTATTTGTTGTATGTTTGGGAATCCGGGTCGTTTCAGATGGTATCAGAGCCCTAGTTTAAGGGATTTAGGTATTCGGATCCATACCTGGACTTAAACTGCATGTGAAGTAGGATGTCCCTATTATTTTAGAACCTTGGGATGCTAAATATAAAAGGTAGAAGGAACATCATGTAAGGTAATTTCAAATTACATTTGGCCAGTGTAATCATGAACTTACAGGTACATGTTTGAACTGGAAAACCTTATTATATGGGTATGTGCTTACGTGTATATTAACCTTGTTGAAATCTACAGAATGGCAAGTGGTACTCGACATACGAATAGAGAGGGAGAAGGAAATCCTAATAGAACGAATCCAACAATCGGAACAAGGGGAAGAGGTGGAGATCGAGGTAGGGGCAGACCTGGAGGTAGAGTTCAGTCGCAAGGTACGGAATTTGCTACAAGGGACGATCTGACCGCTGAAATGGGAAGACTGCAAGCAAATATACAAGCTATGTTTAACCGAACTCGTCACACTGAAACTGAAATACCAGATCCTAGTCTGGAAGACGAGATGCCCATTACACCTACTGTCATACCAGTGCCAAAGAAGTGTGATTATAAGATGTTTCTGAGCTATAAACCTCCAACTTACTCAGGAGAAAGAGACCCAATAAAGGCTATGAGGTGGCTAAAAGAGATAGAATCCATCTTCAAAACCAGTAAATGTGCCGAGGAAGATAGAGTGTTATATGGAACCGCGATGCGGAAGGCCGATGCTGTATATTGGTGGGAAGCTCTTATTACCTCTAGAGGATCTGATGTGTATTCTACTTTCTCTTGGGAAGAATTCACTATAGCTTTCAAGAGACAGTTTTGTCCTCAAGCAGCAATTAGACAACTAGAAGAAGAGTTCATGAACCTGCAACAGGGAACTTTATCAGTTCGGGATTACACTGCTCGTTTTCTGGAGAAGTCTCGTTTCGCTGAGTACTACGTTGCCACAAAGGCACTTAAGATGGAAAGGTTTATCTTTGGGTTAAATTCATAAATCAGAAGTTTAGTGATTGCAGAGGGACCAAATACCTTCTCAGCCGCAGTAGATGCTGCAGAAAATGTGGAACGGGATAAAGGGAGAGATGCTAGTGATAAAAGTACTGGAAAAAGAAAACGGGAAGGACCACATTATGACCCAACGAAGTCCAGATTTCAGAGATTTGATAGTCGTCCACCTTTCAGACCAGCGGAAAGACCTTGTCCAAAATGCAACCGTATTCATCAAGGAAATTGTCAAGTTGACCCTCGAGTTTGTTATAAGTGTGGAAAGATCAGACATATTGCTAAAGACTGTCGGGTAACTCGATTTTGTTTCTCATGCAATTCTCCTGATCACATTCAGTCTGATTGTCCACGGTGGAGAGTACAGCAGGGTGGTACGTCAGTGAGACCAACGGTTGTTAGGCCGGTAGTACAAAGGCCAGGGCTACCAAGAGCAAGGGGTCGTGCCTTCCAAATGACAACACAAGAAGCAGAAGAAACTCCTGATGTGGTTACATGTACATTTTTAATAAACTCTACACGTGCTAAAGTGTTATTTGACTCCGATGCAAACCGATCATTTGTGTCTCCTTCTTTTGCTGTTGTTATGCATTTAAAGCCTAAAGTGTTAGATCATGCTTTAATGGTAGATACTGCAAATGATAATCAAGTATCGGTTAGAGAGGTATTTGATAGCTGTGTTATAAATATAGATGGGTGTGGAGTACCTATCCAATTATTTCCTATAGCTGTGATCGAGTTTGATGTAGTAGTGGGAATGGATTGGTTAGCCGAGAATCAGGCTAGTATAGTTTGTGATAAGAAGTTGATTATTGTTGTCTTACCTGAGAAGGGACCGGTAGTGATTTACGGTGACCGTAGAAATCATCAGTCTTGCCTAATCTCTATGATGAAAGATCGTAAGTGTGTTAATAAAGGATGCCCGAGTTATTTAGCTTATGTGATAGATACTAATCTAGAAAAGAATAAGTTGGAAGATGGTATCAGAGCCCTAGTTTAAGGGATTTAGGTATTCGGATCCTTACCTGGACTTAAACTGCATGTGAAGTAGGATGTCCCTATTATTTTAGAACCTTGGGATGCTAAATATAAAAGTTAGAAGGAACATCATGTAAGGTAATTTCAAATTACATTTGGCCAGTGTAATCATGAACTTACAGGTACATATTTGAACTGGAAACCTTATTATATGGGTATATGCTTACGTGTATATTAACCTTGTTGAAATCTACAGAATGGCAAGTGGTACTCGACGTACGAATAGAGAGGGATAAGGAAATCCTAATAGAACGAATCCAACAATCGGAACAAGGGGAAGAGGTGGAGATCGAGGTAGGGGTAGAACTGGAGGTAGAGTTCAGTCACAAGGTACGAAATTTGTTATAAGGGACGATCTAACCGCTGAAATGGGAAGACTGCAAGCAAATATACAAGCTATGTTTAACCGAACTCGTCACACTGAAACTGAAATACCAGATCCTAGTCTGGAAGACGAGATGCCCATTACACCTACTGTCATACCAGTGCCAAAGAAGTGTGATTATAAGATGTTTCTGAGCTGCAAACCTCTAACTTACTCAGGAGAAAGAGTCCCAGTAAAGGCTATGAGGTGGCTAAAAGAGATAGAAGCCATCTTCAAAACCAGCAAATGTGCCGAGGAAGATAGAGTGTTATATGGAACCGCGATCCTGAAGGCCGATGCTCTATATTGGTGGGAAGCTCTTATTACCTCTAGAGGATCTGATGTGTATTCTACTTTCTCTTTGGAAGAATTCACTATAGCTTTAAAGAGACAGTTTTGTCCTCAAGCAGCAATTAGACAACTAGAAGTGGAGTTCATGAACCTGCAATAGGGAAGTTTATCAGTTTGGGATTACACTGCTCGTTTTCTAGAGAAGTCTCATTTCGCTGAGTACTACGTTGCCACGGAGGCACTTAAGATGGAAAGGTTTATCTTTGGGTTAAATTCAGAAATCAGAAGTTTAGTGATTGCAAAGGGACCAGATACCTTCTCAGCCGCAGTAGATGCTGCAGAAAATGTGGAACGGGATAAAGGGAGAGATGCTAGTGATAAAAGTACTGGAAAAAGAAAATGGGAAGGACCACATTATGATCCAAAGAAGTCCAGATTTCAGAGATTTGATAGTCGTCCACCTTTCAGACCAACGGAAAGACCTTGTCCAAAATGCAACCGTATTCATTAAGGAAATTGTCAAGTTGACCCTTGAGTTTGTTATAGGTGTGGAAAGATCGGCCATATTGCTAAAGACTGTCGGGTAACTCGATTTTGTTTCTCATGCAATTCTCCTGATCACATTCAGTCTAATTGTCCACGGTGGAGAGTACCGCAGGGTGGTACATCAGTGAGACCAACGGGTGTAAGGCCGGTAGTACAAAGGCAAGAGCTACCAAGAGCAAGGGGTCGTGCCTTCCAAATGACATCACAAGAAGCAGAAGAAACTCCTGATGTGGTTACATGTACATTTTTAATAAACTCTACACGTGCTAAAGTGTTATTTGACTCCGGTGCAAACCGATCATTTGTGTCTCCTTCTTTTGCTGCTGTTATGCATTTAAAGCCTAAAGTGTTAGATCATGCTTTAATGGTAGATACTGCAAATGATAATCAAGTATCGTTTAGAGAGGTATTTGATAGCTGTGTTATAAATATAGATGGGTGTGGAGTACCTATCCAGTTATTTCCTATAGCTTTGATCGAGTTTGATGTAGTAGTGGGAATGGATTGGTTAGCCGAGAATCAGGCTAGTATAGTTTGTGATAAGAAGTTGATTAATGTTGTCTTACCTGAGAAGGGACCGGTAGTGATTTACGGTGACCGTAGAAATCATCAGTCTTGCTTTATCTCTATCATGAAAGCTCGTAAGTGTGTTAATAAAGGATGCCCGAGTTATTTAGCTTATGTGATAGATACTAAGCTAGAAAAGAATAAGTTGGAAGATACTCCCGTTGTTTGCGAATTTCCGGAAGTTTTCCAGAAGACTTGAATAGTCTTCCGCCCGTTAGACAAGTAGAGTTTGGTATAGATCTGATTCCTGGAGCCGCTCCTGTAGCCCATGCATCGTATCGTCTGGCACCTCCAGAGATGAAAGAAATGATGACGCAACTGCAAGATCTATTCGATAAGGGCTTCATCAGACCCAGTACGTCACCGTGGGGAGCACCAGTTCTATTTGTGAAAAAGAAAGACGGGTCGATGAGAATGTGTATTGATTATCGAGAACTGAATAAGCGTACGATCAAGAATAAGTATCCGCTTCCCAGAATTGATGACCTCTTTGATCAATTAGTTGGAGCTTGTTATTTCTCCAAGATTGATCTAAGATCCGGTTATCATCAGTTAAAGGTTAAAGAAGAAGATGTTCTGAAAACTGCTTTTCGCACAAGGTATGGTCACTATGAATTCCTAGTGATGCCTTTCGGACTGACGAACGCCCCTACTGCCTTTATGGATTTAATGAATCGGGTATGTAAGCCATATCTCGATAAATTTGTTATTGTGTTTATCGATGATATCCTTATTTATTCTCGATCCAAAGAAGAGCATGCACAACATCTTCGTCTGATTCTGGAATTGTTGAAAAAGGAACAATTATATGCCAAATTTTCTAAATGTGAATTCTGGCTACGGGAAGTCTAATTTCTCGGACATGTGGTTTCAGAAAAAGGCATTCAAGTTGATCCGATGAAAGTAGAGGCAATTGAAAAGTGGGAACCGCCGAGAACGCCAACCGAAGTACGAAGTTTTCTGGGTTTACCAGGCTACTATCGAAAGTTTATACAAGATTTCTCTCGTATCGCTATGCCTCTAACCAAGCTGACCCGAAAGAATATAAAATTCGAATGGAAGGCAGAACAGGATGAAACATTTCGAATATTGAAAGAGAAACTCTGTAGCACGCCGATACTGTCTGTCACTACCTGAAGGTTCCAACTACTTTGTTGTTTATAGTGATGCTTCCAAACTAGGATTGGGATGTGTATTAATGCAGTGTGGAAAAGTTATTGCTTATGCTTCTCGTCAACTGAAGGATCATGAACGACAGTATCCTACACACGACATGGAACTTGCAGCAGTTGTTTTCGCGCTAAAGATTTGGAGACATTATCTATACGGTTCTAAATGTTTATTTTTTACCGATCACAAGCGTCTCCAACATCTTTTCGATCAACGGGAATTAAATATGAGACAAAGAAGATGGTTTGAATTGGTGAATGACTACGACTGTGAAATTCTCTATCATCCGGGGAAGGCGAATGTAGTAGCTGATGCATTGAGTCGTCAAGAAAGGAGTGGAACAATAAAAGCCATTTCACTACGAGCTGAACTTCTACCTAACATCTTTGACGAATTGAAGAAAGGGCAAGTAGAAGCTTTTCAAGAGGAACACTTGAAACCAGAACGGTTAGTGGGGATATCAGCATCACTTGTAAAAGATGATCGTGGGTTACTGTGTCTGGGAAACAGAATTTGGGTGCCTCGTCTGGGTAATTTGCGTGATCGAGTACTTCAAGAAGCTCATCAATCTCGCTTCTCTGTTCATCCAGGTATGAATAAGATGTATAAAGATCTACGACAATTTTACTGGTGGCCAGGAATGAAAAGACGTATTGCTCAGTAAGTGGAAGGTTGTTCTACTTGTAAGAAAGTAAAGATTGAACATCAAAAGCCTTTTGGTCAGTTGCAACGTTTAGAAATACCTATGTGGAAATGGGATCAGATTACTACAGACTTCATCATGAAGCTACCAAAGACTCCGAAAGGGTTTGATGCCATTTGGGCAATCGTTGACAGATTATCAAAGTCTGCTCACTTTCTACCGATGAAAGAGACCTATTCATTGGATAGACTAGACAAATTGTATATCGATGAAATAGTAACCCGACATGGAGTTCCAATCTCGATTATTTCTGATCGTGATAGTCGTTTTACTTCAAGGTTCTGGAGGAGTTTTCAAAAAGAAATGGGGACGCAAATAAAGCTAAGTACAGCGTATCATCCTCAAACTGACGGTCAGAGTGAACGAACGATTCAGACTTTAGAAGATATGTTACGAGCCTGCATTGTTGATTTTGGGGGATCGTGGGATAAGCATTTGTCGTTGATTGAATTTGCCTACAATAACAGTTATCATTCCAGCATACAAGCGGCACCTTTCGAAGTTCTGTATGGTAGAAAATGTCGAACTCCTCTGTGTTGGAACGAAGTGGGAGAGAAACAATTAGCTGGGCCAGACATAGTTCAGTTGACCGCGGATAAGATTACTCAGATTCGGGAACGATTGAAAGTAGCTTAAGACAGACAGAAAAGTTACGCTGATCGACGCCGAAAACCGTTAGAATTCCAAGTTGGGGATTTCGTAATGTTAAAAGTCTCACCTTAGAAAGGAGTCATACGATTTTGGAAACAAGGTAAGCTTAGTCCAAGGTACATCGGGCCGTTTGCAATCACCGAAAGGATCGGTGAAGTAGCCTACAGGTTAGATCTTCCGCCAGAGTTAAGCAGTATCCACAATGCTTTTCACGTATCAAATTTTCGAAAGTGTTTGGTTACGCCAGATCAGGCAGTTTCTCTACCAGATATACAAGTTGATGAAAAGCTGAATTATGTGGAGGAACCTGAAGCCATTGTTGACCGTAAAGTCAAAGTTTTGCGGAACAAGGAGATCAAACAAGTAAAAGTTCAATGGCGACATCATAAAGGGCAGGATGCTACTTGGGAATTAGAATCAAAAATGAGAACTAAGTACCCGTACCTCTTTGCCTAACCGAATTCCGGGACAGAATTCTCTTAAGGGGGGGATGATGTAATACCCTGGGTAAGTTCGTTAGTTAAATTTTCTTTCCGTTAAATTTAGTTAACTTTAAAATTGGATGTTTAGGATAAATTTGGGTTAATTTATAAGTTTAAGGGTGCCTTGGTTAATTCTGAATAGTTCAAGCCAAAAGTGTAAAATTGGGTTAATATACCCCTTAAGCTCTAGATATTTTCAGAAACAAAATTCAGTGTGTGTGTGTGTGTGTTTTGAAACGAAAAGAAGAAGAAGAAGAAGAAGAAGAAGAAGAAGTAAGGTTAAGGCTCAAATTGGTCTACTTGGAAGTGATTTTGAGGTATGTTTCTTTTATGTTTTGTGTTTGTAATCATTAGTAGTAAGTTCCTATCGGTTTAGATTTATCAATTTTTCGATTTGGATGAGTTATTTGATTCTGGGTTGAAAGTTTCACCGACTGAGTTCAGAGGTTTTCGGACAGTTTTGGTAGTATCCGGACGAGGCAATTTATCCGGTAAGTATGTTTATTTTGTAGTGTCCGGAAGAAATAGATACCGGATGGTATCCGGATTACCTTGGTTTTCGGATGTAATCCGGATTTTTTGTGTCCGGAAAGTTATGGTGACCGAAAAGTTGTATCACCCAGACAGGTCTAGTGTATTCGGAAAGTATGTTGTCCAGACAGTATCATGGTGACCAGAAACTTTGGTTGTCCGGTCACTTCTGAGATTTCAGATACTTTTGAGTATCCGATAACTTTGTGTTTTGTCGACTTTTGGATAGGGTATGAATGAGGACTGGAAATACTGTGGACTCGACTTAAGATCGGGTTTGGGGGAAACATTTGAGGATAAGAGTTAGATAGAGTTATCTAGAGTTCTTAGTCTTCTAGTAAGTCTTTTATGTTTAATTGGTAAAGAGATAATTGTATGTAAATTATTTCAGATTATGTGAATTCTGGGTGAAAGACTGAATCTTTTGGAAAAGGCTTGGACGCGTTTTGATAAACAAACAGGTGAGTTTTACTTTAAAATGTTTTCAAACTGGAATACATATATGTGGATTGGGAATGTGATAATTAGTGTAATTATGTGCATATGTATGAAGTATGATATATTGAGGTGTATATTATATTTATACGAGCATTACACTATACGAGTACACGTTGGCCGGGCTTAGGACCGGTGGAGGTTGGCTGTACGGAGGGACATCGGAGTTGGCTGTATACTAGTGCAGCGGAGTAAAATGATTAGTTGGCTCGCAACCAATTAATATGGCCATGGGAATGAGACAGGAAAGTAGACAATGCATGAGTCATAATTGGTATTCATATTTATGTTATGTATATGGCGTTTGTGCAAATGATTTTAAACTGACCGGGATTTTCTCACTTAGACCACTAGGTCTAACCCTCATTTTGTTTTAAAAATATGTATTCCAGGTCGTGGATCAAGTAAGAGCAAGTGAAAAGGGGTAATATGTGACTAGCTTTGGAAGACTTATGTTTTTGAAGACCATGACGTGTTTTGCAGTCATAACTTTGTTATTAGTTATAATGTAAATTAATTAGCAAAAAGTTTGTAATGAAATACTTATTATGATGGTAAAGACTAAGGGACTGTACATGTTATATGATGTATCTTGTTATGAAACAATGTTATGTAAAATATGCTATTTGTTGTATGTTTGGGAATCCGGGTCGTTACAGTTCTTTCACTTTGCCCGTCTATTTATGGATGATAAGCAGTGCTCAAATTGACTCTCGTACCCAATTCTTCTTGTAGTGACTACCAAAACCTCGAGGTAAACCGACTATCACGATCCGACACTATAGACACCGGTATACCATGCCTGGACACCACTTCATCAATATAAAGCTTCGCCAATTTATCTAATGGTGAGACTTCTTTCATTGCCAAAAAGTGAGCACTCTTGGTCAATCGATCCACGATTACCCATATAGTATCGTTACCCTTTGACGTTCTCGGTAACTTCGTTACAAAATCCATGGTGATCTTCTCCCACTTCCATTCCGGAATCTCCAAAGATTGAAAACTTCCGTAAGGCCTTTGATGTTCAGCTTTTACTAACGAACATGTCACACACTTTTCTACTATTCGTGCCACATCCAACTTCATAGCTGGCCACCAATAGTGTAACTTCAGATCCCTATACATCTTAGTACTTCCAGGATGTATAGAATACTTAGATTTGTGGGCGTCTTCGAGAATTAACTCCCGATTTCCTCCAGCCTTTGGCACCCAAACGCGGCCTTGGAACAGTTTGACCCCACGACTTGCTCATGACTTCATCTTTCAGATTTTGTTCCAATAAGGCTTTCACTTGTGCCTCTTTTATCCTTTCAATCAAACTTGATGTCACATCAATTCTGGCGTTGGTCGTTTTCAAGCACCTACTATATCCTTTTCTACTCAAAGCATCAGCTACAACATTTGCTTTACCGGGATGGTAATGCAATTCACAATCATAATCATTAAGTAGTTCTAACCAACGCCGCTGCCTCATATTCAACTCTTTCTGATCAAAGACATGTTTAAGCTCTTGTGATCAGTGTAAAGTGTGCACTTCGTTCCATATAGATAATGCTGCCACAGTTTCAATGCAAACACTACCGCTGCAAGTTCTAAATCATGGATAGGGTAATTCTTATCATGTTCTATGAGTTGTCTTGATGCGTAAGCAATCACCTTGCCTCGTTGCATCAATACACACCCCAAACCCATCTTTGACGCGTCACTATACACGACCAAATCTTCCGTTCCTTCCGGTAGTGCAAGAACAGGAGCTTCACATAACTTCTGACGTAGAGTTCTAAAAGCTGACTCTTGCTTTTCAGTCCAAACAAACTTTACATTCTTCCGAGTCAACACAGTCAAAGTAGAAGCAATCCTTGAGAAGTCTTTGATAAACCTCTAGTAATAACCTGCAAGACCCAAGAAACTTCTTATTTCAGACGCGCTCTTCGGCGTTTCCCAGTTCGTTTGCTTCTATCTTTGCCGGATCTACTTTGACTCCTTCCGAGGTAATCACATGCCCCAGAAATTATACCTCTTTTAGCCAAAATTCACACTTTGAAAATTTTGCGTACAATTTCTCCTTCCTCAGAACTTCTAAGACTTCACGAAGATGGAATTTATGATCGTCTTCATTCTTCGAATAAACAAGTATGTCATCAATGAACACAATGACAGACTTGTCTAAGAATGGTCGACATACTCTGTTCATCAGATCCATGAACACGGCTGGAGCGTTTGTCAACCCGAATGGCATTACAAGGAATTTATAATGCCTATATCTCGTTCTAAACGCCGTCTTGGTAATATCTTCATGTCTTACTCTAACTTGATGATATCCCGACCTCAGATCAATCTTTGAAAAGCATCCCGCACCTTGGAGTTGATCGAACAAATCATCAATCCTTGGAAGCGGATACTTGTTCTTAATTGTCACCTTATTCAGCTCCCGATTGTCGATGCACATTCTCATAGTGCCATCCTTTTTCTTAACAAATAATACTGGAGCTCCCCAAGGTGAAGTACTTGGTCTAACGAATCCCTTGTCCAACAGCTCTTGCAGTTGAGACATCATCTCTTTCATTTCGGTTGGCGCTAAGCGATACGGTGCACGCGCTATTGGTGCCGATCCAGGGACAAGATCAATACGAAATTCTACTTGTCGTTTAGACGGTAGACCTGGAAGATCATCGGGAAATACGTCCGAGAATTCACGTACTACCTTAATATCTTCCACTTGTTTCTTTTCTGACTTCACATCTAGAACATACGCTAGATAGGATGAACATCCTTTGCAACATAAATTAACGGAACTTCCCCTTTTCTCTTTTCTCCAAAGATGAATACATCATCATTATCAGCCATCGGAATCCGAATTAATTTCTTTGCACAAAGAATTTCTACCTGGTTGGCTGTCAACCAATCCATACCCACTATTACGTCAAAATCCTCCAATTTCCATCAACAACAAGTCAATCGGAAATTTAGTGTCCCCTATCGAAACTAGACAATCCTCAAGTCTTTCACGGACTAAGACTTGACCCCCGTTAGCTATCTCAACTACTAAGGCATCTTCTAAGGTAGTGATAGCCATAGCTAACTTGTGATAGAACGATTTGGACACAAACGACAAATTGGCACCACAGTCAAATAAAATGCGCGCGGGAATGGAATTAACGAGAAATGTACCAGAAACGACATTTTTAGACTCCTTTGCCTCTTCCGCCGTCATATGAAATGCCTAGCCCGTTGGTTTAGGAGCATTCGGTTTTTTACTTGGTCTCCACTCTTCTTTAACTTCGGACAATATCTTCGGAAGTGTTCGAGTTGTTTACATTCAAAACAGACCAACCCTTGAATATGACAACTTGCTGCTAGATGCCCAGATTTTCCACATTTGAAACACTCATTTGAACCCACTCGGCACGGTCCATAATGCTTACTTCGGAACTTCTGGCACCAATTGGGTTCCCGACGAGACTCATAACGAACGTTCTTTCCAAAAGACTTTGATTTCTGAGAAGACTCCGACCGGCCTTCCCACTTTCTTTTCTCTCACCTTTGCATCTTCTCCTCCTTATCTTTGGCGTATACTTCTTCTATAACTTTGTCTTCCTCGATCGTCTCTCTCAACGTTGAAGCTTTAGCATTTCGTACCCTTGACATCATGTCAGCCGGTAAGCCCTTCAGATAGGCTTTAATCTTTTCCTTCTCGGTTGGAGCCACATGCCCCACTAAGTTCAGCTTTTCCATAAAGGATTCAGTGTACTTCCGAACAGTCGAAGTACCCTTCTTAAGAGTCCAAAACTCTTCTTCAATCCTATCCATTTCGTTTTCATTACAATACTCCTCCAAAATCTTTTTCTTGAACGACTCCCATGTCATAGCAGCTAAGACTAGAGCCGTCACATTAGATGTTACGATATTCCACCATGTCAAGGCGTTGCCTCGCAACATTTGAGAACCGAACCTGACTTTCGATTCTTCATCACATTCACAAGCTCGGAAAGCTTGTTCCATCTCTCTGAGCCAATTCATACATGCTACTGGATTGTCTGCTCCGATAAACTCTGGCGGTTTACAACTTAGAAACGTTTTATATGAGCAGACTCTTTCCACCCTCCTGATTACATTCACCATAGGATTACGAATTGAATTTACTACACCAGTACTTGTCTCCATTCGTTGTAGCTCAGAAATTTGATCATTTAGCGCTTTCATGAACATTTTTGATTGTTGTGCCATTGCTGTATTCATCATTCGCATCATATTTTCCATCATGCGAGATTCCATCGTAGACTCAGCTGTCACCGGATTAGAGGTACCGGTACTCGTTCTTTGTGCTTGACTATCCATTCCTCCTATTAGAGGTGGCCTCAACAGACTTTCATGTGTTCCGCCTGCTTCAGGTTGTCTTTCCAAACCCCAGTCAATTACTGCCCTATTCTCCGAAGAATTAGGGGATCTTGTTGGTGTATTCACCATCGTTCTGATATAGCACAAAGAAATAACCATAAGAAATGGTTACACATATCCAGACACACGAAACGTACTTTACCGCTCATTAGTTACTGTAACAATTTAGAAACAAGTATGCTTGTGTAACAATATATTCATAATAACAGTAGCTAATTGAAATTGTGAACATACTATACATGAGAATCCTCGTTACCATCGTTACAGTACTAATTTCCGTCGACTCTAAGACTATCCCGTCTTAGTACTTCTACCCATATCTCACGAATCATAACTTAAATCATCTCAGCTTAAGTCTAGGTATCTCATTATCATACCTAGTTCGCTTAAACTTCAGCTCTGATACCATATTGTAACACCCTAAAATCAGGGCAAATTTGAACCTCAAATTTTAACAAGGTATAACATAATAACATCCAAACTTTTATATAAATAAGAAGAGAACTAACTATGAGGGTTCATAATTACATATATTGAATTCTCCAAATAACCTATTAATCTAATCATGTCAACTATAATCATATTAACTGGGTTATCTAAGCAATCCATCAAAAAGCCTCATCGCGTTAACTAAATTCTCCGCTTATCTCAAAAGTTGAATACTTCAAAACCTCTCGTCCCACATCCCATTATTTCCCTGAGCTGGTACCTGGTAAGAACATCCAAGTTCAATTTAAAACACAGCTTTGAAAACTCCAATATCCAAAGCATATAAACAAACCTGGTTTATCACCATTCTTACCGTACACGTACTCGGCTCAATGACAGGAACATACCCGATCCCGTGAATATGACTAACATTCAGAAAGTCATATCATCACATACAAGAGCCTACTATGAATCATTGCCGATTCTAGATCATTGCTATTATCCAAGAAATTACAAGTTACTTTATGCCTATTTCTTGTTTCTTATCATCTCTTGAAATCGGAAATTACATTCCACATTATAGGTCTCATCACCTCTCGAAATGGGAAATTACATTCCACATTATAGGTCTCATCACCTCTTGAAATGGGAAATTACATTCCACATTATAGGTCTCATCACCTATCGAAATGGGAAATTACATTCCACATTATAGGTCAACGGGAATTACAATTTACTTTATGCCTATTCCACGTTATAAATATTAACAGTGCCTATGGATCCATTACACTTACTAACGTATGTATATAATAACATATCGTGTTATATCTCGTAACATATTCTTAGTTTTAAGAATATTAAACAATTTAACGTACTTTAATCCCGACGGTTTCTCTTCCAAATATCATAATCAACATGTTCCGAACTCAATTTACGGAATTACTTTAGCAAGAATCTTAATTCAAAAAAAAATCAAATTCCTAATTGAATTCTAAACTTAAATTCGGTTGCACTAAATTTCGGGCTTAAAGCCCATTCCAAAACTAAAATATATCGGGTCCATAAACTAAGGCCCAATTCCGGTAATTTCACTTAATTCCGGTTCCAAACCCAAACAAAGCCCATTCCGAAAGATGTTATTAATTCCGGATCCAATTACAAAACCCATTTCCGGATCCTATTCTTTCCGCCCAAGTTCCGGTAATTAAACAATCCGGGCTTCGGCCCATGTTCCGGAAGTGAAAAGAATTCCGAGCATTTCGACCTTGTTCCGGAATTGAAGTAACACCGGGCTTTAGGCCCAGTTCCGGATCCCAACAAAAGCCTAATTCTGGTTTTAATTTCCGGATCCAAACTATATTCCGGAATCCAATTTCTCCAGATCTTTAAACCCGGTTCCGAAACCCACTAATTCCGGATCTTAAACCCAACTTCCGGAATCCATTAATTTCGGATCCGATACTAGTTCCGGAATTCTCTATACCGGGACTTCGAATTTTTATAAAATCAATACTCGTCAATTTAACTCCCAAAAATCCATCTAAATACAGTTTATAAATCGATTTCATCTCCATACAGATTTACCAATTCATTCAGCCATTTTATATACTATATCTGATTCAATTTCAACTTTTAGTGTTTAAAATGAATAGATGAACTCACCTCTGGTTGAAGCTTAAACTCAGCAACTACAATTCTTTTCTTCTCTGATTAACAATCACTGCAGAAGATTCAAACTTGGTATTACTAAATGATTAAGAACTTTACACAAGATGATTCCAATTCTTACCACAAAATCACCTTCCGATTTTCTTCTCTTTCCCTTTTCTTATTTCTCTCTGCTTTTCTTCTTCCTTCACTCTCTCTGTAAAGTGACCGACTTCACACTGCTGAATTGAGATAAAAATATCTCAATCAGCTTACCCACTCTTAATGTAACCCAACTTTCAAGGAATTACCAAATAAACCCTCAATTTTAAGTTTCAACATTAACTTAATACTTTGGTCAAATTACAGATTCAACCCTGGAGTTTATAAATACAAATAGTCCACAACTTAGACTAAATTACAAATAGACCCCAATCATATTAAAATAATACAATGGAAATTTGAGGTGTTACAAGTACGCAGCGGATAAACCCCTTCACAACTGAGATGCTTAAGGAAGCCCGACGGTGAACTGCACGTCGTCACTAGACTACTCCTCATTTACAGTGCCACCTCTTTTCATCCTCTCTAGATGAAACACCAAACAAGACTCCAATCCTGAAAATGGTTTTAATTTTTGAAAAGCGAGGGTTAGACCATGAGGTCTAGTGAATTCCCTCTTTAAAATAAAACAGTTCCACACAAACAGTAATTTAAAACATTCAACCGTTACAATAATAAACGAAATTTTGGTTTAAATGCTCGACTCCACATAAGGGCATTGCACAGTGGTCTCAACTCCCATCACCTCATGTGATGTCCACACTTGGGGCCCCAGTAGATCCCCACGACCCCCCCACAGTAGATGCCGTATCCATGTGCACAAGAAACGGATTCGAGGCACACAGTCCATTCACTCTCCAAGGATTCTCAACAAGATGAGGGTCACCACCCCACTGTGCAACCCGACTCAACACATAACAACAACTCACAAGCACATGCAATCAAAACTTACGTAGAAAAGGACGTATAAACAACTTGCATGCATTAATAAACGTTTCCACATCATGTGATAATAAAGTCTTTCAAAATGTTTAATCATGCCATCATGGTCAAAACCATATTCAGTTATAAAAACTTAGCAAAACATTTCATTTGCACAAAAGAGTTAAGGGAACTCACCTGAGCCTTAGCAAATCGACACACGCTCCGAAACCCACTTTAGCTCAAACCGAACACCTGAATTGGACGTCATAAGAATGGTGTTAAACCATATAACTACATCCCCAAATCTTCCCTAATAATCAATAAGACAAACCCCCCAAACGGCGCCTCGATTCTAGACCCATATGAGAAACGAGACAAAACGGAAAACGCCCGGTAGAACCATGTGCGACCTCCCGCGTGACCCAATCCGTGCCAGAACCCGCGCGGGGCTCTGGTCTTTCAATGCACGATTTTTCGGCAAAATCCTAACCTCCTTTCCAAATCAAAACTTTGCAATACCTCCCCCTCAAAAGAATTCCGTCCTCGGAATTCCACTGCAGAACACAATCTGATATTGGGATTAGCTTCTGATTCCAAATCTTACATTGCCCAATAACTCTTAAGGAGTTGCAATTACATCTCTGCAAGACCAACTCCCTTGTATTTCGAATTCTCGACCATCCAATCCAATGATCGTTTCCAACAATACCACAAAATCCAACTCCTCACCCAATCGCATTATTTGCAAAGATAGCGCCATACTGCCTTCCAACCAACACTCTCTAAGATAGAGACATGAAACATGCTATAAATTTTCTACAATTCCATCGATTACATTCGATCTATCATTATCTCCTCAACTCTTTCGATAACTGCCATCGATCCAATAAAATGCGGTTCAATTTTATCTTCCTCACGAAACACTCTACTCAAATTTGTGGGGATATCTTCCGCATGCGACCGTCCCCCGACCTGAGACTCAAGATACTCATGTTTCCTCAACTGATCAACTTAATTTCCGATAAACTACCCAGACATTACTATTCAAAATCTACAACGTACAATATCCTCTGAAATCGCTCCTCGACCAACTACAACGTTCTTAGGTCGGTAAATAGCGAAATATAAACACCTGCAATATCCTCGATCAACCATACCAAACGCACCAGGCCAACCGTACCATAGCATTTCCCCGAAACCATACTGATCACACATGCAACAACATTTACCAATTAATGGTCCTAACACAACAATCATCACGCCATAACCCATCTCCATACACAATTATATGGAGGAGACTTGCACAGGTTAATATCCGAATAATCCGCTCACTCCAGCTGATCCAATCTTACGGACACACATTTTGTTTCTCACAACATCCATCAAACGGTTCCACTATTTAGGAACTACTTCCAAAATTCATTTTCCCTCTCACAAGGAGGAGTGACCAAGCTCACTCAAACTATTCCAATTGATCGAATACTGAACGACACGTTCACGTGAAACATTTTCCCCGACAATACCGAATCTAATCTAAAGGTCTCTCAACAAGGGCACCACATTCGACCACTTGTTTCCATTCCAACTTGAAAACATTAAAGATGCTT
Source organism: Saussurea involucrata (assembly GCA_033807775.1). NCBI lineage: Eukaryota > Viridiplantae > Streptophyta > Magnoliopsida > Asterales > Asteraceae > Saussurea > Saussurea involucrata. The sequence continues at coordinate 199,621,994 of CM066321.1, read as the reverse complement.
TAAAAGAATGACTCGCTAACATGTGCCAGTTTTAGACCGGTCGTACGAACTTAGCTTTCTCAACTCTTTAGCCATGACATACACAACGATCCGTTTTCTCATGCCCTTCAAATAACAGTTCTTTAACCATAGTCTTACTTTCCAGTGTCTCATGACATCTTCTTACCGCAATCCTATATATACTTGATCTGGCATACCGTCTTCACTTCCTCTCGAGCTTGCACAGAACACTCATCACACATCGCTACGTGCCCAAACGAACGGTTTCACCATAAACCTCAGTCGAGACTTTTAGTCAAGTGCTCACAAAATACTTAACACTGAGAACTACCACGAATTTCTGACGCTTCAACACAGTCGACATACTCATTGTATTTCCTTACACCCACCGAATGCTTCAACGCTCCTAGTTAAACTCATAACAAGGCATCACAACTTAACAGTTACAACATCCTCTTCGACATTCAAGTGGAGTATGATAAACTCACCCAAAAATCCAATGGGATTGAGAAGAACAAGGGTTCTTCCCTTAGCCAGTCACCAACCACAACCCAATTACATTTGAAATAAAGTCATACCATGACTTTGCCTTTCTCTGATTCAGATGAACCATAAAATCATGATCGTCTAATTCACTCACACAAGGCGGTCCAACACTAAACCGGGTGCACACACACTTATCACGACGGCCCTCTTACACCCTTGAATAATTTCAATAACATGGCCACGCCTGAGTTACTTCTCCGATTCCAACCTTCTGATAACGATCACAACAACGATCGTTGATTTCAACATCGACAATCGACATGTAATGCCCAACCGCCTCACGAATGGCAAGGATTCTCGAAGGAACCTTCTTCTCCTAACTCCTCAAACAAGTTCTCGTTTCTTGTCAACTCCTCGCGATCTATCTCCGTTGTGCTATACGCTTCACGCATAAACGAATCGTCATAACTTCATTGGAAGTCACCTCCACATTGGTGATCTTCTGTTCTCCTAATGCCCATACTAGGTGGTCCAACACCATGCCATTTACACCCTCCCATATGACTTCATACATCCACACACAACATATTTATTTCTCACGTTTCGCTCTCCTGACAATACCTCCAACTTGGGATATATTAAACAATAGCAAACCTCTATATCAACTGACAACATGACGATGATTCCATAACTTCCCGACAACCAGGATTCCTAATGGAACCCACTTCGTCCTACGCATCACAACCAACTTTATACCCCACCGTCCTTACTTGAGGAAACAAAACACTTTCTTAGCGCAAAGTCTAATTACAAGACCAACTCAGCACTCAGACTCAAGGTCGATAACATTTCATCAAGTACTGTACTACTACTTATTAAAATGCTCCAACAGAAGCACTTTGACCACTTCGAATTTCACCCCAAACATAACCATTCTCAAATAACCAAGCAATAGTTCAAAATACAATCATACTAACATTCCGAATTCATTGTCCGAGACTCCCGGTATTCACCCACCTCCTCTAACAGAAACACTAAGGTCATAACTCGACCATATCCTATTCAACTGACAATTCAACTCCCAGAGCCTTTTATTATCCTCAATAACATATCCTCCACCACCTAGCGAGTTCATAGCCTTTATGCATGATGACACAACGATTGAAATCATTTTGCACGTTTGAAAATGTAGTAGGTACGATATCGTAAAACAAGTTTGAGTATGAATGACACACCACCACTCAAGTTAAATAATAAAACACAGCGACCTCAAAGATCGTTCACATGCGATCCCACGATGATTCATAACCTTGTCCAACCAAATCGATGTCGGCACAACAAAATATGACTAATGAAACCTTTCAAACATGACTAGAACAGTTCTGAACAAAATCACTTACACAAAGTGAGTCTGTCGACTCCAACACTCATCCATATGATAACAACGTGTCAATACTCATTTTGTTTATAAAACAAAACCTCACAATAAAATGTTTCCAATATTTTCGTAGAGAATATTCTATCCACAAGAAAAAGCGTGAAATAATTCGTAGATCACTAAGTTCAAAGTTTTTATCGTGCAACGAAAACAAGTTTATCCTTTTCTTTAGAAACACACGCTTGAGCGCGTCCAAATTATTTCCCAAATCAAGAAGGAATTTCTTATGTACGTACATACTTTTAACATGAAAGAGTCCAGGTAACACATTTAAAGACACGATGCATGAAAATCAACTTGCAATTGAAGGCTACTCACTCTAACAAGGTCAACCGTTGCACTCACATCAACTTAACATTGACACCCTACTATGACCAACCATCGCTTTCTCACCCTTGCAACAGCTTGTTGTACAAGTGCTTCACAACCCACCTGTTCGACGACTCCACATGGTTTCCCAATCGACCCAATATCTTACTTTCTACTCTTATGCACACTTCAATACAACACTGATACATTTCCTTCATTATCCTTGCCACTAAACCGCTTGACTAAAGAGTCAAAGGCTAGATTCCCTCACTCGATTTTGAATTGGGGCTTTCAAGATTCCAACATAGTCCTCGCTTCCTATTCCAACAAATCGACACATCATCTCTAAGAGTGGGGACTCACTAGAAACTAGGAGTTTTCCCCCAACCAACCAACCATTCATTCATTTTGAATCCCAGAAGTATTACCTCTAGTCAGCTCATTAACATTCCAAACAATACTTCTTCTAGAAGGTATAAATATCACATCACAAGTGATCTCTCACAACATCTCTACTCTTTGCTATCAATTTTCAGGTTAGAACCTTCTACATACTGCCACACTCACCACTCATCTCGACAATAGAGGTTGAGTACACCGACGCACCTGTAAATTCATAATAGCATTGGCCAGATGCGATTTGGAATTTACCTTACATGAGGGTTCTCACTACCATCGTCAAGATATCCTATGATCAAGGTCTTTCCTATTGGCTTCCTATATCTCAGTTGTGTTTCCATCTACTCCACAGTTTAAGTTTAGGCCCAACCGGTCACCTAAATCCCTTAAATTTTGGCTCTGATACCATTTGTAACAGCCCAAAATCCATAAAACGTAATCACAAGAGTTACAACCAAAACGGTCCCAAAATTTTATACATTACAACGATTCTAACCCTAAGTACGCAGCGGATAAACCCCTTCACAACTGAGATGCTACAGGAAGCCCGACGGTGAACTGCACCCGTCACTAGACTACTCCTCATTTACAGTGCCACCTCTTTTCATCCTCTCTAGATGAAACCCCAAACAAGACTCCAATCCTGAAAATGGTTTTAATTTTTGAAAAGCGAGGGTTAGACCATGAGGTCTAGTGAATTCCCTCTTTAAAATAAAACAGTTCCACACAAACATTAATTTAAAACATTCAACCGTTACAATAATAAATGAAATTTTGGTTTAAATGCTCGACTCCACATAAGGGCATTCCACAGTGGTCTCAACTCCCATCACCTCATGTAATGTCCACACTCGGGGCCCCAATAGATCCCCATGCCCACCCACAGTAGATACTGTACCCATGTGCACAAGAAACGGATTTGAGGCACACGGTACATTCACTCTCCAAGGATTCTCAACAATCCGAGGTTCACCACCCCACTGTGCAACCCGACTCCACACATAGCAACAACTCACAAGCACATGCAATCAACACTTACATAGAAAAGGGCGTATAAACAACTTGCATGCATTAATAAACGTTTCCACATCATGTGATAATAAAGCGTTTCAAAATGTTTAATTGTGCCATCATGCTCAAAACAATATTCTGTTATAAAAACTTTAGCAAAACATTTCATTTGCACAAAGGAGTTAAGGGAACTCACCTGAGCCTTTGAAAATCGACACACGCTCCGAAACCCACTTTAGCTCAAACCGAACACCTAAATTGGACGTCATAATAATGATGTTAAACCATATAACTACATCCCCAAATCATCCCCAATAATCCGTAAGACAAACCCCCCAAACGGCGCCTCGATCCTAGACCCATACGAGAAATGAGACAAAACGGAAAACACCCGGCAGAACCTGGCGCGACCTCCCGCGCGACCCAACCTGTGCCAGAACCCGTGCGGGGCTCTGGTCTTGCACTGCATGATTTTTCAGCAAAGTCCTCACCTCCTTTCAAAATCAAAACTTTCCAAAAATTGATTTTAGGCTACAACATCGAAGGGGGTGGATTTTCCAACCATTTTAGACAATAACCAACATCAAAACCCCCTTTTATCCCGTTTGATTCCATCCATAAAAACCCCCAAAGCAAAAATAAATGTTTGAATCATGAAGGCACACCATTAATGGTGGTTTTGACCCAAAACTTAAAGTATCCAAATTTGAACTCCCAAAAACATTAAACTCATGGATTTCCAATCCAAAAACATTTCAATGAATAACTCCCACACTCCCAAACATCAAAACCCACTAAGACAAAATGAGATGATCAATGGAGAAAGTGATTACCTGATGAAGATGAGTAGAACCTCCCAAAATCTGCTCCTTCTCTTGATTTCCTCCAAGAACACACAAAGATAACTCTCTCTTTCTCTTACTCTTCTATTTCAGCCTCCAATGAAGAAGAGTGAAAACCATTTAGGGTTTTACTCCATTCCCACATATGTATATAATTCCGATTTTGCCACTGAATCCTTAAAGTTGCACACTTCTCACTTTGGCCCCAAATTTTCTAAAAGGTTCAGATCTTAAGGACTTGGGGTGTTACATATTAGGACGTTCAAATATTTCAGAGGTCATACAAACCGAATGTTGTTGTAGTGATGTATTTCATTAAAATTATAGAGAAATAATTTTATTTTTCGTGATAATAATCTTGTTTATTTAAATTCTCAAACAAAATAAAAAAGTTTGAATTTTACCAAATGGTGAAAAAACGATTAGTAATGTTTTTCATTCGTGCGAGCAAAGTTATGAAATTGGATATTGTAACACCCTCAAAATTGGAAGAGCAACTAAATAAAAACTTCGATTAAATAGACAAAAAGGAGATGGAATTCTTACTACGAACCATCCTTGAAATCACCTCAAGATTTAAAATGTCACAACTCCAAGTTTATATATGATCTAAGTCATATAATAAAACCAAATAAAGTCGGGTATTACTTAACACAAACACAAGCAGCTATTCCCAAAATAAATGTGGAAGACTTAACTAAGCACTTTACTCCTCAAGCACACTACTCGCACTCATCTCTTCACGGTGTCCTAGAATTATTCCCAACCTGAACATGTTGCACATGCCGACAAATAAAAAGGTTAGGCTAACACCCAATGAGTTCAAGAGTTTTATCATGATTGCGTAAATCAATAAACGAGGAAGATGTAGCTTGAAGACATAATTTCCCAATGGAATTTATAACATTTGTGTAAAGAACTCATTTTACCAACACACACAAATCTTAAGCCGAATGCTTTCATATTAAACATTTTCCAAAATAAACTTACCCCACAACTCACTCAAAATGTGCTTTAACGTTAAATATCCCAAATAATATAAACGTGAATAAAACTCCAATATTTAAAACATCCAATGAGGATGAGGCATAATACTCCGCCAATAAACCATGGAAAACAATCCATATAAATAAAATGTGTCACCGAAAATATGGATAAAAGTAAATACCCAAAAACAACACATTTCGATAACGGGGGAGACCCGGTTCCATCGAACGTGACGGGCACACAAAGTTAGGTCACATATCTATGTTATAAAGTTCCGCTATGGACCGCACGGTCATCGGGTTCAACCACCCACGATCTATAGCCCGAGTCCTCCGCCGATCCTAGCCATACTCGTTCACTAGAAATAATAATATCTATGGCCTGACGATCATCGAGTTCCACACTTACGATTGATAGCTCGAGTCCTCCACTACGGCTCACGCGGCCATCAAGTTCAACCACTCATGGTCTGTACCTTGAGTCCTCCGCTAAGGATTACACAGTCATCGAGTTCAACCACCCACGGTCTATACCTCGAGTCCTCCGCTAACCTTAATTATTTCTAGTTCCAAAACAGGGATAAAATTCCCATTAAAACCAACTGACTGACTCTTATGCCTATAGATCCAATGCATTACAGTCTAAAACGTTACATGACTCCAATGAATGAACTAATGCATTCAACACATGTAACTCACAAATAAAATGCAATTAAGTGCATACCACGTCAAAGGCTCCTTATCGAGCTACTAAGACTGGGCAATTACCCTAAAGACTCATTTGAGTATAAATCGAACCCAAAATGGCATAATAAACATTTGACTAAAATACGCGAGCCAATATGGTTACATGGACCAAATGCATCTTTTCCCAAACCTTTGTTTCTCAAATCAAAATTGGCATTCGCCCAAAACCAACAAGGTTTACAATTTCTAAAATAGTCACAAGGTCGAGAATGACAAAAATCCAATAAATAACACATTTATGATTTCAAAACGTTCCATAATACGATTTATGCATATTTCCAAATATGATATAGATTATCAAAACATTTTCACTCACCCTTTATTTGTCAAAATACCCAAAAATCCCAAATATGGGTGTTTTACAAGATTTATAAAGTTAAATACTTCAAATAATCAAAATCTACCAAATGACTCAACAAAGGATAATATCATGTAAAACACATAAACACTTTAAAATGGACATTTTGGCATGTACAACGTTTTCACAAATCAACTTCAACTCACCTTGCTAGATTTAGGCTAAATCTAGGTTTTACCCCAAATATTGAGCTTCCTTGGTGTAAGCTTTAGATCCACAAACATCCATCACTAGAAACCTTATCAAGGTTATAAACAAACCTAAAACACCAAGAGTAACTCCCAAAATCAGATTCACACAAATCTTTGTCAAAATCTCAAATCTCCCAAAATACCCAAAATAGGTCAAAACTCATAATATGAAAAATAAATCAAGAGAGATGTTCTAGAAGATTAAAATGAATTTTTTTGACAAGAATAAAGGTTTAGAAGGTCAAGATGGACTTACAATTCGTTTTTAGGAAGAAACCCAAAAACTAGGTTAACAATGGTGGAATGTTGGTGGAGAAGATGAAGATGTAGAAGCTTCAAGAATCCAACACTTAATCTTGGTTCCAACTCTAAATGCTCCATAAATCTTTAATCTTTAGTACCAAAATCAATTAGATGGGTAATGGGAAGAAAATGGAGAACTTTAAAGGTTTGGGGGAAGAAATCGTGAGAGAGAGAGAGAGAAAGGAAGAAGAAGTATAATTAAAATGAGAGAGAGTGATATGGGTGAGCATTGATTGGTCAACCAAATTAAAAGGAGAGAAAGGGTTGGGAGTTAATGTGATAGGATAGATGAAAGGGAGTTAGGTGAGGTATATATGGTCAAACATATATATATATATATATATATATATATGGGCAGGTTCAAACGAGAAGGGATACCATATGCGAGAAGGAGAGAAGGAATCCTAACCAACCACTTAATTAAATCAATGGTCATGATTAGTAATGACAAACTTGTAATATTTTGGACTTATTTTTTTAAAAAATTAGTTGAAATTTAATTATAAAGGGTAAAAATGGAACAAAAAAATAAAATTTGAAAATCAGATTCATATCCGCACGATTTTGTTGGAACTGAGAGATATCTTAAAGATATCAACATATCTATATCTATGCAATGATTACATACATATCAATATAAACCAGATTATCTCTCTACCAAACCTAATTCTACACAATAAGCTTCCTTCTCAATACAAAAAACGTGAACCGGGTTTGCATTCTACAATACGCTTCCTTCTCCATTCTCGACACGTGAACCAGGTTTGCATCAATCGATTTCTTCTCGACAATCATTTTGTGTATCACTTGGGGATAGAAATTCTCTGATTTCTCCTCCATTCCGATTTTAGGGTTTCAAATACGGTAAATCACCACTACAAACATGATTATTCTACAAATTACGGTCAATATTGTAAAAAACACGGGGATTAGGGTTCAAAAACAACTTAATCGCCACTTTTAAGGGTTTATGGTTCGACATTGACTAAACAGAGACTAGTGTTCTATGTGGCACTGGTTTTATAATTTGGCTATGTATTTTTCAGGATTAAACACAATACACTTCGAAAACACGTCGATAAATGGAAGATAGAGGTGACCTGTGATCTATGACTCATTATAGGTGTTGAGGAAGGAACATGCGAGAAGTTAAACATTATGCGAGAACACGAGAAGTGTGATATCATATATAATTACACGTCTTGTGGGTTTTGTAATCATATATGATTAAACGTCTATGTATTGTAACATGAGCCTAATCATATATGATTAAGGTTGTGTATCATATATGATATCACACTTCTCGCTTAAGGTTTAGCTTCTCATTTGAACCTGCCCCTATATGTTTTTGTATTCCAAATATTATAGTTGGTTGCATATTATATATATGTTTTTGATTGCATTCAGAGAGAAGGAAAAGTAACAGACTGAAAGGTCATGGAATTTTCACTTTCAAGAACACATCTGACAATCCGTTGGATGTGGAAGAAGGTAACGTGAGTTTGGACAGTGAGAGAACAAACTCCGACCTTACATTGAATGTTAACATTCGTAAGTTTCTTGCTCTGATTTGTGTGTAATAATATGTGACATATGAAAGTAATCATATGTGACACTGTATAATAAACACATGTGATACTATGTTTGGTAATGAAATATTAACTAGTATAAAAAAGCTTTAAGTCATACTTTTATGTTAATATGTATATGTATGATAATTCAAATGTGACGTGATTAATAACAAATCATCAAAAACGAAATGACTCTAAACCTTCATGTGTAGAGAGTAAACATACGAGAAGTACGACAAGAAAGCGAATCTTACAAGTGTGGGGCAGCACCTTTGGCGAGGAATCACTTTGAGATGAAGTCCAAAAAGTTGTTGAAAGACGAACCCAAGAGAAAGCAAGATTTGTTGGTGAATGAGCGAGTGGTTGAGGAACGTAGAGAGATGAGTGATGTCAAATTAGATATGGTTACGGACAACTCCGTATCCATTGTTTACTGCTATGAAGAAGCTATCGAGGGAACAACAGCGATGTATAGAGCAGATAGGTTTCGGAGGACTGGTGGGTATGATGTTGGATGGCATTCCATCTAAACTTGGCTATTACCTGGTTGTAAACCTTGACACTGCTTCAATGACACTCAAAACAAGGAAAGGTGTAATAAATGTCGATCAAGAATCTATCAGAGATGTGCTTGGGATACCCATGGGTGATGTAGCCTATGACGCCAGTGTTACAAAAGATTATGGCGTCACTGTTATTGAGAATTGGATAAAACAGTATAGTAGGCAAAATATACGAGCATCTGATGTTAGCAAAGAGATCGTATCATCTCATCTCGCTGACAATAACTTCAAGATGAATTTCATAGTTTTATTTTGCAATACAATGGCAAAATGTAGGAGCAATGGTGTATGCGATCTTAGTGTCTTATCGCATGTGACACCATAAACGATATTTGAAGATGTAAATTGCTGTGAGTACGTATGGTCATGCTTGAAATACAGCAAGAGCTCCTGGAAAGGGGACCATCAAAATGCTTTTTATTGTGGCCCTTTATCAACCCTTATGGTATGTACTATGAACCCAATTTTTTTATTTTTTATTAGTAATAATCATATGTAATAATATGATGTAATCACAATTGATAATACATATGCCATAATACACAATATCCGGTTGTTAATAATAACACATATCGTTATTTGTAGCAACTGTATGTCGACCGAGTGAAGTGCAACATGCCACAAGTTAAACGTCAACGCACAGTCATAAGGGCTTGGTCCATGGACCTGTTACGAATTAGAGAGGCAGAAGAGCTTGCTAGTGAAGGATTTGGATTAGGAGAATTTTCTGATCCATATGATGAAAATTTAGAGCACGTGGACAACGAAGGAACATCATTACAAGAAGTAACGCAAGCAAATGATGGTTGTGGAACAAGTAGAAGCGTTGGTACACCCCTGCAATATTCTGGTATTCAGGTAATGATATACTATTAGAAGGTTAACAGTGTTATAGAATGCTAAATGCCCTGTAAATTTGAGTACACTTTGTGTCGTTAGCACCATATGAATGCATCACATATGTTGGGGCATGTTCAAACGAGAAGCTAAACCTTATGCAAGAAGTGTGTTATCATATATGATACATAAGCTTAATCATATATGATTAGGCACATGTTACAATGCGTAGACGTTTAATCATATCTGATTACCTATGGTTGCAGGGGTACGTGAAGCATTTGAGTGATACTTACAAGCAGCTGACAACATTGAAGACAGAATTTGAAAGAACACTTGATGCAACGGCAATGAGGTACCCAACAGGAAAGGAGATTACTGAGTGGCGGCAAAAACATTACGTCCTATTCGGTATTGATGTTAACTCAACTCAAGTACAACCGCAACCACAAGATGAACCCAACAAAGGATGTGAACAAATAATAGTTGAATCTGGGGTAAAGCTGGTCGAGCATAGAGAAATAGAAACAGACAGACAGTACTTTAAGAACCCCGCATTCATCCCAACTGTTGATGAAGCTGTAGTGCAATGGAAGTCCGGACAGAAGGAAAGTAGAAAATTGTAATACCCCGGGTAAGTTTGTTAGTTAAACCCTCTTGTCGTTAAATTTATTTAACTCTATAATTGATGTTTAGGGTAAAATGAGATGAATTTATAAGTTTAGGGGTATATTGTTTAGTAATGAAAAGTGTAGGGGCTGAAGTAGTATATATAGTTAATAATATCTGAATTAGGGTCCAGATACTTTCATTATCCAGCAACCAATTTCAGTGTGTGTGGGTGTTTTGAGAGCAAAAAGGAGAAGAAAAGGAAGAAAACTAGGTTAAGGCATCATTTGGTGTACTTGGAAGAGATTACAGGTATGTTTCCTTTACAATTTATGTTTGTAATGGTTAGTAGATAGTTTATGTCGGTTTAGAATTAGCAGAATCGAACTAGTATAATTTTCAGTCGGATTCTGGGCAAAATGGCAAAAATCATCAGAGGTGTCCGGACACAGCAAGAACGTGTCTGGGTAGTTTGGCTGATGATGTCCAGATTAATTATATTGTCCGGAAAAGGCATGGTGTCCGGATAAATGGTGTTGTCCGGAAAACTCTGTTTATGTCCGGATACTTGAGCTATTGACCAATTCTGAGATTTCTAAACGTTGTTAGGGGTCTGATAACAATGTATATTATTGAACTATGATTAGTTGACGATTAAGGACTAGAAAATATTATAGACTCGACTTAAGTTCGGGTTTGGGGGAGAGGTGTGAGGAATTAAACTACTTTAAGTTCCTAAGATTATTGTGTGTGCTCTTGGTAAAGTGGTATATGTATTTGACTTGTACAGATACTGTAAATTTGTAATTGAAGGATCGAAGTGCTTGATAAATATCTTGGAAGGGTTTTTGGATATAAGCTAAACAGGTGAGTTTTACTTCAAAATATTTTTAACTGGAATACATATATGTGTGGAATGGATATATGATTAAGGTGTGAATATTTTGTGTTTATAATATAGTGAGATATTATATTCCTATGTGCATTACATTACACAAGTGCACATTAGTCGGGTTCCGGTGTGCGGACCGGTGAGTAGCCGGGTTCCGGTGTGCGGACCGGTAACGTTGATTATTTATTAGTTGGCTTGCTACTAATTAGTATGGCCAGTTGTAGAGGAATAAGGTGGGATGAGATGTACGAGTCTTGAATGATATTGATATACGTGTAGTATATGGATGTATAGGAAAAGTTTTATATAAATGGTTTTGATACAAAGGTTTACTAAACTGACAGAGATTTCCTCAGTAGACCATTAGGTCTAACCCTCATTTCTGTTTTAAAAATATGTATTCCAGGTGGCGGGTCGGGTAAGAGCAAGTAAATAGGACTCTTGATGGATAGCTTTTGTGAAGATGTTGGTTATGAAGTTATGGATGTATTTTGTACTTATGACTTTGTTATTAGTCAGCATGTAATTTAATTTGCAAAAAAGTTTGTACTGATTTACTTATTATGTTTTGCAAGACTATGGGACCGAATGTGAAATACGATGTATCTTTTGATCATTTTATAATATAAAATGTATGTTATTTGTATCAATGGAAACCGGGATGTTACAGATGGTATCAGAGCCCTAGTTTAAGGGATTTAGGTATTAGTACCTGTACCTAGACTTAAACTGCATGTGAAGTAGGGTGTCCCTATTATTTTAGAACCTGGGGATGCTAAGTATAAAAAGGTAAAAGGAACATCATGTAAGGTAATTTCAGAGTTACACCTGGCCAGTGTAATTGTGATCTTACAGGTACATGTTGAACTAGAATACCTTGTTATATGGGGTATGTGCTTATGTGTATATTAACCTTGTCTGAATCAACAGAATGGCAAGTGGTACGAGACAAACAAATCGGGAAGGAGGAGGAAGCCTGAATAGAACCAATCCAACAGCCGGAGGAAGGGGAAGAGGGGGAGAAAGGGGCAGGGGCAGGATTGGAGGCAGAGTGCAGGGGCGAGGCACAGAGTTTGTTACAAGAGACGACTTGGCTGCTGAGATGGGAAGATTACAAGCCAATATTCAAGCCATGTTTAACCAGACGCATAATACTGAAACGGAAAGACCAGATCCTAACTTGGAAGACGAGATGCCTATCACACCTACTGTCGTATCAGTACCAAGAAGGTGTGACTATAAGATGTTTTTAAGCTGTAAACCACCAACTTATGGAGGGGATAGAGATCCAGTGAAGGCGATGCGTTGGCTAAAGGAAATTGAAGCTGTATTTAAAACCAGCAAATGTGCGGAAGAGGATAAGGTGTTATACGGAACTGCAATGTTGAAGGCAGATGCTTTATATTGGTGGGAGGCCCTTATTGACTCCAAGGGATCTGATGTATACTCAACCTTTACTTGGGGCGAATTCTCAAGGGCATTCAAAGAACAGTTTTGTCCTCAAGCAGCAGTCAGACAATTGGAGGAGGAATTCCTGAGCCTACAACAAGAGAATTTATCAGTCAGAGACTATACTGCCCGTTTCCTAGAGAAGTCGCGTTTTGGAGAATATTATGTTGCCACGGAGAAAATGAAGATGGAAAGGTTCATATTTGGATTGAATTCGGAAATTCGAAAATTAGTGACTGCAACGAGACCTGATACCTTTTCAGCAGCAGTAAATGTCGCGGAAAATGTAGAGCGGGATAATAGGAGGGATGTTGGTGATAAAAGTATGGGAAAGAGAAAATGGGAAGGACCACCGCATGATCCGAAGAAGTCTAGATTTCTGAGATTCGATAATCGTCCACCTTTCCGACCTATGGAAAGACCTTGTCCGAAGTGCCACCGTATCCATCAAGGAAACTGTCAGATTGAATCGCGGGTTTGTTATAGGTGTGGGAAGACCGGGCATGTTATTAAAGATTGTCGATTAACGCGGTTTTGTTTCTTGTGTAATTCTCCCGATCACCTTCAGTCAGATTGTCCGCGAGGTAGAATACAACAGGGGGCACATCAGGGAAACCTGCAATTGCTAGACCAGTAGTTCCAAGAATTGAACCACCGAGAACAAGGGGTCGTACATTTCAAATGACAGCTAAAGAGGCGGAGGAAACTCCGGATGTGGTTACAGGTACATTTTTCATAAACTGTACACGTGCTAAAGTGTTGTTTGACTCCGGTGCAAACCGATCTTTTGTGTCTCCTTCATTTGCTGCTCACATGCATTTAGAGCCTAAAATGTTAGAACATGCCTTACTGGTAGACACTGCAAATGATAATCATGTGTCAGTTAAAGAAGTTTTTTATTGCTGTATGATAGATATAGAGGGGTGTGGAGTACCGATACAACTATTTCCTATAACCTTGATCGAGTTTGATGTGGTAGTAGGGATGGATTGGTTAGCTGAGAATCAGGCTAACATAGTTTGTGATAAGAAAATAATCAATGTCGTTTTACCTGATAAGAGGTCAGTAGTGATTTATGGTGATCGTAAGAATCATCAGTCTAGCCTAATATCTATGATAAAAGCCCGTAAGTGTGTCAGCAAGGGTTTCCCGAGTTACTTAGCCTATGTGATAGATAGTAGGCCTGAAAAGATTAAGTTGGAAGATATTCCTATTGTTAGTGAATTTCCTGAAGTATTCCCTGAAGACTTGAATAGTCTTCCACCCATTAGACAAGTAGAGTTTGGTATAGATCTGATTCCTGGAGCCGCTCCTATTGCCCGTGCACCGTATCGTCTGGCACCTCCAGAGATGAAAGAGATGATGACACAACTACAAGACCTATCCGACAAAGGCTTCATCAGACCCAGTTCTTCGTCGTGGGGTGCACCGGTTTTGTTTGTAAAAAAGAAGGATGGTTCGATGAGAATGTGTATTGACTACCGGGAACTGAATAAGCGCACAATCAAGAATAAGTATCCGCTACCCAGAATTGATGACCTCTTCGATCAGTTAGTTGGAGCATGTTATTTCTCCAAGATTGATCTAAGATCTGGTTGTCATCAGCTGAAGGTGAAAGAAGAAGATGTTCTGAAAACTGCTTTTCGCACAAGGTATGGTCATTATGAATTTTTAGTGATGCCGTTTGGACTGACGAACGCTCCAGCTGCTTTTATGGATTTAATTAATTGGGTATGTAAACCGTATCTCGATAAATTTGTAATTGTATTTATCGATGATATACTTATCTATTCTCGATCCAAGGAAGAGCACGCACAACATCTTCGTCTGATTCTGGAGCTACTAAAGAAAGAAAAGTTGTATGCTAAATTTTCGAAATGTGAATTCTGGCTACGAGAAGTTCAGTTTCTGGGGCATGTCGTTTCAGAAAAAGGCATTCAAGTAGATCCGAAGAAAGTGGAAGCGATTGAAAGATGGGAACCGCCAAAGACGCCAACCGAAGTACGTAGTTTTCTGGGTCTAGCTGGCTACTATCGGAAATTTATAAAAGACTTCTCTCGAATCGCGACGCCATTGACTAAGCTGACTCGGAAGAATCTAAAGTTTGAATGGAGAGAAGAACAGGATGAAGCATTCAGAATATTGAAAGAGAAACTCTGCAGCGAGCTAATATTAGCATTGCCAGAAGATTCTGATGATTTCGTTGTCTACAGTGATGCCTCTAAACTGGGATTGGGTTGTGTACTTATGCAGCGTGGAAAGGTTATTGCTTATGCTTCTCGACAACTAAAAGATCATGACAGACAGTATCCGACGCACGACATGGAGCTTGCAGCAGTTTTCTTCGCATTGAAGATTTGGAGACATTATCTTTATGGTTCCAAATGTCAAATTAATACCGATCATAAGAGTCTACAACACCTCTTCGATCAGAAGGAACTAAACATGAGGCAGAGAAGATAGCTAGAACTGGTGAACGATTACGACTGTGAAATTCTCTATCATCCGGGAAAGGCAAACGTGGTAGCTGATGCTCTGAGTCGTCAAGAAAGAAGCAGAACAATAAAAGCCATTTCACTACGAGCTGAACTTTTAACCAACATCTTTGACGAATTGCTGAAATGTCAATTAGAAGCCTATCAGGAAGAACATTTGAAATCAGAACGGTTGGTGGGATTATCAGCATTGCTAGAAAAAGATGATCGTGGGTTATTATGTTTGGGAAGCAGAATTTGGGTGCCTCGTATGGGTGGGTTACGTGATCGGGTACTACAAGAAGCTCATCAGTCTCGTTTTTCTATTCATCCGGGTACGAACAAGATGTATAAGGATTTGAAACAATTTTATTGGTGGCCGGGGATAAAAAGAAGCATTGCTCAGTATGTGGAAAGATGTAATACTTGTAAGAAAGTAAAGATTGAACATCA
Organism: Saussurea involucrata; assembly: GCA_033807775.1. Taxonomy (NCBI): domain Eukaryota; kingdom Viridiplantae; phylum Streptophyta; class Magnoliopsida; order Asterales; family Asteraceae; genus Saussurea; species Saussurea involucrata. The sequence continues at coordinate 199,606,076 of CM066321.1, read as the reverse complement.
AAGGCCGTTTGGTCAGTTACAACGTCTGGAAATACCAATGTGGAAGTGGGATCAAATCACTACTGATTTTATTACAAAGCTACCAAGGACTCCGAAAGGATTTGATTCTATTTGGGTGATTGTTGATAGATTGACGAAGTCTGCTCACTTCTTACCGATAAAGGAAACTGATTCGATGGAACGCTTAGCCAAATTATACGTTGACGAAATAGTAACTAGACATGGAATTCCAATCTCGATTATTTCAGATCGGGATAGTCGTTTTACTTCAAGATTTTGGAGGAGTTTTCAAAAAGAGATGGGAACGCAGATAAAGTTAAGTACAACATATCATCCTCAAACTGACGGTCAGAGTGAACGAACGATTCAGACCTTAGAAGATATGCTCCAAGCTTGTATAGTTGACTTTGGGGGATCGTGGGATAAGCATCTACCGTTGATTGAATTTGCCTACAACAACAGTTATCATTCCAGCATTCAAGCAACACCATTTGAAGTATTATATGGTAGAAAATGTTGAACGCCTTTGTGTTGGAACGAAGTGGGAGAGAAACAGTTAGCGGGGCCAGATATAGTTCAGTTACCCGCGGATAAGGTTACTTAAATTCGGGAAAGATTAAAAGTGGCTCAAGACAGACAGAAAAGCTACGCAGATCGACGCCGGAAACCACTAGAGTTTCAAGTTGGGGAGTTTGTGATGTTAAAGGTCTCACCTTGGAAAGGAGTCATTCGATTTGGAAAGCAAGGTAAACTTAGCCCAAGGTATATCGGGCCGTTTGCAATTACGGAGAGAATCGGTGAAGTAGCATACAGGTTGGATCTTCCTCCAGAGTTAAGTAGGATACATAACGCGTTACACGTGTCGAATTTCCGAAAATGTTTGGTTACGCCAGATCAGGCCGTCTCTCTACCAGATATACAAGTGGATGAAAAGCTGAATTACGTGGAAGAACCAGAAGCCATTGTTGACCATAAAGTCAAAGTTTTGCGGAATAAGGAGATTAGACAAGTCAAAGTTCAGTGGCGACATCATAGAGGGCAGGATGCTACATGGGAATCGGAATCAGAAATGAGAACTAAGTACCCATACCTTTTTGCCTAACTGAATTCCGTGACGGAATTCTCTTAAGGGGGAGATGATGTAATACCCCGGGTAAGTTTGTTAGTTAAACCCTCTTGTCGTTAAATTTATTTAACTCTATAATTGATGTTTAGCGTAAAATGAGATGAATTTATAAGTTTAGGGGTATATTGTTTAGTAATGAAAAGTGTAGGGGCTGAAGTAGTAAATATGGTTAATAATATCTGAATTAGGGTCCAGATACTTTCATTATCCAGCAACCAATTTCAGTGTGTGTGGGTGTTTTGAGAGCAAAAAGGAGAAGAAAAGGAAGAAAACTAGGTTAAGGCATCATTTGGTGTACTTGGAAGAGATTACAGGTATGTTTTCTTTACAATTTATGTTTGTAATGGTTAGTAGATAGTTTCTGTCGGTTTAGAATTAGCAGAATCGAACTAGTATAATTTTCAGTCGGATTCTGGGCAAAATGGCAAAAATCATCAGAGGTGTCCGTACACAGCAAGAACGTGTCCGGGTAGTTTGGCTGATGATGTCCGGATTAATTATATTGTCCGGAAAAGGCATGGTGTCCGGATAAATGGTGTTGTCCGGAAAACTCTGTTTATGTCCGGATACTTAAGCTGTTGACCAATTCTGAGATTTCTAAACGTTGTTAGGGATCTGATAACAATGTATATTATTGAACTATGATTAGTTGATGATTAAGGACTAGAAAATATTATAGACTCGACTTAAGTTCGGGTTTGGGGGAGAGGTGTGAGGAATTAAACTACTTTAAGTTCCTAAGATTATTGTGTGTGCTCTTGGTAAAGTGGTATATGTATTTGACTTGTACAGATACTGTAAATTTGGAATTGAAGGATCGAAGTGCTTGATAAATATCTTGGAAGGGTTTTTGGATATAAGCTAAACAGGTGAGTTTTACTTCAAAATATTTTTAACTGGAATACATATATGTGTGGAATGGATATATGATTAAGGTGTGAATATTTTGTGTTTATAATATAGTGAGATATTATATTCCTATGTGCATTACATTACACAAGTGCACATTAGTCGGGTTCCGGTGTGCGGACCGACGGGTAGCCGGGTTCCGGTGTGCGGACCGATGAGTAGCCGGGTTTCGGTGTGCGGACCGGTAACGTTGATTATTTATTAGTTGGCTTGCTACCAATTAGTATGGCCAGTTGTGGAGAAATAAGGTGGGATGAGATGTACGAGTCTTGAATGATATTGATATACGTGTAGTATATGGATGTATAGGAAAAGTTTTATATAAATGGTTTTGATACAAAGGTTTACTAAACTGACAGGGATTTCCTCACTAGACCATTAGGTCTAACCCTCATTTCTGTTTTAAAAATATGTATTCCAGGTGGTGGATCGGGTAAGAGCAAGTAAATAGGACTCTTGATGGATAGCTTTTGTGAAGATGTTGGTTATGAAGTTATGGATGTATTTTGTACTTATGACTTTGTTATTAGTCAGCATGTAATTTAATTTGCAAAAAAGTTTGTACTGATTTACTTATTATGTTTTGCAAGACTATGGGACCGAATGTGAAATACGATCTATCTTTTGATCATTTTATAATATAAAATGTATGTTATTTGTATCAATGGAAACCGGGATGTTACAAAAATCATCAGGGTTGTTAGAGCCAATGCCAAGCTTTAAGAAGAAAGAAAATCCACCACCGACATTAGAATTAGACTCGATGCCAAGCTTTAGTCTTGGGTTCACGCAGGAATTTAAAGAAAACTGTGCAACTGAGGGTAATATAGGTGATCAACTTCCAAATGTGCACGTGGCAGGAAAGACCAAAGGAAAAAGTATCATTATGGACGATGAAGGAGAGGGTCCAACAGACAGTGATAACAACATTTGCACGAATGTTGTTGACCGATCCTCAAAGATGCATAATTCAATTCCGAACAAAGGGACAAGCGTCGTTATAGGTGATCATGAGAAGAAGGTGGATTATAATGAAAGGAGAAGAGAAGCAAAAGTTGGCTACCAAATATGTTCCCCGTACACGAATACGAAGGAAGAAGTGAGTGCACCAATGACAAAGGATGAGAGGACGGCGTCGGAGTGGATTTTTGCCATGCAAGGAAGCAAGAGGTATGAACATTTTTTCAAGCTATGTTAGTCATATATGATTAGATGTGCTAATCATATATGATTACATGTGTTATCATATATGATTACATGTGTTAATCATATATGATTACATGTGTTAAACATATATGATTACATTGTTAACCATTTATGATTAAGAGTGAAATAATCATGCATGATTAAGTATGAAGTAATCATGCATGTGATTAACAGTGTTAATCATGTATGATTAACATTGTTACTCATGTATGATTAACATTGTTAATCATGTATGATTAACAGTGTTACTCATGTATGATTAACAGTGTTAATCATGTATGATTAAAAAGGGTAATCATGTATGATTAAATAGGGTAATCATGTATGATTAAACATGTGTTAATGTGTCGATAAAGAATAGACTCATATATGACTACATGTGCAACAACCAATTATACAAATGTAAGATAATACATATATATGATAAATTAAGAAGGCAACCATCCTATCTAACCTTATGTATGGCAGTGATGCTGTATTCACTACTTCTGAAGGGATATATGGAACGAGAGGGTTTTTTGAGACAATGTCATATGACACACATATCTACCATGGAGTAATTGATATATGGGCGAGGATTCTGACCCATGAAAAACAATTTCGGAGTAGATATTCACCATGTAGGCTGTTTTGTAGCACAACAACAATGGTAACAATTATTTATTTATTTATTTCCACACGTAAACTAGAATATTTATTTGGTGTGTAAAATAATTAGTATGACTTTGTAATAATAATGGGAATAACAAAATAGAACCATTCTAAGGACCGTTTTTTATATTTGGCAGAATGAGTTTATGCTTCCCCCGAGGATGGAATATAAGTCGACGTACAAGATGTTTGTGGATCGACTTAAAGTAGATATGAAGCATGACAATACATTGTTATCCCTGAAGACTGTTGACATGGTAAGTGTCCTATACAAATGGTACATGTGGGAATACATGTTTTGAACAAACTTTTTAAGACACCTTTGTTTATATTTCTTGGCTTTGATACTTAGTTATCATGATTGATGTGTGACATTGGCACGTCAAAATATACGACAATGTCATTTAAGCGATTGTTATATCACAAATGTAATCATTTGTGATATTATGAAGTATACATATGTCGAGTCTGTATAACATTGATCGTGATGTACACTTTGGTACAGATATTCTTCCCTGTTAAACGAGACACACATTTCTACTTGATTGTGTTTAACTTAAAGAATCCAAGTTTTGTTATCTTGGACAATGCTGCATCTAATCAAAACATTTCAGACAAATACGGGGATTTGCCGTTTGTACTGGTAAACTATTAAAACCTATTGGAGTATGTTTAGTTTAATAATATTTGTTATTTTGGATGAATATTGACAGTCCATATTGTACATTCAGCAAACAGCTCTACAAGATTATATGAAGACCGTTAAGCACCACCGAGCTTAGGGTGTTGGCAAATTGGTTCCGAACAGATATCGGTTGAGGTGGAGAATGTTGGATAATGATTTCGACAGTGGGATATTCGTCATGAGACATATGGAGTGTTATATGGGAGAAACTGTCAGTCGCTTCAATGTCGGGTTTTTAGCTGACTCAACTGCACAATATGCTCAACTCCTGAACTTCAGATGCAAGTATTTGACAAAACTTTTGTTGTGGGCACAGAATAAGTTAAGAGCAAAGGTGATTGAGCAAGCAACAGAATTCGCAAAGTTGGATTCCAAACTTAGACGAGACATGGTGCAAGACTGGCAAGTTGAATGATTACACTTGGATGTTTTTGAAAGTTTAAGAAAGGAGTATTTCGTAGCTTTAGGAAACTTTTGTTAAACATGCTTACCAATTGATGTTTTGGAACTATATGTTAGGTTAATTTGGATATTGAAGCTACAATTCAATGGAATGGGTTTGATTTATTAAGTACATGTTGAATTTGATTATTGCACATATCATGAGTTTAACAACACATTCATTACTTGCGTCTACGGGTTTTTTGTTTGTAATAATATATGTGGTAATGAAGTATCACGATGAGGCTAAATAAGATCAAGATCATATATGATTATATTTATTTTGTCTGTGTTCATGCATATATTTTTAAGCGGGTATGAATTATCAATGCACACCATTTAGGACTTGTTTGACATAAATGATTAACAGTGTGTGTATATTCAATCATGAATGGCTATTGAAATGTAACTTATCTAATCATAATTTTTCATTTGTAATCATATATGATCATACATGTATAATCATATATGCTTAGACATTACGCATACTCTGTATTTGTATGTATGGCAGTGATGTTGTAGTCAATATCGTTGAAGCAATATACGAATACTATATAACTTTTATGGGCAAGTTATATGACACACACATCTAGCCTGAATACGCCAAATATATATGATTCTATAGAAGTATTAACACATATATAAACACAGAATATAAAAATTATGATTAGACAAGATCTCAACGCACACCATTTAGGAGTTGTTTGACATATATGATAAACATTGTGTGTTGCATATTCAATCATGAATGGCTATTAAAACATAACTTATCTAATCGTAATTTTTATACATGTGTAATCATACATGATTACCACGTGTAATTGTAAATGATCATACATGTGTAGTCATGTATGATTAAACATTATGCATACTATCTGAGTGTATATATGGCGATGATGTGGTAGTCAATATCGTTGAAGGAATATAACCGTAACTTTAATGGGCAAGTTATATGACACACAACTATATCCTTAATACTCCGTTTGTATATGATTCAATAGAAGTATTAATACATATATAAACACATAATAACGGTATTTATAAAACTATTACTGCATGAATATAAATGAACAAATAATAAAAAGTAAACTAACATCAGTTCATTAAAAAAGAAACTTATACTAATCTAAGCATCGCACCATAAACAAACAGACTACTTAGATGATTTTTATTAAAGGACAATTACGAATGTCATGGTGGGCAAGTTCACCACAACCTTTGCAAAGCCTTTTCGAACGAGCATTCTTCTTAATAGCTTTCTCCCCTGCACCAATCAACCTTTTTCCAGTGCCACACCCTTTATTTCTAATGCCTTGAGGAGGAAGTATCTCAACAGTCTCAGGCCGAGAAACACCCAAAATAGATTCAAACTCATCATCTTTATGGTAACCAACATCATCTACAGGGTCCTCTGGTGCCACTTCCATCTTTAAATTACGAACCTTGTCCAATAACTGAGATAGTTTCATCTCGTCACCACGTAACCTATTGAAAATTTGGTCAATCTCATAATGAACATCCTTAATCACATATGATTATGAATAATTAATCACATATGATTCCCAAACACTTATGCATGTTTAACATGACATTATTTGTAGAAATTGAATCAAAATAATAAAGTGTGTACCTTAAACTCCCCCTTATTCATGAAGCTCTTGTCTTTTTGTCTAATGGTATAAATTTGGCATCCATCTTCATAAGAAACATTCCATTGAGTACAAAATCGATCCCCTTTGAAAATTTCCTTTTGAACGTGCAGGAAAACCGTCCGAGTATATACTGAAGCAGCATGTCTCTCAATCCCCCGTTCAGTTTTAAAGTTGGGAGTACTCATATCTGTGTTGTGATCTTGGGTACGTTGTCTATTGCGTTGCTTATCTATAGCAGTATCATAGGATAGAATAAAAAACAGTAAATTGTCACCATAATGTGAAAAACTCTGAAAGAAGGAGTTCATGCTTTCAGACCTGGAGGTAGTTTTCATTAACCCACACAGAGGAACTTCCTTGAAGTATGCAGGTATCCAGCTAGACCACATTGCAAATTTATCTTTTAACCACCCATGACCTAAAAGATTGAATTCATCCATTAAGGCTAACCATTTATCCTCAAAATCTTTGGGATCCAGGTATCCATCCCATACAATCTTGTTGAAACATTTTTTGAAATCGGCTTTCTTAAGACTTGCGGTAATAACCTATATGAATTAAAACAAACGACATTATTGCTAGTATGAATAAATTACTCGCAATAAAATTTAAGTAACATGTAACTCCTAACCTTATTCGGTAACTTGTTTATTATATGCCACATGCAAAGTCGGTGCTTGGCATCTGGGAAAACAACTGGTAGGGCCTCTTTTATCGCTGCATCTTGATTTGTCAAGACCATCCTAGGTTGACGACCATGAACTTTCAAAAATGCCTCCAACACCCATTTATACATATCTTTATTCTCACCATCCAGCAACCCAGATCCTAGGACAATGGATTTTCTATGGTTGTCAATGCCGGTAAACGGAAGAAAAACCATCGACTGCCTGCATATTAAAAAATATAAACCAATACTTGGTACTTTCAATTCTGAAGTTGGTACTAATCATGTGTGATAACAGAAAGAAATCACATGTGATCAATCATGGTAATCACATGTGATTATTGTAGTAAGTAAAATACTATAATCAACAACAAGCAACTGTTTATGTGATAAGATATTTGGGTGCTAAATACAGTTAAATACGACTTGCTTAAAGGATATATCAAATTTTATCCACAACAAACTTTGATAAACTTAGTCAATATCACAAAAACTTACCTATTCGAACGGTATGTAGCATCAAATGAAATAATATCCCCGAACTCGACATAATTAAACCTCGATAATTCATCAACCCAAAATAACCCTTGCAATTTACCATTTTCCGCTTTGAATTCGTAATCAAAATTTGAACCATGCAACTTGCGGTCATTAAACATATTGACAACCATTTGCACATCCTTGTTACCAACAAAGCTATCTAAATCTCTCTTGAAGTTTTTGTACTCAGTGGTAGTAGCACCTACTTCGTCAAACCCACCATTTAGGCAAGCTTGCAAGTGATGTGCATTTGTTGCACCGATATTCGCCCTCGCAGCACGATTAACCATCATTTTATCTGAAAAGTCATTGAAATTTTCTTTTGCTACGAAGTTAGTTCTGCGAAGCTCCTTTCGACTGTGATCAATTTCTATGATATCCAACAATGGGTTGGATACCATCTGCAACATTGGGAATCACGTTTATAGAGCCACCTGGACTATGGTTAACATCTTCAAGCTCAATTTCACTATTATGATGGTTATAATGATCTGTGGGTAATTAACATCAAACAACTACACTACAAATCGTGTTATTTATCAACTAAACATACAAACAATTATCAAAAGCAAAGATGTTAATAAAATCTAACCTGTTGCATCTTCATCATCTGAAAACATCTTCATCTCATCTGAATTATTATCATCAGACACGTTAATTGAAGGAAATTCAAACTCGAAAGCCTTTTGACTTGGATCCATCAAATGATATTTGAAGGTTATTAGAAGGATCTTCAAACTTCAAATTTATGGAGATGACAGAAGTGAGGAGAAGAAAAAGCTTACCCAACAAAAGCATGTTATCGTTCAATGTATAATCTTCAACTTATTAGATAGATATGGATAAAATTGAAATCTTGATTTGAGTTTGGATTGGAATGAAATACCAATCAGGTCGTCTGGTAATATACGATTACGGTAGGAATAAAACTGAAAAGTCATTAATACCCTTATTAATTAATAAATAATGATTAATAAATAAAAATTTAATCTAATAAATGATTGGTCAGGATTCTTACTCGCCTTCTCGCATATGGTATCCCTTCTCGCATGATCCTCCCTATATATATATATATATATATATATATATATATATATATATATATATATATATATATATATATATATATATATATATATATATATATATATATATATATATATATTCAGATTTCTTTCAAAACAATATACCCAACACAAATCATTCAAGATTTAATCTAAGGGTTATTTCTAGGATAATTATTTTTATAAGACCCGAAAAATAAACGTACCAAAAATCCGGGTGTTACAGATATTTATCCCTAACCAAGGTGTATTCAGTTTTGTTGTTTGTCAGTGTACGAATTTCTTATGATCTTTTAAATTTTTGTTTGGTGAATTTAGTGTTTGAGTATTTAGCCTTTTTGTGTTTTTAAGAATTTCATACGTTGAATTTATATGAAACTGTATGTTTATGTGCCTTTCATAGTATAGTGTGTTATCTGTCATTTTAAATGTGTTGGTGTGTTAAATTATTAGTTTGGTTGGCTTTACTTAGTCGTTTCTGTTGTGGTAGTTGAGGTCATTGAAACATTTGTGACTCCCGGTGGTACGAAGTATTGGATCCCTCGTGTGGATGATGAAATTAAGTTACCTGTTGGGCTCGAATTTCCATCAATTGAGAAAGTTGAGGCTGCATATATGAAATATGCAGAAATTGCAGATTTCGATGTTAGGGTGTCAAATAAAAAGAAAAATAGGGATGAACACATATTGTCTAGGTATCTTTTATGTAGTCGCGAAGGGTGTCCTGGAAAAAAAAGTAGACTACGATAGTAGTAGTTGTGATCGTAATGTACGTAATTCAAATGTGAAAAGATCTGGATGTAAGGCGTGTGTGAAGTTCCGTTTGAAGAAAAAATAATTCATTTGTGGTATATAAGTTTGAAGAGAGGCATAACCACGCTTTATACAATTTTCACGATAAGTTGCTTTCTAAATTAAGAAAGCAACTGCAATATACTAATTATAGGAATGTGTATAATGCATCATTGACAAGTATCGGTGGTGCTAGGTCTCATACCATTCAGGCCGCATTAAAAGATGGCTATGAGTGTATTGGAGCTACACATGTGGATTATGAGAATGCTAAAAGGGACATGGGTTCATTCGTTGGAAATAAAGATGCACATATGCTTATCAATTTAGTTGCGAAACGTAGGTGTAATGTTCCTGAATTTTTATTTGATTATTTAATTCATGAACGGGAGGTGCAAGCTATTTTCTGGGCGATGAAACTGCAAAGTTAAATTTCAAGGAATTCGGTGGCACCGTGTCGTTTGATGCTACGTACCGCACAAACAGGTAATATATTTTATTATATTATTTTTTTGAGGTTTTTTCGGCCTTCTAATTTTGTTTTTTACAGGCATGCTATGAATTATGTCCCTTTCATAGCAATTGACAATCATAAGATGCCAGTTGTCGTTGGAGTTGCGTTGATCAGTCACGAGAATATGTGTTAACTATAATTGGGTGTTAAATTCATTTATTCAAGCTCATGGTAAGCAACCGATTTTTGTAATACCTCATCAATGTGCTGCTATGAAACAAGCCGAGCCCGAGATTTTTAATGAGTCTAAGCATCAGCTTTGCATTTGGCATATTATGAAGAAAGCTCCCAATAAGGTATATTTGTTGTTTGTTTTTATCGTTTTCATATATTGTTTTAGTTGTTTATGATTTTATTCTCGTTACGTCTTTTTTTAGTTCATATACGAATTTTAGTGTTTAGTTAATGCGTTATTTAATAATAAAAATAAACCAACCATATTTTTGTCAATATGAGAGCAATGAAATTAATTTGTTTGTCGTGCATAGCTCTTCCTCATCAAAACACAGCCCGTCTTCGTCGTCGTCGGTGTTGATGCCACTTGTCCCTATATCTGATGTCCTTATCTCAACGTTGGTGTCATTTAGCATTTTTGGCTGTGGTGCTTCATGAATGTCGGCCTCACGTGCAACTTCCTCTTGTGCTACCTTCTTAAGTACATGTGCATATGGCAATGGGACCGGTTCCAGTCCCGTAATCTGTTCCGCACACGTAGATGGACCGGTCCTCATTTCTTCAATCAACGTTACCTCTGCCCTATGTAGTCCTCATGCGCGTATACCCTCTATTTGTCTGTTTCGCAGCTTTTCCATGGTCCACTCTTTGATTGGTAACAAATCTCTCGTTATATCTACAGACTTCCTTGTGGTGCATTGTACGTACAATAGTTGTGAACATAGTTTTTGATATGAAATATAATGTAATGTCAAATAAAATGTAAACAACTTTCATGTTTTACTTTTGGTTAAAAAGGTTAGAGTGCCACAATAGAAGTTGTCGTATGTGTCGTGTCTCCAGTTTCGTTTTCTTCGTTCCACCCAATCCCATACGTATTTATGCGTCCAATCATATCGGTGCTTTGTAGCTTTGATAGAAATTGGATGTTGCAGCCTCCCGCTGGGCTACACTCCCCCATCGAGTTCACAAAAGGGACTATGAAATTCTATTTGAAGTCATCGCCTCCGATAGGTTCCTTGATTATCGCGTTCATCACATTGGTCGGCCTCATCTTGTCCTTTGTGTATTTCTTTTTCCAGTTGTCTAACAAAACCAAACCCTTAGTTGTTGCTTCTATAGTATCTAGATCTACACCTCCAATAGGAATTTTGAGAACGTTATGCATTGTTTGCTCCGTTATATTTATCTCTGAATTTCTTAACCTCAACGTCATACGGTTTGTGTCTAGGTTGTCTACCACAAAGTAACCCAGTTTTGATGATATTCCATCGACCGTCATCCCTATCAGTGATCCCAAGCCCATGTCAGTTACTGTCACCTTTTGTTCATTGCTTAGTTCTCCTATTGTTTGTTGCAGAATCATCGGTGATGTTCTTGTCCTTATTCATCCCACATTTTCACGCTTTTTTGCCTTCTTCTCCTTATTTTTTTCGCCTTTTTCGCTGTCCGGTAAGTTTCTCTTGGCACTGGAACCCTTGGATCTGGTTTCGGCGTGAAATCGTCGTCCTCACCATTATCTGTTTTAGTCAGTATAATTATATTGTAATCCATTACAAGCATTTAATATATGAATTTCAATTAAGAACCGTTTAAATGTTTTACCTTCGTTGTAACATACTATCTCTAAACTCTTGGGCCTTCGGTCTTTTTTTTATCAACATTCATTTTTTTGATGAGCTTCTTGTTCATCTTTCTACGATGCCATCCACTGTTTTTGGAATGTTCACATGGGTTAACTTACATGCACACAGTTTATTGTAGGGTTATAATCTTCCCATAATGTGATGCTACATAAATTTATACTAAAAAACATACCTTATTACTTGTTTCTCTTCCTTTTTCAACCAACCCCATCGAACTAAATCCCCAATCAAGTTTTTGCATAATAGTCGTTAAATCTATGTAGTAGTTCAAGTTGATACAATTTTCATCAAATATTTTGTTTTAGTATCAGTGCCAAACCTTTTTCATCAGATTTCATATGTTTGTCCTCAGCAAGCAGCTTTGTAAAACTACTTCCAACTGTTTAAAAGGTTTCATTACACACATGATATGAGCCAAGACTATTTTTCCAATAACAATGTATGAGACCATAATACATATTAATTTCATAGTTTTTCTCATTTTATTTTTACCAATGTAGTATTCCATTTTTTTCCAAGAGGTTTTTCCAAGACTACTTCCAACTGTTTAAAAGGTTTCATTACACACATTATATGAGCCAAGACTATTTTTCCAATAACAATGTATGAGACCATAATACATATTAATTTCATAGTTTTTCTCATTTTATTTTTACCAATGTAGTATTCCATTTTTTTTCCAAGAGGTTTTTCCAATAACAGTGCATGAGACCATAATCCATCTACATTACTAAAAGGTTTCATATGTTGTTTTATACCAATGCAGTCGTCCATTTTTCTAAGAGTATTTTTTTTCAATAAAAGTGTATGACACCATAATCAATGTTACTGTGTAAAAGGTTTCATAGGTTATATTTACCAAGTCATTCGTCTATTTTTTCACATGCAACATTTAAAAAAAAGTAATATTATATTTTATACCATCAAATGATGTTATCTTCCTACATATGCGTGACCCTTTCCGTTGGATTTGGTGATGCTTCTTTCACACGTACTGGATTATGATTTCGTACACTCGTCTCCATTTTCGTCTTTTTATTTCGTTCAACTAATCAGTAGGAAAAAATTGTTTTTAGAATGATTTTGTCTATGAACCGCATAAATTCATATGATTTAACATAAGTACCTTTAAGTTGAACTGGTTCCGGCGTTGCTCCGTCAAGACAAACTGGGCTGTCAGGCGCGTTCTTGAAGTTTGAAAACGATGTTTTCAGAAAAATTCTTTCACTCACCTTTCTCCCTGTGTGGGTTTTTTGAATTTAATGTTCACAATGTTAGTATTTTTATGGCAGTAGATTTTAAGTAAAAAAGTTAAAAAAAATCTAACCTCTTCTTGGCGCAACAGGTTCATTGTCCGCCATTTTTTCGATTTTGATTTTGATATGTGGTGTTTCACTTTGTGGTTTTCGGTTCCCAGACGTCGCCAAGCGAATATGAAATTCTTTTCGTATGATCTCTTCCGACGAAGTCGGGATTTGATTTCACCGGAAAAATCGAGCACTAATTTCTCGCAGTCGATGAATCTTTCCTAAACTGATTCGTAGCCTATTTTTTGTAATCTACCCTTTCATACTTTTCCTAATGCCGATCATGCCCTTATTTTTATAACAAATTACATCTTCTGCCACCGCGTCCATCTAAGTCATTGATCAGTTTCATCTACGTTCCAAATGTGGTTGCACAAGTTTCACATTTTACATTGGTTTTATATTAAGGGGACTCTCTCTCTTTCTCTCTCTCTCTCTCTCTCTCTCTCTATATATATATATATATATATATATATAGAGAGAGAGAGAGAGATAGAAAGTTTAATTGAAAACTGATTTTCGGTTGTGAATTGAGAGACAAAATAGAGAATAAGACGTGTTTCCGGATGTCCACATTTGGTATGAATAATAAAATATTCATGATAAATAATTCAACATTCATGATGAATAATACACAGATCATGAATTTGTGTATTATTCATTGTCAATATTGTATTATTCATCATGAATGTTGTATTATTTATCATGAATGTTTTATTATTCGTACCAAATGTGGACATCCAGAAACACGTGTTATTTCACAACTGAAAATCGGTTTTCAATTAAACTTTCTTTTCTCTCTCTCTCTCTCTATATATATATATATATATGTATATATATAATCCATGTATTATTCATCACGAATCATGTATTATTGATCATGAATGTTGTATTATTTATTATGGATGATACATTATTCATGATGAATAATACGTGAATAATCCGTAAAGATGTGGACACATGACGTACTTTCCTTTATCCTCCGATTCACAATCGAAAATCGGTTTTCATTTAAAGTTTAAACCCACACCTGTATATATAGTATTAAAGAGTGATGTAGAGTCATTGGCAAACCCAGCCATTTATATAAACCTTGCAAACCGTTCATAATTGTGGATTTCATTAATTAAGGACAAAGATCAAATTCATCTATTTTTAAATAAAAAATCGGATATTAATTGTATACGCACCAAAAGGGTAAATTAGTAATAAAAACTCCTAAAAACCCCTAACAAAACCCTAGAAAACCGCCTGAAATAATTTCCATTATCTAACCTGTTTCGAAAAGAAAATCCTAAAATCAAAGCAGAGATTCAATTTATGACAAAAAGAAAAAAAATATGATTTCATGGTTTTCTTAACGAACGAACCCAATGATTTCATGGTTCCATGTATGAAAACTCATGATTTCATGAATGAAAAAAAACTCATGATTTTATAAAGGGAAAAAACTCGATTTCATGATTTAATGAATGAAGTACTCATAATTTCATGATTTCATGAATGAAGTACTCATAATTTCAAGATTTTAATAGTTTAACGAAACACATTCAATACTCGAAGTCCCAATCGAACCCTCCATTGATGAAATCTAAAAGCCCAAAATACACATAATTTGACATGCATATAGTTTTGCGAATCAACTATATCTCACTTTGCTAGATGATGTTAAATCTAGGTTTTACGAAAAAGTCTTGAGCTTTTTTTGGTGAAGACTTGGAATCCTCAATCTACAACTCTAGATCTAAGTTGTAATGCCCTCAAGAACACTCTTGAACTCCCAAACCCTAGCAAAACACCACAAGGTGTAGAGAAAGGTTGAGGATGCAAAGTGGCCAAACCCTAGGTCAAGAGATGGTAGGTTAGAAGCTTACCTTTCAACTTCTACGAGCTGCAAATCTCCAAGGAAACTTTAATCCTTTTTGTTCTAAACTTGAACAACTTAAAAAACCGAAAGCACAATCTCCAAAATCGCTCCAATCGGACGAAGAATGAGAAAATTATGATCAAATGACGAATAACACCACTTTTTGAACTTTTAAGCTAGACCAGGCCTTCACGAGATCTAAGTCGTGGGTCAGGTCACCCGAGAACTTTATTTGCCAAATAATGTGTTGATCCAAACCCTCAGTGATTTGATAATGACTCTAAGAAACATTTAGTGAAAATTGTAAGTAGACAATATGTATTAATGTTTTGCCATCAAAGAAAATATACTAAGTCTGTTTAGTATCGTTGATGAAAACATACGCTTTAATTTATGTATTCAGCGAACACTGTACATCAGTGAGCCCTGAGCATGTTCAGTCTCACTGATGATCGCTGATAATTTATGTTGTTTACTTATGATTCCTGATGACAAGATTCACGTCAATTATGTTCTACGCTGAAGTCGAAGATCAAGCTGAAGAACCAGCGACTAAGTCTACTAGTGACCTGATGCGGATATCAACGAAGCCAAGACTTGTCCATTCAACGTGAAGTTTCAAGTAGAAGACTTCAGCGAACGCTGAACTTTATCATTCGCTGATAAAGAATCATTCAGCGAACGCTGATCATGAAGCCTGTTCTACAAGCAACTTTTGTCTTATCCCCTTGCACGCCTCCGTACGATTTTTCATCAGAACGGACATCCATTTTTGTCCATAATCATACAACCAACTCTGATTCTACATTGTTCACCATGCGGTCACTAGGTTGTCTACTGAAGTCAAATCATGCAACCAACCAGAAGCTGCCACGTGTAAAGATGTACTGTTGTGCATTAAATGCATGCAGTATATTAAGGAAACCCTACTTCATTTTGAAGTAGCTTGGCCATTCCTCTCTCGTTGAACTCACTGTGTGAAAGAATACTCTCCTTAGTGTTCTTATTTTCTTAATCTCTATTTTTAGTGCAAGAAACTCTTAGTGTTCTCATAGTTTGTTTAGATTATGTTTATTCCAAAATCTTGTTCTGCAAGAAACTGTAAATTGTTTGATATATATCAATAAACAATTTAGAAAGATAAAAATTGTGTGTTTGTATTCAACCCCCCCTACTACAAACTTGTATAACTCCTTTGGGACCAACATAATGGTCTATGCGATATAGGTCGTGCTACTCCTCAATTTCACGCATTTTTGCCGTTTTCGAGCCCGATTCGAATCCTAACCTTTCCAATATGATTTTATATAAAAATCCTCATAGATTATCATCTTGAATACCTTTAGATAAAGATTTAATCACAATCAATAGCCCAAAATTTATCGGGTGTTAGAATTCTCCCCAGCTTGAAAACGATTTTGTCCTCGGAATCTAAACCCAGTTCTGACATCTAGGGTCATGCTCTCCAGCACTTCATAAGGACATTAGTGAACCTAACTTACTCGATTCCAAAGTATTGCCTTTTCTTCGGTTTTCGACTCAACAAGCATCAGGTCCTTCAATGCAATAATGATTCATGGACACTAAATCATGAATATGGACATCATAGTCTATATTTCGCAAGAATTTCCGCCATTTACATGCTAGAATAGTGGGATAGATCAAATCTACACCAATTATTCCTCTATTCGCCCTGCTAGACTCCTTCGTAATCCTAAACATATGCCAAACCATGAGGGAAGCCTTGGCATTAACTATTCTTACAATGATAAGGTAAATTCACTCCTAAACGATATCGCGAGAGCACTCGGTGAACTCAACAAGTCCCACAACATTGAGATGCACTTTTCATGATTTTCAAGGAAGACTTCAAATCATATCACTACAACAGATTAAGTTTATAGGAGGCCTAAGATAAATAAGAGTCCTAGTGTTTCATAGGACCTAAGTTTATAGGACCAAACAAAAAAACGCCTTATCTAAAAGTATTACAATAAGTTTATAGGACGCTTTTGAGCGTCATAACAAGTTTTTAGAATATTTTCAAAATAAAGTGTCGTATTAGCTACTTTTATAGGACACTTTTGAGAAGTGTCGTATAAACCCATCTTTTTAGCAGACATTAGTATTTATAGGGCAGTTTTCAAATAGTGTTTTAAAAAATAGTTAATAGGACGCTTTATTTGAATTTCTGACGCCCAAAAGTGTCCTATAAACTTTTTGTAAAACTTTTAGATAAGACGTTTTTTTATTTGGTCCTATAAAACACTCTATTATGAAGCTTATTTATTTTAGGCGTTCTAAAAACTTAATTCTATTGTAGTGTAACCTTATTTTTTAAAACTAAACCTCTAAAATAATTAGTTAGGGCCAACAGACAATCATGTTCTCTAAGTTGTAGTCTGATGGTGGCATTTGATTTTGATCAAAACAACTTCTCACACAATCACAACCTAATTAGTCTCAGAAACACCTTGAAAGGCGCCATACCAAAATCTAGGCTCATATTACCTACTAGAAACAATCCTACAAAACATTCGGGTATAATGGTTCTCGCCAAAATCCGAAGGTTTGCTACTCATAGGTGTTTGGGTAACTTCTACTATGCCGAAGGTTTGTGGGTAACATTTCGACATACTTTACCGATGAAAATAACTATTCCAACTCACAATGAAGCTCAACATGGAGTAACTCGACCTCAGACTGCAAGCAAAACTTACTTCTCTGTAGATCCCAGTCCAACAATCAAGTAACAATGATTCGAACGATTAACTTTGTATTGAATGATTATAAAGAGGTTACAAGATTAGATTGAAATACTCTCTCTATCTCTATGACACACACCAACTGATAACAATCATTCTCACCTAAATTCTAAACAAGACAACTTTAAATACCAAGGCTTTAAGCCTATGGCCCATGAACTCTAAATAAGCCAAATACAATTATAGGCGTTTACAAATAATAATTAATCTCTATAAATCTTTATATAACTTTCTAATTAAAAGGGCATTTATGGCCCTAACAATCTCCCCCTAAAGTTATATAAAGAAAAAAAATGGTCTTGAAAACTTCAGATCTTGATCTCCTCTTCCTCTTGAATCTTTGACAAACTTTGGTGTTGTTTGTCCTCATGTCTGTCCAGGCTCCCCCTTGAATAAATCTCTTGGTCTTCATATTCAATTTTATCACCAAATTCAATGAACAATTACCTCGATTGAGTGCACTACAAGCAACTTTCAACTATAGGAACTCAGCACATCGGATAAGCACACACGAAAGATAATGTGTGAGTTACGTGACATTCCACAGTGTATCTTGAGTTTAAAATAAAGAATTTGTCTTTGAACCGCGAGTTGAATATGCTTTCAGCTTTAAGAACTTGTAGAACCAATATGCTCGAAGGAGAAAATAATAACTTGTAGTGAACACCACTTGATAAGGGATAAAAGAATAATTTAAGCAAACTTTGCAATCGTTTCGGCATAGCCAAAAACAGTTACTCCCCCTCGGCTTTTGCTAACTTCCCTTCAACTTGATATTCAGTGTCTTTGAATCTGTACCATTTCCCCCCCTCATGATGAGTAGGAGCATCTAGAGCATCATGTAAATTCAAAGACGAAACTGATGAGTAGCAAAATATCAGATAAAACCATTAAGTAACCTATGTGGGGTAAATACCTAACAAAGAAACATAATAGTAAATGTTATCACAACAATTAATATAATTGTGTGGCCTATGTTCAGAGTTGACATCGGGGTATCTCTGATAGGACTTTCAGTTATCACTGAAATAAAATTTTAAAAAATTATTTCTCAAACTGTTCTGACAATATCACGAAGATATGCAAACAAAATCACAAAGACTCGTGCTTACGTGATAGAAATAATTCATATCGAGTTGGCTCAAAAATTGATTTAACCCGGGACTCAAGTTAAAATCAACAGACACAGTAATTAGAAAATGAAGTTCGGAGACTGGAGCTGATGTCTTCCTTTTTCAATATCTAAGACTTCCGAGTGAGGAATAGATAGATTATATGCTAACTCTCCGTGCATTTATGAAACAAACATCTTTGTGAGATACATGAGTGGCTAGGTGGGGTGACACGAGTTATCGACACTAGGTCTATGTCTGTTTCAGTATTCATCTCCAAAGAACGAGAATGAATAGATTGTGTGGTTACCCGGATAACTGACTCGGTTTGGTAAGGACCAATATATTCTTTTAAGTCCTGTCACATCCTCACCAAATTCTTTTCACTCCAAAGTCATCTATGCATCTAGACCTCTTACTGATGTCTATAAGAGGGTGTGTTTCTTGGGTAGGTCCTTCCGGTTCTGGATAGACCATAGAAACAATATAAGTCCTAACAATCCTTTCATTCACCAAATAAAAAACAGTTTAGTAAACATTGAAGTACGAGTTCTAAACTGAAGTGTTTAGAAGTCATAGCATTTAAGAACATGTTCTGAACTGAATTATTCAGAAGTCATTAAAATTATTTGAAATAGAGAATTTCAATAAGCAAGATCAAACGCTAAACATAATGACTCATTGAGCACCATATGTTCAAAAATGAAATAATGATCAAAAAGTTTAATTGTGAAGAACAAGTCACAATTAATGTGTCAGATAAGAATTGAAGCATTAACAAGAAATGACGAACTTTGAAAACAAATAGGAATTCAAGCCGCCAGTGTATTTCCATCGAAAAATCAACAAACACATAAGACATGGAAATAACTAAATCAAGAAAATATTGGACGTGGCAATCATGGACGTTAAAATTGAAGAATAACAAACCCAAGTAAGTTATTCCGAATGAATTACCACATTTTTTGAATTCACTTAAAAGTTTATTTATCGAGCAAAACATGGTATTCCCCCTCAAAAATTGCATAACCTTTGAATGCAGTTATGTGAAAAGAAAAATTCCGAATGTTATCACACATTACATCCATGCAAAACAGATCAGAAGGATTTTGGTATCCATGCTTTGATGGATCCTTGATGGTTAGATGCCTTAACTTTAAAATAAGGATCGTGGATACTATAAGTACCTTACCATTTATTCACATACCTTGAATGAACAAAGTCACTATTTCCACAATGAGTGCAACAGATCTTTGATCGGTTTAGACTGATCAACTTAGCTATAGGGTAAACATGAGCAGGTGAACCAGCCTTGAAAAAAATGGCTTTGTATCAACTACAGGATAATTATGAGATTTGATTCCATCACTGTCTTCTGTAGTTGATTTTTTTTGTCCATACCATTTTTACTTTCTAAAAACATAATTATCTGAAGAATCATCAAGCTCACTGTCAGAAGAACGAGAGTAGTAAGGATGTCTATTTTGGGAGCGACCGGTCTTTTTCCGTTTCTGTGAACGTCTTTTAGATTTAGATTTGTTTTTGGAAACATTCTTCAAAGAACGATTTTGAGAGGCGGATGTAGAACATTCACCCTTATGAAAATTGAACGATCGTTCAGGCGTTTGTGGAAGAAAAACAATGTGGCTTGGAGGGACTTGATCAAATTCATACTTTGGAAACTCATCATCTGAACATACATTAGAATTCATGAATATGGAAAAATCAAGTTCACTCTCGGATGGAACACCATTGGTCAATGGATGTGTGGAACATTTTGGAATTATGTTTTGCGAAGAATTTGGTGCGAAAGATTTTTGAAAATCTGAGTGAAGATTCTTTTTAAGACACTCCATTTGAGGTTCTTTTCCCTTTTTGGAAAAGATGTTTCCTATAAAAGATTTATAGGAAGATGTATCTGATGAGTTAGAAGAAGGGTCAGACAAAACATGTTTCTCATCTTTGAGTTGGTCAAACTTCTTTTGAAGTTCACCCTTGCTTACTTGCTCTTGCATCACCTCTGTTGCCAAGGCAAACAGTTTAGATGTGAGCCGTTTGATTTCTGTTTGAAGGGCTTCCTTTTCCTCAACTGATATAGATTCCGTTTTTGTGGAATTAAAACACTCAAGTTTGGATAAAATCTCTTGTTTTTCCTTTTGAAATTAATCCGTTCTTGTTCAAATGACTCCTCTAACTGAACTATTTTCTTTTCAAGAACAAGCGGTGGGACATAGCGTTTAAAGTCGTCCTTCTCTTCTTTAGGTTCAGTTGTTTGGACCGGATCCTTGTTAGAGGATACTTTAGGCTTGGCAACTGCTTAGCCGTCAAAGTAGTCATTTGAAAGATATTTGGATTTCTTTGTTTCATACGACGTGTTAAGAACTTTGTATGCGAAAGGCATTTGCATCTTAACCGTATTCTTTCGTTTTAATTCCTCAAGTTCCTTATCCTTCTCATCAAGTGGTTCCGTCCATCGGATTTTATATTGGGGATGTCTTATCAAGGCCTAGAAAATTAAATTCATATTGAGTATTTTTCAAGTAGTGAGGGTTGTCATACCCAATTCCTCATTCAGAGTTAAAGTACTTAAAATCCTTTGTTTTGTTCAGATGGATCGTTTGATCAGTTTGTCCTCGTTTGTAAAACTTAGGTTCAAGATCCTTTATTTTTTAAAGAAGCTCGTTATTATTGATTTGAAGTGAATAGCATTGATAGACAATCTTAGTTTTCTCATTCTCAGACTTATCGAGCTTTTCAGTTAGATCAGATATTCT
Organism: Saussurea involucrata; assembly: GCA_033807775.1. Lineage (NCBI taxonomy): Eukaryota > Viridiplantae > Streptophyta > Magnoliopsida > Asterales > Asteraceae > Saussurea > Saussurea involucrata. The sequence continues at coordinate 199,584,184 of CM066321.1, read as the reverse complement.
GGCCCAAAATCTTTAGGTGCTTTGGAAAGGTTTGCACACTTTTCCTTTAGATTTGCATTTTCAAATTTAAGTTTCTCTACAACCTTACTTTGAACGTCTAACTTCTCATTTAGAGTGGATATTTCAAGTGACTGTTATTTAGTGGTAAGCTTATAGGACTCTACCTTTTGAACAAGCAGTTGAATCTGATCGACTAAAGCGTTATGAGTTGGTAGACATACCTGACAAGTTGCTTCAAAGTGACATGAGTAAGACATTGTTACCGGAAAAATTGATCGTTAATCGGTGTCACTTTGAAAAATTAGAGAAAATAAATGCGGAAGAAAATCAAAGATTAAATTTGAAAACAAATCTAGAAATAAACTCGTTTCCAAAAATTAAACTCTGATTATCGAATCCGGACGAACAAAAATCGACACTTGAGAATAATACATGCACGATAAATAGAAACGGTTAGATCAATAACTTCAAAAGATATCACATAAAATGATAATTGTCGTGAATAAGCTCAAACCGTCGCAAAATATCTCACAACTATCACTAAATCTTCAACCCATAAACCATGCAAACTGTCACTATAATATCTCAAGCCCGTCACAAAAACTCGCAAACCGTCACAAAAAATCTAAAAAACGTCACAAAAATATTTGCAAACCGATTGTTAAAACATTGCAACTTACCGTTAAAACTCTCACAAACTTATCGTTTGAACGTCGCAACTATCGTTTAAACTTCTGACACCGTACATTAAAACCTCGTAAACACCGGACAATACGTATGCACGATGACCACTAGTTACGAAAAGTGTGGTAACTCATGTACCGATCAAGAAACGTTCGATAAACCTTCTTTGTGCAATAACTTACTTCGAGCGACAAACAACTTTATGCGATATGTATCGTCGTGAAAAACGATAAGTGTATGGAATAACCAAACCTACTTAAAATGTATGAAGATCAAAACAAAATGGAAGTTGTGTGTGTGCTATACTAGTAACATGCATACCATGTGAAGAATATATGTATGTAAAACATGAATGCGTGGAATAAACAAAAACTAAGCCAAAACATGAGTGATGGTAAAGAGTAGCGATGCATGAAGAAGTAAAAAAAAACAGTTGTCTCTATGTATGGTTGTGGTTGTGGTTGAAGAAGAGCAAAACACACACCAGCAAGTTAATTTGATTGGATGCTATGTATCATGTATGGCTAGTATGAATCAATTAATACATACATTAGAAAGAGATAGCATGCATGAGATGGAAAACAAGATAAGTTGAAACTGTCACCATGCATGCTTTGTGTGTATAACGAAGAAGAAAGAAGAAAAAACGATGCAAAACAAAATTCATGCAAACAAGAGTCAACTATGGATGGTTTTGATGAGAATTAGTCAACAAAGATGGCAAAAAAATTATATCCGGGAAAGATTGATTTATCCGGAAAGAAATTTGTCCAGAAAGAAGAGTTATCCGGAAAAAAAATTATCCGGAGAGATGAGTTATCCGAAAACCATGAAATTTACCGGAAAAGTCGATTAATCGATTTCTTCGGATCTGGAACTCAACGCAGATGATTTTAATGCTCCCTGCAAATCGAAAGTGGTGTAGAAACACCAAACACAACTAACCCGAATCGATTTACGCCAAAATATATCTTATTTTTCCAAAAAGTCACCAAAAATTTAAGAACAGTAAACAAAAACTCAAGAACCGATTTTTTTTAAATTGATGCTTAAACCTTCGATTTTGAATCTGTAACTTTACCAAACGCGATTAGTTACTCAAAGGAATATAATGAATCAACTAGAGATCAAAAATTTGAACAAAAATCGAAAACTCAGAAATCTTACACTACAAAACAGAAGACAATTTCCGGCGGAATAATCCACCGGAAAAAGCTATTTTTCCGTCGGAAAAACTAAATCAGTTAGATTAAGAACATACGAAGAAGATGAGGAAAGCCACCTTCGAACAAACTCCAAAAAACGAAAAGAGAGCCTTATAAATCGAACCCAATCCCAAAATAAAAGTTGAAATCGAAGCAAGATGAGGATTAGACAAACAAAAATGATCCTAAACGCATCAATAAACCGAGAAGCAAATAAATCAAAAAAAACTCAACAGATTGACCTCACAAATCGATCCTAAACTCAACAGATTGACCTCACAATCGATCCTAAACTGGAGGAGAGCGACGTTGGTGGCTGGAGGAGAGCGCCGATGGTGGTAGTGTGGCTGGAGGAGAGCGACGGTGGCTGGAGAGAAGAAGGGAATGAGGAGGCGATGGCGGCTGGAGAGAAGAAGGGAAGGAGGAGGCGATGGTGATAGAAGTGGGTTAGGGTTTTGAAGAAAGGAAGAATGAGTCCACATATAGAAATGGGTTAGGGTTTTTGAAGGTTTCAAGTTCCATTTTAAGATTTTAAAAACTTCACTGAAATTTCAAATATGGTTTTCAATTTTAAATCGATTAAACTTTTTAAAAATTTACTAGTAGAGTACCCGTGCAATGCACGGAGTGAGAAAGGTGTTGAGTGACTTTTTTTCTCAAATACACAATGCGATGGGAGCCACGAATGTAAACGATGTTGAAGCTTTGGTCGATTTTGTTTTAGTCTTTTTAGCCTCAAAAGTTGGACTACTAAAACAGTACCAACAGGCAGAAAATCAGATGAAGCAAAAGGGATATCACAAATAAAAATATTGAGCAACGGCGCACATAAACAACCAAGTCAGAATTCCCAAACCAAAACCATTCTAGATAATAAGTTACATAGCTGCTGAACCAAGTAAGAATAGTGATATCAACTCCATAGCTCAGCAAATAGCCAAACAAAATCGATTGGTGTAATCATGAGTCGAGTAGGCATTCCTTTGCAAGCTGCAAATCTATACAACAGATCTATACCATGCTGATCCTTACTGTTGTGATAAAAAAACTAAACCAATAATATTACTCAACAACTTACCAAGTAAACGATGTTTACCAGCAATCCATTTTAAAATGTTACCTATAAGGTAAATGGTATGTGCTTATCCTGTAAGAGTTTGCTAAACCGCCCTAATTGAATTTATAGTTATAACAAAATATCTAATAAACAAAAATAAGAATCCCAATTTTCAGCGATGAAAACAAGCACTTTACATGTAAATTTTTCTGTAAGTGCGTTCTTTTATCCATCAGTGTCCCACTGAATTTTATTTGTGCAATGCTGTAATCTGAAAGGAATTTTTTTACAAAGTTGAAGAGACATCAAGGCATGGGCATGACTTTAGACTGGATAAAAGTAGTTTATAAGCCATATGGATAGATTTATGAACACCGTTAAAGATTTTTAGTGGGTGTACATTAGCAATTGGTTCAATTTTAACAGTATATTAAGTGTGGAGAAAAACAATATGTACATAGTGGGTGCACATCTGCACAATTTCCAAATATAACAACTCATTAGGTGTTCTTATTTTGTTTTCAATGGATTGAACTTAAAAAAACATTAGTAAAAAATAGAAAACCAAGCAAGGATGTCCTAAAAATAGCATAAATGTAAGAAAGTATTGAACCTTGAGAGGGCGGGAGAAATAAAGCATAGATGTTTGTATAAAGAAGGTAGAGGGATGTAGATAGAATAAATTTGACGAATCTTTGGGAAATAAAAAATCACTCCCAGAGAATGTAAATGTAATAAAAAAATCACTTCCAGAGAATGTAAAATGCAATAAAAAGATTGTAACAACAATCACATTTTGAATCAGAATGAGTCAATATGCAACAACTTAACCAACTGAAATATAAAACCACTTAATGCATTTATCAATACAAGCATGCTATATTTGAAATGTTGACACCCTTAACTATATAAACTGCAGATGTGTTTATATAAATATTGATAAACATCATATAGGACTAAATCTTGAAAATTGTTGCCACCATACCAATATACAATTGTATGCCTTAAAGACAACAGATCTATTTTTTATAAAACCTTGATTGCATGCCTAGAACAGATAACATACTTAACGAATAGGAGGATGCATTATGCTTCGTCCTTCCATATTTGAAGATTCGGTAAGATCTTGATAATTATTACCTCAAGAACCCATATTTCCATAGATTCAACTTCTGTTGCCCTTGGATCCTACCAAGCACAAATGTATGAAAACAAATAAAAAAACTGTAAAACATAAATCATGTATTACACTCTCCTATAATACATTATCAAAGAAACAAAGCAATTAGGGCAAAAGAAAGATGGATGGAAGATAGAACCAACAATTGTTCATATTTAATTGTTCAACTGTAGATGGACCTTCTTCATCGGACAAATCAGATGACAAAAACGGACGATTAGTAGCAGTCACTGGTCGCCAAGGGAGAGACTTCATTCCGAATGTTAATTTGGTCAACGGTTGCGATGCCGATAACCGCGATGATTGCTTTGCAAAACGATCTTCTCCTCGCCGGAGAATCTCTCGTATAGTTAAAGCTGTTTTGTTTAACACAAAGTTGAAGAAGAGTCATAGGAGTTCTTCCAAATCTTCGATTTCTTTGGACACGAGCTCGTCATCGTTATCAAGCGATAAGATCGGGAAGTCATTCAATGATGGTAATGCGTACGTTAGAGAATGTCCAGATCTGGACAATTCCTGTAGTCGTCGTTCAAATTTGTTTTCGGCTTCTTCCCGAACCACTTCTTCTGCATACTCTACTTCTTCACGAACCACTTCTTCTGCATACTCTACGTCTTCCTTATCGTCTATCAACTCTAATTCTCGATCGTCGTCTGACCAAAAACCGTCTTCTCGAATAGATACACTTGATTTTGGACATTCGGTTTCATCCAATTCGTCAACCTTGAAGAAATCAAAATCCAAACATTTTTCTAAGGAATTTTCTCTGGATAGTTTTATCAGAATTCTGACTCTCTTACTCAGAAGTTCTGATCCTACTACTCAGAATTCTGACTCAACTAATCAGAATTCTGACTCTGATACTTGGAATTTTGAACAAGTCTCAGACTTCTGACTATACTACTCAGAATTCTGACTCAACTAATCAGAATTCTGACTCTGATACTTAGAATTTTGAGCAAGTTACTCAGAATTCTGACTCTTCTAATCAGAATTCTGACTCTACTACTCAGAATTTTTTTATATCTAATGAGGAATCATCGTAGATGATTACCAAAATCTCTTGATTTTGCAGGATTATCTTGATTTCAGAGGAAGTATTGACTCAAAATTTGATCTGATTGTTTCAAGATAATGTTCAAAACCCGTGATTCAACGTTTTAGGTTTTTGAACATATCAGTTCAAAACCCGTACTTAAATGACAATGGCTTCTGAATAATTCAGTTTAGGACCCGTACTTCAGAGACTAAGACTTCTAAACAAATCAGTTTAGAACTCATATTTCTCAGGTGATATCCTTAACTGTCATATTTTTATGTTTCAAGGAACAAGTGGTGAAAGGTAACATTGCATTATGTTTATTTCTATTGCTTTGAATGCTTGAATCTTATCAAATTTAATTCAATGATATGATTTTTTTTTAATTTTCATTCAATGAATAAAATGTGTGTCAAAGAGTGATTTTACAAGTATGTTGTATTATCTGAGCTATATTTGTTTCAACTTTCACTTCTGAATTAAATCGAAAGGTAAGCAAAACATGAATGAAATTATGCCGAATGCTCAATGTTATGAAATCTATACTTATATAGAATATAATGCTCAAAAAGCCTAAATGTCAGAATGATGGATGGAAACGAAAATATGGGGGAAGTACTACGTTTTAGAACCAAGTGATTGAGATGCAATAAATATATATAAAATCATTTAGTTTGAAAGTTTGTACCTGTGGCCTTTCTGGTTTGGGAGAGTAAGTCCTAAGGGGTGCTAGTCACCTAGTCCCTAAGACCAACTGGTCTGGGATCGGCTGACCCAAATCCTGCAATAGAATCAGATAGAAAGCCATGTTCTACTGGTACAAATGGGTTTAAGATATTTCGATGTGGCCTTTCTGGTTTGGGAAATTAAGTTCCAAGGGGTGCTTGTCACCTAGCACCTAAGACCAACTGGTCTGGGATATGCTGACCCAAATCCTGCTATAGAACCAGATAGAAAGTCATGTTTAACGATGTATCTTATTCTTACTAAACTTTTTGATTAAAAGATGCCAATGTGCACAAAATTAAAAGATGTCAATGAGCACAAAATTAAAAGATGCCAATGAGCACACATCTCTTGAAACTTTGGGAAAATTCAAAGTCGCAATAAACCTGTAAATTTGTGAAAATCCTGATTTTGGACAAATAGTGTGAGTAGAGCAAAGTATTCGTATATGTTTTTAGAATTGCATATGCTTGAAGCTAATCATATTTCGCATGCTAAGCACACCAAATAGATTTAATAAAGGGATTGAAACTGAACATTTTTAACTCGATATGCAATGATGACTTGTATTTGAATCCAAACACATGCATTTGATTTCATTTGATTGAAAATCTGATAAATTTCATTAAGTTGGATTTCTTTTGTAAAGTTTTCAAATGATCAAATGTTAGTAGTTATCAAGTGTAGTTCAGTAAATCTTATTCTCCTTGTATAAATGTTTTCATTAAAGCACTATATTTGAAATGAATAATTTTAATGAAATATATGCATTCTTTCAGGGGGAGAAAACAAACTGCTCCAGAATTCTTATTTTGAGGGGGAGCAAGGTTATTCATTAAGGAGGAGAAAAAGCATAGACTTCATTCGAAGAAAAAGCATCGCTAAAGTTTTGAAAATCAAGGGGGAGAAAAGCTAAAGACTTTGAAGATGATTTTGCTTTCCAAAACTTTAGGGGGAGAAAAGCTAAAGATTTTGAAGATTGATATGGTTTTTGTACAGAAATAACAAAAGAGAGAAATGTTATTTTAAGAAGAAGAAGAGGAAAAGGAAACTGATCGGTTGTTTCTTATAAAGAAATCTTATGAAAGCTGAAATGAAGATGAGAATTGTCATTTCAAGGGGGAGCAAAGAAAAAGCAAATATATAACAGAAATCAATTTGGAAATCGTTGCTGCTGCTGATTAAAGACTGACCAGAAGTTGTTAACTCAGATTATTCAGAATTCTGAGCAAAAGTTGTCAAAGCATTCAGAAGAGCTCCTTCTGAAGATTGTTCCTGCTCTAAGAATTTGATGGTGAAAAGTACAAGTGTGTTTGACAAAAAGGGGGAGATTTTTAGGTCTAGAGTTTTGTCAAAAACACAAGTGTTGAGTTCTGAGTAAGAAGACTAAAGAAGACTCAGAAGACTCAGAAGTTCTGAGTAGAAGACTCAGAAGTTCTGAGTGAGAAATCTCAAAAAGATTCTAAGTGTTGGATTCTGACTAGAAGGTTCAGAGTTCTGAGTAGGAGACTCAGAACTTCTGACTATGAAGACAAATGTTCTGAAGCGCTTATTCAGAAGTATGTTCAGAATTCATATCTTGGGATATTATCTGTTATATTCAGTTACTAATTAGGACACGTGTAATTGTTCTATTAGTCTGTTTCTCATATGTACTGTAGCTTTAGCTATTCTCTACAGTATATATAGGAGTTAGCAACTGTAGCTAACAGAATCTTTTGGCTAACCTTTTAGATAACTCTTTACGCATAAATTTGTTAGATCTATTGAGAGAGAAATTCATTGTAATATCTTGTAATTCACAGATTGTTAATAAATCATATGACCAGTTGCTGTGAATACGATCTTAATTGTTCATATTTGATTGTAAGAGTGAATCCTGAACTTTCAAAAATTAACCACAATAATATTTGTTGATTCGAAGTTGGCATTTTTATTGTATGTTAGTTATAAATAGTTGAGCTAATTCATCAAAGTAAGGACGATTTCCTTCTGCCTTCAATGGAAAGTTCTGCTGAGTAATTATATGTAACCAAAATCTATTCTTGAGAATAGATCAGTCACCAAAATCCATCTTCACAATAATAATTAACAAGTGCAGTCAGCAGCCATAGTTACAAACTTATATCACAACCAATTATTAGGAGGAAGTGTAAACACAACCCAAAAAGATGTAATTAATGTAATTAGAATACACAACAATGCATATAAACAAAAAGATGCAATATTATTTTTTAAATACCTTCAATAATGCCCTGTCGTGGAGCTCTTCCCTCTCAAAATCCCTCTTCCATTTTGCTTCTGCGTCGACACCTTGGAGCATCTCAAAGTCCCTCTTCCATTTAAGAATTAAAATGACAGTGGATAAGAGATTGAAGAAGCTTACATGATGGATAAGAGATTGAGGAAGCTTAAGAGATAAGAGTAACGGAGGTGGACACATGCAGAGATTGCAGTTTCTCTTAAAAACGGGAATGAGATTTGGGTTGAAACGCTAAATTCTTCCTTTTTCTAGAGAGATTGCAGGGGGGTATGAGGGATTTGGTAAAAAAAACTGAAACTACGGTGTATATGTAAACTATTTTAACGATTTGCTGACATAAACTATTAATGAAATCCTAAAAATGCAATTTTCCTTTTGTTTGTAATTTTCACTTTTATTAAAGTATTACTTGGATATTAAAGACATGATTAAAAACTTCTTTTTTTGCCTTTGGGGTCTGATACCACCAAATCTCTTCAAAAAAAAATTAAGACGAACAAAGTACGTAAACCTGCTGTTTTTGGCTGCTTAATGGACAAAGATGAGACCAAGTCCTTGTTGTTGCTAACTGCTTAATGTGTAAACAAGAAATCAAGTTTTTGCTGGCATACAAAGATATGGCTGAAGTATTTACCTTATTTGGAAGAAAACAAAAACGGCCACATACCTTTCTAGAAGTAAATCCAAACTTTGATTACAAAACTACCATTAGCATAGACCAAAATCGCACATTGATCGTAACTGGTGGTAGATCGCAAATCATCATAACAGCAATACACTTACCTTCTGCAAAATCATCTTTCGATATTTAACTTAGTGAGCTCCCTCGATCAGTAAACATTAAAGGAAAACAATGACTTTAAAAATAGAGAGGGTAGTGGAAATCAAAGTTCAATTGCATTCAAGTTCAAGAATTAAAAGTTGGAAATCAAAGCCCTAATTACTACCTGGATTGGAATGAAACTTGGATTGGAATAAAGGAGAGTGCAAATGAGGTCTGAGAAATAATTTAGGTTAAAAAGTGAACCAAAATTGAGTGATTACCAGAATAGTGAACCCTGAGCGATGGATGGAGAGCGATGAATCTTCTATGAATCCATGAAGAGTGATCAAACGAAAACTTGTAAAAGATGACTAAAGATAAGAGTGTAAAGAAGATCAGGAAACACATAAACCATTAATACCACCTTCGTAACTTATCACCGTCTCTCCGTCTGTGGTTACAATATAAACCACTGATTTCACAGTTATCGAAAAACCGAGTAGAATCATAATTAAAAACAGACTCAACAATCGTCATCATTTTCACTGATCCACTTCCCATGTAAAACAACACCTGTAATAAAATGTGAAAAATAGAAGAGAAATCAAATCAAATACAATGATTAAATGATGTAATTACCATTTTATTGGATCTTATACAGAGATGAAAACCATATTAAATGATGTAATTACCATTAAACAAATGAAGTTCATACCTCCATACAATAATCAACTCATAAATCATCAAATGGCTTATCCTATCTGTAAAACCGATTTAAAAAAGAATACACCCATCAAAATGGATTAAAACATCACAGAATTAGTTGAAAATACTTCATCAAACAGAAAAAGGGCATCAAAATACTTTACCCAATCTCCTTTGGCCCTGTCTCAACAAAAATAATGGCAAATCAAAATATAGACACCATCAACATACATACCCTTATGCAACAGAAATCCCAGAAGTAGTAGTATCCAAACTCCAAAGCCATGAAATATTCATCACAAAGCAATGTTATCTGTAATGTTGGGTTAATAAAGTGTAACGACCCGGTATCCCAGAACATACATAATATATAACAATTAGCATTTCATACACAACGTCGTTACTTTCATAACAAAATACATGATAATTCACATTCGGTCCCAAAGTCTCAAAACTATACAATACAGAAGTGTAAACATATCCTAATCTTCATCAGCTAGCAACCGCCTCCTATGCTTTATTCTTCCCTTTGCTAACAAAAGATCCTTGACCTGGAATACATATTTTTGAAAACAAAATGAGGGTTAGACCAAAAGGTCTAGTGAGAAAATCCTTGTCCGTTTAGAAATCCTTTTTATAAAACACACATATACCACAAAGATTAAATACCAAGTAAGACTCGTGCACTGTGTTCAACTCATCCTTCACATCATTCCCATGGCCAAATTAGCTGGTTGAGAGCCAACTAATCCACTGTACAACAACTACAGCAACACCCCTGTACAACAACTACAGCAACACCGCTGTACAACAACTACAGCAACCATCCGCCGGCATAGTTCGGCAGTGCTCTCGTGTAGCGTATGCTCATATAAATATAATATACATCTCAATATATTATATTTCAACATAAGCACATAATCACATTATTTATCACATTCCAATCACATCTCAATATATGATATTTTCATTTATAAACAAGTCATCACATTCCTACCATATATCCATCTCATATATATATAACATATAAATGTATCCCACTTGAAAACATTTTAAATAAAAACTCACCTGATAGTTTATCAAAACTCTTTCCAGTCTTTCCCACAAGATTCAGCTTTCACTCCAAATTCACAGTATCTGAAACAATTCAAATACGAATATCTCTTTACCAAATAGAACACATAGGACTCTTTAGCAAGCTGAGAATCCTAATTAACCTATCAAACCCTTATCCTCAATTGTTCCCCTACGGCGACTTAACACGGGGGTTCCGCTAATACATGATAATTCACATTCAGTCCTCATTCAAAAACTAGTTAAAAATAACCAAACAACTAAAGTATCCGGATACCACAAGTTACCCGGATAACACTACTTTTCCGGACAGCATGACTTTTCCGGACAACACGATTTATCCAGACAACACAAGGAATCCGGACACCAAAGGAATCCGGATGCCATCCGGTATCTAAATCCTCCGGAAACCATCAAACGAATCGTCCGGACACTATCAACAAAACTACCCGGACACCACCCAAGAATCTACCCGGGGTATTACATAAAGCTTCTACTGCATTCTCTCCGAATCAACCTGCTCAAAAGAAAGAAAATGAACTCTCAAGTTACCATAACACAATCTTTTATCGAAACAACAAGAAGATGCATACAGAAGATGATAACAATTAGTTACCGGAAAATAGCACGAAGATGATGATGAGCGGAGGATCTGGACAGATGAGAGAGAGTAACTTGGTGGAGCTACGGAATCCATGGAAGGGATGAACAATTCCCAACTCTTATGAAATGGGATAGTGCAGAAATATCTTAGCTTCATCTAAATAACACCATCAGCCACAAGGGCAAATGCAATACGTAAACGTAAAAACAAAAACAAACCAGATCAGATTCGCAGAACCAAAGTCGAACAATTCACAACACATGCAATTCGTAAACGTAAATCACACTAACTGATGAACTTGATCAGGTCATCTGCAGGCGCCTGATTGAAAAGCAAATTTCCCCTTGTCGCACGGAACAACATTCTCTCAAACAATAATACCTTAGATTTCGGGATAATACCACTTATAAATCTAAGACCAGCTAACCAGTTTTGAGTTTTTACATGATAACATAGAAAGTAGCACTCCAAAATGCAAACACACATAAGATTGCTACCTACTCAACTTGATCAGGTCATCTGCAGGCTCCTGATTGAAAAGCAAATTTCCCCTTGTTGCACGGAACAACATTCTCTCAAACAATAATACCATAGATTTCGGGATAATACCACTTATATATCTAAGACCAGCTAACCAGTTTTGAGTTTTTACATGATAACATAGAAAGTAGCACTCCAAAATGCAAACACACATAAGATTGCTACATGCTCAAGTAAAGAGGCTGACTCTGGATAGTCACTGGGGTACACATTCTCTTCTAATTCTCTTCCCTCTGCAGCCTCATAACTCTTACCCGATATAAGGAAGCCCTCCTGCCTGAAGAAACCACAACGGTATTCATAATCTGATTTTAGGAGGTGCTAAATGTTCTGGCAATCAAAAACTTGAAATAAAAAACAAAAGACAATATAAAGATGTTGGTCATGTGTGAATGATTATGCTGATGAACTAAAACAAATGAGTCTCCGACGAAATAAAACAAGAACAAATGAGTCCCGAAAAACAAACACCGGAATCTACTGAAACCATTAACATTACCTCTTGAAGATTACCCATTTCACAGAATCTGCATATATAAGCATTGCAATCTGTAATCTGATAATTAGAGGCTGAAATTAGTGAAAAGATTATTCATAAAAATCCAGTAATATGTTCATGAAATCATACCTAGGTATTTCTATGTTGCTACTTTCAAGTATTTCTATGTTGTATAAATTCGAATCTGCAAGCTAATATGTTCATGAAATCATACATAGGTATCAGCCTGGACCCCACTTCTCCCTAAGAGATTTTGGTGGAACAAAACTTGATTATCCTGCTGAAGATTCATAATCCTCAAGTATCATGGCACAAGTACTCACCTGGAGTTCCCAAGAGTTACACATCATCGATCTCAACACAGTGGTATTAAAGATGTTTCTCCAAAAAAAAATAGTTATATATACATCACTCTCTGCAACTACTCAAGTATAGAAACACATTGATTTAAAAACCAAAATGAAAGCAAGACTCAAAGTGACAAAGAAATCATCAGAAAGACGAAGAAGAAACCAAAATCGATTTTGAAACGAAAATCGATTTCAAAACGAAAATCGATTTCAAAACCAGATTTTTTAAACCAAAATCGATTTCAAAACCAAAATCGATTTCAAAAACGATTTTGAAACCAAAAACGATTTCAAAACCTAAACCGAGAAATATCTTACCTGAGAAGTCGTCGTGGGTGGCGTTCGGTGAGAAATGTTTCAAAACCAAAATCGATTTCAAAACCTAAATTGATTTCAAAACCAAAATCTAGAAATATAGTACCTGAGAAGTCGTCATGTATGGCGTTACGAACCCCAAGATGACCGGTCACAAGATGGTTCCCGGTTTTATCAAATTTCTCGAGTCATGTTCTAATACCTTATCACGTTGTTTGGACCATATCACGTGGTTTAGAAACCCTAAAACAAGAAATCGAGATTAGAAGCAAAAGATTAGAATCGTCTGAGAAATCAAGATTAGAATCTAGAGCACAAGAATCAAGATTAGGAACCCTATAACAAAACATATACCTGATTTGAATAGTTTGAGAAATCCTTACCCTGTGAATCTTTGAGAGATGAATACTTTGTTCAAACCTAGATCTTGAGAGATAATAGGTGAAAGAAGAAACCACGAAGAAACCCAGATCGATGACTGAGATAATAATCCCAGATCGATAATCCCAGATCGCGCATGCTGTTTATTCAACGTGATGGAGCCTGCAGAGAAAGAGACAGAAGGAGAGAGAAGCGGGATTTTAAAACAAATTCTGGGAAGCGAGAGTTAATTTGAAACAAATTTGAGGGATAGGGGAGATGGAGAGAGAGAGAGGGAGAGAGAGAGAGAGAGAGAGAGAGAGAGAGATTTTAAGTAATTATGCATTAAAGGGTGGTACATATTGCTTTTGAGGTTGTTTTTAAGAGTTAGGTGCCTTCATGCTTTATAATATAGTATAGATTACTTGAAATTTCAAATCTGGTGTCACTAGTTTTAAATTGATTAAATTTTTTAAATTTATAAACTTTTTAAGTTTCTGAATTTTTAACTAGTTATATTTTAAAATTTTATATTTTTAAAAATTTCCAACTATAAATTTGAAACTCTAGATTTTAAAATAGTTAGAATTTTAAAAAATTTGAAACTCTAAATTCTAAGCTAGTTAAAACTTTAAAATTTTTGAACCTTATAAATTTTTTTACAACTCTTGATTTTTAAACATTTAAAATTCTAAATATTTAAACATTTTAAACTCCATTTTTTTTATTGGACTTTCATGGAATTTAAGCAGTTCTTAATGTCCAATAAAACTTATTACACTCCACTAAAACCTGTTTTAGCCATCAGCCCAAATAGAACTCATTAAAACTCAATAAAACCAATTAAAGCATAATGGAACTTATTAAAATCCAATTGATCCAATAAAGCCCAACAGGTCGATTAAAGTCTACTACGATCCATTAAAGCCCAATAAATTTCATTAAAAAGGATCGTATTTAACTCTTAATGAACTCTAATGGTCCTTATTGTGTCGTATCGAACTCAGTGATTGTTAAAACTCCATGAACCCGTATGTTTATGTATGTATGTGTGTGTGTGTGTGTATGTATGCATGGATGTATGCATATATGTATGTATGTATGTATGTATATATGTATGTATGTATGCATGCTTGTATGTATGTATGTATGTATGGATTCGGCTTTTATGGGTTACAGCAGCTCTTAATGAACTATTGGGTATTTAAAGCCCAATATACCCCTTTCAAGTCCAATAGATCAATTAAGGTCCAACTAAACCCTTTAAAGCCTAAGAGAACCCTTAAACCCGATAGATCCATCAAGGCCCAATGAAACCCTTTAAAAGTCAATAGAACCGATTAAAGCCCAGTAGATAAGATTAAAGGCCAATACACGTTTTAAAGTCCAATAGAGTCGCTTAAAGCCCAATAGAATTGATTAAAACCCGATAAGACCCTTTATGACTTATTACATGTTTGTATGCAAAGTGTGTACTACATATATGTATGTGGTGTCTATTGGGGTTGATAAGACCACTAAGACCCACTATAGGCCAATAGAGACCATTGAGATCCATTATAACACAATAAGATACTTTATGACTCATTAGGACCATTAACGATCATTTGGATCCAATAACCCATGTTGGATCCATTAACGATCATTTGGATCCAATAAAACCCCTGTTAGATCCATTAAAGCCTAAATTGATCTATCAAAGCACAATTGGATCCATCAAAGCACAATTGACTCCATTAATGAAAAAAAGGAAATCCGTCAGTAATCCGCGGGAAATCCGTCGTTAAATGTTTAGTTTCCGGTGGAATTTATTTTTGTTTTAAATTTATAAAAAACGTTTAAAATAATATAAAAGGTTTCCGGCGGATCCCAAAAAATGTATTTTTCTTTTAAATTTATAAAAAAGGTTTAAAAAAATATAATCCGTTTCCGGCGGATTTCCGACAGATCCAAAAATATGTATTTTTATTTTAAATTTATAAAAAAGGTTAAAAAAATATAATCCGTTTCCGGAGGATCCAAAAATATTTATTTTTCTTTTAAGTTTATAAAAAATGTTTAAAAAAATATAATCCTTTTCCGGCGGATTTCTGGCGGATCCACAAATATTTATTTTTCTTTTAAATTTATAAAAACGATTTGAAAAAATATAATTCGTTTCCGGTGGATCCAAAAATATTTATTTTTCTTTTTAAATTTATAAAACCGTTTGAAAAAAATATAATCCGTTTTCGGCGGATTTTAATTAATGACAATAATTAATTAACATACGCCGGAAATGTTGGTTAATTAACCGTTGATTATTTAAAAAATAATTAATTACATACTAATTCCAAATCCGTCGGAAATCCGCTGGAAATGAGTCATATTTTTTTAAAAATATATATATATATATATTATCGGCGGATTTCCGACGGAAGTCAACGAAATTTGACTTTTTTTATTTCTGTCGGAAATCCGCCGCCGGAAAAATTCGCCGGAAATTGGGGTTTGTTTAGTTGTGTTACCACAACGCCGTTTATATGAAAAATTAATACGTTTGAATCGAAATTTCTGTCTTTCTTCAAATCACCGATCAGACTCTGATACCATGTGTAGATCCCAGTCCAACAATCAAGTAACAATGATTCGAACGATTAACCATGTATTGAATGATTATAGAGAGGTTACAAGATTAGATTGAAATACTCTCTCTATCTGTATGATACGCACCAACTGATAACAATCATTCTAACCTAAATTCTAAACAAGACAACTTTAAATACCAAGGCTTTAAGTCTAAGGCCCATGACCCATGAACTCTAAATAAGCCCAAATACAATTATAGGCTTTTACAAATAATAATTAATCTCTATAAATCTTTATATAACTTTCTAATTAAAAGGACATTTATGGTCTTAACATTCTCCCATCCGTTTGGCTAAAAAAAGCTATAGGTCGGATTGAAGATAACTCATGTCAGTAACCCCAATCCACTTTTAAGTTAATAAGATAGGAGGAACATTTCACATATAACCTTTTATTTCTTAATGGCTGAAAGGTGTAACACATTTTTAAGATTAAACTTACAATCTTACGATCTATCTACATAATCAAGATCACCACGACATCAACAAAAACAAAAAACTTAGGCCACAAAATACAAAGTTTTTTTTCTTACAATTTCTTAGCGGTTATACCTAAACTTCACAAAGTCTGACTAGTCACTAATTGACACTATTACCATAACGTCTAAAAAAGTGCCTCAACGACATGCATTCCAAAGATTAGAAAAAGAAAACCTGATATGTCCAACCGTTCATATCTAAAGCAACCAAGAACACACATAGGATCCGAACATAACATACGTATCATCACATCTATGGGTGCTTACGAGCCTTCGATGGTCGCATTTATTGCCGTCTCCTGGTCCTGGGGCAATTATTTCTGATGTGAATCGATTCTCTACACCCAAAGCATGATAACCCTTAATGCTGCAATCTCGAATTGTGTGGCCCAATTTTCCACCGTTGATAAACTCAAGAGGCTTTGAGATGCATGTCTCATGGTGTTTTTTGTGGCACATAAAACAACATTTAGCATCCTTACTAGGCCCGGTAATTTACTCATGAGAAGTAATTCTATACTTCTTTAAGAACCCTAATATCCTTCCTATCTCTCCCATCACTGAAGGATGTTCTTTTTGTTGAAATACAGGAGCCATACACTCAACGAAAATTAACCGTATTTCTCCAAGAATCCATACGAAATGGAGAAGGATGGGTGTTTCAAAATTTTACAAGTATGAGCAGCAACCCTTTGATGTCGTATCTGAATCTCAGCAACAAACTCATCCAGTTGCCTCCACGGTATCCACACAAATATTCTGAATCTTCTTCACATCCTATGCCAAGTGAGGACATCTTCTTGTTATCTTGAATGCTAGATACAGTTTTCCAAATCTTTGGAGGAAAGGAGGAGGAAACCTTTTGTGGGATTTAGAGAGATACAGAGACAGAAAGAGACAGAGAGACATAGAGAGAGAGAGAACATTTTGAACAATTGCTCAGTCTTTCAAAAGAACATGTCTGATGCATTAACCCATTCTCACAATTCTCTCTCTCTCTCTCTCTCTCTCTTTATATATATATATATATATATATATATATATATATATATATATATATATATATATATATAAGGGTAATAATACCTATCCTATAGGTATTGCAGGAAAAAAGTGGATCAATCGATAACAACCCACCCTGTCATATAACATATAACATGTAATTTCATATGATAATACATATATGGTCAACATATTGGGTCCCTTATAACCAAAACTATACAAAATTTACATAAATATCAGTACAAACTTTTTGTATTACATCACAACATAACCACAAGCTTGATTATACATCTATTCAAACAAAAGCTATCATATAACATCTTCAACATGCAAGCAAAGCAGATCCAAGCACATAGTCATATTTTTCCTTTTCCCTTATCTTCAACCCGTGTCTTCCATGGAATACATAATTTGAAAATAATGAGGGTTAGACTAATTGTGATCCCACAATGACAAGTAATAAGAGTAAATACACAAGATATATGAATCAAAGAAGTACACCTCTATATATGATTGAAGAACTTGCAGCTTACAACTTCACAGAAGGTTGAGAGGTTTACAAAGTGGAAGGAGGCTGCGAAGATAGAGGCGTGTGTATTTTGTATGTTGTATGGTCTATGTTGTTTTTTTTGTGACCTAAAAATACAGATAGTATACTATATATACTATTCAAAGTTTGACAACATGTCACATTTGGTCCCTCAACTATAATACTACATGGTACAAGATAATGTAACATTAACAATCTCCCCCTTTGTACCAATGTAGAGCCATAAGCTTTAGACATTCATTGGGACCACATGTCTCTTCTGAAATCCCGAATATGAGCTCGAATCTCTTTAGTTCATTCCTGTACTGCCTTCGGTAAGTGATGGCATCCAGGACTTCCTTGATCAGCTCTTTCTCTTTGTCTTTCAGCTTCACTTCCCCGTTTTTGATGATTGTGAGCATCATGATCATCAAAATTCTTTACAAATTCAACAGTCTTTGAAAACGAGAAACAATCTCCTCCTTTGATCTGTATAACCGTCAATTCCAGAAATGTTTATCCGAATCTTTTCAAATTCAGATAATATAAAAGTGGTAACCCTGAAACAACGGATGAAACAGTTAAAATGCCTGTAAGTTGCACAAAGCCACTTAGTACAACGGATGTACTTTGGAAATGAGCTTTTTGATGATCACTCCTCCAGGGCTTCCATTCAATAATCGAAAAACACAAAGGAATTTCTATGAACGTTATGACAAGAAAACATATTCCTTGTGTGTACGTGCAAGTGTAGAAATGATTGAAGCAACTTATGCTTGATTATAGGCTCAAATTGTGTAAACTGTTGAGACAGCAACAAGTTTTCCACGGACTCAATGTGCATGATTGAAGTGCGAAGGTGGGGCAAACTTCCTTCTTTTTCAATATCCAAACCTTCCGAGTGAAGATTAGATAGATTATACGCTGCGTCCCCAAGGAAATTGAAACATTTCTTTGTTGAGAAAGAAATGAGTAGCTGGTGGGGTTAAAGTAAGAGTTGGCATGGGCTAGTTGCCTGTTTCAATGATGGTCACCAAAGAATGTGAACCAATCAGTAATGTGGCTGCCCGGCTCAGAAATTGGTTAGTGCAGAGTTCTCGTATTCTTTTAACTCTGTTCTCACATACTCTTTCTGTTTTTCATCAGCTCACTGCTAACCAAACTCTCTTTTTCATTTTATCTCAGCACAATGAGATTACTCAACCAGATGAGTTATCTCCCCCACTCTTTGATTTCGACCCCTCACCCCTCAATCACTCAAGGATAACTTCTTGGGTAGGAAACACTGGTTAACGTGGATCCATAGAAGTTCTTTTAAGCTCTCACACTGATTCCCATGAATGTTGTCCTAAAAGATATGTTGTTCAACAGTTTATCTTAAACAATTATAAATCTCAACTTTTTGAAAACATTGTCATCAAAATGTATGCTCCTCAATAATATCATGAAATATTTGAGCATTTGAACGTTGAAGATTTCTCACAACAAGAATATTGAATGAATGAAATGAATTTGAAAGACTTGTTTGAGAATCTGACAATGTATCAATCAGATCAAAATATGAAAGATATTCATTAATGGTTAGGGTATCAAAGAATTGGATCTTTTGTTTATATGAACAAATATAAACAATCTTTGAATGAAACGGTTATGCTCTTACGCTGAAATGAAAATGATGCTCAACACAATGTTGGAAATTCAAACGGGAGTATTACCATCGAAAAGTTGGTTCGTTTTAAGACATGGTAATAACAAAGTCAAAAAGAAGTCGAACCGGTGTGTATGAATACTTGAAAGTATATAGATAAGATAATACGCAAGTATTAATCTTTGGAAACACACGGTCAGAAACAATGATATAATAACCCGAGATATACATGAAAACATTTAAAACACACTTCTAAAATTATATAAATCTTTTTGAAATAGAGAAGCGGTTTGAACATTTAAGAAAACAATTTTTCGTGTTTGAAAGTCGTTCTTCTTTCAAACAGTCTCAAGTTAAGTTCAGAAGATACTTACAGTCATCAGTACTATCTCCCCCTCAAATTATGATCGGCTGATTTAAAATCGAATAAGCTCCCCCTCAAAATCTGCAAAGATCTTAATTTGACAAAATCAGCACATTTAACAGTCAAAGGCTATTTTTTTTTAATTTATTTATTTATTTATTTATTAAAGATTAAGAACGAGTCCTGATCTGATATGATCAGAAGTCAAACACATTGAAAGATCGGGTTCTAAACTGAAGTGTTTAGAAACCACTAACATGTTGAAATGCGGGTTCTGAACTGTTATGGACAGAAGCCATCAGCTCATTGAAATCCGGGTTCTAAACTGACATGTTTAGAAACCATTAATCTCTTTGAAATGCGGGTTCTAAACTGAAGTGTTTAGAAACCACTATCTTAAACATTTTAGAAAGATATATCAATAAGCACAAATGTATCAAAAGTTTAGAAATTCTCTCCCCCTGAAAAATCCCAAACCTCGCAATATAAGATTGCGAGGGAATCTTTGGATCGCAGTTAACAATTGCGAGGGAATCTTTGGATCGCAGTTAACAATTGCGAGGGAATTTTTGCATCGCAACAGTTTATTGCGAGGAATTTTGATTAATTTTGACATTTTGACATTTTTGATCTTTTTCCAAATTTTAGCCCACTGGAAGATGTCCAACTTCCAATTGTTTATTTAAACTAGGTAATTTCCAAGACTATTTTTCACTCCCCCTTAAATGATGCATAAGGGTTTGTAAAAAATACAAGTTAGAAGCACTTACCTTGTTATCTTCAAGCAGTAAGTATTTGGAAATACCTTTTACTTACTCTGTCATGTATGCACACTCCCCCTCTTTTTGTGCATTCTCCATTTCCTGTACTCCCCCTGAGACTATGAACAAGTCTTTTGCACACATAGATATCATCACAATTGTATCGTTACGATAAAATAAACTTTGAAACACAACAAATACATGAAATTGAAATATCTTATGTTGATAATAGAATGTGATGAAAATATGAGTGTATCAATTTAGATAGATTTATCTAGATTGAAAGATACATATTTCCATCCATTAAGTGATCAAATTAGATATTACACTTTCATGTTCAACATGCCAAGCTTGGATATTAAGAAATTAAAGCGTTTTTCATCCAAGGCTTTTGTAAACAAATCGGCAAGTTGATGCTCTGTTGGAACAAAATATAATTCAACCGTACCTTTTTCGACATGAACTTTTATGAAATGATACCTGACATCAATTTGATTGGTTCTTGTATGAGTGCTATCATTTAAGCCCCCCTCAAATTATGATCGACAGATTTAGAATCAGATAAGCTCCCCCTCAAAATCTGCAAAGATCTTAATTTGACAAAATTAGCACATGTAACAATCAAAGGCTATTTCTTTATTTAGTATTAGAGATTAAGAACGAGTCCTGATCGGATATGATCAGAAGTCAAACACATTGAAAGCTTGGGTTCTAAACTGATGTGTTTAGAAAGCAATAACATCATTGAAGTGCGGGTTCTGAACTGAATTATTCAGAAACCATAATCTATTTCTCCACATAATTGGCGAGCAGCTCCTTTCTTCCAGTCATGTACTCTGAGCAGTCTGAATCTAAGTACCAGACATGACTGAGCTGCAAAAGAGAAATTATATGGTTTTTGGTACCCATTGCCAATTGGGTCCTTTCTGATTAGTAGGTTTGGATTTAGCATTTTGTTTTCTATAATCAGTGTTAGAATAACTATATGGATAAAACCAGCGGTTATAGTCAGATTTGCAGATAAAATCATCCACACCACAAGAAGCACAACAGATTTGATCACGTGCCAAATTAATCAGTTGCCGCATTGAATAAACCTTGTAAGGAATTACAAGTTTTCGTCTATTGGCAACATCATAATTATTAACATTTGAAACAAAATTGTCTTTCTTGGAATTTAAAACATTTAAAGTAACGTTGGATGATTTTATCTGGGCCACATCATGTGTGGACTCCTTTATTCTCCACTCAAGGCGCGTTTTTGATCTCAAATTACGATCCGAAACACCAGACAAATAAGAGTTGTGAGATTTTGAATATAGAGTTTGAGTAGATTTAGCATGCTTCTTCTGTTTTGGTTTTCTTTTCTTTTTCTGAAATGATTGTTTTGATTTAGATTTAGAATAGTAATCATTGACAGAAATTTTCTCTGAAGACTTGGAAGATTCCCCTTCCAAAATGATCTTTTTAGGTTCCTCTTCTTTTATCAAAAAATCAGTGTGATCTGGAAGTTTTGCACTGAAGTCAAATAGAACAGGCAATTCATTTTCAACTTTGCCTTTGCCTTTACCAACATCCATACTATCAATATCAGAATCACTTTCTGATGAAGCATAAAAGAAACCATAAGACTTAGGATAATGAAATTCATTAAATTCTGTTGAAGCATGTTTAACAGATTTTTCCTTTAAATTCCAAAAATCATAACCATGAGATGTTGGTTTACTAAGAAAATCATCTATTTCTTTTTCTTGGTCATCTATTTTACAACCCTTCAAAACAGTTGTTCCCATGAAAGCTTTGCATGAAGAAAGATCTGAATCAGAAGAATGTGTTACGTTTGAAACCTTTTCATCAGATATTTCCTCAAGTTTTCTTTTCATATCAATTAAGTTTTCTAAAAGAACTGTGATCACAACTTCCTTTTCAATCTCAAAAACAAGTCTGTCGACATCGCGAATGTCTTCAATCTTGCTTTCGGATATTCTTTGTGAGAAAACGGTATTTTTAGATACAAGAGATTCTTTTTCGAACTTAAGTTTCTCTCTTTCTTTCCCTATTAGTTGTCTTTCAAGAAAAAGCGTTTTCTGAAAAGTAAATAGTTGATCTGAAAGATCCAAACATCTAAGTTCTAGAGATTTCTTTTCTTCAAAGCTTTCAGGTTCATCATTTATGCTATATGACAAAACAGTAAAGATAACTTCTTTTTCAATATAAAAAAGAAGTTGATCTTCGTTTCTGATTTCTTCAACATTAAAAATTATATTCCTTTCGAGCTCCATGAGTTTTTGTTCAAGAACCATTGGTGGAAAATACCTTTTTCCTTCCAAAACAGATTTTTCAGGATTATCCTTTTGAGTATTTTCTTTTTCCTCTAGTTCTTTAACAATATAACTCTCAAAATAATCATTTGGTAAGGTTTTTTCATTATCTAATGCCTTGGCATTCTCTGGACCATACCAAAAAGGAAGTTGCATTCTTACAGTGATTTTTCTTTTTGTTTCTTCCTCAGCCTTTTGTTCTTCCTCATGAAGTTGTTTGATTTGATAGCAAGGATGTGTAACAGGCATAAACCATTCAAATTCATACTGAGTGGGAGTTTTAGTTATGGCATTCCTTAGGTACTGAGGATTGTCATATCCAATACCCCACTTTGCGTTATAGTATCTGAATTTGTTTGGCTTATTCATTTGAATTGTTTGTTCTGTTTGACCTGCTTTGTACAGTTTATCTTCCAGATCTTTGATATTTTCACTCATCTCTTCATTTCTTTCTTTATAAGCATGTAAAAGACTTTCAAAATCGCTATTCTTTATTTCTGAACTCATTAATTTTTCTGATAGTTCAGATACTCTATCTTGAAAGTACGCATGACCAATATCGAATTCAGTCTTTTTCTTTTTCAATTCAGTAATTTGACTGTCTTGTTCTATTAGTCTTTCCTTTTGAGTTGAAATTATTTCATTAGCAATGTTCTCATCAGCTTTTAATTCTTCTAACCTTTGTGTTAAGCATGCTTGTTTAGAAATAAATTGATTATAGAAATCGAAATATACCTGTTCTGAAGTAGACTCTGCTCCTTCATCATCGGCTTCTTTGGTCATGAAGCACATCTTTGTTTGAGCAGTAGTCTCATTATTAGCTTCATCATCAGAATGATCAAGCCAGTAATCCTCTTCTACCTTTAGTGCAATACCCGATTGCTTCTTTTCAGCAAGCAACAACTTGTTTTTGTAGTAATTGGTATCTTTCACTATCTGCTTCCAGCACTCCTTCGCGAAATGACCAGGTTTCCCACAGTTGTAACAGGTCTGTGGTTCTTCCTTTTTCTCAAAAATCTTTTTCTCCTCTGGCCTCTTGTAATCATTTGGCCGTCTATACTCAGTAGGCCTTTTGTACTCTTCCGGCCTCCTGTATTTTGCTCTTTTGCTTGATTCAACATGCGCCCTATGCTCAAAGTTCTTTGAGCCCGACGCATACCTCTGATTATTAGAACCAGGACTTTTCCCAAATTTTCTCTGAAAAGAACTGGTAAGCAGAGCCAGAGAATCCTTCATTCTCTCTATTTCTTCTATCCCACTTGCTTCCTCCATTTCTCCTTCAGACTGGTTCTCCTCATCCTGGGAGTATCCTCTGCTTGAAATCAACGCAAGTGGATCTTGCTCTTCATCCTTCATCCCTCTTTTATCTTCATTCTTCACTTTCCTATTCTTCTTCACTTTCTTCGCTTCAGCATCATCTTCATCCTGCTTCAACGTTTCAAACATCTGTTGTAGAGGTAATTCTGATAGCTTAGCATTCTGCTTCATTCGGTGAGCGTACTTCTTCCATTCTGGTTGAAGAACGGTCAGGAATTTTACGTTGTGCTCAATAACCTTCCTCTCTATTTTGAATCTGCTTAGCTCATTCAATATTGTGGTGAAGCGTACATAAGCAGAGTCAAGAGTCTCTCCTTCTTTCTGTTTGAAGCATTCGTATGAGTTGACGATGGTTGAGATTTTCATTTGATTCTCTACTTCAGATCCTTGAAATAACTTTATCAGTTCATCAAACATGGCTTTACCAGATTGATTTTTGCTGTCTACCCTCCGATAGACATTATCGGTCAAGGCCTGAATAATTAGAGATTTCGCCATTTTATCTCCTTGGTACAATTTCTTCTGTTCAACAGAGTAGTGAATCGGTAGAACAGTAACAATATCTGGAATTGGATCACCATCAATAGCAATCCCTCTTCTTGTTATAGGCTTCATTGGTCCATTATCTAGAGAATTGATAATGAATTCTCCGTTCTCTTGTCTATCTACCCAGTCTAGGAATCTGTCTTTCCAAATTTTGAATTCTGATGTAAAGAGAACTGGAGGTTTGTCTTTGGAACCAATGGATAGCACATCTCTTGTAGTCATTTAATTACTTGTCTGATCGATTTATCTCTTGTTCAGTAGCTTTCTTTTTCAACAAACTCTTTTTGTCTCTGCCTTTGTATGGGTTGCGAGGCTACTGTTTGCGATGCAACAAAAAGTCTCAACAATCTGTTGCGAGGCAAACAAATTATCGCAATGAAATAGGATCGCAGTGAACAATTGCGATCGAAACTAAGTCTCGCAGTCAACAATTGCGAGGCAAACACCAAACCAACAAATCGCAATAACAGATTGCGAGGCAAGAAACAGATCGCAATTAAAAATTGCGAGGATCGCAGTCCATAGATCCTGAAAGTTGCGAAGCTCGCAGTCCAGAATTCTAGAAGGTTGCGAGGCTCGCAGTCTTAATTTCTAGAAGATTGCGAGGGGTTTGAATCTTGCGAGAGATATGAATATTAGTTGGTTGCGATGGTTATGATGATTTTTAAGCAGATGTTCAAATGAACTAAAAAATGCTTGAAATTTTGACCGAGTGTTCCTGGGTAATTTCTGGGCACTTTTATAACCTTGTGTTTTGTCTAAAAACCAACCTAACCTTGATTTGATGAGCAAAACAGTCAGTTTTACTCAAAACAGAGACTTCGTGAAAAACAGAGAAGATGCACGTATTGATCTAATTTCCTGGTGATATGCGGAATTAAATACACAGGAAATTTCTATTTTCACTTCTTGATCGATTCCAACCACTAGAAGAACTCCAGAGACCAAAATCAACCAAAAAATTGAACTTGAAGAATACAGATACGTATAACTTTTAAGAACAAATCTGAACAAAATGATATTAAGCTCTGATACCAATTGTGATCCCACAATGACAAGTAATAAGAGTAAATACACAAGATATATGAATCAAAGAAGTACACCTCTATATATGATTGAAGAACTTGCAGCTTACAACTTCACAGAAGGTTGAGAGGTTTACAAAGTGGAAGGAGGCTGCGAAGATAGAGGCGTGTGTATTTTGTATGTTGTATGTTCTATGTTGTTTTTTTTGTGACCTAAAAATACAGATAGTATACTATATATACTATTCAAAGTTTGACAACATGTCACATTTGGTCCCTCAACTATAATACTACATGGTACAAGATAATGTAACATTAACACTAATTGGTCTAGTGAGATGGTCCCTATCAGTTTGTACATAATATAATAAAAACCAATAATATAAAACATGTATCAATGTATTTTTGTTTTTTACCTTCCCCGTCGTGCCTATAAGCACAAAATCTTGCTTTACACTTCGTGCCTTGAAATTGTGCCTTATAGCACAACATCTCACCTTACACTCCATGCCTTGAAGCACCGTGCCTTAAAGCAGAATATTGTTGGCGTTGTAGCACAACGGATAATAGTGGAGCTAGCATTCTAGCATAATGCGATAGTGATACTGGCGTTCTAGGATAACACGATAGTGTAGTTGGAATTCTAGCATAGTGAGATAGTGCAATACATAACATAATCAACCCTCCACAATCCTACGCAATTCATAATATTGTGAGTATTATTTTCATCATTCGAAAAAGATGTATTCTAGTTCAAAAATGGATAAAATAAACTCACCTTGAATGATAATATGATCAACTTCCACTCATACACGATCACCCCACGAATTGAACTTAACAACCAAATACCATGATCTGAATTTAAACATACAATTAACAACTAGAAGATAAAACTTCTACTACATCCTATGGACTCTAAAATGTACCCGAAATACCCTAAATGACAACAACATAGACTGAATACACTCAACTTTGGCACACCTCTTTGTACGATGAATCCACTAATTGCACATGCCTTGTCCGATGAACATATTATCACACGATTCTTGTGCGGTGAACCCACTTATCGAACGACTATTGTGCGACGAACCTCACTTATCGCAACTCTTGTGCGATGCACCACTTATCGCACGACTCTTGTACAATGATCCTCACTTATCACACATGCTTTGTGCGATAAACCATCTTATCGCATATGCCTTGTGCGCTAAACTCAACTTATTTCACACAAACCGTGCGATATCGCAGAATACCAAAAACACAAGGCTGGTCAAATTTTAACACATCTTATTCAAAAACATGCCCAAAAACACTAATAAAACTCAAAGATGTTAAAACTAAACTTATCCTAATCCTAACTTAACCCAAAAACTCATATTCTAAAGTCCTTCATAAAAGATTTACAAAAACCCAAACCCAACCACTAATTCCATCATAAAACTAGTAAAGAAACTAGAAGTTTAAGAAACATACCTTAATAATACCCTCTCTTCTCCTCCTGGACAATTGTCCCTCTCAATCACACATTTTTCTTCACACACAAACTTTTGCAATCTCTTAGCAGACTTAGAGATGATAAGGAGATGACTCTATATATATATATATATATATATGTGTGTGTATATATATATATATATATATAGAGAGAGAGAGAGAGAGTCACCTTCTTTTGCTAACCAACCATTGGTACTAACTGTGTTAACCAATCTCATCCATTGCTATTAAGATCTACGGTCTACAATAAATAATAAATTTCATTTCCATTATTAGGTACTTGGCGCGCTTGGGCTAGAATTGCATATATGCACAAGGGTAAATGGGTCAAAAAACAACAAAAGGTAAAAAGGAATGTTTAACCGTGCACCAAAAATAAGGAGCAAAAAAAGGGATTGAGGAAATCGGTTCTCTTCCAAAACAAATCTTCATAATCGATTGGCTTCTAATCATTTGGGATAATGAGACGGAGAAATCCGGCGAGGCTCAGATTCTCAAGAACAAGGCGAACCACCTTACCATCGGACTGGCGTTGTACTACCTGCCATTTGCAGTGGGTGGATGTGGTGTTAACGGAATAGAGAAGCTTGTTATGGAGATCGGCTTTGGATTTAAATTCCAAAATGGATAAAGCATCATTCTCCGGTGGTGACGCGAGATTAAATGCTGTCGGAGTTAGGGTGTAAAAAGAGAGGAAAAGATGGCAGTAAAAATGAAGGCTAAACTCATCTTAATATTTAAAAGAACCAGGGTTTTAATGGAGCGATATTTGTGAATCGTTAACAGTTATGGTGATGGAATATTAGGGTTTTGAGTGGAGAAGAAGGAAGTAGATATGGATGGATTTCAGAGTTTGCGTTCAGTGACTACACTAGCTGCAGAGAATGCGCATATGTGCATTTATGTGTATATGTGCATGTGTGCATATATGCATATGTGCATTTGTGTGTATATGTGCATGAGTGCATGTGTGCATATAAACATATGTGCATTTGTGTATATATGTGCATGTGTGCATTTGTGTGTATATATGCATCTGTGCATTTGTTTCTTCCTTATTGATGGCACTTTAACTATTTCTTATCATGAAGTCTATGTCACTCTTGATTTGTTAAGACAATTATTTTTCATTCCTTTTGGATCAAAACTAGGTTGTAACTAATTAAGAGAAAAAAGTGGGAATAAAAAAGAAAAGATGAATCTTTTTTGATATATGGAAAGAGAATATTACATTAAACTACCCATTTTACCCTCTATTCAAACTCGAGGTGTGAAACTAAACAAAAAAAGGGAGCAATCTGATTGGTCCATGATTGGTTAACATGGTTAGTGCCAATGGAATACCAATGGAATGGTTAGCAAAAGAAGGGGACGCTATATATATATATATAGAGGAAAGTTCAAATGAAAACTCAAATTCAATTGTAAACATGAGGACAAATCTCGTCCATTGATCGCAGCCATATTTAAGCCATTCCTAAAATTCAGCTTTAGAGGTATTTTCGTCAAATTAGAATGAGCGCATCCTTTATAGACTTTTTATTTTCTTTTTTAATTAAAAAACTTTTACCCCCTTAAATTTTAAAATAAATTATCTCAAAAATTACTAACATTTTAATCAAACAAATTATATAAAAAAAACGAGAATTTCGTGCTCTTCGATATGACATCCATCATGATATAGTTTTTTTTCGTTTTAACCGTTTTACGTGAAATCGTGTATATGTGTTATATTCAGAGTGAATAAAGGTACATTTATTCAGTTTTGAATATTTACCTTTATTCAGTCTGAATATATAGAGTTATTCAGACTGAATAAAGGTACAAAATTTAAACATTTATTCGTTTTGAATATCTACCTTTATTCAGTCTGAATATAACACATATTCAGACTGAATATAACACATATTCAGACTGAATATAACACATATTCAGACTGATGTATTTATATGTGTTCTTCAGTTTTTCGTTTTTTGAGGTTTTTCTTTGAACCTCCCTCTCTCTCTCTCTCTCTCTCTCTCTCTCTCTCTCTATATATATATATATATATATATATATATATATATATATATATATATATATTGTGCGTTTCAATTGTAAACCAAACAATTCTAACAAACTATACAAACCACTATATATATATATATATAAAAGATTATGAACTTAGGAATAAATTAAAACTCAAACGGGAATCATTTTAGCATGCCCCTCTGCAAGTGATCTATTATGATCATTCAAGTAACCAAGATCTCGTATTTGATTTCGTTTATTATGTTCCATTAAATGTTAACTGTGCAAGTATGATGTTTGTCAATGGGGTACACCTTTTAGTGGAGGAGAATACTGGATGATGAGCAGCAGAATGTATATGGATCAGAAGCCTCGATGATGGGTAGTTTAGGAGGACCTTTTGAATAATTACACCATTTTTGTTTATTCAAACCTTATTTTCATGCTTACCTTTCTTTGATATAAATACATCAGTTTGAATATGTGTTATATTCAGACTGAATATGTGTTATATTCAGTCTGAATATAACACATATTCAGTCTGAATATGTGTTATATTCAGTCTGAATATGTGTTATATTCAGTCTGAATATGTGTTATATTCAGTCTGAATATGTGTTATATTCAGTCTGAATATAACATATATACACGATTTCACTTAAAAAACGGTTAAATCGAAAAAAAACTATATCATGATGGATGTTATATCGAAGAGCACGAAATTCTCGTTTTTTTGATGTAATTTGTTTGATTAAAATGTTAGTAGTTTTTGAGATAATTTATTTTAAAATTTAAGGGGGTAAAAGTTTTTTAATTAAAAAAGAAAATAAAAAGTCAACAAAAGAGGGCTGATTCCAATTTTACCCCTGCGCGCTAAAAATTCACTAAGCCATGGACATAGTTTTCAAGTTATTTACAAAATTGCCACCGTGTTTTTTATTCATTGATCTGATCTCCGATTTTTTAATCAAGGGCTGTGGTTTGTCCTCACGTTTACAACTGAAATTTGATTTTTATTTGAACCCACCCCTATATATATATATATATATAGAGTCCTACTAAATTGTAACCGTTAAATGTGTGTAACCGTTGTAACCCGTCGATTTCATAGGTTTTTTTGATGAATTTTTTTTATGGAATTGTTTATTTTGATGAAATTGTTTCATATCATTCATTTCTTGATGAAATTTTTTTATGAAATTCGTAGTTTCATAGTTTTTTTTCATTTTTATGAAACTTTTCATATATTTTCGTTTTCACCTATGAAACTACAAATTTCATAAAAAAATTCATCAAGAAATGAATGATATGAAATAATTTCATCAAAATAAACAATTTCATAAAAAAAATTCATCAAAAAAACCTATGAAATCGACGGGTTACAACGGTTACACACATTTAGCGGTTATATTTTATTATCTTTCTCTCTCTCTCTCTCTCTCTCTCTCTCTCTCTATATATATATATATATATATATATATATATATATATATATATATATATATATATATATATATAGGAAAGTTCAAATGAAAACTCAAATTCAATTGTAAACATGAGGACAAATCTCGTCCATTGATCGCAGCCATATTTAAGCCATTCCTAAAATTCAGCTTTAGGGGTATTTTCGTCAAATTAGAATGAGCGCATCCTTTATTGACTTTTTATTTTCTTTTTTAATTAAAAAACTTTTACTCCCTTAAATTTTAAAATAAATTATCTCAAAAATTACTAACATTTTAATCAAACAAATTATATCAAAAAAAACGAGAATTTCGTGCTCTTCGATATGACATCCATCATGATATAGTTTTTTTTCTCGTTTTAACCGTTTTACGTGAAATCGTGTATATGTGTTATATTCAGAGTGAATAAAGTTACATTTATTCAGTTTTGAATATTTACCTTTATTCAGTCTGAATATATAGAGTTATTCAGACTGAATAAAGGTACAAAATTTAAACATTTATTCGTTTTGAATATCTACCTTTATTCAGTCTGAATATAACATATATTCAGACTGAATATAACACATATTCAGTCTGAATATAACACATATTCAGTCTGAATATAACACATATTCAGTCTGAATATAACACATATTCAGACTGAATATAACACATATTCAGACTGATGTATTTATATGTGTTCTTCAGTTTTTCGTTTTTTGAGGTTTTTCTTTGAACCTCCCTCTCTCTCTCTCTCTCTCTCTCTATATATATATATATATATATATATATATATATATATTGTGCGTTTCAATTGTAAACCAAACAATTCTAACAAACTATACAAACCACTATATATATATATAAAAGATTATGAACTTAGGAATAAATTAAAACTCAAACGGGAATCATTTTAGCATGCCCCTCTGCAAGTGATCTATTATGATCATTCAAGTAACCAAGATCTCGTATTTGATTTCGTTTATTATGTTCCATTAAATGTTAACTGTGCAAGTATGATGTTTGTCAATGGGGTACACATTTTAATGCAGGAGAATACTGGATGATGAGCAGCAGAATGTATATGGATCAGAAGCCTCGATGATGGGTAGTTTAGGAGGACCTTTTTAATAATTACACCATTTTTGTTTATTCAAACCTCATTTTCATGCTTACCTTTCTTTGATATAAATACATCAGTTTGAATATGTGTTATATTCAGACTGAATATGTGTTATATTCAGACTGAATATGTGTTATATTCAGTCTGAATATAACACATATTCAGTCTGAATATGTGTTATATTCAGTCTGAATATGTGTTATATTCAGTCTGAATATAACATATATACACGATTTCACTTAAAAACGGTTAAATTGAAAAAAAAAAACTATATCATGATGGATGTCATATCGAAGAGCATGAAATTCTCGTTTTTTTGATGTAATTTGTTTGATTAAAATGTTAGTAGTTTTTGAGATAATTTATTTTAAAATTTAAGGGGGTAAAAGTTTTTTAATTAAAAAAGAAAATAAAAAGTCAACAAAAGAGGGCTGATTCCAATTTTACCCCTGCGCGCTAAAAATTCACTAAGCCATGTACATAGTTTTCAAGTTATTTACAAAATTGTCACCGTGTTTTTTATTCATTGATCTGATCTCCGATTTTTTAATCAAGGGCTGTGGTTTGTCCTCACGTTTACAACTGAAATTTGGTTTTTATTTGAACCCACCCCTATATATATATATTTCTAATTGCAACTCTAAAGCCTCAACTTTCCTTTAATAATCAAATGAACCCTTGACATAAAATAGAAATAATAATAACTCACCCCCAAACTTATAAAACTTATTTATAATATTCCTTACCTCAAATTGAGACAAAAAAACACAACGTAACTTACGTGGATTATCACAATATTTTCCCTTTAAATTCCATCCCAGGATTCTATTAAATGAATAGGTACCTGTACTTTTTTCTCATTTTGGCTTCTGATTAGCATCCTGACCCTTGTGATAACGCCACTGAACTTTTACCAAACTGATCTATTTATTGCTTAATGTTTTAACTTTTCGATCCCCAAGCGCTTCTGGTTCTTCAATAAAAGACAGTGTTTCGTCAACTTGCACTTCTGGTAACGATATGGCTTGATCAGGTGTAAGTAGACATTTTCTCAGATTCGACACGTGAAAAGTAATGAATACCACTCAATTTTGATGGGAGTTCTAGACGATACGCCACTTCGCCGACTCGATCAGTAATTATAAATGGTTCGATGTATCTCGGACTTGATTTGCCCCTTATCTCGGACTTGATTTGCATGGTGACACTTTCCACATTACACTGTCCCCAACCTGAAATTCTAATGGTTTATCGTGTTTATCAGCATAGCTTTCCTGTCGATCCTGCACCACTTTCAGTCGTCCCCGAATCTAACTAATCTTATCGGTAGTCAATTGTACTATTTATGGTCCGACCAACTGTCTCTCTCCCACTTCGTTCCAACACAATGGGATTCTACATTTTCTACCGTACAATCCTTAGAAAGACGCCACTTGAATATTAGAATGATAATTAAGTGAATTTGATCAACGAATAGTACTTTTCCTATGA
The DNA here is from genome assembly GCA_033807775.1 of Saussurea involucrata. NCBI lineage: Eukaryota > Viridiplantae > Streptophyta > Magnoliopsida > Asterales > Asteraceae > Saussurea > Saussurea involucrata. The sequence goes on along the minus strand of CM066321.1, from coordinate 199,550,635 downwards.
ATCGCCAAAGTCGATAATGCAAGCCCTTAACATGTCTTCCAACATTTGAATTGTTTGTTCGCTTTAACAATCTTTCTGCGGATGATAAGCAATGCTCAACTTTATCTGGGATCCCATTTCTTGCTGAAAACTCTTCCAAAGCATCGAAGTGAACCGACTGTCACGATCAGAAATAAATGATAACACACTATGTCGAGTTACCACTTCGTCAATATACAATTTGGTCAAACTTTCTAATGGATATGATTCTTTAATCGGTAAGAAATGAGCTGCCATTGACAATCGATCCACGATCACCCTTATAGCGTTATAACCTTTCAGAGTTCTTGACAACTTTGTAATGAAATCCATTGTAATGTGATCCCATTTCCAAACCGGAACTTCTAACAATGGTAATGTACCTGACGGTGACGGTTTCTGATGTTCTATTTTTACCTGCAAATAAGTCAAACAACGCTACACATATCTAGCAATATATTTCTTCAAACCCGACCACCAATAGAATTGTCGTACATCTCTGTATAATTTGTTAGTACCAAAATGAATAGAAAAACGATATTGGTGAGCTTATTTCAGAACCCTTTCACATAATTCACCCAAACAAGGCACCCAAATTCTATTCTCAAAACTCATTAAATCATGATTATCTTTCAGCAACAACGATGACATACTTGCAAGTCGTTATCGTTTATATTTTCTTCTTTCAAGGCTTCATTATGATACTTCTTTAAATCTTCAAAGATGTTTGGTAGCAATTCTGATCATAATGCAATGCCTTTGATCATTCCCCATCTTTCATTGCGACTTAATGCATTGGCCACTACGTTGGCATTTCTGGGATGACACATGATTTCACAATCATAATCATTTACCAGTTCTACCCATCTCAGTTGCCTCACATTTAGTTCCCTTTGATTAAACAGATGTTGAATACTTTAATGATTAGTGTAAATCTGACACTTGGAACCGTACAAATAGTGTCTACAAATATTTAAGGAAAAAAACCGCAGCAAGTTCCATGTCATGGGTAGTATACTGCCTTTCATGATATTTCAACTGTCTTGAAGCATCGGCAATAACTTCCCTCGCTGCAACAATACACAACCTAATCCTAGCTTTGAAACATCACTATAAACTATAAAATCCTCGGATCCTTCAGGTATGGATAGAATCAGTTCGCTACATAATCTTTCTTTCAACGTTCGGAAAGATTTTTTTTTGAAGGGTGTCCTAGGCTATGCCTAAACTAATCCCTTGGCAAATTATGACTGTAAGATATCAGCCCTGATTAAACCTTAGTGGTCACAAGTTGTGTACGCATGGATTTGAACCCTGGGCAGATGGGATATTCCGCCACATCCCCCGGAGCCTTAACCAGTACGCCACAGCCCTTGTGCATTCTGAAAGCTTTGTCCCGAGCTTCTGTTCGTTCAAACTTTACATTCTTTTTTCGTTAACTTAATCAGTGTCGTTGTGATACGAGAGAAATCTTGTATGAATTTTCGGTAGTAACCTGCCAGACCTAGAAAGCTTCTTACTTCTGTCGGTGTCCTCGGTTGTTCCCATTTTTCAATTGCCTCAATCTTTCCTTGATCTACTTTAATACCTTTTCCCAATACAACATTCCCAAAAACTGAATTTCTCTCAACCAGAATTCGCATTTATAAAAATTTTGCATACAACTTGTTAACACCAGATCTATTAGGTAAACTTGTAATCTTCCATTGATCTTTAAGAATCTAGATATTACATAAGAATTAAGCACTTTCTCTCTCTAGATTCTCTCTCTAAAATACTCTCTCTTGATATTACAATTATGCTCATTCACTAATGACTTGCTTAAGACTTGCTTAACAACTAAGCAAACTAAACCTATTTATACCTATGAATTACAACACAAGTATTTCTAATTACATTGACTTTCTAACTAAACAACTTTGACTATTTACTTTGACTTTATAATGTTTGACCATTACAAGACTTTACAATAAATCTTGAATACAATAATGCTCTAACATTCTCCCCCTTTGGATTCAAGATTTAAAAATATGGCAGCAGTCTTCAGCACTTGATCTTCAAAACTTTAACTTTGACCGCTTTGAACTTTGAAGCTTTGGCAATCTTCAAACAGTTGCATCTTCACAAGTTCACGTTGAACTTTGATGCTTTGGCAGTCTTCAAACTTTCATCTTTGATCAGTCTTCAGTCAAAATTGAAAAGTCTTCGTATTTCACATTGAAAAGTCAATCTTCTTCAATACGATCTTCAACAAATTGTCTTCAAGTCTTGAACACGAATTTCAGATCTTTGCAACTTTGAACTTTATAGCTTTGAACACTTTGAAGCTTTGATCTCAAACTTTGAATGATTTCTTCAACTTTATATCTTCATCTCTTTGACCTTGAATTATCTTTCGAACAACGAACTCTCTTGAAACATCTCGGAATGTCTTCTTGACTGTAGCATATCATTTCTCCCCCTTAATCTGTCATTGACAAAACTTCCTTTTCTTCAGGGTATAATTTCTCCCCTGTTCTTCAATATACTATTTCTCCCCCTTTTTGATGATTGTGAGCATCATTATCATCAAAACCTTCATCAATTTCAGCACACTTTTTATACACCACAAGTAACATTCTTCTTCTTTTTATCTGATAAACCGTCAATTCCGAAAGATATTTATCCGAATCTTTTCAAATTTAGATAAATATAGAGTGGTAACCTTGAAACAACGGATGAATCAGTTATAATGCATGTAAGTTGCACGGAGCCACTTAGTACAGCGAATGTACTTTGGAAAGGAGCTTTTTGATGTTCACTCCCCCAGGGCTTCCATTCAATCATCGAAAATCACAAAGGAAATTCTATGAACGTTATGACAAGAAAACATATTCCTTGTGTGAACGTGGTTGTGTAGAAATGAATAAAGCAACATATGCTTGATTATTATAGGCTCAAAGTGTGTAAACTGTTGAGACAACAACAATTTTCCACGGACTCAATGTGCATGAATGAAGAGCGAAGGTGGGGAAAACTTCCTTCTTTTTCAATATCTAGACCTTCCGAGTGAAGATCAGATAGATTATATGTTGCGTCCCCAAGAAAAATGAAACATTCCTTTGTTAAGAAAAAAATGAGTAGCTGGTGGGGGTAAAGCAAGAGTTGGCATGGGCTAACTGCATGTTTCAATGATGGTCACCAAAGAATGTGAACCAACCAGTAATGTGGCTTCCCGGCTTAGAAAATGGATGGTGCAGAGTTCTCTTATTCTTTTAACTCTGTTCTCACACCCTCTTTCTGTTTTTAATCCGCTCACTTCTACCCAAACTCTCATTTACATTTTACCTCAGCAAAATGAGATACTCAACCGGATGAGTAATCTCCCCCACTCTTTGATGTAGACCCCTCACCCCTCAATCACTCAAGGATAACTTCTTAGGTAGGAAACACTGGTTAACGTGAATCCATAGAAGTACTTTATGCTCACACACTGATCCCATGAAATTGTCCTAAAATGATGTGTTGTTCAACAGTTTAGCTTGAACAAATAAACTTCAGCATTTGAATGACATTGTCATCAGAATGTATGCTCCTCAGTATTTGAGCATTTGAACGATGAAGAATTCTCAAAACAAGGATAAAGAATGAATTAAATGAATTCGAAGTACTTGTTTGAGAATCTGACAATGTATCAATCGGATCAAATATTATGAATGATGATCATAAAAGATAGGGTATCAAAGAATTGAAATTTGTTTATATGAACAAATATAAACAATCTTTGAATAAACGTTTAAGTTCTTACGCTGAAATGAATGATGCTCAACAAAATTTGAAATACAACGGGAGTATTACCATCGAAAAATTGTTTCGTTTTCAGACATGGTAATAAAAAAATCAATAAGAAGCTGAACCGGTGTGTATGAATACTTGAAAGTATAGAAAAGATAATACACAAGTATTAATCTTTGGAAACACACGGTCAGAAATGATGTCACAATAATCTGAGATATACACGAAAAACATTTAAAATCACACTTCTAAATTCATAAAATCAGTTTGAGAATAGAGAAGTGGTTTGAACATTTAAGGAAAAAATGTTTTTCATGCTTGAAAGTTGTTCTTCTTTCAAACAATCAGGGATTAAGGTCAGAAGATACGTACATTCAGAAATATTTGAGCTCCCCCTCAAATCATGATATAATGATTTAAAATCAGTTAAGCTCCCCCTTAACTTGTGCAAAAGATCTTTATTTTGACAAAATCTGCACAAATAACAAGACTTGGATTAAAACATCCTTAATCATGAAAACGAGTTCTGAATTACCAGGATTGAAGTAAATTCAGAAGTCATAGTCGTTGAAGAACGAGTCCTGATCTGATATAATCAGAAGTCCATAATTTCTTTGAAGTACGGGTTCTGAATTGAATTATTCAGAAGCCATTATCTTTGAAGAGAGAGTTCTGAACTGTTGTATTCAGAAGTCTATATCTTTGCTCCCCCTTAATGGTACATGTACTCTTAAAAAAAATTCACCGCTTCTCTTCTGTTTTCAGTCATGTGTGTGGTATACATTTCCAAATCAGCACTACACATGATGAACCTACAAAACAGATTAAGCAGATTTTGGTACCCAATGGTACTTGGGTCCTAGTGTGTTAGGTGCAGATTTCTTAGAAGAAATACTGTAAGTACCGTACCAATAAGAAGTATAATCTTTATGCACAAAATCATTTGATCCACAAAAAGAACAACAAATTTTCTTATGTGCCAACCTAATCAGATGATTTGCGGAATGAATAGGATTAGGATTAGCAGAAGATTTACCTTTCGGCGCATTGTTCTTTTTAGCATTTGATGTGGAAACAGATGATTTGGTACATCTTTCTTTGGAATTGCTGTGCCTTTAACTCTCCATTCCATCTTCACCTTCTTGAGACTGGAATTTCTTTAGAATTGGAAGTACTAACTTTAGGCACATTTGGTTTGTTATCTGATTTATCAAACAAAGGGTTATACAAGAGATTTGTAGAACGAATCTGATCTTTAAAGAAATCATTTGATCTATTACATTGTTTAGAAGGAATGTTTTTAAAACTTGAACTTGAAGCAGTTTTAAAAGAGCATTCAGAATCATTTGAATCAACAAATGGAGTCTGGAAGATAGTGTCAGGACTGGCCTGCTTTGAGACATCAAATTTAAAAATGATGTCTTCAAGTTCTTCAATTTTGTTTATCAAAACATTTTTCTCTTTAAAAATTAGATCAATTTTCTTTTGGATATCAGATTTGATCAATTGATCCTTCATAATGTCAGCTGATAAACCAGATAATCTTTTGGTAAGATTAAGAATCGCATCTTCAAAATATTTGCGTTCCGATTCAAAATCTTTTTCCAAAAACTTTCTTTTATCAGTTATCTCTTTGAAAGTTTCCATATTTTTCTTTTTAAGGATTTTATTTTCCTTTTCAAAGAGATTTTTCTTTTCCGTGAAATCTTTTCTTTCCTTTTCCAAAACATTTTCTAATTCAGAGATTTTCACGGAAAATTCATAACTTTTTATCTCAAAAGTTTTGCGTTCAGTTTCAAATTCAGCCTTTTCTTTTTCGAGCTTTTCTTTTTCTAAAAATAACACTTTCTCAAAGTCGGAGACTTGCTTCAAAAGTTTTACATATTTAAGCTCAATTTCTTTCTTTTCTTCAAGAGCTTTCTTTTGAACATTAGTGTTGTCAAACACAAGTTTCTTGACAACTTTAGCTTTTTCATTTGTGTCTGAATTAGATTCAAACAAGGAATTATCAGAGCACACAAATGATGATTTGGAAACAGAATCTTTTTCCTTAAAATTCATTCCTTCGAAAGAATCATTTGCTTTAACATCAATCGGACTTGAAGATTTATCCTGATTTTTGAATTCATTTTGTTTTGAACATTTTTCACAAAACTTTGAAACCTTAGTGTTGGTCCCGAAAGGCTTAAACAAGTTTGTAGAAAGGGGGGGGGGGGTTGAATACAAACACACTATTTTACTTTTCTAAATTGTTTATTGATAAATCATTAACAATTTACAGCTTGTTGCGGAAACAAGATTAAGGATAAACCTAAATCTAAACAAGTTGGAACACTAAGGTTTTCTTGCACTAAGAAAGATAAGGAGATTACTAATAAAATCCTATCTTGAGAGATTTGAACTTGTCCAAAGTTAGCAAGTTACTTCAAATGAAGTGAGTTCATCTCTTTATATACTGCATGCATTTAATGCAATCCAGTATATACTTTACACGTGTCATTAGCGGATTGGTTGCATGTCATTGACCTTTGATGACAACCTTAGTAGCCGCATGAATGAACAGTGTAGTGTCAGAGTGGTTGTACGATTTCAGATTTTCGGAGGTTCTTTTCTGACATTTCGTACGGTGGCGTGCAAGGGAGGTTAAGACAAAAGTACTTTGTACGGAGGACTTCATGATCAGCTTTCGTTGATTCAGCGATTATCATTTACTATTCAGCAGATGATAAAGTTCAGCGATAGCTGAAGTCTTGTACTTGATACTTCACGTTGAGTGGACAAATCTGAGTCTTCGCTGATCCGCATCAGTTCATTAGGAGACTTGTCGCTGGTTCTTGAGCTTGATCTTCGACTTCAGCGTAGAACCTTTGTTGACGTGAATCTTGTCTTCAGGGATCATAAGTAAACAACTAACTTATCAGCGATCACCATAAGGACTGAACAGACTCAGCGATATGGTGAACAGTGTTCGCTGAATGTTTAATCTAAAAGTGCGAGAGTTCCTATCAGCAGTACTGTAAGATCTTAGTACTTATCAGCGATAGTGAAACTCTGATACATATTGTTTACTTACAATTTTCACTAAGTATTTAAGATAGGGTCATTATCAAATCACTGAGGGTTTGGATCAACAATCTTCCCCTATTTGATTATGACATAGCAACAGAGAAAATTGCTATTTAATGAAAACATAAGGATAAAAAGAACTCATAAAATATTTGTCCCTTTTACTGTTTTCTGGGATCTTTTCAGTACTGATGGAGTAAAGTACATTCGCTGAAATCTTTCTTTAAATCTTTGAATCAGGTTACAATATGAATAAGAAAGATTACAAGTACAAGCGAAATAAATTACAAGTACTGAAGGATGACTGATACAATAGAGAAAATGGTGATTGTTGTCAGCCTTCAAAGGGTTCTTCCTTAATGAGAAGTTCATCAAGGGTTGTCTTTTCAGTTGGAATCATCCAGTCAGGAACCTTTTCTCCTTTATTCTTTAGCTTCAGAGCAGCTTCAAAAATCAAGGGTTTTAGGTGTCGTGCCTGAATGTCTTTTCTGAAGTCGCACCAGTAGATGAGATCTTTGAGCTGTTCGATTGGAGTGATTGGAAGCTCAGCGATCCGTTGAAAGCATTTACGTCCGTCGTAGTCAAGAAAGAATATTCCATAAGGATTACTGATGACTTTACCAGGGACGAAAAGTTCACATGGTGGCAAAGAGACATCAAGGGCAGATAGATCAGGATCAGGACCAAGTACTTCAGCGCGAGAGAAACCAATTCCAGTTTCATTTCGTATGACAGGACCTGAGTTTGAATCTTGACGTTTCTTCCTTGGAGAGTCCCTTTTTCTTTTCGGCTTTAGATCAGGAACAGGAGGAATATCCACACAAGAAGATATCAAATCGATCTGTCTGTTTATCAGCTTTTCGAAATGATCCTTGTACTTAGATTTTGACGGTTGGATAGCTAACCTCATCTCCAGCCATTCAGAGAGACCATACCTTTTTACAGTGTCAGCACGAAAGGTTTCAGATGAGTCATCTTCTCTGAACAGTTTGATGTCAACAATAGGTACTCCGACGGAGGTTCTTCCAGAGATGAATACCTTGTTGATCTTCGCTGGACGATATCTGAAGTGGATTTTCTCTTTACACCAGATCAGGGTGGTCTGAGAAACTTCAGCTTTCTTTTCCACGATCTTCTGGGCTTGTTCCCAAAGCTTTCGTTGGATTTGAATGGGAATACGCTTCAGCTTGGGGTCTTTGACAGATTCTTGAGTGAGCTTGATGGCGTATTCTCTGTCTTTATCTTCAGCTTCCTTCCTTTCAGCGATGAGGCGTTCAGCTCTGAGATGATCTTGGTATTCAGCTTTTGAAATTCTGAACTTAGGAGGAACTGAAGGTAGTTGATCGCGCCTTAGGATGATTCGCTGATCCTCGAATCGCTTTATCATTTCTTCTCTCCTCTTTTGATCTTCTTCACTCAGCCTTTGAGCAACTGAGGAAGGTCTGTTTCTGTGCGAGAGAGGTTGTTCTTCTGGTTCATCAGTCTCAGAGATTAAATCTAAGACTGGGATTATGTCTTCAGCGTTAGCTGGAATTATTGGTGAAGTCGCAACAGATCTTTCAGCGAAATCCTCAAACAGGGGAGAGGACTAGCTGAAACGCAGCGATCTTACAAATAAGAACTGGGTAGAAGAACTTGGGTAGAAAAGATAGAAAAAAATGTGGATGTGTATGGTGTTTGTGGAATGGATAACTGATTTTTCATAGATGATCAGGGAAGGAAAGATAAGTTTAGTGTACCTGACAAATCGGCTTTGCAAGTAGGATCGCCAGATTATCATCTTCAGCGATGCCTTTGTCTTTGCTTTTCTCAGCGCCAGAGGCTGAGTGCTTTGTCTTTGTCTTCTCCCCTGAAGGTTCTTTTATTGAAATACCTTTAAGAGCTTTGGTTCGAGGAGCAGGTTTGACAACAAAGAAATCATCGTCATCTTCATCATCATCATCATCGTTCCTTGGAGAGGAGGATGGTTCAGCTTCAGGGATGTCGAAGTCTTCGTCTTCTTCTGCTTCAGATTCCTCAGCATCTTCATCGAGTTGCTCCCCCTCAGATATAGAGGCGAGGTTCTCGGTTCCCTCAGGGTTTTCATCTCCCTGAGGTCCAGTAATCCGATCTTCATTACCCTCTCCCCTGATAGATTCATCATGGGAAAGGTCTTCAGCGCTCTTCTCCTGTTCAGCGCTCTTCTCCTGTTCAGCGCTCTTCTCCTGTTCAGCGCTCTTCTCCCCCTCTTTCTCATGATGGGCGGGGGAGGAATGAGTAGATTCAGCATTGGTGTTGTCTCTGTCTTCTGGGCCAGAGATTTTCACACAACCTTCAAGCTTAGCTATTCTGTCTTCTAGGCCAGAAATAGCAGGCGTGATTTTCTTCAGCTCTTGGCGATCCTCTGCGGTGAATGAGTCCAAAACAGGTGCAGGGGCCGGAGCAGGAGCTGGATTATTTGCCTTGTTCACCAGCGTCTCGATCATTGTCTTGACGGAACCAAGGTCGGTCTTCACTGAGCCCAAGTCGGTCTTGACCACTGACATATCACCTTCGAGTGTACCAACCGATTTCTTCAGCGTTGTAACTTCGCTGGAAATGGTGGAAACTGATGATTTGAGGTTGGTGTAGTCAGTGTAGATGTCGGAGAGCACTTTGGCAAAGTCGGCGAGAGTTTTATCAAGATCTTTGATGTCATCAGAGGAGGCCTTCTTTTCCACCACAGTAGTCAGCTTCGTCAGATTCTCTCCAGCGTTTGTTACAGCTGTAGAGTTATTTGATAGACCGGTGGTGAGATCCGTAAGTTTCATCTCCATAGACTTCAGAGACTGGTTGATGTCTCCCAGAAAAGGACCTGTAACATATAAGTACTTGTGAACAAAGGAAAGCTCAGAAGTTTCAGGTTTAGTTACAGTGTTTAAGGTGGGATCTGTACCTGCAGGAGCGTTGACGAACTCATCAAAGTTTCGAGTCCCTCCATAGTGTTCCATATCTCCCTCAAAAGTTCCGTGAGGAATGGAGATCTCTGCAGGTCCTTTCTTCGTCATTCGCTGAGAAGCTTCAACGGCTTCTTGAATGATGGCATCTCCAGTTTTGACTGGAGGAGTGTCCAAAGAAGTAGAGGGAGGAGCGAAGGATAAGAATTGGGGTTGGGGTTCAAGTTCAGCGTTGGATTCGCTGAGAAGTACTTCATCAGTCTTTTGAGAGACTGACGAAGGTTGGGTAGATTCCAAAGTTCTAACCTCAGCGTTTAGGGACGCTGAAGTAGGTTTAGAAGGGATGGCTTGAATTGGTGTGGCAGAGCGTACCACGGAACTTTCCTTCAGCTCTTCAGAATGAGCTGAGGAGTCTTCAGCATGCAACTGCTGGGGTTGCTCCTTGGTTTTCTTGATCCTTTTGGAATCAAGAGGGGTAAGAGATTGTTTCCTTTTCTTAGAAGGAATGGATTTTGTGGCCGGGGTATCAGCGATGGGTATTGTCGCTGAAGGAGCCACAGAAAGCGGAGAATTAAGAAGAGTGAGAAGAGTAGAGAGACGTACCTCGTTGGCGACAGGCTTGAAGTCGAGAACTTTAGGGCCAATCTGAGAGAGTTTCAGATCACCTTCTTCAGGATAGCTGTCCTTCAGGCCATATTGAAAGATGGCGCTGATGAATCGCGGGTAAGGAACCCATGCTGGTCGGTCAGCGGCAGAATCAACACGTTGAATGAGGTCTTCATAGATGATGGAGGCCCAGTCAATGTTGAGACCTTTCAGCAGTGCGTAACCCATGGCCTGCTGAGGTTGAGCGGCTTGATCAGAAGATCCGGATTTCGCTGTCATGCAGCTGATCAGGTGAGCGAAGATGAAGTTCATCTCGCTGGGCATCTTGGATTTCTTTATCAGCGTCAGCTTCTTCTCAGGTAGCTTGTCTCTTCCAGTCTCCCAGATGTAACCCATCGCATCAAGGAAAGCAATGATTTCTTCCCTGTCAGCGTGCTTCTTGTGGTCAGGAAATGGAATGAAAGGATTTTCTGAGGTAGCGTTAGGGAATTTCAGAGCTTTGCGGATTATTGCGGGGGTTATCTTGATGGTGCCATACTCAGTATCGCTGAGTATGCAGTCGATGGTTTTAGATGGATCTTTGGCTGAGGGTAGGTTGGTGTGTCTGGCAGAGTACCAGAATTGGGATAATAGACGCTGACTGGCAGGAGGTGTGATTGTCAGTGCTGTGTATATGGGGCTATTCTTCAAAAAAATCACAGCGTCGTCTAGATGGGATACCTGCTTCCGAGGTGGAAACTCGAGAAGCGCTGAAAGGTTGTTTGCCTTTGTCCAGTCTAGTTGATCCAGCTCAAACTTAACCTGAGGAGCTTTGGTGATTTCCAGTTCCTCAGAATCACTGGAGATGGACTCAGCGGTAACATTAAGCTTTGAAGTTGCCATTTCACTGTATTATCAGTTCAACCAAAGATGTTAACAAATAAGAAATATCTTAATGTGGAAAGAGAATTTCCATTAAGATTTTTTCGAATTTTGTCCATTTCATTCAGACAAAAAAGTCTTAATGAAGATTAGGGTTTTTCTTGTTTTAAAAAAAACGAATATAACACCTATAAGCCTTGTATACCAGTTTTTAAAAAAAATGGATACGAAAGAAGAACAAGTTTAAGATTTTAGATTTAAAACTTGAAGAACAACCATGAAATGGTTGTGTTTATAAAACCATGAAAGAAAATGATTTTATTTTTGAGTTCTTTTGTTTGATCTTGTGTAAAACAATGATAAGATCGAAAACAAGTTATTTGCTTTTGATAAAAGATAAGAACATATTGACCTTGAGTTTGATGAAGAAGATGATGAACAGTTCTTGAAGATCGAGAGCACAAAATGCAACAGTGTTCTTTTCTTGCGGAGAAAGATTGATTCGCATAAAAGACAAATATAAACTTTGAGAGAGTTTATATAGGAAGAGAGTAGAGAGAGAAAAACTTGAGCGGGAAAGTTTTTCATCATGACACGGACACGTGTTTGCATTTGATTGGATAGACAACGAAACGTGCAAACGTGTGTCAGAAAAAGAAACGTGCCTGGTGTTATCCGTTGCAATGACGTCACAACTGTCCTTTCACATTCTTTCGTTGTCTCTGAGGTTTTGAAAGAAAAACTCAGGGACTCTTTGGAAAATATGAAGCACTGAATAGAAATATCAGTGAGGGTTTTAAGAAATTTCAAAATATTATTCAGCGATGAAAGAATTTGAAATCTTGCATTTTCATGCGTTTTGTCAGAGAAAACATACCTTGATATCAGTTTAACCCAATTTATTCAGAGAGAAGATGATGAAATGGATTGTACTAGTTTATTTTATCCAGAGCCTATACAAGAATGTATAAACGTATCGCTGATTAAATGTGAACCGCTGAAGATTTATCCTTCAAAGTTCAGCATTCCAAGCTCGCTGATGAGAAAGTTGAATCTTGTCTCATCAAGAGGTTTGGTAAACAAATCAGCTAACTGATAATCAGTTGGGATAAAATGAAGTTCTATATCACCATTCATCACATGATCTCTGATAAAATGATATCTGATTTCTATGTGTTTTGTCTTTGAGTGTAGCACTGGATTGTTTGCTATAGCGATGGCACTTGTGCTGTCGCAATAGATTGGAATTTTGGAGAGCTGAAGATCATAGTCTAGTAGTTGATTTCTCATCCACAAGACTTGAGAACAGCAGCTTCCAGCGGCTACATACTCAGCTTCAGCTGTGGAAGTGGACACCGAGTTTTGCTTCTTACTTGTCCAACTTACCAGCTTTCCACCCAGGAGCTGACATCCTCCTGTGGTGCTTTTCCTATCCATTTTGCAACCTGCAAAATCACTGTCTGAATAGGCGGTTAGATCGAATCCTGAATCTTTGGGATACCAAAGACCTAGATTCGCTGTACCCTTAAGATATCGAAAGATTCGCTTTACAGCTTTCATATGAGATATCTTAGGTTCAGCTTGATATCGTGCACACAGACATGTTGCAAACATAATATCGGGTCGGCTAGCTGTAAGATACAGTAGTGAGCCGATCATCCCACGGTACAGCGTGACATTGACAGGAACACCCTTTGTGTCCTTATCAAGTATCAGCGGTGGTGCCATATGGGTTTTCATAGCTGAACTTTCAGTTAAGTCGAATTTTTTCAGCATATCTTTAACATACTTTCCCTGATTTATAAAAGTTCCTTTTTCAGTTTGCTTAATCTGAAGACCAAGGAAATATGTTAGTTCACCCATCATACTCATTTTATACTCATCTTTCATTCTATCAGCGAAACGAGTACAAAGCTCAGGGTTAGTAGAACCAAATATAATGTCATCAACATATATTTGAACTAAAATGATATGACCTTTTATTTTTCTAAAAAACAAAGTTTTGTCAATCTTACCTCTCTCAAATTTTTCAAGGTGGAGATACGTAGAAAGAGTGTCATACCATGCACGAGGAGCTTGCTTCAAGCCATAAAGTGCCTTATCCAGCTTATAAACATAACCTGGACGCTTAGGATCTGAGAATCCTGGAGGTTGTTCCACATAAACTTCTTCATTCAGCTTTCCATTTAGAAACGCTGACTTAACATCCATTTGATGTACAGTGAAGTTTTTGTGTACAGCATATGCTAAGAAAAGACGAATAGATTCAAGTCTTGCTACAGGAGCAAAGGTTTCGTCATAATCTATACCTTCCTCTTGTCTGTATCCCTGAGCAACAAGACGAGCTTTGTTGCGAGTTACAGTACCATGTTCGTCCAACTTGTTTCGATAGACCCACTTAGTGCCTATCACTGTTTTGTCAGTTGGTCTCCGAACAAGTTTCCAAACTTTGTTTCTTTCGAATTCAGTCAGCTCTTCTTGCATAGCGCTGACCCAGTTTGGATCTCTGAGGGCATCATCTATTTTCTTTGGTTCAGTTAGAGAAATAAAGTTAACAAATAAACAAATATTACCTGCACTTCTACGAGTCTGAATACCAGCGTTGGGATCACCAAGAATTTGATCGATTGGGTGATTTACAGTCCATCGCTGAGCCGGAGCATGCGTCGCTGACGCAGTCTGAACTGGAGAAACTGAAGATGAGGCTTCAGCTACTTCTGGATAATCAGCTAAGAGAGGAATGCTTGCATTTGTCACTTCATTCACTGATTGCTGAGAAATAGATGGAATTTCTGAGACATTTGGATCAACTGCGGGTATAGTATTTATAGGAACAGCTGAGACCCAAGATGTTTCAGCTTCACTATTCTGCATATTGGGAATGATAGTAGGACCATCATTTTCAGTTGTATGAGTATGAGTAGTGGGAACATCTTCTGAATCACCAAGATGAGAAAACATTCATTGATTCAGTTCTTCTGTATCAGCGTTCGGTTTAGAGTTCGCTGAACGGGATTCGTCAAACGTGACGTGAATAGTTTCTTCTACAGTTTGTCTTCTTCGGTTGAAGACTCTGTAGGCTTTGGAAACTGAGGAGTATCCAAGAAAGATTCCATCATCAGCCTTAGGATCAAACTTTCCAAGGGCATCTCTGTTGTTCAGTATGAAACACTGACAACCAAAGATGTGAAGAAAGCTGATTGAAGGCTTTCTCCCATGAAAGAGTTCATAGGCTGTCTTTTTGAATCTTTTGACTATCAGCGACCTGTTTTGCGTAAAACAAGCCGTGTTGACAGCTTCTGCCCAAAACTGAGTAGGCAGGTGAGAATCGCTGAGCATTGAACGTGCAGCTTCAATAATTGTTCTATTTCTTCTTTCAGCGACTCCGTTTTGTTGTGGTGTTCTCACTGACGAAAAGTTATGAGAAATACCCTTGCTCTCAAGGAAGGAATCAAGAGAACTGTTTTTGAATTCAGTTCCATGATCACTCCTTATTGAGCGAACAGTCATATTGTTCAGAGTTTCCATCTTCCGAACAAAGGTGATGAGTTCTTCAGGGGTGTCACTCTTAGAACGGAGAAACATTACCCATGTATAACGAGAGAATTCATCAACTATGACCAGCGTATATTTCTTTCCAGCGATGGATTGTTTGTTAACGGGGCCAAACAAATCCATATGGAGTAGTTGAAGAGGAGATGACACTGAGGAAACTTGCTTGGACTTAAAGCTTGCCTTGGTCTGCTTCCCTTTTTCACACGCTGAACATAAGGATTCTTTGGCGTATGAATGTTGAGGTAGACCAGTGACTAACTCTTTGGATGAAAGAGTATTCAGTGTCTTGAAGTTGAGATGTGAGAGTCTCTTGTGCCATAGCCAATTGACATCAGAAGATGCCTTTGAGAAGAAACAGGAGTTCTCAGTGGTTGTTGAGTCCATGTTTATAACGTAAACATTTTCCAAACGATAACCGCTGAGAGCTATCTTCTCCTTTTTGTCAGAGACAAAGCAGGATTCCTTGGTGAAAATCACTTTGTTATCCATGTCGCAAAGCTGACTGATGCTCAGAAGATTATGCTTCAGCCCTTCAACATATGCGACTCTTCTGAAGGATGTTGTACCATTTGAAAGTACACCATACCCTCGGGTGTGTCCTTTTCCATTTCCACCGAAAGTTACAGAGGGACCCTTCTCTTCCTTGTATTCAGCGAGCAGGCTTTTCTTTCCAGTCATGTGTCTAGAGCATCCGCTATCGAGATACCAGATACCCTTCTTAACCTGCAATACAAAGGAAGATTAGTTTTGCTTGGGTACCCACTTCACCATGTATACGCGTTTGTCAGTGGAAGTGGTTGGAATGGGTTCAGCAGTCTTCGCAGCATTTGAAGATTCAGCTTTGTCTTTCTTCACTTTGGTCAATTTCTTGACCTCAGCGGTATGAGTCACCTTGACCTGACTTGCAACTGGTTTGGTCTTCTTTGGTGCTATCTTCACCTTAGCTATCTTATCAGCTTTGGTGGCTGTGGGACACTTACTTGCAATATGATCGGTAAGTCCACAGTGATAACATTTCCTATAACTAAAATTAGTTCTAGGACCACTTGTGTGCTGAGCTTTTAATTTGGAATTAGAAGTGCCAGCACCAAGTACACTATTGGTTTTTGAAATAGGACGAACATTCAGTTCTTCAGATTTCTTACCAAGGACATCTACTCTGAGTCTAGGAGTAGGTCGCTGAACTGATCCAGAGGTCTGATTTCTAGAACCAGATGAATGAATCACTAAGGCTTTGGAAGCATTCAGCTTAGGTACTAAAGTACCCTTCTGAGGATTTTGATAAATTACAATTCCTTTACCTTTATCTTTAGAGACAGAGGTAGGTTTTGAATAAACCATTTTCTCCTTACCTTTTGAGGAGGTAGGAGTTTCCTCAGGGATTGGTGTAATCGACGAGGAGTACTGAGATGAAGAAGTGTCAGCTACTGAGGATACGAACGTTCCAAATTTAAGCATTGAACGTTCAGTGGTTGGTATTGGAGTATCATATTTATAACCCAGACCACGTTTATCACTCAGAGGAATCTGAGCCTTAATTATCTCAGTGATCTTTGTTGAAGAATTACACCATCCTTCAACAGTAGCTTGTTCAGCTTTTAATGCAGCGATAGCTTCCGCTCGTTCAATTTTGACTAGCTGATTTAAATGGACTTGATCTTTAAAATCTTCTTCAAATTTAGAAAGCTTTTCTATTTGAAGGTGGAAATTTTTAAGCTTTTCAGCGAGATCAAGATTTTGGTTTTCAACCACAGCTTTGCCGTTCATGGCTTCGTATAAGCTTCTAGTCAGTAGTTCGATTTTACGGAGACTATCAGCTTCATCAATATTTACAATATTGGTAAAGAAGGAAGGTGATACCTGAATGGCAGATGTTGAAGTGGAGGGAATGTCTGAACTTTCTTCCTCTTCTTCAATCTTGGCCATGAGACATTGATTTGCTTCATCATCTTCAGAATCAGATGATGAGGCTTCTTCATCAGAAGCAGCCCAATCATAGTCAGCCATTAGGCCTTTTCCCTTCTTCTTAAAGCTTTTCAGCTTTGCATACTTCTCCTTCAGCTTTAAGTATTTGTCGTCTTTATTCCTTGGAACAAAGGATTTCTTTGTAAAGGCTGAAGGTCTCATGATTTTCTTTGACCTGCACTCGTTAGCGAAATGACCTGTCTTTTCGCAGTTAAAACAAGTAGCAGTAGCCTTATCAACAAAAGCTGATGACTTAGGCTTGTCAGCTATAGAAAGAGTTTTGTTCTTTCTAAACATTTTCTTCTTGGCGAATCTCCTGAACTTTTTAGTTAGGAGAGCCAAGGATTCATCATCTGAAGAATCAGAATCTGATGATCTTTCAGAGTTACTTTCTAACTCAGTGATAGTGACCACGGGTCGCTGAGTAGAAGGTTCCTCTGAGAGTAAAGCAACAGGGGTGCTTTTGGAATCTTTTACGAGATTCTTCTTAAGATGGCTAGATTGCTCATGATTCAGCAATGTGCCATATAAGGTAGCGAGTGTCATTGATCTTAGATCTTTTGACAGCTTGAGACACATGGAATAATTGTCCCAGCTTTCAGGTAAACATTCTAAAAACTTTGTCAGAACTTCAAAGTTAGAATATTCCTTACCAATCGTTTTAAGATCTATAATTAAGCAGTTAAAACGTTGATGTACTTCAGAGAGAGTTTCATTCTTACCAGAGATGAAACTTTCGTATTGTCTTACCAGGTTGATCTTTCTTGAATCCTGGACTTCAGACGTTCCTTCATACTGAACACATATTGTGTCCCACATGGCCTTCGAGGATTTCAGGTTCATGACGGAATGGTAGACTTCGTCAGGAAGGGCCATGGATAGTATGGATCTGGCTTTTGTATCTATAGCCACTTTCTTCTTGTCTTCATCGGTCCAATGATGGATTTCCTTTGGAATCAGCCTTTCTGGAATAGCAGCTCTAGTTGCAGTGGCTGGAACGGCAGGATCAATCGTTACAGGGATATGTGGACCGTTTTCATGATAGTAAGGTATAGTAGGGTCTACACCTTCTAAGAAGAGTGTCATCCTATTTTTCCATAAGTTGAAGTTGTCTCTGGAAAATCTAGGGGGTTTTGCAAGAGAACCATTGTCGATATAGTGAGTGTTTGTGTTTGAGTTGGCCATTTTCAGATAATAGCAAGGAAGAGAAAATATCTTAGATTAGATCTTGTTTATGAGATTAAACAAATCTGCTCTGATACCACTTGTTGGTCCCGAAAGGCTTAAACAAGTTTGTAGAAAGGGGGGGGGGGGGGGGGGTGAATACAAACACACTATTTTACTTTTCTAAATTGTTTATTGATAAATCATTAACAATTTACAGCTTGTTGCGGAAACAAGATTAAGGATAAACCTAAATCTAAACAAGTTGGAACACTAAGGTTTTCTTGCACTAAGAAAGATAAGGAGATTACTAATAAAATCCTATCTTGAGAGATTTGAACTTGTCCAGAGTTAGCAAGTTACTTCAAATGAAGTGAGTTCATCTCTTTATATACTGCATGCATTTAATGCAATCCAGTATATACTTTACACGTGTCATTAGCGGATTGGTTGCATGTCATTGACCTTTGATGACAACCTTAGTAGCCGCATGAATGAACAGTGTAGTGTCAGAGTGGTTGTACGATTTCAGATTTTCGGAGGTTCTTTTCTGACATTTCGTACGGTGGCGTGCAAGGGAGGTTAAGACAAAAGTACTTTGTACGGAGGACTTCATGATCAGCTTTCGTTGATTCAGCGATTATCATTTACTATTCAGCAGATGATAAAGTTCAGCGATAGCTGAAGTCTTGTACTTGATACTTCACGTTGAGTGGACAAATCTGAGTCTTCGCTGATCCGCATCAGTTCATTAGGAGACTTGTCGCTGGTTCTTGAGCTTGATCTTCGACTTCAGCGTAGAACCTTTGTTGACGTGAATCTTGTCTTCAGGGATCATAAGTAAACAACTAACTTATCAGCGATCACCATAAGGACTGAACAGACTCAGCGATATGGTGAACAGTGTTCGCTGAATGTTTAATCTAAAAGTGCGAGAGTTCCTATCAGCAGTACTGTAAGATCTTAGTACTTATCAGCGATAGTGAAACTCTGATACATATTGTTTACTTACAATTTTCACTAAGTATTTAAGATAGGGTCATTATCAAATCACTGAGGGTTTGGATCAACACTTAGAATTTGACAATTCGAATAATTGGGATTCAAGTCGTTGAATCTCACTCTTAAGATCAAGATTGACTTTTTTACCGTGATCAAAATTTACCCCAATATTGTCATAATTATCCTCTAATGTTTCAAAATTTAATTGCAATTTAGAAATTTGATTTTCTAAATCAACAATTTTACGTAAAGCAGAATCTAAATCAGGGAATTCAGAATTGGTTTCTTGAACAAATTCCTTTTTGTAAGAATCTGATTTAATGTTTGACTCCTTTTCGTCACAAGATTCAGACTTGACAGATTCAGGTTCATTGATTTTAGAATCAGAAGATTTTTCCATAGATTCATTTGAAAATAATAAATTAAATTCAGTTAGTTCAACCTTTTTGGTTTTATAACTAGAATTTAATTCATCGTATTTAAAGTTTGTCGTATTGAATCTAGGCTTTTCGTCCGAACTTTTATCCGTCTTGACTTCCTCTTTATTAGAAACAAGAGTTGAAGTATTAGATTTAACAAAAGTTTGTGATATTGGAGGTATTTCTGTTTTAAGCGTTTCCTTCAAACCTTCACCCAATTTTTCAATTGTGTAAAGATTTTTAGGTGCTTTCTTTAGAACCTCAACATCAGACAATCCTAGACCTATTTTTGGATTATAAAATCGAGTATCTTTTGGGTTACTAGTAATTAATTTAAGAGTTTGTTTAGTCTGACCTCTTTTAAAATTTAACTCCTCAAGTTGCTTGATCTTTGCCAAAGCTTCCATTCTTTCTTCAGAAAGAATCTTAATTTTAAACTGACAATCTATATTTTCATCACTTATATCTCTCATTTTCTTCTTCAAGTCGGTAATTTTAGATTCAAGCTTTCTAACTTTTATTCTAATGACTTCTTTTTCTTTTTCTCTATCTTCGGCTAAGTATTTATAAAGAAGTGCCTCATCATGATATCTCAACAGTGAACGATCAAGACGCTTGATCTCATCTTTAGCTTCAGAAAGAGTCCATTTTTTCTCTATCTCCTCTGGATGATACATCTTGACAAGAATTCTGAAAAGAAACACATAAAAAAAATTAGATGAAAAATACCAAAAATAATACTACCTAATAGAGTGATCGTCAAAAGAAACTTCGCTTAGAAGTTAGAATTATGTGCACACTCGTAAAAATTAGAAAAATTATGACTAAAAAAATGTCAAAAATACAAAATATAGGGACTAAAACCGACAAAAATAAAACTAATATGAAAAATAAGGACTGAATGTGAAAAATATTAAGACTCAACAAAAACAAGGACTAAAAATGACAAAAACTGAAAAATAATACTCAAGGGACTAAAAATGTAAAATTCTAAAACTAACAAGTCAAGGGACTGAAAATGTAAAAACCTAAAACTTAAAACTACAAGGACCAAACTTGACAGATTCTGAAACTACTTACTACAGGGACCAAATCTGCCAAAACCTTAACTAAAACACTAACGGAAAGACCAAAAATGTTAAGAAACTAACGGAAAAACTAACAAAATCGTTAGTAAAATGACTCTAACCTAACTGACTGACACAACCTAAAAAGGACTAAAATGAAAAGAAAAATTAACAAAACTAACGAGATTTAACAGAACTAACGGAAAAAGAACCAAAAATCTTACAAAACTAACGGACACTTAACGGATTCCGTTAAAACACTATTCATCATCTTCTCCATTTCACGACCAGACCTGTCAACCACGTTATGGAACGTTCTTTTTCGACTGAAACTCTTCGTTTATGATCCCTTAAGCTCCCTAAATTGATTAGAAGTCGAAACACGCTTTCAAACTTCTGAAATTCGCAACCGAAAGTTTTCGATAAAAACCGAACGAAAACTTTAAATGATGATATCTCCTTCGTTTCTCGACGAAAATCACTGATTTTTGTTTCGTTGAGATCGTTATTCGATTACCAATCAGATGCAACGAAAAAATCTCGATCACGCGACGATTTTCGAAGACCCACTTGTTTTTCCGGCGAGCCTGTTTTCCGGCGAAAGAAGGATCCGAAATGGTGATTTTGTATCAAGAGTGATCCGAAATGAGTAGATTTCGTATCAAGAGTGATCCGAAATGATGAGAATTCGTATCAAGGGTGATCCGAAATGATGAGAATTCGTATCAAGAAGGGTCCGAAATGATATGGTTTCGTATCAAAGAGGGTCCGAGATGATATGGTTTCGTATGTGTTGGAACAAAGGTGAAGATACCATAAATACGTGTATGTTTATTGATTGACTTTTGTATCAGATTACAACACCAAACAGTAGGATACATATGACATATATATATATATATACAAGACATAGTGAACCAGTGTGATGGTTCACGAACAGATGCGATTGTTGCGAACAGTTGCAACTGTTAGAGATGACGGTTAATAAACTGACTTCAGTGAAGATAACCAACTGTTAGAAACTCACGGCTAGCTTATTTCAAACACTTCCCCTTAAGCTAGACAGAACCCATGCCCAATTTTCATTTTAAGTGATTGAAGGTACCAATCTGAAGAGCTTTTGTAAAAATATATGCTATTTGATTCTTCGTGCTGCAGTGATCAACATCAACTTCATTGTTTTCAACCAACTCTCTTATAAAATGATACTTAATTCTTATGTGCTTGCTTTTCCCGTGATACACCGGATTCTTGGATAGGGCTATAGCAGACTTGTTATCGCAGAAAACCGTTGTTGCTTCCCCTTGAGGATGACTTAGTTCCTTCAAAACAGCCCTTAGCCAAAGAGCTTGACATCTAGCACTTGCGAGAGAGATATATTCTGCTTCAGCAGAAGATAAAGCAACCACGCTTTGCTTCTTGGATTGCCACGAGATGACTCCTGAACCAAGACTGAAAACATACCCCGAAGTGCTTCTACTATCATCCATATTTCCTCCATAATCACTATCACTAAACCCTATAAGCTAAATATTAGTCGATTTCTGTAAGGTAATACCGTGATCAAGCGTACCTTTGATATATCTCAGAATTCTCTTGCCTGCTTCCCAGTGGTTGACTTTAGGATTTTCCATGAAGCAACTAATCTTGCTCACTGAGAACGTAATGTCGGGTCGTGTAGCGGTCAAATACATTAAACTCCAACTAGGCTACGAAACAAACTAGCATCAACATCCCTCTCGTGAGTATCCTTTGACAGCTTTAACCCATATTCCATGGGTGTTGAGGCTGGGATACAGTCCACCATATTAAATCGAACCAGAAGATCTTTCGCATATCTTTGCTGAGTTATAGAGATATTATTCCTTTTTTGCTTTACTTCTATACCAAGAAAATAGTGTAGGTATCCTAAATCAGTCATCTCAAATTCCTTTTTCATCGAGTCCTTGAATACCTCTATCATTTCATGAGAGTTGCTCGTAAATACTAAGTCATCAACGTAGATGCATACTATTAAAGAGTTACCTTGAAGTTCCTTTACGTAGAGAGTATGCTCGTAAGTGCATTTTTTGAATCCAACCTTTTGAAAGTAAGCGTCTATGCGACTGTACCAAGCTCGGGGGGCTTGTTTTAAGCCATACAAAGCTCTCTTCAAACGACATACCTTGTCTTCTTCTCCTGTTTTAACGTATCCCGGGGGCTGCACGATGTACACTTCTTCCTTCAACAATCCATTTAGAAAAGATGATTTTACGTCCATTTGATGGACTTCCCAACCCTTATGGGCTGCAAGGGCCAACACAAGTCTTATGGTTTCAAGACGAATTACTGGAGCGAAGACTTCTTTGTCGTCCAAACAATACTTTTGTTTGTAACCTTTCACCACCAAACGAGCTTTGTATTTGTCTATTTCTCCTTTCTCATTCATTTTGTTTTGAAAACCCACTTGACATCTATTGGCTTATGATCCTTCGGTAGAGTGACCAAGTCCCACGTATCATTCTTTAAAATGGAGCTTATCTCCTCATCCATTGCTAACCGCCAGTGTTCTTCTTGATAAGCATCTTCAAAAGTTACAGGATCAGCATCCGAAAATAATGCAAAGTCGACAACTCCATCGAAATCCAATTTTTGAGTATTCTCCAAGAGACTTGCTATACTTCTGGTTCTTTTATTAATGCGTGATGAAGTTGAGGAAGTCTCAATAGTGCTTGGCATAGATGATTCACCACTATTGTTAGGAGTAGATATGGGTGTATTGGTTTGAGCACCTGGTGAATCTGAATCTAGATCAACATCACTCCTTTGATTTTCTTCACTCTCTTCATCGAGAATACGTGTATCGTCATTCCTGTTTGATTCCAAGCAGTCCCATGTCTTGTCCTTGTAATACCCCGGGTAAATTCGTTAGTTAAAATCCCTTTTCCGTTAAATAAAGTTAACTTTAAAGTTTAAGGTTTAGGGTGAGTTTGGTTAAATTAAAGGTTTAAAGGTGGTTTGGTTATTAATAAGGAGTACAAGGTCTAAGTGGTAAATATATTTAGATATTAGCCTTTAGAAGTCCAAATATTTTTACAATTCAGAAAGATCAGTTTTCAAGTGTGTGTGTGTGTGTTTTTGGAGAGAAGAAGAGGAAAGAAGGGTTTATGGCTAAGGATGTATAATTGATGCACTTGGAAGTGAAATTAAGGTATGCTCTTCTTATGTTTTATGTTTGTAATCACTGGTACTAGGTTTCTATCGGATTATAATAGTCCATTTCATGTTTGGTATTGATTCTGTCGATTTCTGGGCAAAAAGGATGAAACCGACAGAGAAGTCCGGACACAGTAAGAATGTGTCCGGTAGTCCTGTTGATAGTGTCCGGATGATTTTGTTGATAGTGTCCGGGTGACATTTTAGTGGTGTCCGGACGAGTCTTTATCCGGGTAAGTTATCTTTTCACTATTTTTCCGGATGAAATGGATATCGGATGGTATCCGGATACCTTGGTGTCCGGATTGAAGATGTTATCCGGATTGTCTAGGTTGTCCGGAAAATTGTGCTGTCCGGAAAGTTCATGATTGTCCGGGTGGTTTGAAGTTTCCGGATAATTTGGCTGTTTGGTCAATTTTGAGGATAAGAGTTATGTAGATGTATCTAGAGTCCATAACCTACTAGTAAGTTTTATACATAAGTTGGTAAGAAGATATTTGTATATACATGGTTTCAGATTCTAAGAATTTTGGATAAAGGATCGGATAGCTTGGAGAAAGGCTTGGAAGCGTATTATAAGCATTCAATGTGAGTTTTTCTTTAAAACATTTTCGAACTGGGATATATATATATATATATATATATATATATATATATATATATATATATATATATATATATATATATATATATATATATATGTGTGTGTGTATATATATAAGATGGTTATGTGGTTGGAATATGATTATGTGTATATAAAGGACAATATGATATATTGAGATATATATATTGTATTTATACGAGCACTGCACTACACGAGTATATGTTAGCCGAATTATTAGTCGGCGGAGTTGTAAGGAAATGCAACGGAGCTGTATGGAATTGCAGTGGAGCTGTAGGAAATTGCAGTGGGGCTGTATGTGATTGCAACGGAGTCTTCTGTGTTTTGGTACAGTACGATAATTAGTTGGCTTGCTACCAACTAATTTGGCCATGAGAATGAGAATGAGGAGAATTACACTGTGCACGAATTATGATGTGATATTTGTATAATTCTGGTATATGGGTGTTTTGACGAAAGATTTATATAAACTATTTTGATACATAGTATTACGTGAAATGGTTTTATAACGATTTTGAAATGACAGGGATTATCTCACTAGACCGTTTGGTCTAACCCTCATTTTCCTTTCAAAAATATGTATTCCAGGTCAAGGATTTGATAGCGGCAAAGGAAAGAATAAGGTGTAGGCTGCCTCTGCTGATCGATGATGTTTAAGAAGCTTTAATATATTTTGTAGTTTCAAGACTATTGAGACCGTACTTGGTTTGTTATGTAACTTTTGTTGTAAATTAATGATATGAATGCATGTTATGTTATATGATGTAGGTTATGGCTTTTGGGTTGTTACAGTTCTCGTGGAATATAACATCACGGCTCACTATAATATTCTTAGTGATGGGATTGTAGAACTTGTAGGCCTTGGATCGTTCACTATAGCCGATAAAAATGGTTTTCTCGGATTTGTCATCAAGTTTGCTCCTGATCTGATCTGGGATGTGAGCAAACGCTAAACAACCGAAAACCTTTAGGTGGTTGACATTGGGTTTGTGTCCACTCCAAGCCTCTTGTGGAGTAATATCATACAGACTTTTGGTAGGAGATCGATTTGAGATATACGCAGCACAAGCCACTGCTTCCGCCCAAAATTCGTTGGGTAATCTCATCTCTTTTAGCATGCTTCTAGCCATCTCCATTAACGTTCTATTTTTTCTCTCTGCCACGCCATTTTGTTGGGGTGTGTAGCGAGTAGTAAATTGATGTAAAATTCCTTCCTTTTGTAAAAAATCTTGAAATTGATGGCTCTTATACTCACCTCCTTGGTCTGATCTGAGCAATTTTATTTTCTTGCCCCTTTGCTTCTCAACAAAAGCTTTGAAAATCTTGAACCAATCAAAAGCTTCTGATTTTTCTTTTAAAAATTAAACCCAGATTTTTCTACTAAAATCGTCAATAAATGTAAGAACATACCTGTTGCTTCCAATGGAGATCGTTCTCATAGGGCCACATATGTCCGTATGAATGAGTTCGAGAGGACTTGTTGCTCTTGTAGTTTTGTCTTGAGGAAACGATTCCCTTGTATGTTTCCCAAAGGCACAACTTTCACAAGGTTCGGTCGTGCTGGACATGTTCGGTAAACCTCGTACCATATTGATCTTGCTCATGTGGGTTAAGTACCCAAAGTTCACATGACCGAAACGCTTATGCCAGAGTTGTGCAATGTGATGATCCGACATCTTAAACGAGAGTGATGTGTCTTCAAGAAATCTTAGAGGGAACATTCTATTTGTAGTCATATGAATTTTTCCCAGCATGTTATTATTTACATCTTTAATTTCACATGACTTACCTTTGAAGTGTAAATCGTAACCTCACGAAATAAGTTGCCCAACGCTTAATAGGTTGTGTCTCACCAATACCTTGTACGTTTAGCCGTTTGTCGTCTCCTGTTCGAACTTCTCTTTTTGTTGATTCGTCTATGGAATGAAAAAATTCCCTTCTTCCAGTCATGTGGTTGCTAGAGCCGCTATCTAGATACCACACATCGTCTATTGGTTCCTCTTGTGTGCCAAATAACATGAAAACCGTGTCTTGATCGTTTTCATCCTCTGTGTGTATGAAACTGTTACCCCTTTCTTCAGCTATTCTTTTTCGACATAACTTCTTTGTATACCCAAATCTTTGGCAATGGTAACACTAAACTTGTGTCAGAAATTTCCCTTTTCCTTTATCTTTATAGGGATTAATGCTTGACTCATCCTTCAATTGTTCTACGCCTTTTTGCCTCTCATTTGTGGTGTCGTAATTGTTGGTCTGTAATTGGAAAGCCTGGTCTGTGGAAGGAATATCGAATTGCTTGAGTCGCAATTCCTGTGATTGCAACGTACCCAATAATCCTTTTAAGGACATGGTAGTTAAATCTTTAGACTCCTCAATTGCAACAACTATGTATTCAAATCTCCGTGTTAGGCTACGTAGAATCTTTTCTATGACTCTTGTATCATCAACGCTTTCTCCGTTGATCCTCATCTGGTTTACGAGAAGAATTATTGAATTGTAATAATCTTCGACCGTTTCTGATTCTTTCATTCGAAGATTATCGAATTCACATCTGAGAGTTTGTAATCTGACCATCTTCACCTTTTCTTCTCCTTTGTATGTTTTATGTAGCATATCCCAGGCATGTTTCGAAGTCTTCGAGAAATATATTCTTTCGAATATCACTTCGTCCACTGCTGATAAATAAAGAAGAGTGCCTTTCGATCTCTCTTCTTATTTTCTTTTAGATCATTTAGTTGTTGTGGTGTTACAGATGCCATATCTGATGGTTCTACAAATCCGTTTTCGACGATTTGCCAAAGGTCTTGTGACTCATATAACACCCTCATCTAAATATTCCATTGGTGATAATTACGACCATTGAGTTTTGGAAGTTGAGGCTGTAACCCATTGGAACTAGACGCCATGTGCTCTGATACCAGTTTGTTGGAACAAAGGTGAAGATACCATAAATACGTGTATGTTTATTGATTGCTTTTGTATCAGATTACAACACCAAACAATAGGATACATATGACATATATATATATACAAGACATAGTGAACCAGTGTGATGGTTCACGAACAGATGCGATTGTTGCGAACAGTTGCGACTGTTAGAGATGACGGTTAATAAACTGACTTCAGAGAAGATAACCAACTGTTAGAAACTCACGGCTAGCTTATTTCAAACAGTATGCTATTGATCCGAAACCTTCACTTTCCTGATGTTTTATGATCCGAATCCTTTGAAAAATTAAGCGAACACACACACTGCTTATTCAATTTAAATACACACACACACACATGTAGCTCACTTATACACACACTCATACTCTTCACACATGCGATACACACAAACACACAGCACAAAATTAAAAAGTAATATGTGTGATCCGAAACCATGAATTCGTATGCTTGTGATCTGAATTCTTCAAAACAAAATAAGCACACATACAAGTAGGTGATACTCACACACACACACCTCAAAATTTTTAAAGAAGGATCCGAATTCAGTTTTTAAAGCACACACGCATCTCACACAAATTTCA
Source organism: Saussurea involucrata (assembly GCA_033807775.1). Lineage (NCBI taxonomy): Eukaryota > Viridiplantae > Streptophyta > Magnoliopsida > Asterales > Asteraceae > Saussurea > Saussurea involucrata. The sequence goes on along the minus strand of CM066321.1, from coordinate 199,522,876 downwards.
CACAGTAAACTATGTGTGATCCGAATCCATTCACAACAATCATCCGAAATCATTTTAAAAATAGCATCTTCTTCTTCTTCTTTGTTTCCTCTGTTGATTTTCTGCAAAAATCAAAAACTCAAAAACAATATTAGATTTTGAATTTTAAGATCAAAACTAATCAAAAACACATTTTAATAATAGATCAACAATTAATTTGGATCAAAAATTCAGATTTGAACAAGTTTTGCTCAAGAATATAAATAACACCTCAAGAACATCATCAACCCAAAAAATTTCAAAAAATGATTTTTATGAATTAAAACTTGAAATTTATGATTGAAACATGTCTAGAAACACTTTTTTGGAAACGATTTTTCACAAAAATAGATCAAAACATCACCAAATTGCAAAATCAAATCTCCAAAAATTTCACAGACAAATTTTTTCAAGAACACAAAATTTTCAAAAAATCTTCAAATTCATCAATTCTTGATGTGTTTCTGTGAAATTGATAATGCAAATCATGTTTATAATGATGTAGAAACACTTTGCAATCAAAATCAAACACAAAAAACAATCAAAAATTGCATAACCCATTTGTGATCTTCAAATTCTTCAAAAATGGAGATTTTCTTCAAAAATCTTCAAAAAATCTTCAAATCTTCATGAATTTGGACGAATTTTGCACATAATTCGATCTCCCAATGCTCTGATACCAATTGTTAACACCAGGTCTATTAGGTAAACTTGTAATCTTCCATTGATCTTCAAGAATCTAGATATTACATAAGAATTAAGCACTTTCTCTCTCTAGATTCTCTCTCTAAAATACTCTCTCTTGATATTACAATTATGCTCATTCTCTAATGACTTGCTTAAGACTTGCTTAACAACTAAGCAAACCAAACCTATTTATACCTATGAATTACAACACAAGTATTTCTAATTACATTGACTTTCTAACTAAACAACTTTGACTATTTACTTTGACTTTACAATGTTTGACCATTACAAGACTTTACAATAAATCTTGAATACAATAATTCTCTAACACAACTTTTCTTGTTTTAGCACTTCTAGAATCAGACGAAGATGATTAGCGTGTTCTTCTTCAGACTGTGAGTAAATAAAAATATCATCGATAAAAACAATTATAAATTTATAGAGATAAGTCTTGCATACTCGATTCATTAGATCAATAAACGTTGTTGGTGTATTTGTCAAATCGAGCGACATTACTAGAAACTTGTAATGACCGTATCTGGTATGAAATGCAGTCTTCAATGCATCTTCTTCTCGAACCTTCAACTTATGATATCCTAACCTTAAATCAATCTTGGAGAAGTAATTGCCTCCAACTAATTGATCAAAACGGTCATCGATTTTGGGGAGTAGATACTTGTTGTTTATCGTCAATTTATTCAGTTACCAGTAATCGATACACATTCTCATTGAACCGTCCTTTTTCTTTGCAAACTAAACCGGTGCACCCCTTACAGAAGTAATCGACCTAATGAAACCTTTATCAAGAAGTTCTTGCAACTAGGACATCATTTCTTTAATTTCTGATGGAGCTAAACGATACGGTGCACGAACAACTAGTTCAGCCCCGATGTCAAATCAATTCGAAATTTAATTTTTCTATCGGGCGGAAGGCTAGTCAAATCATCAAGAAACACTTCTGGAAAGTCACTAACTACCAATATACTATCTATCTTGCTATTTTATTTCTTTGCATCTATTACATAAGCCAAGAAACTCTGACAACCTTCTTTAACACACTTACGGGCTTTAAACAAAGAAATCATACTAGTCTGTTGGTTTCTACGATCAACATAATTCACTACGGTCCCTTTCCTAGTAAGTCGATACTAATGAACTTATTATTACAGATAATACTAGCCTGACTTTCCACTAACCAGTCCATTCCTACTACTACATCAAATTCATCTTAATGCCATAAGAAATAACTGGATTGGTACAAGACACCCCTATACATCAATCTAAAAATCTTCAATCACTTACATCACTGATACTTGCCTATCATTAGCAGTTTATACTACTAATGCACAATTTATTATTTTGGGCTTTACATGCAAACAATTAACAAATGAAGGAGATACAAAACGGTTCATACCAGAATCAAATAACACCATAGCATTTACGGAGTTTATCATGAAGGTACCTATCACCACATCAGGAGTTTCTTCAGCCTCCACAGCTAACATTTGAAATGTTCGCCCATTTGCTTTGGGTTGGTCTGGCCTTTGAGTACCCTTCTACTTCCCTGAGAATTCCAGCTACAGTACTTCCCTGAGCTTTCATTTGGAGACAATAATACTGCAAATGGGTGGGAGAAGTGTTGTACTAACATGATCGAGGAGACTGACAATTTCTGGAAATATGTCCAAACTTCCCAATTTGTAACAAGTTCTCAGCTTTTGATTATATTCACCCCGTTGAAATCGGTTACACTAGGCATGGTTTTTCATTAAATCTAACAGTTGGATGATTACCAAACATAGAAACTATGGTTTTTTTGTTTCAGATAATGGTCCTTCCCACTTTCTCTTTCCAATGTTTTTATCACTCACATCACACCCTCTATCTCTTTCAACTGTTTCTGCAGCGTCAAGTGCAACAGTAAATGTCTCTGATCGCATAGCTATTACCAATCCTCAGAATGAAGAATTCAATTCAATGATGTATCTCTCCACTTTTTGAGTTCCAATGGCAACATAACATTTAGCAAATCTATATTTCTCCAAGAACTTGGCAGTGTAGTCCCGAACCGTCATACTTGTTGTAGATTCATAAACTCTTCTTCTAGTTGTCGTATTGCGACTTGTGGACAAAACTAAGCTTTGAATGCTTTAGAAAAGTCTTCCCAAGTTACTGTTTAAAAAATATTTGGCACCTTTGACGAGGCCAAAACTTCCCACCAGGATAGAGCATCAGACTTCAGTACAACAGATCCGAACAGTACTCTATCTTTATCTGTACACTTACTGGTCTTAAAAACTGATTCTATTTCCATCAACCAACACATTTATTTTACTGGATCTCGCTCTCTAGAATACGTTAAAAGTTTACAAGCCAATAACATCTTATAGTTACAAGTCTTTAGAACCACAAACGCTGGAGTATGTATCACTACTTCAGCTACAAGTCCAATCTCCTTCGATTCTTCTTCTTCTTCTTCTTTAGGTCCAAACCAAGATGTAAGTTGTCTTGAAGCTTACCCAATTCCGTAACTAGATCTACCTTCGTAACATATTCTGTATTTTGGTTGTGTCCTCTACCTCTTGCTCGAATTATGCCTCTTGTTCGACCATTACGTTAGCTTTCTTGTAAAGAGTGTTCTGGATCCATCTATGATCCCCGACTAGATCCTCTTCTTCCTCCCTGACTTCGTCCTCAAACATTTGAAGTCGTCCCACGAATATTACCAAATTAAGAAACTGCCCCCTCTAGATTTTATGTTTAATTTCTCACAACTTGTCGAGGGTTGTTGGCCATCCTGTAATTTTACATGTCATGCATACACATTTAATCACATACCCCATATATAAGTTATTCCAGTTCAAACATGCACCTGTAAATTCTTGATTACATTGGCCATATGTAAGTTGAATTTACCTTACATGACGTTCTTTCTACCCTTTATATTTAATATCCCAAGGTTCTAATCACGATTTGTTTCTAATATTTTCTTTAAAAACTTGCAAAGGATTTGAAACATGCAATAAAAATAAGCCATGTTTCAATCCTACCTACTCCTCTCCTCCCCCTTCACCCACAAAACCTACCCCGTTTCTTGTACATCCCCACCGTCTACCGCCCTCACATGTTTTCCGACCACTCATGAGTAACCCCATTTCCAGTCATCAAGCAAACCCATTGAGTAGCTCATGTTGCAGTCTTCTCCCCCATTTTGAAAACCCGTTTTTCAGCAATCTTACCCATAAAGCAATAATTCCAACAATCTCACCCATAAAAAAACATTTTGCAGCAATCTCACCCAGTGAGCAAAACCCATATTATTCAAATTTCTCTAAAACAAATGAAAAAGTTGACCTATATTATACAAGGTGATAATTATAAATTTATTTCAGAAGTCAATTACTTATCTCAACAAATCAAGATTCCATATTATGAAATTGTTTCCGTTAAGTTGTTTCAAAAACCCAACATAGCAAATGATTCTAATTTCCCCCAAATACCTTGTGTAAAAATCGGTGGAGAGATTCAAGAAACTTTGAACCCATAGTTTTTCAAAAACATTTATGTCATCAATGGCGAAGTTGAAGGTGTGAATGGTAAGGGGAAGAAAGGCAAGGTTCCGGATGGTTGAAAGAGTGAAATGTTGAAGGAAGGGATGGGGCCGGAGAAAAAAAGGGAAATGAAAGATTTGTTAGTGGTTGTCTTCCAACCACAGAGAAGGGGAAAGTGGTTTCACCAAAAAAGATAACGAGGGGCGGTGCATGAATATGCAGTCGGAAACATGGACATGAATCATGAATATGGTGTTGGTTGTCCTTTAAAATGACCAAAATATCCTTGAGTTAGTGGATTAGATTTAAAAGTGTTAGTGATAGAGACCCAGGTCAAAACAAAATGCAAACCACAAGAATGATAAATATACTTATTTATAAAGAGGGGCCATATCCAAATTCTAAACAAACCACATGGACCTATGTTGTAATTTAATCTTTCTTGATTTGGATCCCTACAAATATTTTATTGTAAGAAAACCCTTGTGGTATGTACAATTGTTTCGTTTTGGTCATTGAGACTAACTCCGTCATATTCCCTCATGTTTTCTTTACTCCCTTTTTATCACTTTTAACCAGCTACAATCCTTATCATATTACCTCGATAAACACATAAAAACCCTTATCATTCTCGTTTAAATGTTTCATCTTCCACAACGTTATTATCTGCAACAAACATTAAAAAACAACGGTTTCCCTTGATTGTGTTGGTTTTTTTGGCGTATCCGTGGTCGTTTTAAAAAATCCAATCTTATGAGGCTTACGATACGCATGTCATTGTCTTTATTGGTTTGTTGAAGAAGGTTTTATCTTTATAATGTTGGTTTTTTATTTTCAAGACCATTTTTGCAGAAAATATTCCTTGTCTCATTACTATGAAGATCAATCATGATGGGTTCTTCTACAAATATCCAGGAAGGAAGTATGTCAATGGTAAGTCAAGATTTGTTGACTTTGTAGACTGATTAGCTGAGTGTCCATGAAGTAAACGATGTGATTCAAGAGATAGACTACACTCATTGTTAATGCCAAAAATAATCCAAAGGATAACTTAAGGTTGATGTGGACCTTTAACAACTAAAGAAAAGGATCTCAAGACAAACAGTACGATCGTCGACGGAAAGTAGATAAGACAAATAAACTTGGTGACGCAGAAAACCCCGTCAAGGGTAAAAACCGCGGTCGACTATAGAAGTCGACAGTGCACTATGGTCGCCAAACAGGGACGACGTCCTTTAATAACAAGTGTCGTGAATACATTAGGTTGCAATAAGAATAAAAGTAAACTTAATCGTAAACTAATGTCGTGCGTCGTGAGTAATAGTGTTATATCGTGCGTAAAAAACTGTTGTCGTGAGTAGCTCTCGTAAATGATATTGCTCGAATGCTCCGGTGATTTCTGTATGCGAAAGATCTTGTTCCAAGTGTGGGGCAAGCCTTTGTTTATATAGCTTTCGGCAGTAATCAATGTGTCTTGATGATTGTCGTAACCGTTGTTGGTCTTTAATTGTCATTAATGGCTCTTCCGTTATGACCGTTGGGCAATGATTGCTTCTGGATCTGCATTAGGGAAACAAAGAAAACGGTTGTTGACTGTTAACGATTAGTATGGTCATACGACCATCTCTAAGTCATGATTGTCGGTCGTATGAATCTTACGTCCATCATCGAAATGTACGACGGAGGATGCAGTCGTAAGTAGTCTACAAGACCTTATCTTAATACAAGATTTGTCTTATGTAAATGTCATATTTATTTTTCTTCGTCGGTCGTGAGGTGTGGATTTTTACCCAAACACTCATAACCATCCAATGTGGCACATTTTTAAAGTCTTTGATTCTAACCTAGATAAAGGATTGCAAGACCTAGGAAGTCGCCAAAACATTATAAAACTTGTTGAAATACACCAACACATGTACCATCCTCTTTTTAAGTCCTCGAGGGGATCTAAAGTTGTTATTGAGGAACTTCCTAGCCATGTATCACCAAAACTGAAAAAGTAGTAGGAAGCATATAGTGAAACAAATGTAGATGTTCAGCCTAGTGCTCGCATTGACATAGTTGAAACAAAGGGGAATATATGAGCTACTGAATCCATTGGTGTTGATGTTGTTGAAGATAATAAACATACCGACTTAGAAGAAATAGGGAAAATGTACAAGCTACAAAATCCATTGGTGTTGATGTTCTTGAAGATACTAAACACACCGACTTACGTGAAACAGTTGGAAATGCACAAGATAGTGAATCCATTGGTGTTTATGTTGTTCAAGATATTGAACACCCCAACTTAAATGAAGATGTAGGATATGTGAAAAGGTAGTGAATGAAACATGGAGTGGTGAACCTATAGCACAAGTAGATGTTCAACCAAGACAGACTTTTGTCCATTTAGGGAGTTTAATTCCTTCTGGTGTGCTCAACTTGAGGAAGAAGATATATAAATAGACGAAGACGTAGACATGGAAGTAAATGAACAAACAAAGGTGGAAGATAATGATCAAGATAGTGGTTACATTATGGATGAAACCCTACTGGAAAATAAAATGGTTGTAGACATGACCAACTTCTACTCACATGTAGACTTGAATGTCGAATGACTTGGACACACTGAAGATATAGTTAAGGCCGACACTATGGAGGAAAGTGAACATTCTATACATATAGTTAACTTTGAAAGTGGGGGTGATATAGAAAGGATGGCCATGAACATCTAGGAACAAGTCAAACATGGAAAAAAGGGGCAAACAACGACTATCGTAACTTTCCACGCTAGTTAACTAGCGCCTAAAGTTGCTTTAGCCCCTGTCTCTTCGAACGTTCTACTGTGGCTACCTTGAGTTTCCACGTTAGTTAACTAGTGACAAAACTAACTTGTGTCCCGCGAGTTTCCATGTTAGTTAACTTAGACCGAAACTAGCCCGAGCGCTTTTTAAGCCATATCCATTGTATTTTGTTTCCTTTTCTTTTAGAGTTTACTTTTCTTTATTTATTTCTTATAGTATTTATCCTAATTATATTATTAGTTTATTTTCCATCATTATCTTTTCTAGTTTAGGATTGTAAATAGGGTTTATGGTTTTCTTAGTTAATCAGATTATTTCCTCTTGGGAGTTTTTAAGAGTTTTGTCTTGAATTTTCGAGTTTTACTCTTTGTAATTCTCAACCCCACATGGTTTAGACGCTTCCTGATCCTTTCGAAAACCTACGTTACGTTAGTTGGTATCAGAGTAGGATTTACCTATCCTTTTAACTAGCCATATCATATCAACAACCGTCAACCAAAGCAGATTTAACCGAGAAGACTGCGACCATTACTGTGTCTCTAGACAATCTGACGACGACTGTCATCCAAGTCCTTGTCCAACTCAACAACTGCCATCTCCTGAGAAAGGAGAGAAGTATAGACCCGATCAGGATTCTGTGCATGGAAACCGTAACCTGATCAACTTATCCGAAGAGGGTGGGGGGGGGGGGGGGGGGGGGAGAAGAACTAAACGACCCAAGAAGAAATGCCCACGATTACCCGATGAAAGTGGAAATCCCTTTTTTTCTATGGAACCATGGGAGTAGAAGAATTCCTCGATTCGCAAATTTAAGTGGATCAATTCTTTGATGTCTTGGAGATTCACGAAAGAAAACAAATAAAGATGGTTTCTTTCTGTCTCAAAAGCACTGTCACTGTTTGGTGGGATAAACTCATAGTAAAAGACAACGGCAATGAAAAGGACCAGTGCCATCACGGAAAAGAATGAAGAAACTCACGTTAGAATGTTTCCTACAGGAAAATTATGAGCAAATTCTATACACGATGTACCTAGAGTGCAACCAAGGTACACAATATGTAATTGATTACACCATGGAGTTCCTATTATCCGAATGGAATGAAATCGGAAAATCAGAAAAATAAATAGTTGCTCGTTATATCTATGGTTTAATCAATAATCCAATTTTAAATCGGACTATAACTGTGTGGACCGTCATGGAAGCTTCAATGTTAGCACTAAAAGAAGAAATAATTGAAAGATCTGCATGCACTTCATCTTATCTTTGATATCAAGGATATATCGTGACTACAGTTCCTACCACCGATAAAAGAAACTAAGTTACAACTCCTCGAGACACCAACAACTCTTCACGAACCAACACCAGCGGTTCCAATATCGGACTACAAGGAAAAACGACTCCACCAAAGACCCATGATCCATGCCAAGGCAATAAGCCTCAAGTGTCACTAATGCGGACAACCGGGACAGATCCAATGAATGTACTAACCAAAGAACTATTAGGTTAGTAGAAGGCAAAGAAAGCGGGGAAGATGAAAACTGTGATTGGTGTCGAGTTTGCTGAAGAGGATTTTCAAGAGAAGATCAACATCATAATTCAACGAGTGCTCTTTTTATCCAACGAATAGGGCCAAAGGAAGAACCTTTTTCGGTCTTATTGCTCGTCCATAAAAAAGTTTGTAATGTCATTATTGATAACGAAAGTTGTGAAATTCTTGTGTACTGAAAGTTGATTGATCCTCTTAACCTACCCACTCAACCCCATGAGGCTTCCTATTCTCTTGGATGGTCAAGAAAGGCTCGCAAGTTAGAGTCACACAAACTTGTCGAGTACCTATATCAATTGAGAAAACATTGTCAAAAGAAGGTTCTATGTGATGTTCTTTATATAGATGCAAGTCATATCCTATTGGGCTGACCTTGGAATTTTGATAATGATGTCACTTATAAGGGGCAAGACAATGTCATGTTAATCTGTTACGGTGATCAAAAGATCGCCATGGCACATGTTAGCAGTTTTGAATATACATCAGACAATAAAAGCGACAACTTTCTCATCATGACTAGTAGCAAGCAAGAGATGGAAGAAGATGCGAAGAAAGTTGAAGTCTTTTGCCTTATTGTGGTTAAAGGGTTAATGAGGCAGAAAAATTCAAGGCTGAAATTCAAAAAGAAGTAAACGAGATGCTCAAAGAATTCAAAGAACTCGTTGTGGATGACTTTCCTACCGAACTACCACCCATGAGGGGCATTCGACACCAAATTGATTTGAATCCGGGGAGCTACCTACCAAATTTGCCCCATTATCGAATGAGTCCTAATGAGAACGAGATCCTTAAAGAGCAAGTTGAAGACTTGCTAAAGAAAGGCTTTATACGAGAAAGCATGAATTTGTGTGTCATACTCATACTCTTAATACTAAAGATGAATAATCAATAGAGGTTGTGTATCGATAGTAGATCCATTAATAAGATCAGCATCAAGTACTGGTTCCCTATTCCACGATTGGAAGACATGCTTGATGAGCTATCCGGTTCCACCATATTCTACAAGATCGATCTTAGAAGTGTCTATCATCATATTTGTATTCGACTGGGCGATGAATGGAAGACCTAACTTAAGACACCATTCAAACTCTATGAATGGTTTGTTATGTCATTCGATATGTCTCACACCAAGCACCTTCATAAGGACTATGAATCAAGTAATACAACCTTTCATTGGAAGTTTTGTAGTCGTTTACTTCGACGATATCCCCATATATAGCCAAGGAAGAACCGATCACCACGATCATCTTCGCCAAGCATTAACCACCCTATAATTAAACAAATTGTATGTGAATTTAAAGAAATGTACTTTCTGCACATACAATATTTGTTTTCCTTGGTGTCATAGTCGAGGAAAAAAGTACCGAAGTAGATGAAGAAAAGATAAAAGTTATGCAAGAGTGGTCGACGCCCAAGACGGTCACCAATGTTTGTAATTTACATGGTTTAGCAACCTTTTATCTAATATTTGAGCAAAACATCAGTACCATCACCGCTCCGATCACAAATTATCTAAAGAAAGGTAACTTCAGTACCATCACCGCTCCGATCACCACTCCGATCACAAATTACCTTGAACAAAGTAGCCGATGCACTTAGTCGGCGGGCCATCTTACTCATTACCTTATTACACCAGGTCGTGGGTTTCAAGTCCTTGAAAAAACTCTAAAAAGAAGATAGTGGTTTTAAAGACAGACGGGAAAAGTATGCCAATGGCACTCCCAGTGGTGATTTCTCTGTCCGAGGTGGTTACCTCTTTAAAGGTAACCAACTATGCATTCCCGACTCCTCATTACGAGAAAACCTTTGCACGAAGGATGATTAAGCGGTCATCTTGGATGAAACAAAACTTTTTTTACACATTTGAGTTTTTCTAACAATCTCCAGGTTTGACCTTTCTCCTTTAATATTCTTTTGCCAACGTTTATGCATTTCCCAATTTAAATTCGAAAGCCCTCCACCTCTAACCCACTCCAGTGTAGTACCCTCACTCTCTTGCTCCTACTTTTAATCCACAACAATTATCAATTAATGGATGGAGATGATCTCAAAGGTGAATGATTAGTGTAAAAAGGAGTTCCAGCCTATGGCGGGGAATGCATTCATTACAACATACATGGAAACCTATTTGAGGTTTCTTTCATATATGTTCCTCCCATTTAATCTTTCGGTTGCCGTGATTACGACATCGTTTGGTAATTAATTTAACACGACTTTATATTTCGTGTTTGTCAAATTTAGATTTCGATGTTGCTAAGAGATTTGTATGATTTTGAGCTGAAACTTGCAGCATTTGATGGACAATTGATATAATGTGAGATTGACATTCTCATGTTCAAGTTTTGTGAATATGAATTATTACCTTAATAATTGTAATTGATCGAAGATAAATATTGAGGTTTAAATGATGCACATCACGAATGAAAATTGATGCAATTTCTATTAACGGAGGAAGTGTATATTGTTAATGTTGGTGAATAAAGATAAATGTTGAGCTTTAAATAATGCACATCAATAGTGATTCCTTTGGTCCATGAACTAAAGTTAGCATAAACTTTTAATTAATTAAATACTTTCTCTTGTAGTTGTGCTGGGAATGCATTTGATATCAAGATTGCTGCTGTTTGGGTAAAAATCCACACCTCACGACCGACAATGAAAAATACATATGCCATTTATGTAAGACCATTCTTGTATTAAGATAAGGTCCTGCATATTATTTACTGTCATATATTTGGTCGTACATTTCTACGATGGTCGTAAGTTTCATACGACCGACGTCCAAGACCCAAGACGGTTGTACGACCGTACTAACCTTTTATAGTCAACAACTGTTTTCTTTGTTCCATTAATGCAGGTTCAAAAGCAATCATGGTACAACGGTCAGTAACGGACGAGCTCTTAATGACAATAAAGACCCGACAGCGGTTACAAACATACCATTAAGGCACATTTAATGCTTTCACAAGCTATAAAAAGACTTGTACCACACTTGTAGGTTCCCAGATTCACTTTGTCTCATATAAACAGCAAGATCAAAGATAGCGGAAGCATTATAAAGCTGTTTATATAGGAGTGATTGTGAGTAGCATAAAACACGAGAGAATAACAATATGATGAACAATAATAGATAACAATAATGAATAACAAACTGCTCGTATATTGATATATTTGAATAACACCAAGAACTTGTGTGTATTCTGAAATCTCTCAGGCTACTGATCGTACACTAGTAGTGGAATGGAATTATTCAGTGACAGTGTCCTCACAATTCAAGCAACGATCCTTACAATTCTCGACAAATTGTGTTTCCACTAACGTTCTATTTATAGCCTAATAAAGTAACAAACAGTGTACTATCAAACCCTGTGATGACACGTGGAAAGCATGTCTTCGTCCTGTTAGGGCTGACGTGGAAAGTCCGGACACATGTCTGATACTTAGAGATTTCTCGAGACTTCAGCTTCACAGAGGTCTTCTTTCACCAGAGCTCATTTGCCAGAGCTCTGAAGGTCTTCTGGCGATCTTGATCTCTGATGGTTCAACAGAGGTCTTCTACCAGAGCTTTGACGTTCTCTGATGGTCTTCTGTTTATTCTTCTGCTAAGTCTTCACTTGATCTCTGGTGTCCTTCTGACTTGTGTTATTTTCAATACTTTTACATTAAACATACTTGGGGCTAACAATCTCCCCATAAGTATTGAAAAATCAAACTAAGCTATTTTCAGAGATAAGTAAAAAGACAAAGAGGAGAAAGTCATCCTCTGTAAAACTGTTACTGTTCTTCAAAAAATTAAGTACATTACATTACATGGAGAAATAGTAAAACTAATCATAATAGTTTCATCTAAGAATTCTGTCAAATCTCATAATTAAATCCCTGAATTCTAGAGTAAGAGTAAGATGTCTTACGAAACTATCTATGACTTCTTGTGGACGCTTTGAGCCATGGGGACTCTCCTGTATCATCTTTCGCAGATACTTCAAAGATTGAGAGGAGTACTTGTGGGACTCTGCAGATCTGATAGCTTTCTTGACTCCCTTTTGTCTGCAGATGAATGCTTCTGGATTGGCTGAAAGAGATCCTGTTGGGTAGTTTTCAAATTCCACAAGACTCTCCTATGGAGGTCCAATGCTCAATTTGTCCAACTCAAAATCGAATCCATGCTGAAAGTTGATTTGCGTTCTGAGATTCACATGCTCTTCCATTGCTAGCATGACTTCAACTCTTGCAGTTCTGGTAGCTTTATATCGATCAGAGTTGTTGAGGCAATAAGCGTGCAAAGTCAGAAGATCGTATGGATTGAGAAGTACGAGGTCGTTGTCGTTGAAGGTTTCTTGTCCATTATTTTCAAGTTCAACGGTGTAGATGTGATATGGTACTCTTGTGTGGGCAAACGACTTTAGCTCTATCCTCAGCATTCTCACAAAACTGAAAGAAGTATTTATATTTTGAAAGATGTTGGTTTTAGTCCTTATAAATCTTCTTCTATCTTCTGTCAGCAAGTTTGACTTCTTTGGATTCAGATATGGGTTGATCGGTACTGCATTGACTAGAATTAAATCTCTGTCAGCATAGAGATAGGCATGGGTTTCTTCTAGCGATGGTAGAGTGTGAACTGGTCTGGTGGGTGGTTGTTGTTGTTGTACATCAGGAGACGGCTCATCTGGTATTTTCTCTTTGCATTTGTCACCCCTTGTCTCTGATGTGTTATCTTCTGTTGGGATCTCTGTTGCAGTTTCTTCTGTCAGAATTTCTATAGCTTCTGCTATGTCATTCTGGTGTGGGTCGTGGGGAATTAAGTGGTGACTAGGTTGGGTGGTTGGCTAAGTATTTCTTCAGCAGAGGATGGGTTTGTCCTCTCTGGTTCATTCCGTGGGGATTGGGATGGAGTATCCAGAAGAATGGTTTCTGGTGGTATTTCTGCAGAGGTGGAGGTTTCTGCTGGGGTCTTAAGGGTTTTATCTTTGAAGGTGTAGTCTATGTTCTCCCCTTTTTGTTGACCAGACGCCTCTGCGTCATCCATATTAGCATCCTCGGCATCATCAGAAAGTTCTTGGGTTGCCTTTGGAGGGTCTGGTCCAGCAAACCTCGACCTTTTGGAGACTCTGGCTGCAGAGGATTCTCTTGCAGCTCTCTTCCCAGAGACTATTGTAGCGACATCACAGAAAACAGCAATTGCCTTCCTCAGAACGTCTTCAAGTTCAGCAGCAGCACAGACCTCTTCCACTTGATCTTCAAAGTTGAATTTGTGTGTGTCCAAGGTCTCTTTGATATTTTTCTCTAAGACATGTGCTTTCCCCACATATTTTGTAGAGATGGTCATCATACGGCTCAGAACTTCTCTTCTGAAGTCACCCATGAGGCCAATGGTCATCGGTCGATCGTTGGGTCTTGGGACGTTTATATAGATAGGTGTTGGCGTAGCAGCTTCTGGTGTGCTTGTCGTCGTTGCAGCAGTTGGTGTGGCAGAGGATGAAGGTAGGTCTTTGATTGCAGCAGAGATCGAGTTGTTTATCACCTCTGTCAGAGTTATGATGTTTTCCTCTGACAAGGTGACAGAGGGCGTGGCTCTGGAGATGTTTTCCTTGTGATTTTCTGCCAGTAGTGTCTCCAGAGCATAAATTTCTTCCTTCAGTTTCTGGTTCTCCTCTGCGCTTTTTCTCTCCCATTCATCAACCTTTTTGGAGGTCTCTGCAAGTTGAGTTTTAACATTTTTGAGCTCATCTTAAAGAGAGATATTTTTTGTTCGCCTCTGCTCCTCGACACTTGTGTTGATAAGTTTATACCCATTCAAAGAGATTCTGATCTCATCACAAAAACCTTTGAACTCTGTTTTTGTGGGAAGATCGGAGATGGGAACTGTAGATCCCAGTTTGATCACGTAACCACGAATAAACAACGAAATGATTAATCTTATTGAATGATTCAAGATAGTTACAAGTATTTGATTGAAGAACTTAACTATCTCTCTCTCAACTATTAAGCACACAAATTAGAATGATTAATCTTAACCTAAATCTCAACAAATCAAACCTTAAATACTTTGACCTATTACAACCAAGGCCCAAGCCCATTAACACTAACAAGCCCAATAATCAATATTAAGGCTTTTACAAATAATAATTAACTCTATAATTAACCTATATAATTCTTTATATAACTTTCTAATGTGTAGGACATTTATGGTCCTAACAATCTCCCTCTAAAGTTATATAAAGAGAAAACGGTCTTGAAATCTTCAGAACTTGAAACGCTCCCCCTTGAATAACGCTCTTATCTTCATATATTCAACTTTATCACCAGATTCAACAAATCTGACCTTGAACTGCAAGTTGAGATTGCTTTCGGCTTTAGCTTAAGAACTTGTAGAACCAATATGCTCGATGGAGGAAATAGTTTGTAGCGAACACCACTTGATAAGGAATGAGAAGAATTCATCACTTGTAAGCACTTTGAACTCGTTTCGGGACTGATCAATTTCGGAACTGTTCAAACAGAAGTTACTCCCCCTCAACTTTTGCTAACTCCCCCTCAACTTTTTCTAACTCCCCCTCAACTTGATAATCCGTGTCTCTTTGAATTTGTACCATTACTCCCCCTCATGATGAGTAGGAGCATCCAGAGCATCATGTACTTTCAAAGACAATAGTGACGAGTAGTAAAAATTCCAGATCAAAACAGTAAGTAACTAGAATGGGGTCATCATCTAACACAGAAACACAAAAGTAACTGTTATCACAACAATTAAAATAATTGTGTGGCCTATGTTCAGAGTTGGCAATGGGGTATCTCTGATAGGACTTCCAGTTATCACTGAAGTAAGATTTTAAAAATTACTTCTCAAACTGTTCCGGCAATATCACGAAGATATGCAATTGGAATCACAAAGACTCGTGCATGTATGAAAGAAATAATTCATATCGATTTGGCTCAAAAATTGATTTAACTTGGGATGCAAGTTAAAGATCAATTGACACAGTGATTAGAATATGAAGTTTGGAGACCGGAGCTGATGTCTTCCTTTTTCAATATCTAAGACCTCCAAGTGAGGAATAGATAGATTATGTGCTAATTCTCCGTGCATATATGAAACAAGCATCTTTTGTAAGATACTTAAGTGGCTGGGTGGGGTGACACGAGTTATCGACCCTGGGTCCATGTCTGTTTCAATATTCATCTCCAAAGAATGAGAATGAATAGATTATGTGGTTACCCGGATATGTGACTCAGTTTGGTAAGGACCAATAATTCTTTTAAGTCCTGTCACATCCTCACCATTTTTCTTTTCACTCCGAACTCATCTGTCAATCTAGACCCCTCACTGATGTCTATAATTGGAGGTGTTTCTTGGGTAGGTCCTTCCGGTTCTGGATAGACCATAGAAATAATAGATATCCTATCACTCATTTCATGCATCGAGTAGAACAGTTTAGTAAAACAGTGAAGAACGAGTTCTAAACTAAAGTGTTTAGAAGTCATAACATTTAAGAACGAGTCCTGATCTGAGATGATCAGAAGTCATAAAATGAAGTCCGAGTTCTGATCTAAGGTAATCAGAAGTCATGAAAAATTATTTGAAATATAGAATTTCAAGAAACAAAATCAAGTGCTAAACAGAATGACTCAGTAAGCACATTATTTTGCAAGAAATTAGACAATGATCAGAAAGTTTAATTGTGAGGAACAAGTAACAATTATTATATCAGATAAGAATTGAATCATTAATATGAAATGATGAACTATGAACACAAAGTGGAATTCAAAACGAGTGTATTTCCATCGAAAAATCAACGAATATGTGAGACATGGAAATAACTAAGTCAAGAAAAAATAGACACGTGGCAATCATGGAAGTTAAAATTGGAGAATAACAAACACAATGAGTTATTCAGAATTAATTACCACGGTGTTTGAATTCAGTTAAAGTTCACTTACCTTTCATAAGATAGTACTCCCCCTCAAAATTGGCATAACCTTTGAATGTTCGTCATGTGAAAAGAATCTTCTAATTTAAATGCACATGACATTCCTGCAATACAGATTAGAAAGATTTTGGTATCCATCCTTTGATGGATCCTTGATGGTTAGATGCCCTACGAGGACCAGGGATGCTATAAGAACCATACCAATACATAGCATGATCATTATTCACAAAGTCACTTGTTCCACAATATGAACAACACAACTTCTGTGTAGATAAGCTGATCAGCGGATTAACAGAGTAAACACAGTCAGTTTTCACAAAACGTTCAGTGAGGAAAGCTTTGTTGTTCTTGTCACTCTTAACAGAGACAAATAACTTTGGAGCAGGAGCAGATCCTTTAGCTCTCCAAACCATGTTTACTTTCTTGAAAGATTGATTATCTGATTTGTCAATAGAAGGGTCATAAAACAGATTAGAAGTACGGATATGATCTTTTGAAGAGCTATTTGATCTAATGCATGTCTTTGAAGAAACATTTTTGTGGATAGAACTTGGAGCAGTCTTAGAAAAGCAAACTGAATTAGCTGAATCACCGTAAAAAGACTGATCAATAGTATTTGGACTAGCAAGATTGTGTGATTCAACATCAGAGTTTTGGCTTCAAGTTCCTTGTCATTGTTAAACAAAACATTTTTCTTCTCAAACATTAGATCTAGCTTCTTTTGGAGATCAGATTTTAGTCTCTTCTCTATCATAATGTCAGTTGACAAAACAGATAATTTCTTTGTAAGCTTAGAAATCTCAGTCTGAAAAATCTTTCAATAGAATGCAAAATCATCTTTCAAACTTTTTGCTCTAAAACCTTCAACCTTTTTCTTCTCAGACTTTTTGCTTAGAATGTCTAATTCTTTCACCAAATCAGTTATTTTCAAAGAAAGTTCTACATTCTTTTCAGTAAAAGATTTGCGTTCAATTTCAAACTTTTCTCTTTCTAAAATCAAAACTTTTTCAAAGTCGGAGATCTGTTTTGAAAGTTTTAAACACATAAGCTCAAGACTGTTCTTCTCTTCAAGAGATTTCTTTAAAAAATCAGATTGCTTTTGTATAAGTAATTGCCTTTCCTTTGCAAAACCTTCTTTCTCTTTTTCAAATACCTTTTCAAAAGTAGTTAGTTTACTTTTAAGTTCAAGGTTTTCACAGTTCAAGAGTTTACCTTTCTCTTCAAGTGCCTTTATCTCGTCTTGTGATGGCAAATCAGAAATCTTCCTTTTCAGCTCAGTGTTTTCAGACTCTAATATTGTTGCCTTTTCTTCAGATTTAGCGAGGTTCTCAGAACTAATCCATAATTGATATTTATGTTCCTTCAGTTCTTTGACGTACTTGCTGCACAATTCATCTGCTTGCTTGATATTCTTTTCATATAGTCTTTGATGTGTTGAACACTCCCGATTAAAGCAATACGTCATTGTTACCTGGAAATTTTGATCGTTGATCGGTGTTACTTTGAAGAATCAAAAATGCGGAAGAAAAATCAAAATTAAATCAGAAAACAAATCTAAAAAATAAATTTGTTTTCAGGAACGAACAAAATCAGACTTCGAGAATGAAACCTGCAAGAAAACAAACCAAGTTAGATCAAGACGGCAAAATAAGCCACATAAAATGATAAGCGTCGCGAATAAGATCAAACTGTCGCAAAAAGTCTCAAACTGTCACTAAAATCTGAAATTAACGGTAAAAATTCCACAAAACGTCACAAAGAATCACAAACCGATCGTTACAACTTTGCAACTTACCGTTAAAATTCTCAATCACGAGACGTGCGGTAACTCGGGTACCGATCAGAACTTACCAACCAAAACTTATGATCAAAACTTATCAACCAAAAAATAACAAAAAAAATATGATGCATGTATGTGAGAAATGGCTGCAACGTGATGTCAAAAAAAATGCAAGATGTATGTGTATATGCAACAAGAATAGAAGCATGCAGCAAAGGATAGAAATCTAAAGTACCAGATGATGGCTACGTATGCATGTTTTCAACCATGAAAAAAAATTCAGCATCTTATGATATATATATTCTAGTGATGTACCCGCACGTTGCAGCGGATTATCTTGATGTTGAAAACCGAGAACTCGAACCTTTAATTATGTTTGTTCTATTCTTTATCCTCCTCGGTTTTACTTTTATGTTTTTCTTAAATTTTGAATTGCAAATAGACTAATATATAAATTCAAGATTAACATGTTTGAACGACTGAACATTTGATAAGCGAAGCGTCTTTGGGATGTTATCAAACCTAACTCGGAGGTTCTTGGGGGTTGGAATAGTTGGCGAGCTTCCCCGCCTTGTTCTCTGCGGTCATTCTCGCTGCCCTTGCTTTTCTCACTATCAAATCTACACCTATTGCTCTTTCTCGATGGGGCTCTAGACCTCATTTTCTTTGAGACGCTTATTCGATTGATAATAGGGTGGTCTAGGTAAGTACTAACTGAAAATTTATGGTTTACTAAGTATTTTCTAGTAAACACTTACCAATATCATTGCAACTCTGTGTATAATTAAATGTTAATCAAAATGTGATTGTTTATCTTATTAATTGTTGATGAAAAAACAATTTTCATACTTCAAAAAACTAAAGCATAAGATTATCACACATCAAAAATTCTGATTTTTGAGCAAGTTATGGTGATTTGAAGTTCAGAATGTTCAAAAATCACAAAATCCAAACATTTTTCTAAGGAATTTTCTCTGGATAGTTTTATCAGAATTCTGACTCTCTTACTCAGAAGTTCTGACTCTACTACTCAGAATTCTGACTCAACTAATCAGAATTCTGACTCTGATACTTATAATTTTGAACAAGTTACTCAGACTTCTGACTCTACTACTCAGAATTCTGACTCAACTAATCAGAATTCTGACTCTGATACTTAGAATTTTGAACAAGTTACTCAGACTTCTGACTATACTACTCAGAATTTTGACTCAACTAATCAGAATTCTGACTCTGATACTTAGAATTTTGAACAAGTTACTCAGAATTCTGACTTTTCTACTCAGAATTCTGACTCAACTACTCAGAATTTGGATTTTTGATATCTAATGAGGAATCATCATAGATGATTACCAAAATCTCTTGATTTTGCAGGATTATCTTGATTTGAGAGGGAGTATTGTCTCAAAATTTGATCTGATTGTTTCAAAATAAAGTTCAAAACCCGTGCTTCGACGTTTTATGTTTTTGAACATATCAGTTCAAAACCCGTTCTTAAATGACTATGGCTTCTGAATAATTCCCGTACTTCAGAGACTAAGACTTCTAAACAAATCAGTTTAGAACTCATACTTCTCAGGTGATATCCTTAACTGTCATATTTTTCTGTTTCAAGGAACAAGTGGTGAAAGGTAACATTGCATTATGTTTTATTTCTATTGCTTTGAATGTTTGAATCTTAACAAATTTAATTCAATGATATGAATTTTTTTTATTTTTCATTCAATGAATAAAATGTGTGTCAAGGGTGATTTTACAAGTATTTTTGTATTATCTGAGCTATATTTGTTTCAACTTTCACTTCTGAAATAAATCGAAAGGTTAGCAAAACATGAATGAAATTATGCTGAATGCTGAATGTTATGAAATTTAGACTTATATAGAATATAATGCTCAAAAAGCATAATTTGTCAGAATATTGGATGGAAACGAAAATATGGGGGAAGTACTACGTTTTAGAACCAAGTGATTGAGATACAATATATATATATATACAAAATCATTTAGTTTGAAAGTTTGTACCTGTGGCCTTTCTGGTTTGGGAGAGTAAGTCCTAAGGGGTGCTAGTCACCTAGTCCCTAAGACCAACTGGTCTGGGATCGGCTGACCCAAATCCTGCTATAGAATCAGATAGAAAGCCATGTTCTACTTGTGCAAATGGGTTTAAAATATATCGATGTGACCTTTCTGGTTTAGGAAAGTAAGTTCTAAGGGGTGTTCAACACCTAGCACCTAAGACCAACTGGTCTGGGATCGGCTGACCCAAATCCTGCTATAGAACCAGATAGAAAGCCATGTTTAACGATGTATCTTATTCTTACTAAATTTTTTGATTAAAAGATGCCAATGTGCACAAAATTAAAAGATACCAATGTGTACAAAATAAAAGATGCAATGAGCACACATCTCTTGAAACTTTGGGAAACTAACAAAGTCGCAATAAACCTGTAAATTTGTGAAAATCCTGATTTTGGACAAATAGTGTGAGTAGAGCAAAATATTCATATATGTTTTTAGAATTGCATATGCTTGAAGCTAATCATATTTCGCATGGTATGCACACCAAATAGATTTAATAAAGGGATTGAAACTGAACATTTTTAACTTGATATGCAATGATGACTTGTATTTAAATCCAAACACATACATTTGATTTCATTTGATTGAAAATTTTGTTAAATTTCATTAAGTTGGATTTCTTTTGTAAAGTTTTCAAATGATCAAATGTTAGTAGTTATCAAGTGTATGAATCTTATTTTGAAATGAATAATTTTAATGAAATATATGCATACTTTCAGGGGGAGAAAACAAATTGCTCCAAAATTCTTATTTTGAGGGGGAGCAAGGTTATTCATTAAGGAGGAGATTGTTAGTGATACTCAGAAACGCGACTGAAATTGAAGAAGTTTTTCAATGATCATGATGATCTCAAATCATAAATGAGAGGGGGAGAATGTTCATTTAATGTACAATCATTGTCATTTTGATGATCATGGTTATGATAATCAAAAGGGGGAGAAGAAAATAGAAAATGATTTGTACAGAATCAACAAAAGAGAGAAATGTTATTTTTAAGGGGGAGAAGAGGAAAAGGAAACTGATCTAGTTTATTCAGAATTCTGATCAAGTGCAATCAGTTTTGAATGACTCCTCAGAAGTTTAAGTAAGTGAACTCAGAAGTTAGATCGTGAGATGTTCAAAGGCTAATCAGAACTCTGATCCAAAGTTGTCCAGAATTCTTGACTTTATATTGATGCAGACTTGTTCAAGAGGAGTTTGCTCAGATTTTATTCAAAGCCATTCAGAAGTGTTCAAGTTTAGAAATCTGATCATGTTTATTGAGGCTATTCAGAATTCAGAAGTCAGATTGTGGAATGTCAAAAGTTAATCAGAAATCAATGTTCAAATGATGGTTCAGAACTAAGTCTTCGAAGCTTTATCAGAACTCTGACCCCAATAGTCAGAACTTTATCGTGTGGAATCAGAATTTCAGAGTTAGAATTTTTTCAGAAGTTCTTCATGTTCAGAATTCTGATTGACTTACTCAGAGTTCTGATTGGTCTACTCAGAACTTTTACCTAGTTTATTTCGGAGTAAAGGTGCAATTTCAGAAATGTTTAACAGCTTTGCGCACCTGTCGTATTTTGCTCAGAACTCCTCCTCGAAGCTCCAAATTTGACGATTTCAGATGCGCTGGATTCCTAAGACACAGATGAACATTTTTCATGTTTTGAGTTTGTTCTGAATCGATGTGCTTATTGGTCAGATTCTGTGTCAAAGTCAGTGTATAGCTGCTGGACCGAAGCAACATTTTTCACTATATTTCACCCAATTTTCAGAAAGGTGTTCTATCTTCTATTTTTTGTGGATCCAAGCTGAGTTAGTGAAGTTTGTTGTGAAACTCCCTCCTATGATCTTAAATGGATTAAGATCTTGAGCTTAATGATCATACAACTCGAATTTCAAGGACGAATTCTTTATTATAAACTGAGGTTGTTTCAGTCGAGCTTATTGCACATTGGATTCGATTTTAAAGTTGTAATTTGTGAAGAAGAAGAGTAAATTCTGAGGGGGAGCTTGGATAGATTTGCAAGGCGTGAAGATATGCAACAGTAAAGTTTTCAAAGAAATCAAGGGGGAGATCATTTGAAGATGCTTTCTTTATAAAACTTTAGGGGGAGATTGTTGGGTCTAGAAAGCCCCAATTATATAGAAAGTTTTATAAAGTCCATGTAAAGTCAATGAAAGTCAAATGTATTGTAATTAGCTTTATTAGTCTTTTGGGCTTTGGGAGTTTAATGGGAGTTAAATGGGCTTGGGTCCATGTCTTGTAATTAGACACTATAAATAGGTGTCTTGGGCTTACATTGTCATTTAGAGACTTTGAGACATTTGAGAGAATACACAGTGAGATTTGAGAGAGTCGTATATCAATTTCTCCCTCCATTATATTTCAATCTTATGAATAGAGATCATTCAATAAATTGTTCTTCATGTCTATCTCTATTCTACTTTCTATGGAGTATTCTTGATTGTTGCTTCAATTATGGGACTTACACTTCTTATACAAAACGAAGACCAGGAGTCTACACCTGAAAGATTCAAGCCACAGATAAAGTTCAAATTGTTCGTGTGACAACAAGATGGAAATACGTTTGCACCACAAAACAGAAAAAAGGAAAGAAATTGTAAGGAAGTAATAAAAGACAAAGTTAGAAAGAAAACCCTTCTTGATTTGTGGTATTTCTCGAACTAAATAAGACACAACTTAGACAAGTATGATGACGTGATGTAGAAACCAGTCGAAGTCTAACCTATAGAGTTAAACCCCTTTGAAATTAGCCTGGAATCACAAACCATGTAATCGAAACCACCAGTAGTAAAATTTGGGGTCATCTAAAACGTACCGTTCTCCAGATTGTTAGAAACTTGAGACAAAAAGGGTTGGGAGATTTATTTTTCATGCCTTCATCTAATGTGTTAAACGTTGTTGTTGTTGTTGTTGTTGTTGTTGTTGTTGTTGTGCCTTTTCCATGGATAATTATGCTCTGAAAACCGTCAACATCTTGTACCCTCTAGAGAGCTCTATAAACGTGGTGAGAGAAGAGACTAAACGCTACACCTTTAAATTATACGCAACAATCAAGCCTCAATCCCAAAATTCAACCATTAACATATCATCAGACACCCATTAATCGACAAAAGCTAAAAATCAAGGTAAATTACAAATAAAATAAGGGAATTGAAATTTACAGGAAAATCAAGAAACCTTGAAGAGAAATCAAGAGAGTGCCATTTGAAAGCGACAACAAGAAGAATTTTCCCTTTGTAGAAGCTCAGATCCACGTCGTTACCCTTGCTATCCTGCGCCGTTTACACATTAAAGCACAAAATCCATGAACAAAATTATGAAATTAGTGTGTGTTTCTTGTCTGTGTGAAATGAAATAAGACCTTGACGGTCAATTCATGAATCGATTTCTCAACGATTGATGAAGAATCACCCATCAGTATTGGGGATAAAGAACAACAAAAAAACAAATCTGAAGAAAACTTTAAATCTAAAGGGACCAAAACGTACCTGAAAGGAAGAAATCCAGGGTATTCTTGTGGGAGCAGGTTTGGCAAAAATCTACTTGATTGGAATAGTTTACGCTGTAGGAAGACGGGAAGAAACGACAGTAATCGAACCTAAGATAGCAAACCTACGTAGCCAGATCCTTTCTCAGAACTTTTTCACCGCCATCGCTTGGTTTGGGATTCTTTGGGGGTGAAAGATCAATTGAAGGAGATGTCGAAAGGAAATGAGGGGGGTGACCGGACTATATAGACCATATAATTGAGGGGAGGTGCGTTGATGGAGTGATTGCACTGGTCGAAGGAACTGAGGGGAGTGGGGGGTAAATAGCTTTGGCAGCTGTTAAAAACGTGGCCGGAGAAGAAGAACGGTTTTCAATCTTATGCTGCAAATGTTTGTATATTGTGTTAAAGGATCAGAAAAACCGTAGGTTGAAAAAAACTGTTTTATTCTTTTAATAAAGTAGTATAGATAATAGATAAATATAGATAAGAGCGTAAAATGTACAAATTTAAACAAAATCTCAGTACGTCATTCTTGAAAAATCTTGATACGTATTTATGATATTTCACAATATTATTAAGTTTAACAAAATAATAAGTAATAAATTTATTTTGAAATTATTGACGAGAATGATGTAATATTGTAATTTGAAAAAATGCATTTATTAATATGTTTTAGTTAAACCATGATTATGTATTTTTAATATTATAAGGGTGTAAAATGAAAATGAATAATGTAAGAGATATAAAACAAATTAATTCGTACATGTTCATGATATTTAATATTATGATTAAATCCAAAAATATTCAATATTGGGCTCATTTGGAAGGTATTGACGAGATGATTACAATGATATAATTTGTAAAAAAAGAAATGTATTTTTTATGCATTCTTGTTCATATACTGTTATTTATGTTAATATGATATGGGTGTAAAATAAAAAATAAAAAAGTTAGGGGATTAAAAGTAAATTGGATAACTAATTTCAAGGGTATATAGTGTAACTTATTATTATAAGAGTGTAAAATGAAAATAAATAAGGTAAGAGATATAAACAAATTAATTCGTGTTCATTATATTTAATAATATGATTAAATCCAAAGATATTCAATTTTGAGTTCATTTCGAAGGTATTGACAAGACGATTACAATTGTGTAATTTATAGAAAAAGAAATGTATTATTTTTAATGCATTATTGTTCATATACGATTATTTATGTTAATATGATAAGGGTGTAAAATAAAAATGAAAAAGTAAGGGATTAAAAGGAAATTGGATAACTAATTCTAAGGGTATAAAGTGTAACTGAAAAATTAAAAAATTTGATTTTTAAAGGAACGTGGGAGAGAGGGGATTTCTTAGTAGCTTTCAGAGTTGTACATATAACTTGAAAACTGATACTACTTAAAATTCAACTTTAATTGCCTTTTCATGCTAATATATAGTATAGATATCTATATCTATATCTATACTACTTATATATTGGTTTAGACCAATAGTCTTAATTACAACTCAAGAAGCACCATGTACTATCTTTTAAAGCTTAAAATACAAAAATCTCTTAATTACAAGATCTAAAGCATGATGTACAAGTGATTCAACTTTTGATCTAATGACTTCTGACGAGCACCTTACTGCTTTTCATAATTCATGTCCTCACGTAAACGTATTCCTCCTCCAATTCAAATTTCAAATTCAAATCTTACTCTCTATTCTCTCCACGAACTACTCCAGATCTCTCCAATTCCCGCACCGGGTTTGGTTTCTCTATCTGTGTAGATGATATATGTGGTGCGATTTCTCCTGCTGAACCCACTTCTTTTGGGAATTTTTGGTTAGCACAAACTAAAAGAGGAAGAGAAGGGGGAGGAGGAAGATGGGTTTTATGGATTTCCGTCGTCGTCCCTCCTCTCTGTTGTAAATCAGGTAAGCAACGTGCTGTTTTGTGTATGGTTTCTTTTCCCTTTCCATCCCTGTTTATTTTCTTGAATTTTTAAGGTGGATTTTTGCTTGCAGTTGTTGATTCTCGCTGTAACGGTACATGATCTTATATACTTTTTTCGTTCTTTAATAAACTTCATTTATAGACTTATACTTCTGGAACTGCAATCCAGCGTTTGAGACGGATGTTGAAACTGCAATCCAACGTTGAGGAAGAAGTCTTTGTCCATGGTGGAACCAAATCGAAGTCAACAAATGATCTTTTTGAGGTAAAATCGAAAGTCCAGATGAGAAAATGGCCTAAAATGGGATTGCAGTGATGTGCTTTTATCGTCCTGTTTAATGTTTGGTTTAGGTGCTTTTATCGTTTTGTTTGATGTTTGGTTTTAGGTTTTGGAATCAATTAATCTTTGTGGGTTTGAAACAATTTGCCCAAGAAAAAGATTATGAACTCAATGAATATCGTGAGTCAATTTAGTAAGGAAATTTTATACTTTTCTACCCATTTCCTGTTTAAGCGATCATATTTACTTTTATTCTTTGAGAGAAACAAAGGAGGTTCGTATCTCTATTTTGCGACGACACCTTGGAGCATGTTAAACCATGATTATGTATTTTTAATATTATAAGGGTGTAAAATGAAAATGAATAATGTAAGAGATATAAAACAAATTAATTCGTACATGTTCATGATATTTAATATTATGATTAAATCCAAAAAATTCAATATTGGGCTTATTTGGAAGGTATTGACGAGACGATTACAATGATATAATTTGTAAAAAAAGAAATGTATTTTTTAAAGCATTCTTGTTCATATACTATTATTTATGTTAATATGATATGGGTGTAAAAAAAATGAAAAAGTAAGGGATTAAAATTAAATTGGATAACTAATTTCAAGGGTATAAAGTGTAACTTAATATTATAAGAGTGTAAAATGAAAATGAATAATGTAAGGAGTAAGGGTCATCTCAAACGTACCGTTCTCCAGATTGTTAGAAACTTGGGACAAAGAGGGTTGGGAGATTTAGTTTTCATGCCTTCATCTAATGTGTTAAACGTTGTTGTTGTTGTTGTTGTTGTTGTTGTTGTGCCTTTTCCATGGATAATTATGCTCTGAAAACCGTCAACATCTTGTACCCTCTAGAGAGCTCTGTAGACGTGGTGAGAGAAGAAACTAAACGCTACACCTTTAAATTATACGCAACAATCAAGCCTCAATCCCAAAATTCAACCATTAACATATCATCAGACACCCATTAATCGACAAAAGCTAAAAATCAAGGTAAATTACAAATAAAATAAGGGAATTAAAATTTACAGGAAAATCAAGAAACTTTGAAGAGAAATCAAGAGAGTACCATTTGAAAGAAACAACAAGAAGAACTTTCCCTTTGTAGAAGCTCAGATCCACGTCATTACCCTTGCTATCATGCGCCGTTTACACATTAAAGCACAAAATCCATGAACAAAATTCTGAAATTAGTGTGTGTTTCTTGTCTGTGTGAAATGAAATAAGACCTTGACGGTCAATTCATGAATCGATTTCTCAACGATTGATGAAGAGGCACTCATCAGTATTGGGGATAAAGAACAACAAAAAAACAAATCTGAAGAAAAATTTAAATATAAAGGGACCAAAACGTACCTGAATGGAAGAAATCCTGGGTATTCTTGGGGGAGTAGGTTTGACAAAAATCTACTTGATTGATATAAAAGCGTAACGAAATTGGAATAGTTTACGCTGTAGGCAGAAGAGAAGAAACGACAGTAATCGAACCTAAGATAGCAAACCTACGTAACCAGTTGCTTTCTCAGAACTTTTTCACCGCCATCGCTTGGTTTGGGATTCTTTGAGGGTGAAAGATCAATTGAAGGAGATGTCGAAAGGAAATGAGGGGGTGACTGGACTATATAGACCAGAGAATTTAGGGGACGTGCGTTGATGGAGTGATTGCACTAGTCGAAGGAACTGAAGGGAGTGGGGGGTTAATAGCTTTGGCAGTTGTTAAAAACGTGGCCGGAGAAGAAGAACGGTTTTCAATCTTATGCTGCAAATGTTTGTATATTGTGTTAAAGGATCAGAAAAACCGTAGGTTGAAAAAAAACTGTTTTAGTCTTTTAATAAAGTAGTATAGATAATAGATAAATATAGATAATAGCGTAAAATGTACAAATTTAAACAAAATCTCAGTACGTCATTTTTAAAAAATCTTGATACGTATTTATGATATTTCACAATATTATTAAGTTAAAAAAATATTCAATAATAAATTTATTTTGAAATTATTGACGAGAATATTGTAATATTATAATTTGTAAAAAAATGCATTTATTAATATGTTTTAGTTAAACCATGATTATGTATTTTTAATATTATAAGGGTGTAAAATGAAAATGAATAATGTAAGAGATATACAACAAATTAATTTGTACATGTTCATGACATTTAATATTATGATTAAATCCAAAAACATTCAATATTGAGCTCATTTGGAATGTATTGACGAGACGATTACAATGATATAATTTGTAAAAAAAAAGTTTTTTTAATGCATTCTTGTTCATATACTATTATTTATGTTAATATGATATGGATGTAAAATAAAAAATAAAAAAATAAGGGATTAAAAGTAAATTGGATAACTAATTTCAAGTGTATAAAGTGTAACTTAATATTATAAGAGTGTAAAATGAAAATGAATAATATAAGAGATATAAACAAATTAATTCATGTTCATGATATTTAATAATATGATTAAATCCAAAGATATTCAATATTGAATTCATTTCGAAGGTATTGACGAGACGATTACAATGGTGTAATTTATAAAAAAAGAAATGTATTTTAATGCATTATTGTTCATATACGATTATTCATGTTAATATGTTAAGGGTGTAAAATAAAAAATGAAAAAGTAAGGGATTAAAAGTAAATTGGATAACTAATTCTAAGGGTATAAAGTGTAACTTAAAAATTAAAATTTTTGATTTTTAAGAGGAACGTGGGTGAGAGGGGATTTGTTAGTAGCTTTTAGAGTTGTACATATAGCTTAAAAAGTGATACTACTTAAAGTTCAACTTTAACTGCCTTTTCATGCTTATATATAGTATAGATATGCATGGATTTCAGTGAAAGCAAAGATAGATGAGTTGGACAACACTTGCAGTTATTTGGAAAAAACAAAAATTGCAGTTTCGATGCTAGAAAGGATAGTCAACAAGCCTACATGGTCAACAACTGTAGGCTGCGTTTCGGACCGACTCCAAACCACCTTGTCTCTATCAAGGTGAGTATAGCCAATGGCGAGATAGATTCATGATTTTCATTGAATCTAAGGACAACTATGTGTACATCAAGAAAGCTCTTGAAGAGGGTCCAATTCCTTGGCCAAAGAAGACCATTGCACCAACTGCAGCAAATCCTGCGACTAGTTATGAGGACAAAACTGAAGCCGACCTGACCGCAGAGGAAAGTGGTAGAATAGAAGGCGAAAAGCATGCCTAGAGATATATTATCCAAGCACTTCCCAACTCAATCTACCAAGCTATCGACAGCTACAAAGGTACGGCAAAAGGCATGTGGGATCAAGTGGCTAGAATGATGCGTGGGAGTGTTGTTGGCAATCAACTGAAAATCAACAGCGCAATAACCAAGTTCGATGGTTTCAAGCAGCGCAACGGCGAGACTCTCACTTAAGCATATGAACGTTTCTGCTCACTTTTCAATGAACTGAACAAGAATCGGATCGTCCGTTCCAACACGGAAAATGCACTCAAATTTCTCAACAATATGCTACCAGAATGGAAGGTGTTTGCTTCTCATGTCAAGCATAACAACTTGATAGAGAACCTCAGTATCAACGAACTGTATGAGACGCTTCTTCAAGACGAAGATGAAGTAAATGAACTTCTGGGCGAGAAGAAGACTGAAGTAAAGGCAACTGCTGATCCTATAGCACTCATATCCTCAAAGAAAGGGAAATCTTCGGGCCATAATTCTAAACGTGGTCAAAGGCAAAGCTCTTCCGAATCAGAAAAGGAAGACAGTGACTCGAATGATGAAGTAGCTGACTTCAAGAAAGCTATTGATCTACTCACTAAATCTTTCCAACAATAGCGATTTTATAAGAAGCCAACGTCTAATAATCAGTGCTACTCCACCGCCTCCAACAAGCGCCATGATTATCAAGACAAGCACGAGGGAAAGAAGAAAGTTGATGAGCAGGACACGTCTGAGAAGAAGGAGAAGAAGGAGAAAGATGATAGAAAGAAGAGAGATAAACCAGTGACCTGCTACAACTGTGGATAGCTTGGTCATTTTGCTAAAGACTGCAAAAGGCCTGTAGTAAAGAATTCTCACTACTACAAGGCCGAACTGGCACTGGCTGAGCAGAAGGAAGCTGGAGAAGCTATGTTCGTGGAAAACGACTACTGGTTGGGTCGTTCTGATGATGAAAGCGATTCTGATGGTGCAAATGCTTTCATGGGCTATCACTCTCCAGCTGATGAAGAGAAGACAAGTCAGGTATGTGAATTTTCTCAACAAGAGCTTATGAATGAAATGCAATCCCTTATTGATCAGGCGAATTCCTTTAAGGCCACCACTAAAGAACAACAACTTGAGATTAGTTCACTAACCGAAAAGCTAGATGTTCAAACGCGATTAACTGATAAACATAAGTCTGAAAATGCTATGTTAAAGGAAAAATGCAAAATCCTTTCAATAGCACCCAAAGACTTAAGGGCCAAATTATCTGATCTTCAGTCTCAGTTTGATCAGTGCATGAATGAGAAAGAAGAACTTGTTTATCATTGTTCCTCTCTTCAAATTCAGCACAAGGAATTTGTTACTAAAATTCTTGATCTTGAAACCAAACTCCACAAAAGGGGTCAAACTGATCAAACCATCTTTCTGAATAAACCCAAAGAGTTCACGTACTTTAACAAAGAATGGGGTATCAGATATGATAACCCACATTATTTGAAAAAGGGAAGATGGCATACACCAACTTTGTATGATTTTGCATGTTTTGGGTTAGATAAAAAATATCCGGAATATGTCATTCAATGAACTGGTCCTCTTGAACCTGAAAAGGAAGAGGACACCGAGGAATATAAGCGCACACACAAACGAGGAATTCAGCTTCCGTTTTGTTATGAACCTTTGAATAATTCCTATAAAAAGAACAAAAAGTATCTCTCAAATGACTACTTCGACCCTTACAAGGTTGCTAAGCCCAAGGATTCCTCCAAAAAGGATGAGGACCATGCACCAGCAACCAAGACTGAGACGGACGAGTTTAAACTCTATGTTCCCCCTCTCATCTTGGAAGCAAAGATTGTCGAGTTGGAGGAGTCGTTTGAGAAAGAAAGGTCTGTTTTTCAAAACGAGAAGAAAGCGCTAATTCAGGAACTTGAGAAACTCAAATCTGAGAAAACCGAAGGTGTGTCAAATGAAGGACAGGAAATCCTTCGAGGTGAAATTAATATGCTCACATCGAAACTGGCTGCTTTAGCAACAAAAAAGATGTAGGAGTATGCAAGAAATGGTCAGCTCCAAGAGCAAATTGACCAACTCAAATCTGAAAAACAGATTTCACCTGAACTTTCCTCTAACTCATCTGACACATCCTCGTGTAAAGCCTTCATCGGAAATATCTCTTCGCAAGAAAATAAAGTTTCTCAAGATGAGTGTGTTAAAAGGAATTTAAATTCTGATTTTTCAAACGCTTCCGCACCGAATTCCCCAAAGCACACAACCGAAAGCACAACGTGTTCTTCGCCTTTCTCACCTGTTCCAAGTCCTGAAATTCCTGGGATTGATTTTTCAAATTACATGAACTCTGAAGGCAATTCTGATGGAGAGTTTGAGTCGTTCCCTTTCGACAAACCTCTCCCGTGTCACACTGATTTTTTTTCTCCAGTAGTCAATCATCCGGTCAATTTTCTACAGGGTAGCAGTTCTCAAACAAAGGCCACAACTGTGATAAAGATTTCTCAATCAAAACCAACTTCTAAACCTGTTTCTAAAAAGCAATCACAGCCGAGGCAGGAGACCGGACCATTGTCTACCAAAAACACTGTTCCTTCTAAAGTCACTGACCATTCTGTCCCTGTTGTTTCAGATAATAATGGTCGAGCAAAACCAGAAAAACCAAAGTGGCTAAACAAGGAATCTGTCAAGGATGCAACGTCAAAGTCATTCCCTACTGCTTTCAATTCTAGAATAAACAAAGACAATCGTGTTTGGAATAATTGGAATCGTTTTGAAGTTTCTTTCCCGATTAAACTTAATTCAGTTCATCAATTGATTCAATTATCGCGTAATTGTTTAGTTTGTTCTAGATGTGGTTGGAATGATTTTGATCAAATTAACTTAAATGATTGGTATGGGTCACATCACATGTTTAATCATACACCCAAACGAAACTTTCGTAAAAACAACAAGAAACATCATACTCAACGAGGGTACCAATCAGAGGTTAAACCGCAGCGGGAGACCAAACCCAATACAAAGCGGGATGCTCCTACTGAGGTTAAACCGGCACCTAAGAGGCAACCTGCTAAAAATAAATTTCCTACAAACGGTGTAAATTCTACACCAAGGAGGCAACCTGTGCCAAAACCAGTTCCCACTAAAGGTGTACAACCTACACCCAAGGGGAAATCTGTGTCAAAGCAAGTTCCTCCACGAGGTGCCAAATCTAACCCTCCAGGACCCAAGCAAATTTAGGTACCTAAACTCCGTTAATCTGTTTTTGCAGCACGGTCATGTGTGGTACTTAGATTCTGGATGCTCCAAGCACATGACCGGAAGAAAGGAGCTTCTCACGAACTACAAGGAAGAATACGGTGGACACGTGAGATTTGGAAACGATAACAAGGCACCGATCGTGGGCTACGGCGACATTGTTCAAGATAAGCTCACAATCAAGAAGGTATCACACGTCGCGGGATTGGGACACAATCTGTTCAGCATCGGGCAATTCTGCGACAAAGATCTCGAGGTTAGCTTCAAAAATACACGGTGTAGAATCCTCAACGATGACGGAGAGGAGTTATTGGTTGGAAAACGCAAAACGATCGACCTCGCAACTCTAAAGCCCGATAACCCCGTCTGCCTCATGTCAAAGGCCAATTCCCAACAAGCTTGGATTTGGCATCGGAGACTTTCGCACCTAAATTTCAAGAGTATTAACAAGTTGGTGCTGGGCGGACACGTAAAAGGCATGCCCGACCTTCAGTTCGTGAAGGATCGTCTCGGCGGGGCATGTGAGATGGGAAAGATGAAGCGAGTACCACATCAGCCGAAGGCAACTCCGAGCACGTCCCGGACCCGCGGACTTATCCATATGGATTTGTGTGGACCAATGCGTGTTCCGAGCATTAACAAGCGCAAATACATTCTCGTAATGGTGGACGACTTCTCGCGCTACACTTGGGTACTGTTTCTACGCTCGAAGGATGAAACACCAGAGCTGATCATTAATCACCTGAAGACTGTCCAGCTGAATAAACTACAACAAGTTCAGTCTATCAGAACCGGTAACAGGACGGAGTTCAAGCATCGAACGGTGGACGAATATCTGACGTCCGTTGGCATCTCACACACTTTTTCTGTCGCACGCACTCCTCAGCAAAATGGAGTGGTGGAACGACGCAACCGTACCCTGGTCGAAGCAGCTCGTACCATGCTTTCCCAATCCCACCTTCCGCTATTTCTATGTGCCGAAGCGGTGTCTATGGCTTGTTATACACAAAACCGCTCCATCCTTAACCAGCGGTTTGATAGGCGGGTTATCACCCCCCCTAAATCTAACCGCAAGTGTACGGTGTCGAAATCAAGTAATACGTACGGAAGTACGAGTATCGAATCCACGGGAACTAGGAACTAAGTATCACAATTACTATAATCACTATTAACTGAACTGTCAAAATTTTGAGAGGGTTGGTATTAAACTGATTAATTGCAATAAGAAAATCACAGACGGAACAGTAGACAACTTGAGGAAAATTCGATAGAGAAAACAGTTGAGGGTTGGAAATCCTTAGGTTTTCACATACGAATATCTGACTTAAAACAATTACCAGTTAATCCCCTTAATGAATACCCAATCTCTAAAATCATCGTTGTTCTCTTTCGAGCAACATCGGGTTTTATTTTGAAAAGGACAAGTTTTATCTTTCGATCTCAACCTATGGATTTCAAAACACATTAAGCGCAAGATTCATGTTTGAACGGATAGATTTAATCTCTCGATCTCAACCTAAATGGTTCAATTAGGACTAAAGCGTATTCGGTATATCTCTATCACCAAATTCTCGCCTTAGGCATGCAATTCCTAGTTCTAGCTAACAGTTAATTCTCTCGAACTCAACTTGAAGCAACAAAACAATTGAAAGCTAGCTAAACTCTCAAAAGCATTAAGAATCAAATTACATGCATTCATTAAAATAGGAAAAACTGATAAAAGTCAAGTCATCTGTTCATATGCTTACAAACCTAATTTAATCCAACCCCCAACATCTAAAATTAGTTCATGTTGGTGGTGGATTCAAACATAAGAGAAGAAAAGGAAACAATGAACGAAAACATGATAAAAGTGATCGTGGTGAATGTGGTAGATGTACTCCCTTCTCCCGGATCTAATCCGCGTCTCGTTGTGAACTTCTTCTCGATCTCTCCTCTATCGTGGCTCCGAAAGCTCCGAAAGCTCTCCAGAAATCGCCCCTAGACTGCTGCCGTTCGTCGTGTGTGTTGCGTCCAAGAATGACCTAAAATCAGAAAATTCGCCAAAGTATAGAATCTGGAATAGAGGGATACGCGGCTTGTCCCGTGGTATACAAACCACGTGGAAAGTCGCGCGTGTTTCTTTTTGGCCTCCGGGTCAGTTTCGGGTCATGGCTCGGGCGCGAGTCTTGGGCTTGGATCTCGGGCTTCCGTTGGGCTTCGTTTTGGACTCGTTTTAGGCTCTTTTTAGCTTCTTTTCTTGAAGATTTCCGTCTTTTAGATAACCTGCATAAATCACTCGATAAACCATAAAATCCACGCCTTTTTGCTAGAATACAAGCCAATCTCATTGGTTTGAGAACTGGAAATAACGCCAAAAAGTGGCGTTATCACGGTTCAACAAGACGCCGTACGAGATCATGAACAATCACGTTCCGAACATCAGCTACTTTCATGCGTTCGGATGCACGTGCTATATTCTGAATGATAAAGATGATCTTGGCAAATTCAGCCTCAAGGCGGACAAAGGAGTCTTCATCGGATACTCCATGCAGGCTAAGGCGTATCGCGTTTACAACAAACGGACCAAATCTGTTGTTGAAAGCATAAACGTGACATTCGACGAAGCCTCGGATTTGGCTTCTGAACAACTCAGTTCAGAACCCGGTTTAACTGGCGTGTTAGCTTCCGAACCTCCAAGTTCGGGATCTACACAAGCGACAGTAAATCCGAATCATGCATCTTCATCGAATGATAACTCTTCTGATTTAGATTTATTGTTTAAGTATTTTTATGATGACATCTTTAATGTTTTCCCTACTGTCTCAGCACAACCTCGACTTGAAGCTTCTCGTATTGAGGACTCGTCGCACCTATCCGGTCGGCCCCTTTCTACAAGCACGTCGTCCATCACTGAGGAGACATCACAACCGTCGTCATCAATATCTACTGATACCGTTATCCCCCGGAGGAACCTGTTACAAATCCGGAGATCACTCCTGGTGATTCGTCTTCTGATACAACCGACAATCAACTTTTGAACTCCTCGGAACCGGGAATTGTTCAACCATCGAAGAATCCTCCCCCACCTCCTCCGAGAAATCAACCTGCAACACTCGAAGCGGTACAAGACCTACCTTCTGGTGGTTATGTGGATTCGGACGAGTCTCACTCTATTCAACAACCACTTCCGCATACCACCAAATGGACGCGAGCTCATCCCTTACACCAAATCATCGGTGATCCCTCCACACCTGTTCGAACACGAGGTGCATCCGCCAACTTCTGTCTATTTTCTGGCTTCTTAAGCAACATCGAGCCGACGAACGTACGCGAAGCGCTTGAAGATCCGGACTGGATCATTGCTATGCAAGAAGATCTCAACCAATTCGAGGCTTTGAAGGTATGGCGACTGGTTCCTCGTCCAAAGAACAAGACGTTGATAGGGACCAAATGGATCTTCAAGAATAAAAAGGATGAAGACGGAATCGTCGTACGCAACAAGGCGCGTCTAGTGGCCAAGGGGTACAATCAACAAGAAGGGATCGATTATGATGAAACCTATGCTCCGGTAGCAAGAATCGAAGCCATCCGAATGTTCCTTGCTTATGCCGCACACAAGAACTTTACAGTCTTCCAAATGGATGTGAAGACCGCGTTTCTCTACGGTAATATCGAGGAAGAAGTTTATGTGTCGCAACCAGAAGGATTCGTGGACGACTCGAAGCCTGAACACGTATACATTTTAGACAAGGCGCTTTACGGTCTAAAGCAAGCTCCGCGAGCATGGTACAAAACTCTGTCCGAGTTTTTGATAAAGTCCAAATTCACACGAGGTAAAATCTGTTGGTTAAATATGCTCAAGAATGATTATAAAATTATATTACCGGTAATATATGATCCTATAGGGTCACACCATATAGCAAGTAGACACCAAAAGAGATATTTATAAGAATTTGATTCTTGATAAATATTAATTATTTCTTGAAAATATTAATGAATATGATTCATAAATATTAGATGCAAAATTAATTATTAAATTTTGGTTACACAAAATAATACATATGATGGATTTAACTTGTAACTAAAATTGCAAGGAGGGACTTAAGGAGAAAAGTTTAAGATAGTTAAAATATGGTTTTAACCATCTTAAAACTAGAAGGGCTTTATTGTGTCTTTGCATGGCCTCCCTTGTTTTCATTGGCTTAGTTGGGAGGCAAAATGCTCCTCATTGGACCCTTTTGTGGTCCAATAGAGAAGACCCTTGGTTTTATTAATACTTGGCCTTTTCAAGAGAAATAGGTTAGACAACACAAGACCCAAAAAATCTCCTCTCTCCCTCTCCTCTTGGCTTCGGCTGAAAACAAAGAACACACAAAGTGTGTGTTTTGTTTTTGCTTCCTTTTTGTTCTCAAGTCTATTGTATACTTGAGTTAGAAATTGTTCTTTGCATCAAGACTTTCAAGAAGGTACTAGCATACTACAAGGTGTCGGAGTTTGCTTGGTGGACTTCTTTAGAGGAACACTTCTTTGGGTTCTTGGCATCACCATACTTGAAGAACTAGCAAAGGACTACAAAGGTTGTATTTCCTAAAACCCCCTTTGTAATTTTTATCTTTCATGTAAATGCAAATGGATCCTTTGTGGGTATTAAACTTGCTTTAATGTTGTTCAAAGTTATAAGCTTCCGTTGCAAATATTTTATTTTGAACAAAACCCAACAAGTGGTATCAGAGCCACTTTTGCATGCATGTTAAGATTTCTTGTTTTTATATGAAAACTTGGTTTTTGGAAGCCATGGATGATTTTCATCTTGAATGAAAAATTCATACATAGCATCTTTGGCAACTTTAATGTTTATATTTTGTCATTTTATGTGACCAAAATTTACATGCATTTTTGGTTATAAAAGTTGCCTTAGAAAAACAAAGTGTTTGTTTATTTTTGGTGTATGTATTTGTTGGGTATAAACAAGCCAAAGACCTCTTGTGATGTTGTGTTATTTTTCATTAAATTTTGTAATAGTAAATAGGCATTTTTTTTCTTTTTGTTATTTTTGTATTAAATAGATTAATGTTAGATTAGTTTATTTTATATAAAAATGTAACAAGTTTGAAGAATGAAGAGTTTCAAGGAGCAACACACTCACCATGGAGTTCCTAGAAGATTTTGCAAGCAAAAGGTTGTCATGGCAAGTGGGAGCTTGAAGACTTCTTTTTGGAAATTCTTTTTGGTCTTTTTGTCCCTTAGGAATGGACTTGACATTCTTGTTTGGTTCACAAGAATAGTCACTAGTTTTTGGCTTGGTTTATACACCTTTTACATATTGTTTTTTTTTATGTTGATATTATCATGTATGGTTGAAATAGGTTCTTGCATGATAGATAATATTTTGAACATAAAATAAATCATCTTTTGGAGTTTGGCTTTTCAAAATAACATTTTAAAGTAAAATGATAAAAATGGGTTTTTAAATAAAAGGAGTTTTATTATAAAACTCTTAAAATTTTGAAGTACTAAAAATGAGTTAAAGTTGTGATTTTAAAACTCATCCAAACTCCAAGTCAAATAATAAAAGGTTGTTTTATTAAAAGGACTAAAATTGGTTCAAATGCGCTCAAACTCAAACCTTAATATAGGATATTAGTTTAAAAGATTTTGACCGCAACGAAATAGTTAATAAAATAGAGATTTTATTTTAAACTAAAAGAACCAATAAAAGAAAAAATATGTTTTTCAAATTGTAAGTACCATGTGATATTGGATGCATGCAATATACATGATACAATATGTTTATAAAACTAGAATTATAAAACATCTAAAAACCCTTTTATAAACGCAAGTCTATGCCGTCCTTTTTGAAAACACTCGCACATCGCTTGTATGATCCTTGTGGGATAAAGTCACCTAACTACTTGGATCGTCTTTTGATGGCCGAGGTGGTTTCGCGTTTTTCTAGCGGGATAAAGGTCACCTAACCACTAGTTATGCGTCGATTCCACAAGTTGTTCAAGTTGGATGACTTGATCGGGGATCTTTTGTGATAAAGGTCACATAAGCACTAGAAACCCGAGGCATAGATGGGATCAAACATGCCAAAACAAACGTTGTTAAGGATCCCATATTACTAGGAATTACATTTGGATGTAATTGGCGAACGTCACCTACCATGTTGAATTAAATAGATGGGATAAAGGTCACCTAACCATTTATTTGTTTTGCAACGTTGGATCCTAGACTTTATATTATTAATGTTTTAAATACATAAATGGTATTAATAAATAAAGTTTTAAAAATCGAAAATACTAAGTAGAACTTTGTTAAATTTTGTAGATGGCAACTAATGCAAACCACCACACCAATTACCTTCGATCTCTCCTAGAAAAGGAAAAACTCAACCACACCAACTTCCTGAACTGGCGCCGAAATCTGAGAATTGTTCTCAGGCCGGAAAAGAGGTTGTATGTGTTGGATACCCCTATTCCCGATGAACCTCCCGTTACTCCTAGGGCCCCTCACGCTGAATGGTCGAAACATGTGGATGATTCGATCGAAGTGTCGAGCCTCATGCTAGCCACAATGATTCCCGAGCTCCAAGAGATTTTCGAGAATCACACGGCATTTGATTTGATCAATCAACTGAAGGAAATGTTCCAACAGCAAGCCCGAACTGAACGATTCGAAACAGTTCAATCGTTGCATGCATGTAAGATGGAGGAAGGAGGAAATGTGAGCAATCACGTACTCATGATGAAAGGTCACTTGGATCATTTGGAGCGTCTTGGCTCTAAATATCCAACGGATTTGGCTACGGATATTATTCTGAATTCTTTACCCAAATCCTATGACCCCTTCATCATGAACTACAACATGAATGGTTGGGAGAAACCTATCTCAGAGCTGCATCAGATGCTCAAAACTGCTGATCAGAATCTCCTAAAGAAAACCCCTTATGTGCTCATGATTCGGGAAGGTGGAACCAAGAAGCCCAAAACTACTAACTCCAAGGCTAAGTTTGTGAAGGGCAAAGGCAAGAAAGTTGCCCGAACCCCACCAACTAAAAAGAAGGAGAAGGTGGCCAAAGAAGACGCATGTTTTGAATGTGGCGTGGTTGGTCACTGGAAAAGGAACTGTCCTACTTACCTTGCGGGGTTGAAGAAGAAGAAGGCCGACGAAGGCACTTCAGGTATCTATGTGATAGAATTAGATCTATTTACTTTTTCACCTAACACTTGGGTATTTGATACTGGGTGTGGAACTCACATATGTAACATGTTACAGGGGTTCAGAAGAAGTAAGCGACTGAAGACAGGCGAAATCGTACTCCACGTTGGAAATGAAGCAAGAGTTGAAGCTCAAGCTTTAGGAGATTACGATTTACATTTACCGAATGGCCTGTATTTGACATTAAACAATGTGTGTTATGTCCCTGGCTTGACCAGGAATATTATTTCAGTTGCTCGTTTAATACAATCTGGTTTTACTTATCGTTAATGACGATTTTATTCATGCTTACAAAAATGATATATTCTATTTCGAGGCTAGACCTCTAAATGGTATATACGAAGTAAAATTAGATGGTTCCATAAACAATAGTTCTATATACCATGCTAGCACCAAAAGACTCAAGAATGATTTGAGC
This sequence comes from Saussurea involucrata, assembly GCA_033807775.1. Taxonomy (NCBI): domain Eukaryota; kingdom Viridiplantae; phylum Streptophyta; class Magnoliopsida; order Asterales; family Asteraceae; genus Saussurea; species Saussurea involucrata. The sequence goes on along the minus strand of CM066321.1, from coordinate 199,482,679 downwards.
GACTCTTATTTATGGCATTGTCGTCTTGGCCATATAAACAAGAAACGCATATCCCAACTTCAAAAGAGTGGTATTTTGAAGGCAAATGAGAAAGAATCATTTGATATATGCGAATCTTGTCTATGTGGAAAGATGACTAAAGCCCCTTTCTCTAGTTCTGGTGAAAGGGCTAAAGACCTGTTAGGAATCATACATACTAATGTATGCGGTCCTTTTAGAACCATAGCAAGAGATGGTGCTAGATTCTTCATCACCTTCACTGACGACTTCAGTCGATATGGTTATGTTTATTTAATGAAACATAAACATGAAGCATTTGAGATGTTCAAATTGTTTCAAAGTGAAGTTGAGAATCAACTCAATAAAACCATTAAAGCCCTTCGTTCCGATAGAGGAGGTGAATATCTAAGTGATGAATTCCTAAATCATCTAGAAGCTCGTGGGATTGTCTCACAACTTACTCCACCTAGAATACCACAACATAATGGTGTGTCTGAGAGGAGAAACCGAACCTTACTAGATATGGTTCGCTCTATGATGAATAGGAGTACTCTTCCCTTATCATTTTGGAGTTATGCCTTAATTACAGTTACCCGTATTTTAAATATGGCTCCAACAAAGAAAGTAGATAAAATACCTTATGAGATTTGGCATGGAAAGATTCCATCCTTATCTTATTTAAGGGTGTGGGGATGTGAGGCTTATGTGAGACAAGAGGCTTCAAACAAATTAGATCCCAGATCCACTAAATGCATCTTTGTAGGATATCCTAAAGATTGTATAGGATACTATTTCTACAATCCCGCCAAGAATAAAGTCTTTATTGCTCGAAAGGCTGAATTCCTGGAAACTAAGTTCCTAATGGAAGAAGCCGGAGGGAGGCAAATGGTACTTGAGGAAGAACCATTAGCTGATGCAACTGAGGTTGGCACTAGTACTCAACAACAAGATGTTGAAGCTGAATAAATGGTTGGTCAGGAAACAAATGAGACACAAAGTGTTCGCAAATATGGTAGAGTACGACAGGAACCAGAAAGATATGGCTTTTCCATATCTTATGATGAATGTTGTTTCTTGGTGGATACTGATGAACCTACCAACTACCAGAGTGCGTTATGAATCTGATCATTGGCTCGAAGCCATGAACACTGAGATGCAATCCATGTATGATAATCAGGTATGGAACTTGGTTGATCTTCCTCCCAATAGCAAGTCTGTAGGAAGTAAATGGGTTTTCAAGAAGAAAACCGACATGGATGGAAATTTGCACACATATAAAGCAAGACTTGTGGCGAAAGGTTTCACTCAAACTCATGGTATTGACTATGATGAAACCTTTTCTCCTGTGGCTATGATCAAGTCTATTAGGATACTGTTTGCCATTGCTGCATACTATGACTATGAGATATGGCAAATGGACGTCAAAACGGATTTTCTAAATGGACACTTATCTGAAGATGTCTATATGGTTCAACCTGAAGGTTTTGTCGATCCAGAGTATCCTAATAAAGTGTGTAAACTTATGAGATCCATTTATGGACTAAAACAAGCATCTCGAAGTTGGAATCTTCGTTTCAATGAGAAAATCAAAGAGTTTGGTTTCATTAAAAATTAAGATGAACCATGTGTTTTCAAGAAAGCTAGTGGGAGCATTGTGACATTCCTTGTGTTGTATGTGGATGACATACTGATCTTTGAAAATGATATTCCCTCTATGAAAGGGGTTAAGGCTTGGCTTGAGAAATGTTTCTCAATGAAAGATCTAGGTGAAGCAGCCTATATTCTTGGTATAAAGATCTATAGAGATAGATCAAGAAGACTTATAGGACTAAGTCAGAATGCATACATTGACAAAATCTTGAAAAGGTTCAAGATGCAGGACTCTAAGAAAGGGTCATTGCCGATGCCATATGGTACCATATTGAGCAAGTCTCAATGTCCTAGCACAGAAGCTGAGCGAAAGAGAATGGATGGCATTCCATATGCTTCGGCATATGGATCTATCATGTATGCTATGATATGCACAAGACCGGATGTATCGTATGCTTTGAGCATGACGAGTAGATACCAACAAGATCCGGGAGAAGGTCATTGGATAGCTGTGAAGAACATTCTAAGGTACTTACGAAGAACCAAAGAGATGTTCCTTATCTATGGAGGTCAGGAAGAAAGCCTTAGTATAAAATGTTATACTGATGCTAGCTTCCAGACGGATAGAGATGATTGTAAGTCACAGTCTGGATTTGTCTTTATTATAAATGGAGGCGCAGTTTCTTGGATGAGTTCCAAGCAAAGTGTGGTTGCACAATCCACTATAGAGTCAGAATACATCGCAGCATCACAGGCTGCACAGGAAGCTGCTTGGATGAAGAAATTCATTGAAGGCCTAGGGGTGGTCCCTACCATTCAGGATCCCCTAGAAATCCTTTGTGATAATGAGGATGCAATAGCCATAGCTAATGATGCCATGTCACAGAAAAGGACCAGGCACATTTGTCAGAAATTCAACTACATACGTGATGAAGTTGAAAGCGGTGAAATAAGTATTCGTAAAGTTCATACAGATCAGAACTTGGCAGACCCATTCACGAAGTCTCTTCCACCAGCTAAGCATGAGGATCACGCTAGAGCTATAGGACTTCGTTACTCTAGTGAATGGATTTGATTTGGTTTAGTATTTGGATTTTGGAACGATGAAAAACAACAAGTATTGTAATTAATTAGATATATTATATATGATCTTTTTCATACTCATTGTGTTCTATATTAGCATGTTTAAATCCTTGAATAAATTAGTTATTCTAAATGTCCATAGTCGATCATAGTTGTGGGAACAACTATGAGGTAAGACTAATATGAATTGGATTGGTTGACTTTTAAAAGTAAAAGTGGCAAAGTGTTGCAACCAAGTTCATAGGTACTTGTTAAGGGAACAAGTACTGGACTTGACTCGCTTCAAAATTTCTTCATGGATCGTCGTCATAAGTGATTCTTGAAATAGAAGGTAGTATCTTTGTATCCTTCGACCTGAGATGCATATTTGGGACTCAAGTGTAGGGAGTGTTATGTTTTGATATGGTTAACCGTTGTTCTTGAAAAAGGCAGCTATAAAGGCCATCATTGGGCATGGCATGAACTGCATAAGAGGCGTATGTAGTCAAGATGGGATTTGTTTCTCTTAATATGTTAAGAGTGAGACATCTAAGGCGCCTTACCAAAAGTTGAACAATAAATGAGAATGATAGTGATCCATGTCTCATATTCAACATGATGTCTAAACAAAGGGATATCTGACACCACACCTTATGCATCAATTGAAGCTACGAGCTTGTGGGAATTGCATGTTGATGAATGGCACTTACAGTCATACATTGCTGGGGGCAGTGAGATGTTGCTAGACGTCCACCACTGTCTATATTATTCCATAATGCAATCTTGAGCAAGTGGGAGATTGTTGGTTAAATATGCTCAAGAATGATTATAAAATAATATTACCGGTAATATATGATCCTATAGGGTCACACCATATAGCAAGTAGACACCAAAAGAGATATTTATAAGAATTTGATTCTTGATAAATATTAATTATTTCTTGAAAATATTAATGAATATGATTCATAAATATTAGATGCAAAATTAATTATTAAATTTTGGTTACACAATATAATACATATGATGGATTTATTTTGTAACTAAAATTGCAAGGAGGGACTTGAGGAGAAAAGTTTAAGATAGTTAAAATATGGTTTTAACCATCTTAAAACTAGAAGGGCTTTATTGTATTTTTGCATGGCCTCCCTTGTTTTCATTGGCTAGACCCTTGGTTTTATTAATACTTGGCCTTTTCAAGAGAAATAGGTTAGACAACACAAGACCCAAAAAATCTCCTCTCTCCCTCTCCTCTTGGCTTCGGCCGAAAACAAAGAACACACAAAGTGTGTGTTTTGTTTTTGCTTCCTTTTTGTTCTCAAGTCTATTGTATACTTGAGTTAGAAATTGTTCTTTGCATCAAGACTTTCAAGAAGGTACTAGCATACTACAAGGTGTCGGAGCTTGCTTGGTGGACTTCTTTTGAGGAACACTTCTTTTGGTTCTTGCCATCACCATACTTGAAGAACTAGCAAAGGACTACAAAGGTTGTATTTCCTAAAACCCCCTTTGTAATTTTTATCTTTCATGTTCATGCAAATGGATCCTTTGTGGGTATTAAACTTGCTTTAATGTTGTTCAAAGTTATAAGCTTTCGTTGCAAATATTTTATTTTGAACAAAACCCAACAAAATCGATTCGACTTTATTCATCAAAAACGAAAATGGTCACATACTCCTCGTTCAAGTGTATGTAGATGATATAATATTCGGCTCTACCAGTCCCCTATATGCTAAGAACTTTGCCACTCTTATGGGAAAAAATTTCAAAATGAGCATGCTTTGCGAGATGAATTTCTTCCTTGGTCTTCAAGTTAAACAACTGTCGACCGGGATATTCATAAACCAGGCTAAGTACATCCGAGATATTCTTCGGAAATTCCAGCTGGACCAGTCCTCGCCAATGAAAACTCTCATGGCGCCCAATACAAAGATTCACGCCGATCCTCACGGAACGGATTTGAATCCTAAATTGTATCGCGGGATGATAGGTTCTCTAATGTACTTAACTGCAAGTAGGCCGGATATTATGTTCTCAACTTTCTTGTGTGCCCGTTATCAATCAAAACCTAAAGAGTCCCATATGACTGCTGTTAAACGAATCTTTCGTTATTTACGTGGTACTGCTGATCTTGATCTGTGGTACCCGAGAGAGACAGGTTTTGCACTATCTGCCTATTCCTACGCAGATCACGCGGGCTGCATGCTGGACCGGAAGAGCACGTCGGGTCACATTCAATTTTTGGGAGATAGCCCGGTAAGTTGGGCATCAAAGAAGCATCAATGCGTTTCAACATCAACTGCTGAGGCGGAGTACGTGGCTGCCGCGAGCTGCTATTCCCAAGTCATCTGGATGAGGACGCAACTCAAAGATTATGGTTTCACGTATGTCAATGTCCCGATTTACTGTGACTCGAAGAGCGCCATCGCTATATCAAGTAACCCGGTTCAACACACCAAGACGAAGCACATCAACGTTCGGTATCACTTCATTAAGGATCACGTCGAAAGAGGTACCATCGAAGTCTACTTCGTAAATACTGAACATCAGCTAGCAGACCTATTTACCAAAGCATTGGACGAAAAACGTTTTAACACTCTTGTGCAAAAGTTAGGTATGCTAAAACTGACGACGTAATCCGATTGTGTGCCCGTAACAAGTTTCATACATATACGAGTAACTGTCTACTCCTCATCCAGTGTTTACCCTCCTGATGAATGAGCACACCCTTCCTCGCACTTGTATTCTACTTGTTTCAGTTACACAGTTAGATTTAGTCTCTGTATTTATTTCGTAGATTTCGTTTGTTGTCCTTTCTTTCTTCGTGTGTTTCTTTTATTTCATATCTGTTTATCTATCTATCTCTGTGCTTTCAAAGTGTGTTCATGTGTTCAGGGGGAGCACAAAAAAAAAGTATCAGGGGAGTTTACTTATCCTTTGAGGGGGAGAGTCACACACAGTTTTTCTTTAATGCTAAAAAGTTTTTTTTTGGTGTGTGGGCACTCCTGTGAGATTCTCAAGTTACGTTCATCATTTGAGGGGGAGCGACACTATTTTTTCTTTAAAAGGCCAAAAGTTGTTTTTGGTGTCGGACTCCTTCACTGCACTCTACTGCGCTATCCGAGGGGGAGCAATGTCATCCCCATGCTCAGTTTGAGGCGGAGCGAGAGAATGTCCTCTTACAGTTCCAATTACTGCAAAATTCCCAGGAACAGGACAGTTTCTTAGGCATCCGGACAGTATCCGGACAACCCACGGAATCCGGACAGTATCCGGACCCATATCCGGACAGTATCCGGACCGGGTCCCTACCCGGGTTGGGTAAGAACCCGGACATACCACCCGATTTCCTTGGCCCGTATAAAAGGGTCCGGATTCCTCTTAATTGAGTTTATCCGGAATACTCTTGCCAAAACCCTAAAACCCTCGACTTCGCTCTCTCTCACTCGGCTCCACTCGAAACACTCGATTTGAACTCATTATCAGTTCCAAAATCAGGTATGTTATATTAAAACTTTTCTCGATCATGTTTAATAACGGTCCTCGCACTCATATACCAACGATTCGATCGATTGACAAACCCGAAAACCCAGTTTTGGGGTTCCATCGACTTCGACCATATTCTATAGTGTATAGGTCCCATTTGTCGAGTTCTGGTGTCTTGTGATTGCATCGACACTTCATACCTGCTTGCACACCTATTTGGGACTACCTACTGCTCGATTCGTTCGATATTGATGTCGTACGGACACATTTTTCGTGTCCGAAAACCATCATGGTTATGGTATTTTATCCGAAAACTTGCTTCACTCAAGATTTTTTGTCCGGAAATCCACAACATCCGCAGACCTAGTTGTCCGGAAACCTCAGGGTTTCCGGTAAGTTCAACTACCGGTTTGTTGAGTTATCCGGACTCCTCTTTGACCGGAAACCATCCTCATTCGGACTCCTATTTGTCCGGGTTATGAATTTTATCCGGGAACGCTCATCCCATCCAGTATATTGTGTCATCCGGATACCATTGTCCGGATTCCATGAGTTGTCCGGAAACCATATGTTGTCTGGAAAGGTTTGACATTCCATGTTTCTATCCGGACACTTCTGTTATGTCAACCCAGTACCTAGTTTGCCACTGCCAGTCCTCATTCTATATCAGATTGAGCCCATTTAATGCAAAGGTACGCGCCGACATTTGGTCATTCGTCTCAATTACTAACTGTGCCTTCTTTTACAGATTCTTCAATGGCGGATCACCAAAATCCACAACAACCTCCGGAAGAGAAAATTCCTCAAGAGGATTTTATAGAAGAGGCAACAGATAATGCCTTAGTCGAACCTGACCATGGCACGGAGATAGAGCCGAACAATCATCATCTGGACCCGGCTCAGTTCCGTCCACAGCCACAACATCGTGTTCTGTTGGATATACTTACCCGTCACCCTCTCCGTGAGGCACTCACCGCCACAGCTGACGTTCCGCTCATCTATGTCCTTCAGGTATGGTTCAGTGCCCGAGTCGTCACTGCTGGGAATACACAGACAATCATCGCCCAGATTGACAACCAACCTTTCACGATGACACCGGACTCCTTCCGTCGCCTTCTTTCACTTCCGGAAGCCACCGCTGGCGGACATCACAGATACGACCCCGTGGTCAATGACCAAACGCTGTGCGAACAAGTCCGCGCGCTAGGGTACAATCATGCTCTCGAACGCCCGTCCGCGTTCAACCGTAAGTACCTGGCCCCCATCTGGTATACTCTGTTCACAATTTTGAACAGATGTCTTTCATCGAGATGGAAGGGCATCGACCAGTGCACCGACGATTTTCTACGTCTATTCCATGTCGTGTGCTACAACCGCCACGTCGACACAACCATGATTTTCTGGCGTGAACTAGTACATGCCATTCGCCAAATCGGAGGTTCGAAACAGAAAAAGTTCTTCCCCTACCCGCGTTTCCTTTCGCTCGCAGTCCGACATCACATGGACACCAATACCGCTATACCGCGACGCCTAACCCATCCGGTTTGTCCCCACCATCATCTACAATACATGGTCATCCGCAATCCATCCAATGCGGTGGCCATGCCCATCCCTGAAGCATTTTTAGCTATCGCCGATCCCGCTGCACCAGGGGTAGTAGCATATAGGGAAGAGATAGGGAATCCCATGGTCCAGCCAGCACCGGAGGGACCTACCCAGACACTTAGACCCGAGAGACGTGAGGGTCCAAGAATGAGAGGTGGTAGGGCCCGGCAAGCATGTGCTGTCGGGCAGGGTGTGTTGATTGTTAGGGGAAGGGGAACTAGTGTGAGTGGTGAAGTGGTATCGCAACCCAGTTCTAGCCAACCCCGTCCAACAGACAAAGCCGGATCATCGTCCTCACGACCGATGCTTCACCATGACTCCACACCATATCTTTCCGACACGCCTTCACCTATCTTCCAGGTTCATAACGTAGAATCTGACTCCGATACGGCATCTGACACGACCCGTGCCATTCGGCTCTCAAAAATACCTCCCCGTATCGGACCAAACCCCAACTTCACCGAAGGCATGCCACTTGACTCACCTACCCATGCTTCACCTAGGATTGAGGGAGTAGAAGGAGTTGAGTTAGAAATTGCGAGCCGGAGAGAACTGCATTCGAAAGCGAACCAGGAAAGATTGAGCCGTCAAGATAACGAGGCTCCTGAGCGAATCGAACCGAGTGACAGCCGGGTAGCCACATCTACTATCTCGTCTCATTTGTTGGGATGGGGTATTGAAGAAGCCTCCGTGGACCCAACGGAGCAATTGCACGACCCCCTCATCCACTCATCCGTCCCTCAAAAGACGGATGTTTCAGTACATCACGGGGATATAGCACAACTTCCACCGGCCTCTCACTCGGAGAGTTCTGGTGTTGAAACAAGCGACCAGCAGCCCCCGATCGCGACTTCTTTTCGTGCATAATCGAGTCTAGAGCAATTTTCTATTGAAAATCCTTTGGCTAGGACACAAGAGGAGCAACACCAAGTCGAGAATCTTCGTGACTTGACCAGAACCACCGTAGTGTCTTCACCTCTAGGTGGAACACAAGGATCGAAGAGAAATCCTACCACAGCTACCGATATGCCAACTGTGAACGTAGGGGGCTCTACCCCCGCGGTAGATGCCTCAACGGGTAATCTAAGTGAACCCGGAGTTACTCACCCAGACTTTGTGTCGCAAGGGTCCCTGGACAGCACCCTCAAGGCTGTCCGCGAAGCAATGGAACTGCATGTCGCCACCGAGCTCGCCAAATTAATCAAAGGCAAAGCGAAGATCGTTGAAGCTGAAACCGCTCCTCCACCTACCTACTCAGTGGAAACTCTCAAGACGATGCTTGTAGCCCAATTGCTCCAGGATTCCAATGCCTCGCCCGAAGCAGACCTGATCACCGTTCTGAAAACACAGGCCACTGCTCCTTCTACATCAATTACCTCTCGACTAGATAGCATTGACTCGACTCTCAGGGACTACAACCAAGCGCTCACAACGTTGTCCGAGAGAGTCCGCCCACTCGAAGAAACCTGTAAGAGTCAAGCAGGCGGTCTGAAACGTAAGCACGATGACCAGGATGATCCTGATCACCGTGAGGGGGAGAAACGACAAAGACTAAACGAGACCACCCAGATCCTCACTGCTGAAACTTCAACTGTGGTTCAACTGGAACCTTCAACTACGGCTACTACAACCAGAACAGATCCTGAAGCCGAGTTACCTTTAGCTGAAATGGTGATTGATATGGATATATTAGATGAAGAAGACCCGACGGTTGAAAAGCCCGAGGGTTCAACACAGGGATTGATCGACTTTGACTCATCAGACAGACCTCTACTGGATATGATAGATCCAGACTGTGAAGCCAACCTGGAGACCGAAGATGCATGGTATCAAAAAGCCGCCAGTGCCGTAAATCTCCAGGTAATTTTGGTATTCCCTACTGATGAAGACGACAACATCGACTATGATCAGTTCCTGCTCCAGAATTTCTATGGTACTTCCCCCGTTCACTATGCTCAACCCACTGGAACTTCAACAAGACCTGAAACTACTTCTGCCAACATTCCGACAACTCCTCTGCAAACGACAGCTTCTGATCCTCCTCCCTCTCCTCAGCAACAAATCCGTTGGGAGAAGATCATGGTACTTATCCCTCATCTGGAGGAATCTTTGAAGAAGTTGTTCGTCCACAAACTTCGCCCGATCGAGCCATGATTGTCGGTCGTATGAATCTTACGTCCATCATCGAAATGTACGACGGAGGATGCAGTCGTAAGTAGTCTACAAGACCTTATCTTAATACAAGATTTGTCTTATGTAAATGTCATATTTATTTTTCTTCGTAGGTCGTGAGGTGTGGATTTTTACCCAAACACTCATAACCATCCAATGTGGCACATTTTTAAAGTCTTTGATTCTAACCTAGATAAAGGATTGCCAGACCTAGGAAGTCACCAAAACATTATAAAACTTGTTGAAATACACCAACACATGTACCATCCTCTTTTTAAGTCCTCGAGGGGATCTAAAGTTGTTATTGAGGAACTTCCTAGCCATGTATCACCAAAACTGAAAAAGTAGTAGGAAGCATATAGTGAAACAAATGTAGATGTTCAGCCTAGTGCTCGCATTGACATAGTTGAAACAAAGGGGAATATATGAGCTACTGAATCCATTGGTGTTGATGTTGTTGAAGATAATAAACATACCGACTTAGAAGAAATAGGGAAAATGTACAAGCTACAAAATCCATTGGTGTTGATGTTCTTGAAGATACTAAACACACCGACTTACGTGAAACAGTTGGAAATGCACAAGATAGTGAATCCATTGGTGTTTATGTTGTTCAAGATATTGAACACCCCAACTTAAATGAAGATGTAGGATATGTGAAAAGGTAGTGAATGAAACATGGAGTGGTGAACCTATAGCACAAGTAGATGTTCAACCAAGACAGACTTTTGTCCATTTAGGGAGTTTAATTCCTTCTGGTGTGCTCAACTTGAGGAAGAAGATATATAAATAGACGAAGAAGTAGACATGGAAGTAAATGAACAAACAAAGGTGGAAGATAATGATCAAGATAGTGGTTACATTATGGATGAAACCCTACTGGAAAATAAAATGGTTGTAGACATGACCAACTTCTACTCACATGTAGACTTGAATGTCGAATGACTTGGACACACTGAAGATATAGTTAAGGCCGACACTATGGAGGAAAGTGAACATTCTATACATATAGTTAACTTTGAAAGTGGGGGTGATATAGAAAGGATGGCCATGAACATCTAGGAACAAGTCAAACATGGAAAAAAGGGGCAAACAACGACTATCGTAACTTTCCACGCTAGTTAACTAGCGCCTAAAGTTGCTTTAGCCCCTGTCTCTTCGAACGTTCTACTGTGGCTACCTTGAGTTTCCACGTTAGTTAACTAGTGACAAAACTAACTTGTGTCCCGCGAGTTTCCATGTTAGTTAACTTAGACCGAAACTAGCCCGAGCGCTTTTTAAGCCATATCCATTGTATTTTGTTTCCTTTTCTTTTAGAGTTTACTTTTCTTTATTTATTTCTTATAGTATTTATCCTAATTATATTATTAGTTTATTTTCCATCATTATCTTTTCTAGTTTAGGATTGTAAATAGGGTTTATGGTTTTCTTAGTTAATCAGATTATTTCCTCTTGGGAGTTTTTAAGAGTTTTGTCTTGAATTTTCGAGTTTTACTCTTTGTAATTCTCAACCCCACATGGTTTAGACGCTTCCTGATCCTTTCGAAAACCTACGTTACGTTAGTTGGTATCAGAGTAGGATTTACCTATCCTTTTAACTAGCCATATCATATCAACAACCGTCAACCAAAGCAGATTTAACCGAGAAGACTGCGACCATTACTGTGTCTCTAGACAATCTGACGACGACTGTCATCCAAGTCCTTGTCCAACTCAACAACTGCCATCTCCAGAGAAAGGAGAGAAGTATAGACCCGATCAGGATTCTGTGCATGGAAACCGTAACCTGATCAACTTATCCGAAGAGGGTGGGGGGGGGGGGAGAAGAACTAAACGACCCAAGAAGAAATGCCCACGATTACCCGATGAAAGTGGAAATCCCTTTTTTTCTATGGAACCATGGGAGTAGAAGAATTCCTCGATTCGCAAATTTAAGTGGATCAATTCTTTGATGTCTTGGAGATTCACGAAAGAAAACAAATAAAGATGG